>OY294069.1:41373583-42026239 GCA_958510875.1 Endomychus coccineus
TAAATTATCAAAGAAAAAAAAGTACTGCATAAATTAAAAAAAATAAATAATTATAATTGCATAAGTTGAGAAAAAATGCTATGCAATAGCTTTACCGCGGCAGTCCCCGAGTGCCACACGTATTTTTTTAACATGAAATTCAATCAAGTAACTAGTTCAATTAGTTTTTGGAAACAGTTAAGTATACATAACAAACCATTTGAATTAATTTGAATTCAGCGACGAAGAAGCCATGCATCCTTTGAATATAATAAATAATGTTGTTCATATTACGTTGGAATTGTGAAAACTAATTATGTTATTTAGTACTTTTTAGAAATTGCCTCTTTAATAGAAACGCATATTCATTCCTAAAATAGAATTTAATTACTAATCAAAGCTTTGAACTATACCAGCAAAGTATGTATCGATTTGCATTGTACTTACGTACACCACGCCTCCATAATTTCATATTACACAAGTTGCATTGCTACGGTTGAAGGATATAATCGAAATCTTTGTGACGACAAACACTTGGAATGTACGTCATTCGAAATATTTCATTTCTCTGTAAAATTAAGCGAAAAGTAGTTCTATTTATGGGAAAACGAGTATGATCGAAAGCTTTGTTGTACAGGATCTCTCAGTAGCCTGCCCGTGGCTATTGCCAATTAATATACTATCATGAGACTTGGCTACAAAGAATTCGAATTTTATTCTTTAATCCACAGGCAAGATATTTTGCATTTCATTACCTATCTAAACGGTGATCATTAGGTGAATCATCAGAATGATTTCCCAAATGTTTGTTCTTTATCAACAATTATATATAAAAATTCTCGGGAAATAGGTCACACAAACACTTTCTTTTAAATATTCGTCTTTTTCCCGAGAATTTTTATATATAATTCATACTGGGTCAAGAATCTTATTTTTATCAACAATAGTTTTGTTTTCCAATTGGTTGCAATTTGAATTGGTTCGTTTGCTGCAGAAGAGATCTAAATTGTTAGTGGTGAATTTAATTGTTATTGTAAAGAGCGATTCAAATCAAAAATTTAAATTTCTTTCCTGAATAGGAGCAAAATATTGGAAGAACAAGAATTTAATAATTTAATACCATATATTTTATTTATTCCCGGTACAAATAATGAAATAAAAATGATATCGTTTGTTAAATCCCTGTTCTCAAATAAATTATTGCTTGAGATTTTACTGTAATTACTCTTGCTGTATCAGTTGCATATTGTTTTGTTTGTGGGAAATTCTGTTTAGTTTCATTTAAATCATTCTTAAAATTTGTATTAAAAACGTATGGATGAATAAGGAGATCGAAAAAAACAATGCTTTATTACCCGAATATTAAGACGGAGTGGGTGAGTTTGCCGAAAGGGTCGGCTTATGCTTTAGCTACTTTCGTGTCGTCTATCGTAGGGGTCTCCAAACTTTCCAGCCTGAGGGCCATACTGTTGACTCCACTAAGTTCCATGGGTCAATACAGTTTAAATTTTCCTGCCATTATCTATAATTTCTAGACTAGTCGCCGAATACGGACTTGTATTGTATTATATATTATAATGTTACGACCGCGACACTTGATGACAGCTGGTGGTCACACGCGAAAATCGCTAGTAGTAGTAGATAGCACTAGTAGTACTTTCGAAAGCGCAGTAACAATTAAACATTCCCGAATAATCTCGTTGTTTCGAGAAAGTTCTGGTGTATGCACTCACTTCTTGAAGGCGGCGCGACCGCGAGTCAGTCCGCATAGGGAAGGCGAAGGAAGCGAAACTGTCTTTTGTGAAATAAAGTAATGCGTAACTCCTTAAAACGTGTTGGTGCGTGTTTTTGTGTGTGGTTTACTAGTATGGGAAAAAAGCGAAAAGTAAACAGTGAATGTAGAACATTCAAAGATCAATGGAACTTTCAATATTTCGTAATCAAGTCCAGTAAGAAGGCACTATGTTTGATTTGCAATGAAACCATAGCCTTTCTCAAAGAATATAACATTACACGTTTTTATGAAACGAAACATTTCCAAAATTACTCAAAATATACAGGAAGTTTGCGGACAGAAAAATTTGGAACTTTGAAGCTCGGATTGAAATCGCAGCTATGTTTGTTTAGGAAACTCAATACTGAACAAGATGCTGCAACTCGTGCAAGCTTTTGTGTGGCTCTTGAAATTGCGAAACGTGAAAACCATTCACCGATGGAGAAATGATCGAAGAATGCGTAATAGCAGTAGCCGAAGAGATGTGCTCCGAAAAGGTAAACTTATTTAAAACTGTCAGTTCGAAAGGAACCACCGGGGCTCGGAGGGTGGAAGACATCGCAGTAAATATATCATCTCAACTGTCTGACAAAAAAGGACATCTTGAGTGGTTTTCTCTGGCCTTAGATCAGTCAACGGATGAGTCAGATACTGCTCAGCTGTTGATTTTTATTCGAGGAGTAGATAAAAGGTATGAAGTGTATGAAGAACTTCTTGATATTGATAGTATTCACGGTACGACTACTGGGGAAGATATTTTTAAGGGAGTTGAAGATGCCATTAATAAAAAGGAACCTTCGATGAAAAATTGGAAATCTATTACTACTGATGGAGGCAAAAACATGTGTGGTAAAAATAAAGGATTGGTTGTTCTTGTGTCAAAAGCTGTAGAAAATAATGGTGGTTGAAAACCATCAGTCTTACATTATATCATTCATCAACAGTCCTTATGCGGGAAATGTTTGGATATGTCTGAAATTCTAAAACCAGTCATATCAGTTGCTAATTTCATCAGATCCACTGGGCCGAATCACCTACAATTCCGCCAGTTTATTGAAGAGATTGCAGAAAATGACTTAACAAATCGTACTGCCGTACGCTGGCTTATTTGCGGGAAAGTCCTTCGGAAAAGCATCGCCCTCTTACCGAATTCCAAACAAGCAAATGGCTGTGGAAGTTAGCATTCTATGTCGATTTGACAAAACAAATGAAACCAGCTTGTCCCTGATTTATAGACTAATTTCAAATCGTTCCGGCAGAAAATAATACTGTTTCAATCAATTTCGCATTGCATTTACCATTTGGCCGTTACACGAGGTCATACCTTGCGACATATAAGACGATTCAATCATCCCAGTGACCAGAAAATATGGTTTCAATTGAAGTGACTGTTTCACGTGCTGTTCTATCCTGTTGAAATCACATGTAATTTAACTTAAAAGTGTATTCTTCAGAAAATACAGTAGTTATCATCTCCCAATAGCGTACACCATAACAGTGTTGCCACCTTCGTCCTCCAACCAATGATTCCTGCAGTTCAAGTGTATACCAGACTGCTTTTTCGTGGATTTATATTGGTGTTTCTGGAATGAATGTACATATTATCATTACAGATGATGCAACAATTTTGGCTATTTAAGTCAGCGCCATTATTCACTAGTTTTTTTCTTGAACAAAATCAGAATCAACTTCTGTGCATACCCCCGCCATGATGAAACAACTACAAAAATGCAAACTTACACCTCTCACATGATGGAAATGGCGCCTCATTCAAATCCTAAAAAGAAACAAACTAACAAATTGCTTGTTTATATTGTACACAAAGGTAATTAAATAGATATTATCCACAACTCTAATTAGGTATATAATTATCTAAAAAGTAATTTGTTTATGAGTTATTATTACATTGGTTAGTGTCGCCATCTTGGTGACGAGATATCCGTTTAGTGAATGTATCACAGTAAACTATAAATTACAGGCAGCAAACATCGAATCCTGACGTCACAAAGTTAGATCGCCTCGGGTACCAGCGCTGCACTGGATACTACGAGAATTCCGCGGATTATTTCTCGCATTTTGACATTAATTACCATAGAATTTCATTATAAACTTCAAGAGGTGATAGATATTCATTACGTTGATTCTGAGATTTTGTGAGTTTTGAAATGAAATGACATATAAATCTTGAGCAATTCGGCATAGGGTGAATTTGACTGTATACAGTATCATGCTTAATTTTGATGAATATTTGAAAGAATTAGATTAAGATATGGAATCTTAACTTCCAGATTCAAGTAAATATTATTAATTCATATTGTGATTGTAAAGTAATAGTCCAGTAAATGAAGGTATTAATATTTAAATTTTTTTGTTATGAGCCGATTTTGATCTGTGAGGGCTCATTTCCTTCGTAATGATGTCTAGAACAAAGTGCGGGGGTGTATTTTTCTGACTAATTGTTTATATTGTTAAGAAACAATAATTAGTGTTAAACAAATGCGTGTCTCAGAGCATTATAAGAAAAAAATAAAAAGTACAGGTTTTAAGCAAGTAATTGAATATTTTCAAGTGTTAAAGTAATAAACAAAAGTTCACAAAGCACATTGAATATGTTCATAAACAATTTGTTATTGAACCATTTGTTAATAAACAATTTGTTAATCTGGTCTGGTTATGCAATTTTGGACTCGATTTCGGATATTTTCAACTCGATGAACACGAATACAAATACCATTTCTTTATTAACAACAATAGAATAAACAATTTATTGCAATTATTAAATCACCAAATTCGTGTTCATCAAGTTGAAAATGTCCGAAATCGAGTCCAATATCCCATAACCAGCTAATTTAATTTTTTCGTTTATTTGTTAATTAACAAATTGTTTATTAACAAATGAAATAAACAATTTATTGCAATTATATTACCGAATTCGTGTTCATCGAGTTGAAAATATCCGAAATCGAGTCCAAAATCGCATAACCAGACCTAATTTCATTTTTTCGTTTATTTGTTAATTAACAAATGAAATAAACCATTTATTGCAATTATATCAACAAATTCGTGTTCATCGAGTTGAAAATATCCGAAATCGAGTCCAAAATCGCATAACCAGACCAGATTAACAAATTGTTTACTAACAAATGGTTCATTAACAAATTGTTTATGAACATTGAGTAAGCTTTGTGAACCTTTGTTCATTACTTTAACACTTGAAAATATTCAATTACTTGTTTAACACTAATTATTGTTTATTAACAATGTAAACAATTAGTCAGAAAAATAAACCCCCGCACTTTGTTCTAGACATCATTACGAAGAAAATGATCCCTCACAGATCAAAATCGGTTCATAACAAAAAAATTTAAATATTCAGGTCGATTTTGGACTTCATTTACTGGACTATAAGCATTATTATTATCTGGGATTGGGCAGCTGAGAACTGCCCGATCTTCCGACTGACGCAGGATGCGATAGCACCAGACGTCCTCATAATATTGAGGACGGACTGGGGGAACAAAGACTTTGGGCCGCTCCCGCCAAGGGGACCCGTGTTCACGGACAGTTCTAGGATTGGCGAGTCTAGCGGAGCCGGAGTCTACTCGGGTGCATGCAGAAGGGAGATTTCAGTTCCCCTAGGTGTCCACGCAACCGTTTTCCAGTCTGACGGCTGTGCAATACGGACCTCTGCCCTGTAAAACCTGAGATTAAATAAACTACTGAGGTAGGCGGATTTACATCTGCACTGACAGCCGAGCGGCCCTGGGCACACTTCGCTCCCACAGAGTGACTTCTAGACTTGTCTTGGAGTGCATGGAAACTCTGACTGAATTAGCCAGAAGGAACAAACACCAGCTAGTGTGGGCACCTGCCTACTCTGGCGTGAAGGGAAACGAAGTGACCGATAAACTGGCCAAACGGGGCTCCTAGAGTGCCCTCAAGGAGCTACTGGATAAACAGTGGCTCTCGGTCTGGCGTAGTGCCCCATGAGGCAAGCGAAGCCCCACATTTGGGAGTTCTCGCCTAAACTCTCAGAAACTCTACTCTCTATGAGCAGGAGATGCCTAAAACTGGTGACAGGACTCCTCACAGAACACTGGCATCTGAATAAACATCTACACACAATGGGCATTTTTCAAGACCCAGCTTGTAGTAGATGTGGAGAAGCGGATGAAACTGCCTCTCACATCCTAGCAAAATGTCCAGCATTGGCTTCTCTTAGGCTACAACACCCCGGCAGCACACATATGCTGCTTCAAGCCATAAGAGATATCAGTCCATACAAAATCTCAGCCTTCGGCGCTGCCTTAGGCCTACTGGATTGATTCTTGTATCAAGGGGCCCAATCAAGCGGTCTAAGTGCTCTGAACTTGTCCGCCCCCGCTTTTATTGATTGAAACATTATTATTTATGAAAACAAACCATCAAAATACCCATTATCAAAATCTTCAAATTAATGCATATTTCCAAATCTAATTTCGATAATCTCATTGCTACTATTTTAGTAGAATGAATATAATATCTCAGTATTAATCATCTTTTATCATGTGGACGTGTATTTTCTGTGGCATACTTAAGTATTAATGATATTGATATGGGTAAATTTTGTTCTACATACTATGGAATAAAGAGCCTACTTACTTTTGTAGCACGTAATAAAAGCACGTTACCTTCGGTACTGAATTCACTCTTTATTTGAACGAAAACCAAGTGAAAGTGAAAAGAATTCATTTCGGGTACATCTTGCATATATTTCACAAAAGGTTCATAAACGATATAAAAAATAAAGATATTCTGATAACTAAGACATTCAAATACAGGTATTCGAAGTTGGAAGTATTAAATTTCTTGTTGTATATTTAGTACAGTCATTTTATAGGTTTTTTTGAGATTTGGAACTTTGTTTCCGACTTTTGGTTTGAATATAAGGAAATTAGGAAATTTTCCGTAGATTACGAAAAAAATAGTGGCTGAAATCCTCCAATCAAGGAAAATGTCGTAAATTATATATATATATATATATATATATATATATATATATATTACAATTTTTCGGACTTTTCCGTTAATATCTTTAATACTATGCGTTAGAGAGAAAAAAGTGTGAAACAAAAGTTGTTCAGAATTAAATTTTACATAGGAATTGACTATTGCGATCTTAATTTTCATCGAATTTTCCACGCGTAGCACGGAAAAACCAATATATGTATATATATATATGTGCTAAATATCGTATGATTATTGTAAATAAGGGTACATATCGTTACTCTAGTACATTAGAATTCGAAATTTCCCGAAAAATGATCCAATTTCCCGGGTTAAGAAAAAATTTTTTTTTTCAATTTTGGTGTTTGCTTTATATGTTTTTTAGGGCTCTAATAACGAATTTCGACTCTTTTTGGTTGTGAAAACTCATGGAAAATATGTATTTGGAAAATAGAAAATTCTTATTTTTAATTAAATCAAATTAAAATTGAATTAATAAAAATATTATGTACTCAATATTAAAAATAACTCTTGTCTTTCTTTTATACCATTTGAATTCCCACATTTCCAGAATAAATATACCTTCCATGATTTTTCACATCAAAACTCACCAAATATTCATTATTAGAGCCCTAAAAAACATAGGAATCGATATTTCATATACGTTACTGAGAAAAAAATAAAAATTTTCTATTTTCCAAATATATATTCTCCATGAGTTTTCACAACCAAAAAGAGTCGAAATTCGTTGTTAGAGCCCTAAAAAACATATAAATAGATATATCATACACCAAAAATGGAAAAAAAAAATTTCTTTACCCGGAAAATTGGATCATTTTTCGGGAAATTTTGAATTCTAATGTACTAGAGTAACGATATGTACCCTTATTTACAATAATCATACGATATTTAGCATATATACATATTATTAAGATTATACTCTTATGAGTTTATTTTGCCCCACGTTGTGGTGACAATTATTAAGAAAACTCTTACTGAGTTTTTATTTATTTAATAATTATAATTTATTCTTCCGGCTAGCTTTCTATTTATTTATTTTGAATAATAATGATCCTTTTCTTTTTTTATATTATTTTATGGAATTAAACACAATATTCTTTGAATGTTAAAAAGTTTCTATATTTAAATCTCTATGACTCTAATTATCTCGGGTTTCTAATTTACAATTTTATTTTATGTTCTAAGCATAGAACTAGCTTTAACCTCAAAACTATTCAATATTAATAGTTGTTTACAAAATTACAAACGACAATCTTTCTTTCAGATTTACAAATAACACTACAATGGAAATATAATAAACAAACTTACTTTTAGTTTATATCCAAAAGTGTGTTTAACTACGTTGGCAATTTTCAATTTAATTCTTTTATAATTTCGTTGATGATTCACTTTTACACAATACTATGCTTTCTCACAATAATCACAGGTAACTAATTTGGATTACTTCTTCTTGAGACTCAGGAACTGTTGATAATACTTTGTTTTATCCTTTTAGATAAAACATGAAACTTTTCGATGCTTTATTGAAATTATTGATGAATGGCAATCGTTGGATACTACTTCTTAATTGGAGGTTATTATAGCCTTTTTACTGGATTCAGATACTTGGAATAATCGTTGACTTTTAATAAAACTTATTAACTTTGGTTTCTTTGAACCTATCGAAGTTTGGAACACTTTCGTTCACTGGTTTTTTATAGGTTATAAAATTTTGGTGAGTTGCAGGAGTACTTTCAGTCTACAGATGTAATGGCAAACTCTCTTCTTTACTTACAGATTCGTTTTTATAGGCCTCCAAAACCGACGCTACTTTATGTCATAAACAACCTATGAGATGATTGCTTTTCAAATCAAGCATGCCAAGCTAATTGTTGTGAAACTGACACAAGTCTTCATTGTTACCAGATTGACATTGGAAATTCCTATTGACCAATCAGAATTTAGTATTCTTTACTTTTTGAATTATTTGAGATTTTCAACTTATTTTAATTGTTAGTGATTCCTTCTTTTTAAATTAATATTGCCTACATTTTTCCCCACACTTTGGTATAATATAACCTATGATTGGGTTATTATTAATATGATTATTCCCATATTTATGGTTTTCTTGACAGTTACTTATTCTTAAATCTAATACATACCATATTATATCAATAACATTCTTTTAACATTATATAACTCAAATTTACTAATCCTAACTTACATCTATAACATTATTCAATGTTTTGTACTATCTCATGATAGTTTTGTAATCATTTTACTTATGATTTATGATTTCGTTACACTGAACGTTTCTTCACTTTCACTGAAGTTCTTGTTTATCACTTCTTATTCTATTACATCGTTGTTTATTATGTTTTACATTGTTAATATTAATAACCTAACTATTATTTAGCTTTTATTATTGTTTTTAATTCCATAAAATGTTTTTTATTTGATCTTTTCTAATTTTCAAAGTTCGGTAAGTTATTATTTTTAAATTTTTATTGTCTATGAAATGAAATCATAACAAATTCCCCTAAATCAATTTTAACATATTAATCACATTAATATTTAAAATTTATTTATCTTTTGATTTTATTTTCATGAACTAAATTTATTAATAATTATACTTGTATATTTGATCAATATTAAATATTCCCCTTATCTTTCCGTTTTCAGGATTCATTAATTCATAACTATTTTCAGCATTTTCATTCATGACTACATACGGACCTTCAAAAGCAAAACATAATTTTCCACATATATTCTTTTTATTATTAGTTACTCTCATTGCTCTTACTATTACTAATTCACCTATTTCAAATTTAATTAACCTTCCTCTTTTTCTCATTTCCCTATTCATATACTTTCTTGCATTTCTTTCTAACCTATTACTGATATCTTTCAAAATTTCATTTCGCTCTACTGAATTTTTATCTAACCATTTTCTATCTGGTTCTTCGCCTTTCATTATTAATACAGGTGTTTTCTCTGTTGTAGTATTTGGACAATGATTTAAACATTTTTCTACTCTGGATATTGATTCATCCCATTGACGATGTTTACCCTCACAAGATATTCTCAGATATTTTATTACTTCCTGTATATAACGTTCTGATGGATTGGATTGAGGATGTCTGATGCTTGTTAATTGATGAAAAATTAAATTCCTTTTGCAAAAATACTTGAAACGTATGTTTTTGAAATATGTTGCGTTATCTGTAATTAACTTTCTTGGCCTACCAATTTCTTCAAAATAGTTTTCTAACTTATGCATTACTTCTCTACTTTTTGTCGTTTTGCAAGCATATAATTTTATATATTTAGAAAATAAATCTACTACAACCAAAATATGTCTATTTCCTTTTTCTGTTACTATTAACTCACTTAAAAAATCTATTGCTACTATTTCTAAACATTCCTTTACTATAATACTCTTTGCTAAATTGTGGTTAATTATATTTTTAGGCTTTGCTCTTTGACATATGTCACATTTCTTTGTGATTTCTTTTGCAATTTGGTAATCTCCTTTACCTATATAATTTTCTCTGAATATGAGCCACATTTTCCTTGCTCCTATGTGATTGAATTCACTATGTAAATGATTTAAAATTTTTAAAGTTAGGTCTTGATTTATTCTGTATAATTCTTTCCTACCTATATCTTGTAAATAAACTCCCTCTTTGATTTTACATTTCTTTTTATCCTTCTCTGATAAAGTACTTTGATTGTTTTTAATGCTCTCTAATGAAAATAAACCCCTTACTTCTAATAAAATATTTGCTCCTACTTTATATTTCCTTTTATCAATTTTTAAATTCCCCTCTTCTCTTGTTAAAGTATCAGCTATTATATTTAATTTTCCTGGAATATGTTTTATTTCAAAATCATATTCCTGCAATAACAAAATCCATCTTTGAATCCTACTGTTTACAAACTTGTTTTTAAATATACTTGTTAATGCACTATGATCAGTTTCTACCCTTACTTTATTCCCTAACAAATAAAATCTTAATTTCTTTACACAAAAAACTATACTTGCTAATTCCAATTCAGTAACGCTGTAATTTTTTTCATGAACTTTTGTCATTCTTGACACAAAACTTATGGGCACTTCTTCATTATTTTGTTTTTGTAATAAAACACCACTGAATCTTTGTTTAGAAGCATCTGTTCTTAATATGAAAGGTTTATCATATTGTGCATGATAGACTTTTAATTTTTTAATGAAAATATCTTTTAAATTTTGGAAAGCTTCGTGTCTTTCATTATCCCATTTCCATTTTACCCCTTTCTTAAGTAATTCTACTAATGGAATCTCCTTCTGACTTAAATCAGGAATGAGCCTTTTGAAATAATTTATTAGACCTAAGAATCCCCTCAAAGTTTTAAGATTAGTGGGTCTTTTGAAATTTTTAATTACATCTAATCTATCTTCATCCATTTCTAAACCTTCCCTCGTTAATTTATAACCCAAAAATTTAATTTCTGTTTTATAGAATTCACATTTCTCAATATTTATTTTTAAACCTGCTATATCTAATTCGTTCAAAACTAATTTTATGTGATCTTTATGTTCTTCTACTGTTCTAGAAAATATTAATATGTCATCGATATAATGAACTACAAAAATTTCAAATTTATTTAATATTTGATTCATACTTCTAACTAACGCACTGCATGCACTTTGAATACCAAAAGGCGTAACTTTAAAACGATACACTTCTCCATCTATCATAAAACCAGTGTAATCTCTACAACTTTCATGTAAAGGAATCAACCAGAAACTATGTCTTAAATCAACTTTACTAAAAATTTGTGCCTTTATTATTCTACCAAAAATTGACTCTATATTTTTAGGAGCTTCATATTGTGGTACTGACAATCTATTCAATGTTCGAGCATCTAAACATAACCTGATATCACCATTTGACTTTTTTGCTATAACAATAGGGTTTATATATTTTGTTTTACTTCTTTCTATTATGTCTTGTTCTAGCATTTCACCGATTTTTTTCCTAACATCTTCTATGTACTTGTATGGGATTGGATAGTTCTTGGATTTAAAATTTTCAATTTTTTTGACTTGGAATTTATGAATATAATTACTAGCTATACGAGTTTCATCAATTATTAAACCTTTATGTTGTGAAATTATTTCTGATATTATTCCCCTATATTTCTCGGATATCTTCATCTGCGAGATTATTTCATTTAAATTTCTGCTTGAGTCTTTTCTTTCGACCGCATTTATTATATTGCAACCTTCATTTGGTCTGTCAATATTTTCATTTTCCCCTTTCCCTATCTTTATAATTTCATCTAACAACTTTATTTCCTTTTCCTCGTAATCTATAATAATTCCATGCTTTTCTAATTCATCAGTTCCCATAACAATATCCAATTTCATATTCGGCACTACAAATAATTGCATCTCTAGACTTGACTTCCCTATTATAACATGCTCAGTAATCATTTTTGATACTTCAGTAATTTTCTTTCCACTAATATTTACTAATTCTACTTTTGGTATTTTTAATTGATTTGTTAATTTTATTTCAGACAATAGTTCTTCCCTTATTAATGATAGTTCTGATCCTGTATCACACATAATTTCTACTTCTTTCCCTTTTAAAAAACCTTTTAATTTAATTAAACCTATACTTTCATTTTCTTCCCTTTGCTGTTCGTAGTCAATGTATTCCCTCTGATGTTCATATAATACATTAACGTGGTATTCGTGCTTTCTTAAAAATCCTGATTTTGTTGATTATTTTGACTTGAAGAGTCTTCCCTTTCCCTATTACTTTCTATCCTACTACAGTTTACTTCCCTTTGATTGTTTTCATTTCTACTATTATTTCTATTATTATTATTATTTTGACTTCTATAATCCCTATATCTATTTCTATTTTGATTAGCATTATTTCCATTATATCTATTTTCCCTATTATAATAATTTTGGTTTCTATTATCCCTATTTCTAAAATTGTTTTGATAATTATTATTTTGGAATCTATTATTATAATTTTGATTTCCCCTGTAATTGTTCCTGTTATCATTATATCCATTTTTTTGCCTAGTTCCTATGTTATTCTTATTATCAATTCTATTTAAGTATGATAGTAGTTGATTCATGTTTTTAATATTTGCAATGGCTATTGCCTCAGATATTTGACTTCGATACTGTCTTGAAATGTATAAAACTATCTCTTCCTCTCTCATTTTAGGTTCTAAATATTGTGCTTCATTATATAGGCTAAGTGCATAAGCATTCATGCTTTTTCTAGTCCCTTCTATATACTTCCTAAAATATAACCTTTCTCGACATTTCGATTGTTCATTTTCACCCCAAAAATTATTTAAAAACTCATCTATAAACTCATCTAAACTATTTAATTCCCTTTCTTTGCAATTGAACCACAACAAAGGTTCATCAACCAATCGTTCTCTTATTAATTTTTTCATTCTCTCTATATTCCTTTCATACTGTATTTCATTTTTCAAATCTTTAACAAAAATGCATGGATGTAATAATTTTATGTTTCCATTAAATTTTATTGTATTCTCATGACCTACATTTCTGTATTCTATATTCATTCTCTCTTCGGATCTATTCTCAATTCTTTTTATTCTTTCATCTTGTTCATTTATCATTTTTTCCTGATTTTCTTTCATACTTTGTACATTCACATTCACATTCTCTTCAATATTCTTCCCCATATCATTCATTCTATTTTCCATAATATCTATTTCTTTCTCTACATTATTAAACTTTCTATTTACAAAGCTATTATATTCTTCTAATTTATTATCTATACTTTCTTCAACATGTTGTCTTATTTCCTTTTTCTCAGTTTCAACTATTCTCATAATTTCCTCAGTTCTTTTATCAAATTTATCATTCACTCTCTTAAGTTCATCTCTTATTTCACTCATACCTTGTTCAATTTTAGCATTTGTTTCATTCGTTTCATTAGCTTTTAAATTTAAACTTTCAAGCAATCTCATTATTTGTGATTGACTATCTATTATTGGTGGTCTTTCTGCACTAATCATTTCACCCTCTTGATCAAATCCTATCAATTCTGGAGTCCTCTGTCTATCTCCTTCCATTTTTACTTTCTTATTAATTAATCTAGTTCTTTAAATTATTTTGATACGCGGTTCTATTCCTTTTTTCAAATGGCCCCACGTTTGAGCGACAATTATTAAGATTATACTCTTATGAGTTTATTTTGCCCCACGTTGTGGTGACAATTATTAAGAAAACTCTTACTGAGTTTTTATTTATTTAATAATTATAATTTATTCTTCCGGCTAGCTTTCTATTTATTTATTTTGAATAATAATGATCCTTTTCCTTTTTTATATTATTTTATGGAATTAAACACAATATTCTTTGAATGTTAAAAAGTTTCTATATTTAAATCTCTATGACTCTAATTATCTCGGGTTTCTAATTTACAATTTTATTTTATGTTCTAAGCATAGAACTAGCTTTAACCTCAAAACTATTCAATATTAATAGTTGTTTACAAAATTACAAACGACAATCTTTCTTTCAGATTTACAAATAACACTACAATGGAAATATAATAAACAAACTTACTTTTAGTTTATATCCAAAAGTGTGTTTAACTACGTTGGCAATTTTCAATTTAATTCTTTTATAATTTCGTTGATGATTCACTTTTACACAATACTATGCTTTCTCACAATAATCACAGGTAACTAATTTGGATTACTTCTTCTTGAGACTCAGGAACTGTTGATAATACTTTGTTTTATCCTTTTAGATAAAACATGAAACTTTTCGATGCTTTATTGAAATTATTGATGAATGGCAATCGTTGGATACTACTTCTTAATTGGAGGTTATTATAGCCTTTTTACTGGATTCAGATACTTGGAATAATCGTTGACTTTTAATAAAACTTATTAACTTTGGTTTCTTTGAACCTATCGAAGTTTGGAACACTTTCGTTCACTGGTTTTTTATAGGTTATAAAATTTTGGTGAGTTGCAGGAGTACTTTCAGTCTACAGATGTAATGGCAAACTCTCTTCTTTACTTACAGATTCGTTTTTATAGGCCTCCAAAACCGACGCTACTTTATGTCATAAACAACCTATGAGATGATTGCTTTTCAAATCAAGCATGCCAAGCTAATTGTTGTGAAACTGACACAAGTCTTCATTGTTACCAGATTGACATTGGAAATTCCTATTGACCAATCAGAATTTAGTATTCTTTACTTTTTGAATTATTTGAGATTTTCAACTTATTTTAATTGTTAGTGATTCCTTCTTTTTAAATTAATATTGCCTACATTTTTCCCCACACTTTGGTATAATATAACCTATGATTGGGTTATTATTAATATGATTATTCCCATATTTATGGTTTTCTTGACAGTTACTTATTCTTAAATCTAATACATACCATATTATATCAATAACATTCTTTTAACATTATATAACTCAAATTTACTAATCCTAACTTACATCTATAACATTATTCAATGTTTTGTACTATCTCATGATAGTTTTGTAATCATTTTACTTATGATTTATGATTTCGTTACACTGAACGTTTCTTCACTTTCACTGAAGTTCTTGTCTATCACTTCTTATTCTATTACATCGTTGTTTATTATGTTTTACATTGTTAATATTAATAACCTAACTATTATTTAGCTTTTATTATTGTTTTTAATTCCATAAAATGTTTTTTATTTGATCTTTTCTAATTTTCAAAGTTCGGTAAGTTATTATTTTTAAATTTTTATTGTCTATGAAATGAAATCATAACAATATATTGGTTTTTCCATGCTACGCGTGGAAAATTTGATGAAAATTAAAATTGCAATAGTCAATTCCTATGTAAAATTTGATTCTGAACAACTTTTGTTTGAAACTTTTTTTTCTAAAACGCATAGTATTGAAGATATTAACGGAAAAGCCCGGAAAATTGTATATATATATAATTTACGACATTTTCCTTGATTGGAGGTTTTCAGCCACTATTCTTTTCGTAATCTACGGAAAATTTCCTAACTTTCTGTATATTCAAACCAAAAGTCGGAAAAAAAAGTTCCACTTTTTATAAAATGACTGTACTAATTGTGATGTTAGGAGTTGCATAAGCACATCAAAATAATTAATTTTACTTCACCGCCTTAAATACTATAATTCCTTTAGACAATGCACATCAACAATAACAGAGAATTATTAACTTTATAAGCTTGTCGTTTAGTTTTTACCCATATTTCTGGTGTGGTTTTCCTAGTCTCTTTACACATAGCCACTGATTTTTCCCCCAAACCATCTGTGCCAATGTGAACCCTGTAGTATATTTCAGTTATACCCCAAATGTGTTCGATGGTGTTAAAAGCCTTATACCCGAGACCGAGGTATTTACCGCAGCTTGTCAAGATGGCGTAATCAACACATTGGTCTATCGCCGCAATAGATGGGTGTGCAGGTTTCTGATGTCAGCTCCAGGACCGGTGGAAAGGCGCTGTGAGACGCTTTTCCATCTTCTGTCGGCATGCCCGGTAAAAGCGGCCTCGACGTACACCCATCGCCATGCGGCTCTGCGGGTGCTATATTACCATTTGGCACTAGTAGGGAATAGACCAAGAGCCTCCGCTGTCTTACATGTCAGCATATATTGAGTCCCTCGTCGGAAACGAAAAATGCCAGATCTACTGCAAATAGATCTGACGTTGTCAGACTATGATAGACTCCGGCAGAGAAGAACATAGTCGTGAAACAGGAGGAAAAATTGACACAAGCTTCAAGATCTCCTGTTCGAGCTCCGCACGCTATACCCAGACCACAAGGTCGCATTAGTGGTTCTGATTATCGGTGTTTTGGGCGGAAGTCGGTCTTCGCTGCGTTCCAACTTAAAGATCGTTCCGCCCTGCAAGATGTTTTGATAATAGACCGGATGCAGAAGGTAGTCATTCTGGGTTCAATGAGACTACTTGAGATTTGATTAATGAAATACGTCTGCAGCCGACTTGTGTATTAAAATCCAATTAAAACTGCAGAAAACATTGGATCGGTTGTGTGTCAAAGAGTAATGTATGGGTAATTATAAAATTGATGTACTTGAAATGGATTGAATCTAGTCAATTAAATACCTAAGATAATACTATTCTATGATTTACAAATCTAAATAACTATGATTATTTTATGAATGATTTACATTTCATTTGGATACGTTCTAATAACAAACGTTTATCATTATTCTTTTCAATATTCAAAATTCTTGTATTGTTGTAGTCAAATGAATGGTTTGTATCTTTTACATGTTTACTAAGTGCAGTGGATGAATTCTTTGTATATTTATGCCCATTCAATCTCTTATCAAGGTATTGGGAAGATTGGCCGATGTATACTTTTCCGCAATCTTTACAAGGAATGTGTTTAACTTGTGATTCTCTTGTAAACCAATATAGACCTGGAGACTGAGAATGAACGGCAGATGCCTTAACAGTAAATGATTAGAGTATCTTGGTCTAGAAACAGAAAGCTTTAATTGTTCTTTGAGGAACTTGAGTTTATTAATAAGACTCATCAGGTCATGTTCATCATACCTAACCCAAAGGGGTTTGGTTCGATTGCAAAAGATAAGTTGAATGATATTCTTCAATAGGGAAACGTTACAGGAAGTAATGTTTTTAGAGTGAAAACGATAATATAAGTTTTTATTTTTTATAGTTATAGTAAGAACTAATTGTTGAGCTTTATGTTAACTTCAGAGCTGTAAACTATTTCTGATGTGATAAAGTTATCTATAATTTATATCCCATATTCTGAACATTCCTAAATCAACTTCTTTTCTCCTAATTATTTCTCATAAAAGATAAAAGGATTAAGCAAAATAACTCATTAAATATTTCCCTTTATGAAGAAATACTTCTGTAATAAGTCACATATTGTACCGCTAAAAAAAATATTTGCACGACTATCAACAAAGAAACATTAATTACTGTAGCTTGTTCTAGGAAATATTTCCCGCTTGAACTCGCAGAAGTAATCACGATGTATGAAGTATTTCAATATCAGGTTTCCACAGCCAGATTACATCTACAGGTTTCGTACGCTGAAACTAGGTACTAAAGATAAAATCATAAACCTACTCTATCGATGCATTTTTTATACTCGTGTATAGTCCAAGTAAAACTGGTGGGAGCTTTGTATCTGTGGCGTGTGTATTATGATACTATTTAGGGAATTAATTCAGTCATCCATTGTTTTTCATATTATATGGAGGCTTAATAAACAAACAATTTTGGATAAAAAAAGCAATAAACTTACGAAACGTCAAAAGTAGGATGCTGAAAGTATCATAGTAAAATAGAAGGTCCAAGAAATTATTCTAAAATTGGTAATGTGTGGGTAACGATCGTTGACTCCTGTGGACATATGGGTAATTTAGTTTAGAAATTTGAAAATTATTTCTTCTCGAAAACATCGATTTTATTCAGCATTTTTAAAAAAAATGCCAACGAAATATGCTTATAAGAAATACATCGAATTTATTTTGTGGGTATGACGCTCAATTAATAAAAAAGTCTGGCAAATCTATCTAGAGGGATCTTTTGTTTTGAGCATTCCATTTTTGTGTTTTATCACAAGTACACCAGCGTTATGATCCTTAAAAGGTACTGGAAAGGGTTTACTACCTTATCTTCTATAAAAAAAATCAAGGAAGCTCCATATAAATTCAAAACAAATTCCAGGAGATTCTATTTTTTCAAAATTTAATTATTGCTGAGATCGAATTTATGTTTTTTTTCATTTAGGGAATTTGATTAACAGGCAAACCTTATCTTCTATAAAAAATCAATTATGCTTCATATAAATTCAAAACAAATTCTAGGAGATTCGATTTTTTTTCAAATTTCATTGTTCCTGAGAACGAATTTATGTGCATTTTTCGTTTAGGAAATTTGATTAACCGGCAAAACCTTATCTTCTATAAAAAATCAACGAAGCTCCATATAAATTCAAAACAAATTCCAGGAGATTCTATTTTTTCAAAATTTAATTGTTGCTGAGATCGAATTTATGTGTATTTTTCATTTAGGGAATTTGATTAACAGGCAAACCTTATCTTCTATAAAAAATCAATTAAGCTTCATATAAATTCAAAACAAATTCTAGGAGATTCGATTTTTTTTTTCATATTTAATTGTTCCTGAGAACAAATTTATGTGCATTTTTCATTAAGGTAATTTGATTAACCGGCAAAACCTTATCTTCTTTAAAAAAATCAACGAAGCTCCATATAAATTCAAATCTTGAGAACGAATTTCTGTGCATTTTTCGTTTATGGAATTTGATTAACCGGTAAAATCTTATCTTCTATAAAAAAATCAACGAAGCTCCATATAAATTCAAAACAAATTCCAGAAGATTCGATTTTAACCCGCAAAACCTTATTTCATATTCATATAAATTCAAAACAAATTCCAGGAGATTAGATTTTTTTCAAATTTAATTGTTCTTGAAATCGAATTTATCTGCATTTTTCATTTAATTAATCGGTAAAAATTGTTGATGATCGATTGTTTTACCCATATGTTCCGAAACACCCAAATGCATTGCAACTACTGATGGGAGAGCTAACTCCCCATGTTCCTTTATAACAATTTCACTTGTTTACGTTACTTACGGATATTATCTTCCGAAAATAAAGCTCAATAAGTTTGATCGTCTAACATCTTCGATGCACAAGCAAAAGGAGCATAAACTAGTCAAAATCTGAAGTCAATCAGGCTTCTCTCTTTTGATCATAGTTTATTAAAATTTTAAATCACGCAAAACAAAAGCTACTCAGAATTCCATCGAAAGTTGAACAAAGGTGTCTAGTGAAATCAACAAACAGTGATGCATATGAGTAAATGAAGCGATGAGTAGTAAATAGACAATTGAGTTTGATAATGAATTATAATAGTTATTCGCAAATGATTTCTCAATGGAGAAAAATAACGGTTCTATTTATATCAGCAAAATCAGCAGCTTATCGCACTTACTTTTAAAACTAACCAAACCACTATCAAGATTAGATTGCGGCTTTGTGAAATGAAATAAACTCTGATCTAGTGTAAAAATAAATTTAAACACTAGCCGAACTTATCGTAACAAAATGAAAAGCAATACAGTTTTATTACATCAAGAATCAAGTAAATCTATACATATTTCTAATTGATAATCCATAGGTGATTGAGATTGAAAACTCATTTGGGTCCATCACCAACAATAAGGACTATCAATTCCAATATTGACTGACCATTCATTCTACCGAAAATGATACCATTGATTTCAGTTATTACTAATTATTACATACAAACATACACGTAAAAATGCTAAAAATATACTTATTCCAAAAAATATGACAGACAGGATTAAAAAACATCGAAGGTAAAATAGATCATGATTTTATATTTAAAAATTTGCTTTATCTAATATAAACCTAAATAGTTAAGATAACAATCAATGATAAAAGTTTTCTAATAACAATGTATATCTAAATTTGAAAAGTCTACAATTTGGATCATCTCTGAATTATATTTACGTAGTCTCGTCAACCAGTGAAAACAAGTTGCTAGGGCAAGGTGAAAAGTCCCTGAAAAATTGAACAAGAAATGATTTATTCGGTCAAAACTTATTTTATTTCTAAACATAGGTAATCTCCTTGTAGCAAACACTTCGTCCGACGTTCTTAAAATTTTTCGATCCCTTCCAAATAATACGATTTCGGCAATCTTTCAAAATATGCGTTTGTTTCAGCGATCACTTCATCGTTGGAGCTAAATCTCTTTCCGACTAGCCATTTCTTCAAGTTTGGAAATAGATAATAATCGCAGGGGCCAAATCTGGAGAATATCGTGGATGACGAACCAATTCGTAGCGCAATTCATCCAATTTTACCATTGCGACTGCGGACCTGTGCGCCGGTGCGTTGTCCTGGTAGAAGAGCACTTTTTTCTTGGCCAAATGCCGCTTTAGCTACAAATCGGTGTCGAATCGATCCAACAACTCTGCATAATATACGCCGGTGATCCGTTTTGCCCTTTTCGAGTTAATCAATATGGACGATACCGTGTGCATCCCAAAAAACATTCGCCATGACTTTGTTGGCCGATAACCCCACTATGGCCCTTTTCGTCTTCGATTCGCCAGGTCCACTTTTTCGACTGTTCTTGGGTCTCTGGGTGTTGTGATGGATCCATGTTTCGTACACGGTTACGAAACGGCGCAAAAAGTCCTTCTTATGGCCCCTGAACATCGCTAAACACTTCTTTGAAGTTGTCGCATGGTCGCGCTTGTTGTCAACAGAGAGCAAATGCCCTCCCACCTGGCAGATAGCTTTCTCATATTCAAAAATTTATGTAAAATTTTCCGTACCAGTTCGGTTGAGATGCCCATAGCCTCAGCAATTTTGTGCACTTTAACTCGCCGGTCGTCCAATATCATACAATGGATTTTATCGACGATTTCTGGCGTTGTAACCTCAATTGGACGACCTGAACGTTAGGCGTCCTCTGTAGTTACACTATCACAACGAAAATCAGTTGACCACTTGTGAATCGTTCCAATCGATGGTGAAGAGATAATGTTTAATCAAGACGCGAAATTAACTTTATTCCATGTTTGCAAAAATCTTCAAGGCTGCTTGTTTTCGATCGGTGTCAAAACAAAACTGAATGACATATCAGTCGAAACTACTATTTATTTCTACATATTTTCGTGTTTGGAACATCCTCAACACATGCAAAAATTTCCATATATTTGGATGAGGCTCATAAAATTGTTTAGAAAATGGAGTGGAAAAGTTCGCAAGTATTGGTGGTGTGCTCTTGCGATGATCCTGCTCCAGTCCACAGTTGTGGTGGAAAATTACCTTCCAAGTAATGATCCACTATATAGTCAGCGAATTCTGTCACACGACGATGATTTGGTAGTTTGGTCATAAAGTCCTTCAAAAAGCATTCTTCATCTTCTTGAGGATGCAGATATGGCAAACCAAAGACTATTCTTCGCCATTGTCCAGTTGGATTCGCAAGATCTTCATACATTTTTGCTAAACCCAATGACTGGATCTTTCTCCACCAAGCTTGAGTTAAGTCGAAACGGCAACCCAATACCATTGTTGATGGTCATGCATTGGTGACCGCATTTTAAAGGCCCTTTTCGAAATCGGCGAGTATCTATTGTGGAAGAAACTTATGTCCTAACAAACTGCACCTCCACTTAAAAATGTAGAATAACTTTTCATAAGTTATTTGCACCTTATTTGGTATAAGGCAAAATAAAATAAATAGCTGATACCAGAATTCTCTCTACGAATTAGAAGGTGCCATTCATGTAGTTGTTTTTCCTCCATGACACTTATTAGTCGAGTCATTATTGTACAAACCCAGGAAAAATGAAATATTTTTTCCTGAAACCTTTTGCAATGCTTTAAGTTTGCCCAACATAAAAGAAAGCACCCAGTGAAATTTACCGCTCGGACCCTCTTCCTCCTAATAAACAATAAATAAACAAATTGAATTACTCGAAAACTATTGGTGCTGTTTTAGCCATAATCACACCTAGGGAGATTTTTAAACTCACCAAGAAACAAAAACGTTTGTTCTAAATAGAATTATGAAATAGATAAAATGGTAAAATGAAAAAATCAATTTCATATATGGGCAACTTCATTTTCAAGGAGCCCAGTTCAGGGGGGGGGGGTGTCAGCTCATGGCCCGGCTTCTGGTTTTTTCGATTCTACTACTAAAATGATGGCTTCCTGCCAAATTTCAGCTGAAATGGTAGGAACAAGAAAAAACGGCGCCTATTTTTCGTTTTTCTGTCATTTTTTGATATTAATTTTTGAAACATCGTCTTGAGAGCCGTTCGCACCAGTTTGAGTCTAGACATTTTTTTGAAAACCCATGGGAAATCGGAAATTTCCCGTAGAATTCGAATTTTTTATTAGTTTGAGCCCAGTGGCCATATTTTTTTTGTAAAATCAAAAAAACCGATTTTTCGTCTTTTTTTTTCGAAGCCGCAGTTTTCAAAACGTTCTCGTGAAAAAATATCTAGGAAAATTCAATCAGTACCATTTTTTCTTCAAACGCTCTTTGTATATTGGCTGTTTTTTCTCTAAAAACCTCTCAAAAACCCAAAAAATGATATAGGCCAGTCACCTGAGGAAAAATTAAGGAAAAACAATTGAAGGTGTAAATTTGGTATGTTTTTATACGTATTTCGGTGTGCTGAAAACGGGAAAAGTAATCAAAAAATTACTACGAGTTAGCTTCAAAAGTTACGGTCATTTTTTGGCGCGAAAAAATACGCGTTCCATATTTTTTGCGTTTTAAAATGATATATGCCAGTCACCTGAGGAAAAATTAAGGAAAAACAATTGAAGGTGTAAATTTGGTATGTTTTTATACGTATTTCGGTGTGCTGAAAACGGGAAAAGTAATCAAAAAATTACTACGAGTTAGCTTCAAAAGTTACGGTCATTTTTTGGCGCGAAAAAATACGCGTTCCATATTTTTTGCGTTTTAAAAGAAAACGGTGGCCCAAATGGAAAAACATGTCGAGAGACAAATTGTACAAAAAGTGAAAACGCATCGTTTGCGCAGAAATATAAGTCATTTCGATGTTACAGTCTTGACATATGAGCAAAATAGTGTTTTTTTAGGGGAATACAAATGTTTTTTTTTCTCATTCGAATATTGACCAAAAAAATATTCTATTCAAATTGAAATATATTTTTTTATAAACTTTCTACGGTGTTTTTTTTTTATCCTTCATTTTGGCTCCACAATCGGCCATTTCCAAAAATCCCTAAAACTGTGCAGTCGAAAAATGGACTTATCGACAAGAAAAAAAATTCTCTTGTAGATCTCAACAAATGTGATACAAAACATCATTCAATACTGTTTTCGGGGCTTAGAAAAAAATGTAGGACAACTTTGAAATATTTCGGGCCTCGGAAAATGTGCAAATTTTTTAGGTTAGAAATTTTTTAGGATGATCAAATCTCATGTTCTGTTATAGTATTTCACGACGCGTATTTAACGCTAAAGAAAACTTTTCTAGGTTGAGTAGAAGTTGAGATATTGATATAAATGTGTTTGGGCCTCCCCAGAACCCAATTTTGGGCCTATAGAAAAAAATTGGAAGTCGTTGGAAAGTAGACAAATTTTCTTATCTAAATCCAAAAATGAGACCTCGTAGCTATCATCATCTCGAATTTAGAGCGCGTTGACATATATAAATTCATGTGTAAAATAATGCAGCGGCGTAATTTCTTTACCGCTTATCTGCCGTAATAGTAGATTTCAACTAGTATATTGAAATTAATACCAATTTTTCTCTATAGGCCCAAAATTGGGTTCTGGGGAGGCCCAAACACATTTATATCAATATGTCAACTTCTACTCAACCTAGAAAAGTTTTCTTTAGCGTTGAATACGCGTCGTGAAATACGTGAAATTTAGGGATTTTTGGAAATGGCCGATTGTGGAGCCGAAATGAAAGATAAAAAAAAACAAAACACCGTAGAAAGTTTATAAAAAAATATATTTCAATTTGAATAGAATATTTTTTTGGTCAATATTCGAATGAGAAAAAAAAACATTTGTATTCCCCTAAAAAAACACTATTTTGCTCATACGTCAAGACTGTAATATCGAAATGACTTATATTTCCGCTCAAACGATGCGTTTTCACTTTTTGTACAATTTGTCTCTCGACATGTTTTTCCATTTGAGCCATCGTTTTCTTTTTAAACGCAAAAAATACAAAAATCGTATTTTTTCGCGCCAAATAATGGGCGTAACTATTGAAGCTAACTCGTAGGAATTTTATGATTATTTTTCCCGGTTTCAGCACGCCAAATTATGTGTAAAAACATACCAAATTTACACCTTCATTTTTTAAGCGATATGCGCTGATATCTCAAGACCATAACCTCAAAATATATTTTACTTCATTTCAAACGATGCGTTTCTACTTTTTCTACGATTTGTCTCCTGACATGTTATTCAATTTGGGCCACCGTTTCATTTTAAAACGCAAGAAACAAGTCTTTTTTCGCGCCTAAACATGCCCGTAACTTTTGAAGCTAACTTGTAGGAATTTTTTGATTATTTTTCCCGTCTTCAGCACACCGAAATACCTATAAAAACACTGCAAATTCATACCTTCAATTGTTTTTCCTTAATTTTTCCTCTGGTGACTAGCCTATATCATTTTTTGAGTTTTTGAGAGGTTTTTAGTAAAAAACAGGCAATATACAAAGAGCATTTGAAGAAAAAATGGTACTGATTGAATTTTCCTTGATATTTTTTGACGAGAACGTTTTGAAAAGTGCGGCTTCAAAAAAAAAGACGAAAAATCGGTTTTTTTGATTTTACAAAAAAAAATATGTGTTTCCTTTAGTAGATTTTGTAAAAGTAACATCCCTTTTGGATATAAAAATACACTTTATTTTTCACAAGCAGAAAAAGAAACACTTTATTTTTCACAAAAAAATAGGCTTCAACAGACGTGTTGACGAAGTCAAGACTAAAAGTCAATCAAAAATGTAATTGAAATAACTTGAGAAATGGAGTGACCTGCATTCAAAATATGTTCGGGTAACAATTATTTTCACAATTATTTTTCTTTATGTTATCAAAATATTCTTTATAGCGAGCTCTCTGATGGTGGCTACTTGGTAGCTGAAGGGTCCTCAGTACTTTAACCGATTGATCAGTGGATGAGAGTGATTGTTTCTTATAATCCACAGTGAATAAAATTGTGGAATCAAAATTACTCCACGAAAATAAGCTAAATTAATTGAATAGGGAAGATTAGTGTCATCCAATTAAATATTGAAAAATAAATCTATCTGACCTAGGATTTTTGAAAGAACTTATTTTATTAATTTTTTTATTGTATAAATGAGTTTTATTTAAATATTTCAAAATTTCATAATTCTGTCTCAATTCATGTTTTTATCTGCGTGTATTTTGTCGCTGTTGCCGTATGTCTGTCAAAGAAGTTTGTTTGTGTTATCCTTGAGCGTTGTAACCTCAGATGATTTCCGGTGCGAAATACTGTGGCGTGAAACTCCAGACTTTATCAAAGCCATTCAAGAATGAGTCATATCAACAAATAAGATAGAGAATCGGTACTGATATTAGAGTGCGATTAAAATCGTTCACGTTACCAAGTGAAAATTTCTATGCTGATATAGTATAAGTAAATAAATTGAAGTGAAAATATTTAAAATAATCAATATCAGCCAAATGTATTGTTAACTAAATAATCTTAACGCTATTATGAAAACTGTTCTCTCTCGCCAATAAATTATTCATGAATTCTGTTTCCGGAAGCTCTTTACCCACTGTTTTACTCTTACAAATAGCACGAACTTCCTCCTTCATATGTATTGTCTTGAGAGTAGGATATTATTCAAGAAAGCTGAAAATAAAGGCAACTAGGCTCCCCACTGAAGGACCCTAACAGAAGAGAAGCGAGATTACAAATGTTTACCAGAAGAACTCTAATCAGCCTTTCATATAGAAAAAGGTTTACCCAAAGACCACTCAAACGTCATTGACCTACGTAAAAATCGGATGGAATCTATACAGCGATTAAAGAGGAAACATTAAAGGTGTACCTACATTCCAAACTAACTTGCCAGGCGTTGTAGGAAGCCAAAAACTCTTCACCATAAAGTTGAAACTCTAAAACTAAAACTCTTGAAATTTCCTCGCGTAGATGGTGTTCTACAATTCCTGGAGGAGTTGCTTCCTCCATGAAATCTTTAAGTGAACTTATGTTAGGGCACATACGTTAATGTTGTGGGAACGTAAATGAAATGTTAACTCCAAGACAGAAGCCCGCGATCGTAGTTTCATCGTCTCGTTAACTTTAGCCCTGTTCAAAACCATGGAGAAAGTTTCAGGTTCACAGATAACAAATGAACTTCCAGTAATTCCACTTCAGCCCTGATATCAATTTGCTAAAGAGCACAGCCAATAAAAAGTTGAAGCTTCAACGATTGTTTTTGCCTTGGATGCTGGTCTTCCTCACCAGCTTCTCCTTGACCCTGGGGCTTTTTATGCCTTTCAGTCGCAAGGTTTACATCCACTCCGTAACTCTAGTTTCCTAGAAACCGTACAGATGTACTCTTCAAGGGATAGCCTAGGCTGCCCAAATATTGATGGTCGTTTACGATATTATGCTTCGCACTCTGACAATATGTATTTGGTAACAGGTGGCCTCTCATTGGGACCAGAAAGGAGACTTATTATTGTTCGGACCTGGTTCCTACTCATGTTGAGCAGTTCTTCAGTTCTGTTTTTTACGGTTCTCTAATAAATGCGAGGAGCTTAATCCCAGAGCTCTCTTTGTTGTTGTTTAAACTAGTCCCGTATGCTTCCTCGGACAGCGAATGCCCCACAAAAGTGTTTTTTTCATCTTTGCTATGGTAGATAATTACTAATAGTTTGCTAGATTGGCTTGCTCATCCAAACTGTGATGGGCAAGGCTTGAAAGATGACCACGATCATAAAGTGGAAGTATACTTAGATATATATATAGTAGACTGTTAACATAAAGCATGATTGATACCAAAAACGAGATCTCAGCAGGATTAGTGTGACGTCGTTCCATGCTGCTAATACCACAACAATTGATGAGGTGAATCTTGATTTGGACAATTTGAGTACAATACAATCAAAGAATTTATTAAGTTCATTAGGCAAAATGCCAAATATAGTTCACCCTAAAAGTCTGCCCCTACAGCATTGCCCAAATCTTACGTGTCATTCCTATGTTATTCGAAATTTTGGTCTGGTAAATAAATTTTTTCTTCATAGAGGACTGTGAATAATTGAAGACTGCATAAGATCATCGTCGGTTTTTCCTCATAAAAGAATCATTCTGTTTTGAAAATATGTACCTGATACATCTGTTATTTTATGAAGGAGTCCTTGCACGCTAAGAAGCTTAGTATCAATAATTATTGGAATTCGATCTCTTACACTATTTTGAAAGTAATACAATGGAAAAATCAATTCAAAGTTCTTGTTGATCGATGAACATAACATTAGAAAGAATTTGCTATATTCATTCCTGCTAAATTCGGTACTATGCTATTTGAAAAAATAATGAGTCAACAATCTGAAAATGTTCATACTTTGAAAATAAGATTAGTTTAAGTATTTTTCTGGACATTAAACTGTTCCATCCGGTATCGTGCGGAAATGGTGTTTATAATTTCAACAAGCGATGGGGGTGGTGAGTAAAACCGTATCTACATCAAAGGTACGTGTTTGAACATTGACTTTTCCAATATACTACTCCAGAAATCGTCCAAGGATTATTTTCCTTACTTAGACTCGGACTGTGTGTATCTCATACATTTCGTAAACGCCGTAAAAGTGATTAAATAATTGAAATCATAAGGCATAAAACGTTAAAGTTTTAACAGATAAGTCATACGTGAAGAAAGAGGAACTAACTCATCATGCAGGTCGCTTAGTATGAGTAATATTTTATTCTTAGTCTTCGAATGTTGAGATTGCAGTTATGAGTAAGCCCAGTGTCTGATTTCATTTATATGACATGATGTACTTTAATCGAAATAGACACTTTACGTTTTCCATATTAAGAAGTTCTACGTCAATCTTTGATTTTTATAATTATACCCACCCAAATCATTCATTAGACCACAATAATAGATCATTGAAGTGACCAAACGGGAATTGTTTACTCTCGCATTCTTCTAAACTAAATCATGAACGTATTTACCAAATTTTAGAAGATCCGTGACCCTATAGTGAGAAATGTTATTGTATAAAGGATAATTCTTCAAGGGGGGATACGCAAAGTTTTTACCGAAAAGGTCCATAATCTCTATTTAAAATATTCTATGTTAATGGCACTTGCATTGTCGTCACCGAACCCATAAACAGGCACGTCAGGTAAATGCAAACTCGTCACTGACCACTAGGCAGTTAAAGGATTTTATAGTCCAGTCATTCAAACTGAAAACGCTGATTTTTGGTATTTTCTGGACAATCCGAAAATTTAGTCATACTATATGTTTTTTGGGGCGCTGATCACAATGGTGTGGTTGAAATTTGGATTTACCTGCCGCTTTTTGAACGGCAGTTATTTGATTAATTTAAAAATGGCAATTTTTCAGTTTTTCGCGTTTGTAGAAAAAACTATGCATTTTCTGGAAAACTGATTTGAACGAAAGTTAATGCGCAAATTTTGACGCCGGTTAGATGTTGATCGGAAGTCATGGGCCCGATATAAGGCTCAATTAGTGTATTTTTTATGGTAACGCAAAATTGAGTATATTATCGAGAGTTTTCGGTTTTTGAATATTATGTTTCTGTAGGTAGTATTTTTAGTCTTCTTTTGTATGATTTTCAGTATTTTGCTCTTATTTTTTGGCGCCAAAATCGGCCATTTCGATTTACGGACAAAATACTTGTTATTGACTCAAACTTCCAGAGCTTGGCCGTTCGATAGAAAAATGAAGTCTGGTAGAAATAAGTTCGGCAGGTCTCGAACTTAACACTGAAGGGGTGAGTGACCAGTCTGAAATCTCTAGTGGTGGAATGACTGACCTTGGAAATATCTATAGAAAAAAGAGAGATCGCCCATTTTTCTACGATACTCTGTAAAGGTCAATGAATTCGTAAGTGTGACATCATCACTCAAAGGAATAGCTCTGCTCTCTTCTGAAAATAATCTAAGAGGTTCAGCGTATGTTTGGCAGCTGAAACATGTTAACAGTACTCCAGAACAGGTCGAATTTGTGCCTTGCAGATTTTGAGGAGCTACCGGGATTTAAAGTAGTTTTTGGCACGGAATAGGAAACCAATCTTTTGTCAAGCGGTTTTCGCAAGGGACCTCACATCATCGTCCCATGATAGGGTGCTGTTGGTATATGATATGGTATGGAAGGCAAAGAAATAGTTTAATCCGACTTCATCATATTAGGGATTGTGGGATCCGCCTTCCTCTGATCATCCCATGAGAGGGTGCTGTTGGTGGTGATACATGGTACATCAAAATTGTTGACAAATTGTCAAGACGATGGTTTTTCTTAGGAATTGTACTCAGCCATTTTCTTTAGGAAAGGTAAAAGTACCAATTTTTTACAGTAGATTGATGATTTGACTTACATTCTGAAACACAACAATATCTACGTATGATTATAATATAACCCTACTTACGAAAATAAAACAATTAACTATCACAATACACCAGTTTCATGCAAATGCATGATCTAATTTTCGATATAATACACTTCACACAATTTCAAACTCCACAAAACTGTTGTCGCTTTAGAGATATTGTTCGAAATGGGTAAAATGTAACGTGTAATTAGCAGAATTTTACATGCCAGTAACACTATATGATGTTGCCAGCTTTAGCAATGTTTTGGGCTAGTGTAGAGTCGGTTGTGGCTGGGCAGGTACTCAGCAACTGTCTTGTCTTCTCGTCCTCTTCTTTGCATGTACTACACATTCTGATCGACGCAGAATTTTCCGAGACAGTATTAAGTGATTTTTGGTTGTTTTGGAGGTTGAAAGTTGATCACTTATAGTCTAGCAGGCAGAGCGATATCGATGGTCTGAACATTAACCCGATGGCACTATGGTTACTCGTCAGAGGACGGTTCAATTACCAATTCATCTCACAGACCGAATTCTCCCCGGCTGCTAGATCTCGAGATACAGCATCCGCATTTTTTTTTGACTGGAGGTTAACCCTTTCCAAGTTGCAGTTACTTGAAAAGCATGCCATTATTATACACTTCCACCATGTGTCATCATTTTTTATCATGTCCGTTTATAAGGCCAACCAGTTAAAATTGACCAGAAAATGGACTGCAAGTTAACCCCCCCAAACCTGGTGGAAAATGGTCATTGGTATTGGCAATTGTTAACATACCCTATGCCATCAAAAGTTATCGGTCCATTTCCGAGTAATTGGCCATTAGTTGGACCAAAAATGTTTCTTTTTTTCATTTTGTGGATAAAACTTGCGGGTTACAAGGTAACATGATGGCACCATGTTAAATAACTTTACTGGAGGTCAAATAAAGATATAAAATTATTGCCATCACTCCTTGCCTATTTCAACCCCCCCAAAAACCCATGAAACCACCCTCCTAGACTATTACTTGGCCTGTCTAGAACCTGGGGTTTCATCACACTGTCTTTGAGAATGACAGCTTGTCTGCCTTATGATTGCCTTTGTTGTGTTATCCGATGCAGCTCAATATTGATAGCGGTTGCTGCTTGGCTTACAGTGTTGTGGCTTTCTAATACTAGTTTTGGAGGTGATCTTGTTTCTAGTCATTGCTAGTATTGCAGTTCTATTATCCGTGAGGATTTTAATTTCCACCCCATCCCTCATTTTGTACCACACTCAGCCTTTATTATTGCTTGTCAAATTTTGAAATGCAGATATAGGCAGCGTGGGTCTGACTTGCCTCCCGTTAGAAAATGTCTAGATCCGGCACTGATTTCTGAACCATACAAAATCCAATGCATCAACCAAGCTGTCTTCTGGTTGATGTATGTTTTGAAACACTTCCAATTAAAACTCTTTGAATTTGGTATCGTGATAAGAATAATATGTATTAATAGTATAAATGTTTATCAACATTCACTTTATTGCAAGAGCATATACACGCAATTTAATAAGAGTAATAAAGATGAGTCACTTATTCACTAAATAATAATTGCATCCCAAATAAATGCTATTATTCTTTGCGATCTCTCATTGTATTAAAATTGAGTATGGTATGATGTATTTTTCAGAAATCAAATATAGCATCACAATTTCATGCCGGTCGATCCTCAATTTCCCGAATTGTATGATGCACTGATTGGATATTATAATTATTCTGATTACTAGCACCAGCGAACTAATAGGATGTGGTTCTCGTGGGCGTATCCTCGGAATATTTGAAACATCAATTTTATTTAGACGCTGACTTAAATTTTTTCCTTGTGAATATGCAATATCATGTTCCATACATGCTCTATCTAAATTGTTAATAGGTTTATCACCACGATCTAACCTTTTTTGAAGTTTTGTTCCAGGACCACAAAAATTATAACCAGGTAAATGTAATTCAAATGGTAAACTGTTGATCATATTATTAACGAATCCATTTCCAACGTAATACTTCATTTTCAGTTGTCTACTGTCAAAAATGTTTAGATAAACTATTTAAATATCCCAGTACCTGAGGTTTATATATTAGTTTCATGTTGAACGTCATCATGAAAATTACTAAACAAAAAATCACACTACCTGTTAATAATCATGATATAGAAACAAAGAAGAATCATAAACATGGTATATTATTACCTTCAACGATAAGGGCTATCATTGTAGGTCCTTCAAACTGTGGTAAGACAAATGTAATGATCAGTCTGATTGAACATGAGAATGGATTAAAATTTGAAAACGTATATTTATATTCAAAGTCTCTATATCAACCGAAATATAAATATTTAGAGAAACTATTGAAACCAATAAAAGGTATTGGATATTATGGTTTTAGTAATAGTGAAAATATATTGGAACCTTCAGCGGCTAAGAAAAATTCAATATTTTTATTTGACGATGTGTCCTGTGCCAACCAGAAGGTGATAAGAGAATATTTTAGTATGGGAAGACATAATCACATCGATTGTTTTTACTTATGTCAAACTTATGCAAAAATACCTAAACATTTAATAAGAGATAATGCCAATTTATTTGTTCTCTTTAAACAAGACGATCTTAATTTGAAACACATATATAATGATCATGTGGGGACTGATATGACTTTTGGAGAATTCAAAAATATATGTTCATACTGTTGGAAGGAACCATACGAATTTTTATGTATTGTTAAAGATGATGCTATTGATAAGGGAAGATATAGAAAGTGTTTTGATAATTTCATACATCTATAAACTATTTTTGTAAAAGAAAAAACTGATGAGAAACTATCTAATAGATGTTTGAAGCTGTTCAATACCTGTTTGAAGCTGTTTAATAGCTGTTTTAAGCTGTTCAAAAGCTGTTCTTAAGCTGTTCAATAACTGTTGGAAACTGTTTAATTTTTCGTTAATTTGTTATATATCAATCTACTTTATTCAAACATACTTAGTTGGAAATATTATATCGTAGAGTGAAGAACATCATCGTTAATATGAATATTACGCAACGACATTTAAAACAAAAACTAATAAAGAAGCGTAAAGAGATAAAAAATAAATTGGATGTATTGAAACATGGTGAAATTCTCAGGGAAAAAATTTTTTCACCGATAACTAAACATTTGAAAAATATAGAAAATAAATTAGATAAGAAAACTGGTGATATTTATACAGATTTTAGTGGTGGTGAAGAAAGTGAATATTTTTCACCAAAAAATGAACAGTCTGATGATTATCTTAATGTTCCTATTAAAAATATTGATTCAGATGTAAATAATTTACATACTCCTAGTACATCAAAGCGAATATTTTCTTCAACACCAAAACTTGATTCTAAACGACTACCAACAGACAGTTTCAAACAATCAATAATTAAAGAATTAGAAGAATATGATGATGATGATTACAATGATAAAGTAAATATTAATAGAACTAGAAATGATGATATAGCCGAAAAATCATTTATTGACTATTTAGAACAATACGAACCATTACCACGAGAATATATAAGGGAAATGATAACGGGTGACTTGAGGGATTTTGATCAAAAGTATGGAATCCGTCACAATCCTATGACAGAGAAATTTTCAATTGGGAATTCAAGTTTAAAAATAAATGGTACAGACATAGTAGTAAAAGGCAAAACATATACTGGTACTAGAGGATTATACGAATTACTTTTTAAAAAACAACCAAAATATTATACATTAAATGATAAAAAGGCGTATAATGAAATTCTAACAAAAACAGCTGCAAAACATAGGTATTATCAAACGAATAAACAAATTGATGGATGTAGATCACAGAAATATAGGAAAATAATTGCACCAATGTCAGGACGTGGTTTATTGATGGAAGTAAACAATAAATCTATAGATTACGTATTTTGGGATGACCCAAATGAACTTATAAAACGTTTACAATTATTAATCGCTTCACAAAACGCCGGCCACACTGGTCATACAAACGAAATCAATTCCATCGTGGAAGAATTACGAGAAGCAGAAATCATTGAATAAAACAATCATGTCTAAATTTATCACAGAAGCAAAAAGACAAGTTGTCGAAGAAATACATAAACCTGCTAGAATTAATATGAAAAGACGTAGAGTTATTTTGAAATCGTTAAATGACTTATATCAGGCAGATCTTGTTGAAATGATTCCATACTCTAAAGAAAATAAGGATTACAAATATATATTAGTTGTAATTAATTGTTTTTCCAAATATGTTTGGGCATTTCCCATTAAAAACAAGTCTGGTGCTGAGGTATCAAATAACATGGAGAAAGTTTTGAAAATAAAACCACCAAATAATCTACAAACGGATATGGGTAAAGAATTTTTCAACAAGGAATTCAAACAATTGATGAAAAAATATAAAGTAAATCATTATAATGTATTTAGCGAGAAAAAAGCATCTATAGTTGAAAGAGTTAATAGAACATTGAAGAATATTATGTGGAAAGAATTTAGTTTACAAGGTAACTACAAATGGTTGGATTTACTACAAAAAGTTGTCATGAAATATAATAATACCAAACACCGTACCATAAAGATGAAACCAATTGATGTTACTAAAAAACATGAAAAACAACTTTTAAACACAGTTTATAGTCATATTAAATTAGCTCCAACAAATTTGAAATTTACATTAGGAGATCATGTGCGTATTTCAAAATTTCGAGGAGTATTTGATAAAAAATACACCCCTAACTGGTCAACGGAAATATTTTCAATAAGAAAAATTCAACTCACAAATCCAGTTACATATTTATTAAAAGACTCAAGAAATGAAAATATTCTTGGAGGATTCTATGAACAACAACTACACAAAGTTAAATATTCAGATGTATATTTGGTGGAGAAAATTTTGAAAAGGAAAAATAAAAAGGTATACGTCAAATGGTTAGGATTCGATAATACTCATAACAGCTGGATAAACTCTGACAATGTAGTTTAATGTGAAATAAATTATTATTATTATTATTTGAATGTTTTTATTATAAACTTCCATGCAATATCCTAATTATAACATCTCATATCATATTTGCTTGATCTTTGTGACCTCGTCAGAGATAATCATAACAACAACATATTTGTTTCACCTTTGTGAACCCTCATTGACGTCAACAGCAGAGATAAGAAACCTGCAAGTCTTGACAAGAAAATTAAAATTCATAATATTTGTTTCACCTTTTGTGACCTCTACTAACATCAACACAGATAAGAAAATAGCAAGTCTTGACAAGAAAATTAAAATTAATAATATCATAATATTTGTTTCACCTTTTGTGACCTCTACTAACATCAACACACAGATAAGGAAATAACAAGTCTCAACAAAATAAAAAATTACTATTTGCAAACTAGTTGCGAGAAATATAAAAAAATCACCTTGAAATTATTATGGGCGAGGCTAGGCTCACCTTTACCTACTATCAAGGTGACATTAATTAGACCCACGTGAGGCGGGCACACCCTCTGGTCATTGACGACCACTTCTTCTTCGAGAAAAAGCCTCTGGTCATTGACGACAACTTCTTCAGCAAAGGAGCCTCTGGTCATTGACGACAAAACACAAGAAGTTGGGGTTGGTGGACACAGGCGGATGGACATGCCATCGAAGTGTCACAGTATCCCGCTTGATATACTACTACCATAACTTTGCATATTTTTCATAACATTTCGCAGAATTAATTTATGAATGTTGTACACGGAATAGTTTATATGCATTGAAAACAACACGAAAAGCATTCTTCTAATCAGGGCATCGGATATCATTGTAGGTTTCAATTGTTTTTAACATGGGGCGAATTTCCAATGAGCGATGTTGCCTCTACCGCCAATAGGTGTTTTTTATCGACACCCACATAGCTATTCAAAACATTATAAATCAAAAAAGATATCTACCTCCTCCTTTCGAATCCATCCGTCGTTATATCCTCCAGCTGTTGACCTGGTTTCTCCTTCCACTCTTGTTGATAAACTGAAATTTCACAAGTTTCATGACAACAGCTGTTATCTAATTCACTTTTTCTTATCCAACCGAAAACAGTACACTGTCATCAATGGAACTTTCTCTGAACATGATGAGGTTGTTAGTGGAGTTCCACAGGAATCTGTCCTTGGTTCGCTACTATTTCTTATTTTCACTAATGATCTGGTTCAGGCGGTGGGAGCGGCAGATCTCCTGCTCTTTGCTGATGACATCAGTATGGTTCGAAGCGAGAATAATGAAAGGGATTTGCTGGCTTGCTTAAGAGATTCTCAAGAGTCAAGTCTTTTCTACTGGTTTTGTGCAAATTTTCGTAAACCTTGACAAAACTGGTATAATATTATTCACACACAGAAACATTATTTTTGAAAACCCTGACTATAGAAAGTTTTTGGGTATCTTATTTGATCGAGTTCTTAGTTGGGAGTGTCATGTTGACAGTGTAGCTAACAAAATCTCAAAAAATGATAAAAATGTTGTAAACTACTCGCTTGAAGAGGCGATGCGTAAGGCATACTTCTCCCTTATTCAGTCGTATATGTCATATGCCCTGCCAGGCTTGCCAGGCTGGGGTAATTCACCTCATTCGGATAGAATTTTTCGCCTTCAAACAAAACGGTTGAGAATCTTAACAAAGAAACGTTTTAGAGATGACGTTAGAAACAGTTTTATCGATTTTATAATTATGACTTTTCCGTCACTATATATTTATAATTGCATACTAATGGGTATGTCGTCTGATACACATGTTTTAAATAATAATCTGCATAATTGTAACACTAGATGTTGCCATAATATTCATATTGACTACTTAAGATTAAATTCGAGTCGCTGTTCTGCTAACTATTATAGTAAAATATTTATGAACAAGCTACTCAAGAAGCTAAGAGAGTGCTCACTCAATGTTTCTAAATCCACATTAAAAAAAGTTTTTCTTAGTCATGCATTCTACTCGATTAAAGAATTTTTGTTGCCCCATTGGCTAATTGATTATTTTAAATAGTTTTGAATAGCTTTATATGAATTTTGTATGGCATGTCATACATGATGTCCACTGAAATTTGTTATGTGCATTCTATGTTCCATATACCTACATTATTAACTACATTTACTTACAAACATTTGAAATCTCTTTTTATACAGGGTGAGTCAGTTTTTTGTAGCCAAACTGCAACAGGAGATAGAACAAGTGTTTTTAAGAAGAAAAGTTCAGTAAACATATGTCGTAGAAGGCTTCGTTTTCGAGATATAGGGTGTAGAAATTGAAAAAAAAATTTCGTTTTTTGCGAATATCTCCGGAACCGTTCATCGTACAGAAAACAGCTTTTCTAAGCTTTTTCTACTCATAGTAAGCTATGTTCTGTGTGATAAAAATTTTTTTTTTACTCATAATTGGTGAAGATTTTGAAGGGGTAGTGGGTGTTTTTCTCCCCAACTTCTACGCCACTGAAAAAAAAACTGTTTCTACACAAAAAAGGTACTCTTGGTCATAAGCTCTAAAGTTGACCGTTTTCGAGAAAAATCAAAAAACATGGTCAATTCTTACTAATTAGACGAAATTTATTCAAAAAGTAGAACAAGTAACAAAATCAAAGGATTGACCATGTTTTTCAACATAAAAGTTGAATTTTCTCGAAAACGGTCAACTTTAGAGCTTATGACCAAGAGTACCTTTTTTGTGTAGAAAACATTGACGGTTCTAATGGTTGTCTCAAAACCGTTTTTTTTTCCAGTGGCGTAGAAGTTGGGGAGAAAAACACCCACTACCCCTTCAAAATCTTCACCAATTATGAGTAAAAAAAAAATTTTTATCACACAGAACATAGCTTACTATGAGTAGAAAAAGCTTACAAAAGCTGTTTTCTGTACGATAAACGGTTCCGGAGATATTCGCAAAAAACGAATTTTTTTTTTCAAATTCAACCCCTGTATCTCAAAACGAAGCCTTCTACGACATATGTTTATTGAACTTTTCTTTTTAAAAACACTTGTTCTATCACCTGTTGCAGTTTGGCTACAAAAAACTGACTCACCCTGTATACATATCTTAGTATATCATTTTCATATTTTATTTGACAAGTGTAAACAATAGTTTATACATGCAGTAAATAATCTACTCTACTCCATCTTTCCAGTGTAGCTAAAGAAAGGTTGGTAGCCTCTAACCTGAAACAACCCGCTCACTTGCAAAGACGAAAATTAAAGGTTTTCAACTTTACGTTTTCTTTTACTGTTATTAAGAATGTATACAGTTTATTATGCATTGCGTGCAACATCTGAAGGTAATATGTGCGCTATAAGTATATCACCTACCTGTTTCCCTGTGTTGACCCACTCAGCCACTGCCGCTTCCCAGCAACAAGACATGGCAGGACGTCTTGGCGTTTGACAACTAAATTATAGAAGGTGCGGTTTTCAGTTTAACGATGGACACTTCGAAGTTCGCAGTAAAGCGGCTTAGTACATCAATCAATGAATCAAAACGGGGTCCGGAGCACTTAGACCGCTTGATTGGGTCCATTGTGCATCCCTTGATACAAGAATCAGTTCAGCAGGCTTAAGAATATCATAACTCAAAGTATTTTACGTGGTTCGTGATGAAACATCCGTGGTAATATTGACTTACCTTTGTAGTCTAGGAGCTAGAGCTATATGGTAGGCCGGTTTGAATACATTTCGGCAATACTGAATATTAGTGGAGAAAGGTTCAATGTACAATAGCTCTCACCTCAAATTTGGGACTTTTCTATTGCACGAACCCTTTTTCGGAATTGTTGTACATTGAAAGACATGTAATTCTTATACATTAGCGTCTAGTGCCAAGGTTAAAGGCTAAATGGAATGCACGAACAGTTTCTAACCTGGTGGGAAATGTTTATTATTATAGCCAGTTGTTGAAAAAACGCATGCCAAGGTTTTTTATCTGTGCATTTCCGAGTAATTGGCCGTTATTTGGACCGAAAATGAACTTCTTGACCACTTTACGGCTAAAACGGGTGCGTTGTCACAAAATACCTTGTGACCGTATCAAATACGTTAATGTGGCGTCAAAGAATAACCAGTATGAGTGCCAATGTTCTTTTCCCAATATAACCACTCCCTCAACCCCGAAAACCTCCCCCCCCCCAAAATCAGTAATTTTGATATTTAACCGCTGTCGGAGTCTAAATAATTGCGTTATTTATGAAATCAAATTTATTGATATCAAAATTACTGAAAAGCAGAAATTAACTTACTCAAGTATACATCCGTTTTCAAAAAATTCTGATTTTTCATCAAAATACGTCTCCCTCACATATTTTGGTACCGTAAGTGCAAGGAGCGCAGACATTTTATCAAAACATAATCTAAAAGTTAGCTTCAAACCTCAAAATAAATTGTCCCATTTTTTGTTCAATGCTGAAGATGAAACAAAGTTCAATAAACCTAGAGTACATAAATTAACCTGTTCAGAGTGTGTACCTCTAACATCGGTAGATTTAGTCGTAATATAGAAATTAGATATAAGGAATACTTTCAATCTTTTAGACTTGATAAAACCGATTCATCTTTGCCTAACCATATTTTAGAAACAGTTAATACTTCACATAACGAAAGTAGAGGTTTTAAATTAAACACACTAGAATCAATAGAAATAAAGACAATAAAATTGTAAATGATCAATTTGATGTGTACTACAGCATCCTGTTTGATGTCTTGATAACTTAAAATTTCCGATAATCCTCTTGTGCCTTTCTAGTATACCTCATTATTAAAAATTCCTCATCACAATATTAACTCTACCTCATTGTCCAATTTCAATTATGCTATTCTAACAATGTATTTCCTCAACCGGAATCCCACTTGTTACCTGTGTCTTATATTGTACCATAAATAGCCAAGATTATTCATATTTTCATATATTGGTATCAATTGAAGATGACACGCTAGTGTCGAAACTATAGTCACGATTTGTTTCTATAATATAATGTGATAAAAAAAAAGTAAAAGTGTTTTATTATATTAATCAATATGATAAATTATCACAAAGTAACGGCTTCCACCATTGAATGTCAGATTGTATAGTAAATCGGAAAAACATTCACAAGTTTTTTTTTTTCATAAATAATATCACCGTATGAGTCTTGTGAATCTGGCTTATTCTGTAAGTAAGATTTTAAATGAATGTATTTATTAATAAAATATTCGTCTATGTCATCCGAATAATAACCAATAACAATACGTGCATTTCATAGGTCAATAGTATTGATATTAATATCTAGCAAATCCATTAGAAGTTTAATTAAATCTTCAGCTAAATTCCCCATAGACCTTGCCTCTTCTCTTCAAAACCGTTATCAACTTATCCAACGCAACGTTTACCGTATCCTGTTCAAATTTTTCTGCTCCATTAGCGAAACTGTCTGTAGATTTATTCACACTAGTACTTTGGCTTTCGCTTCTTCTTTTTAAGATCGTGTAAGCTTAGCAAACTAAGTCGTTTTTTGAATCGAGTAATATGGCAAAAGGTATGTTCGCGTGTAGCGGCCAAATGGTAAATGCAATCCACTTGAAATTTTGACACAAACTAGATGTGATGCTATTGATAAGAAATAATAACTCGTATCCACTAAAAATATTGTTAAAGTACTGCGGACCTTTCGACTACCAAGTAGCCATCATCAGAGTAAACTAAATTATAAATCAGCCTGTTTAAATACTAGTTTGGGATAATAATGTAAATAATGGGTTACCCTCAGCTGGACATAAATCGGAATTGAAAAATTTTCTTTCTCGTTTATACATTTCCATCCCTTCTAAATTACCTAGAAATATGTCCGTACTTTGTGTTAAAAGTGATAAATTTTCTTGAGAAACGATGTGACCTGTATTCAAAATATGTTCGGTTTCCGCTGATTTTTCACAATTATTTTTCTTTATATGGGCAAAATGTTCCTTATAACGAGTTAAAATGTTCCTTCTAGTTTGACCCACATAGCATTTTGAACACGACTCACAATTGATTTTGTAAATCCTCCCTAAACGGTCTTTTAGCTTGTTATTACTTCTATAACCTGGTTGTATTGCAAATTTAGAAAAAACCATGGAATTTATTAATTACTGAAGAATGATGAGTGAAACTTTTAAATTTCATTGAAGTATTTGAAGGTAATAACTCTGATTTGGTGAGTTCGCTACGTTCCAATTTCCTTTTTTGTTTATAAATTAAATTATTGCTCAAAGATTTGTGGTAATCATTATCCAACCGCAATTTGCTGATGTTTTTCAACTTCGTTGTTATGATTTTGATGGCTCTAAGGGACGTTCAATAATCCATAAACTAGATTATCAAACGGAGCAATTTTATATCTAAATGGTGTAGCTGAATCCGCCGGGGTATATCTATTTGTATGAGTGGGTTTTCTGTATATGTCGAAATCCAAGCGATTTATAATGTCTAGTTCATATATTATTGAACGTCCCTTTGAGCCAGCAAAATTATAACGAAGTTGAGAAACTTCAGCAAATTGCGTTGGACAATGGGTACCATAAATCTTTGATCAATAATTTAATTCCTAAAGAAAAAACAAAATTGGAACGTAGCCAACTAACCAAATTAGAGCCACTACCTTCAAATACTTCAATATGATTCAATAATTTCACTCACCATTCTTCAGTAATGAATTTTCATAATTTGTTTCCTAAATCTGCAATACAACCAGTTCATAGATGTAAGAACAAGTTAAAACACTGTTTAGGCGACACCTTTGATAAAGTTTCCGATATCGACAAATTCGGGATTTAAAAAATCAATTGTGAGTCGTGTTCATAATGATATGTGGGACTAACCAGAAGGAACATTTTAACTTGTTATAAGGAACTTTTTGCCCATGTAAAGAAAAATAATGATGAAAAATCAACCGTAGCCGAACATATTTTGAATACAGGTCTCATCATTTCTCAAGAAAGTTTATCACTTTTAAAACACAGTACAGGCTAATTTCTAGGTAATTTAGAATGGATGGAAATGTATAAACGAAAAAGCAATTTATAAATTCCGATTTATCTCCAGCCGAAGGTAATTCATTGTTTACATTATTACATTTTGATTTATAATTTGATTTACTACTTGGTAGCCGAAAGGTCCTCAGTACTTTAGTATTATTTTTAGGGGATAAGGGTGATTATTTCTAATCAATAGTGTTATAATATATCCACAGTATGAACTGTTTTATAGTTTATTAGATATGATGCTCAAAACTTACTTTCATAAAAATTCAACGTCGTACCTTAAGCCATTTTCGACTTATTGAGCAGAGCGGTCCTTCGAAATACTCCACGCTATTCGCTTCGTTTCTCTCACTGCTCGGTGCCGTAACTATCTGGCCGATTGTAGAGAGAAATAGTGCTAAAGAATAGAGCTCGTATAAGTAGACAGACTGCGGCATGCTGTAAGGGTTACAATTTACTCTTACTAAAGGATAAACTAAGCTCTATTTTATCACTTGGTTGCCGACAGCTACAGTGAAGATGGTCGTTATATTTTAGATATTAAAAATTCGGGCGCCAGAGTATTTTAACCAACCAATGAATTATGTATATAACTAGGGGATGCAAATACTCAAGTCCCCAGGTTAAATTACCCTGAAAGAAAGAAAATAAAAGACCTGTACCCAGAATGTTTGAAATTTACTTTGAAATACTAATATTGATATAATTTATGACAAACTTATATTAATGAGATATGAAGCGAATGATTAGAAAATATGGATGAAATTAGTTACTTAAATCATTTAAACAAGTGAACAGTTGATTGAATTTACATAATGTACAATACTCAATGATTATTAAAATTGTTACACAAAACCACAATCGATAATCTGACCTGGTGAGAGTTGATGTTGTATTTGCTTGGTGATGATTAATTACTTCTACTTCATGTAGGGGTCCCTGCCACAATTGTAATATCGTTTCCACGATTGCACAGCACAAATAAATCAGCGACTCCTAAGTAATCTTTCCACAGTAGACTTAAGCAATCCTCAACACACTTCTTGTTGAACTTTCCACAACATAGACAAAAATATAGGGAAGAAGAAGAACCCTGAAATCACGAAACGTTCAAACCTCTATTGTTCTACTGTCGTCAGAAGACAGACATGAACAAAATACATAACAATTGTTGAACAATTTAGAACTAGCCTATGTTCTGTCAGATACCACCTATGAAGGCAATTAATTCCTGAAGCTAGTGAATAAATCAAATGGAATTACAAAGATATTTACCTCTAACACGATAGGGTTTTCCTTCAAATAAGACAACTTTTACTTACGTTCACAGCCAGTCACGTCGAAAACTAAGTTTACATCCCCGAAGGTATATCAATTACCCAATTAATTCCAAATATTCCAATCCAAATTGGTGATTGGTGTCTTTGTTTTCGACGGAAGGATATTCCCAGAATTTGGTTCCAAACACACGCTTGGTATCACCTCCCTGTTGAAATAACCTAGCAATCGACTTTCCACTCGAACGAATTGACCAGAAGTAACATTTTCTCTTCCTTTCCGGCGTCTCACAGAACACCCTCGAAAGAGAAACGGTAACTGACACCGAGCAACCAAGACCCTTAGAATATAGGTACGGTCCATGACTCTTAGAATATACGGACCATGACTCTTAGAATATACTGAATATACGGTCTAGCATAGCTGACGTCACAGGAGTTAACTGATTGTCCTACAGCGGCCATTTCTAAGCCGTAAAGTGAAATTTACACGTTGCAATGCGCTTCTGATCGTCTTATGCGAAAGACGTAGTCAGCGTAGCGAATGAAGTCTTTTCTTCTTTCGGCTCACTCTTACACTCTGTTTCAACTTTGCATATGCGTAGTAATCAGTAATAATTTCTGTTAAGGAAAGCATAAGGGATCGCCATTAAGAAGGTTCGGAAGTGTTAGCGGGGGGAAATATAAGAAGTGTTGCTTTTTTGTTCCAAAAAATTAGACGTATTCTTATTTTGTTATCCTCAACGGCATATAAAATTTCACAAAATTTTATCATAAAAACTTTCTCTACCGAACCTCCTTAATAGAGGATTAAATTATCTCTTGTGATTTTGTCGTACCCCATATGAAGTGATTAATTTAAATTATTAATTTTCATCGGGGGCCCTTTGATGTGCGGGATTGTGATGTAGCCCATGCCTAAATCCGCCTCTGCAGGACTGAATTCGCAGCCTGTATAATAATTATGATCACACATAAACAACTCATTCAATATTTATTTACTACAATACTAACAAAACAAACATTCATGAAGTAAACCACATAATATTTCATTGCTAGTAGTAATCTCTGGCAGCAGTAATGAACCAGGAATAAGTACCTACTATCGGTAAGTTAGAAAATGTGAACCACAAACATTCCCATCGTTTTGTTTTTATATAATTCTCCCGATCCACTTTTCAATATTTGCTCTGAAACTACGTCTCAAATGATGATGAGGTTACCTACACAGTTTATGATGTCGTATTCAGTTCAGAAACCATGGTTATGAAAGTGGGTGGAGCGCAAATGAATGTATATTACGTTACGTTTTATTTTCTATTTCAATGGCTATACATAATATGAATTGAAAATAGAGTCGTACGTTTGATTCATAAAAATATTTGTTGGAGAGAAGCCAACAGTAAAACTCGTTACACCGCGGTTTTTCCTAAAAGTCAAATTCTGATATAAGAATAGAAATATTAGTATACCAATCCGTTTATTTTTAATTCACGGGATTAATTGCAACAACGGTCGAATTTATTCGTTCATTGCTTGCTTTATTACAACAACATGTATTTTTGCACATCCATGATGAAATTGGAAGCATCCTTTCTGGACTGCGTTCCCTTTTGGTGGTCTAGTTCTATATATTATTTTCCAAAAAAAAATTATTTCTATTGTAAATAATTGGGACTGCTTCAAAGGATGTCATTTGGACCTTATTCGATAAATTTCTTCGAAAGTATTGGTTATATTGATTCTGCAATGACAACCGGTCTGAAATTTGCTTGTTGTAGGCCAAGAGCCTTGTCATGAAAATTTTTAACATACTACACTCGATTTTTTTGCATGAAACCATAATTTCTCGCATCCTAATCACGAATATCCAAATTAACTTCCCTCACTCGTAGGAACCGAAAATATGTTATTAAGAATAAACTCTTTTGAGTTTATTTGTTGTTGGTGACAATTATTAAGATTACTCTTTTGAGTTTATTTTGCCCCACGTTGGGGTGACAATTGTTACAATTAAATTCTTTTAGATTTTATTTGCCCCACGTTGGTGACAATTGTTACATCTAAACTCTTTGAGTTTAATTTAATGATTATGAATTATATTTTTATTTTAATTTAATTTTATTCCGGCTAGCTTTCTTTATTTTGTTTTGATTTGAATTTATATTTTTGATTTGATTTTAATTTGGTTTAATTGATTTGAATGAATATGATCTTTTTTATATTATATTATATGGAATTAAACACAATATTTCTGTTTGAATGTTAAATGTTTCTATATTTAAATATTTATGACTCTATGTATCTCAGGTTACAAATTTACGATTTAATTTCATGTTCTAATATTTCTATGTTTTAACCTCAAAAACTATTCAATATTAATACTTGTTTACAAAGTTATAAACGACAATCTTTCATTCTGATATACAAATAACAATACAATGTTGATATTATAAACAAACTTACTTTTAGTTTATATCCATTAATATGATTGAAAATGTGGGCAATGTTCAGTTGATTTTATCTTCTTGATGACTTGATTATTCACTTTGAAACACAATGCTCTGCTCTGAGAAACTATACACAAGGTAAACTACGTTGTTACTTCTTTTGAAATTCAGGAACTGTTGATAAAATTGTTATCTTGTTTTATTCTTTTCAAGATATAAAACTTCTTCAATAATATAGGTACTGGAACGTTATCGAAGACTGGCTATTATACGATGCTACTTATGAACTGTGGTTATTATAACCTTTAAAACTTTGTTCGAAGACTCAGGAACACTACTTGATTCGTAGAAATAATTTACTTGCTTCGGTTACTTTAACTTGTCGGAGCTATGGAGACTACTTGGGTTCTCCGATGTTATCCAAAAACTAAGGTTATGGAATTATACTTTAGCTGCAGAAGATGCTTTGGATCTCTGATGTAAATGCAAACTGAACTATTTTCTATTTCTGTTTCCTTTTTATAGGGCTTACAAAAGGACGCCAAATGATGTCATTTTTGACCAATGAAAAATTTTCTTTGCGGTTCGTTGTCAATGTATTCCCTATGATGTTCGTATAATACATTAACTTGGTATTCGTGCTTTTTCAAAAATCCTGATTTTGTTGATTGTTTTGACTTGAAGAGTCTTCCCTTTCCCTTTCACTTTCAATTCTACTACAGTTTATTTCCTTTTGATTATTTTGATTTCTATTATCTTCATTTCTATTATTATTATTCTGACTTCTTTCATCCCTATATCTATTTCTATTTTGATTAGCATTATTTCCATTATATCTATTTTCCCTATTATTATAATAATTTTGGTTTCTATTATCCCTATTTCTAAATTTATTTTGATAACTATTATTATTTTGGAATCTATTATTGTTGTTATTATTTTCCTGTCTTCTTTCGTTATAATTATGATTTCCCCTATAATTATTCCTATTATTATTATATCCATTCTGTTGCCTAATTCCTATGTTATTTTTATTATCAATTCTGTTTAAGTACGATACTAGTTGATTCATGTTTTTAAGATTTGAAATGGCTATTGCCTCAGATATTTGACTTCTATACTGTCTTGAAATGTATAACACTATCTCTTCCTCTCTCATTTTAGGTTCTAAATATTGCGCTTCATTATATAGGCTAAGTGCATAAGCACTCATGCTTTTTCTAGTTCCCTCTATGTATTTATTAAAATATAACCTCTCTCGACATTTCGATTGCTCATTTTCACCCCAAAAATTCCTTAAAAATTCATCTATAAAATCATCCAAACTATTTAATTCCCTTTCTTTACAATTGAACCATAACAATGGTTCATCAACCAATCGTTCTCTTATTAACTTTTTCATTTTTTCTATATTCCTTACATACTGTACTTCATTTCTTAAGTCTTTTACAGAAATGCATGGGTGTAATAATTTTATATTTCCATTGAATTTAATCGTGCTTTCATAACCCACATTTCTGTATTCTACATTCATTCTCTCTTCAAATCTATTCTCAATTTTTTTTATTCTTTCATCCTGTTCATTTATCATTTTATCCTGATTTTCTTTCATACTTTGTACATTCACATTCACATTCTCTTCAATATTCTTCCCCATATCATTCATTCGATTTTCAATAATATCTATTTCTTTCTCTACATTATTAAACTTTCTATTTATAAAACTATTATATTCATCTAATTTATTATCTATTCTTTCCTCAACATGTTTTCTTATTTCCTTTTTTTCAGTTTCAACTACTCTCATAATTTCCTCAGTTCTTTTATCAAATTTATCATTCACTTCCTTAATTTCATCTTTTATATCATTCGTACTTTCTTTAATCTCATTAACTTTCATATTTAAACTTTCACGCGATCTCATTATTTGTGTTTGACTATCATTTGCTGGTGTTCTTTCTTCACTTATCATTTCACCATTTTCATCAAACCCTATTAATTCTGGAGTACTTTGTCTATCACCTTCCATTTTATTTCCCTTATTAATTAATCTAGTTTTCTAAATTACTTTGATTTATTACGCGGTTCTATTTGAATTTTCTTTTCAGAATTGACTTTTGATTCCCCTTTTCCAAATGGCCTAAAGACGAGGAAAGAATTATACTTTATGTCATTACATCGGATGTCTTTCTAATTGAATATATATGTTTCATAAGGATCAATTTATTATTCTTAAGGGCAGGGAGGACTAGGCCGAAGCTCTTTGCACCCCATGTTACGTGATTTGGCTGCCTGCAACCGTTCACTAGTATCCACTTTTCCGAGTGTTGTGATCTGACCCAGCAGTGGATTGTCTGTTTGATGTTCGAGATGCCCACCTCTGGTTCGAGCCTATTACGGGTTCTTTAGCTCCCAGTTTTGCAAGCTTATCGGCTGTTTCGTTTCCCTCCAGAGTGACGGGGATCCAGAATATGGTGAATTTGCCTTCGTCTCCGCTGAGGTTAATTAGCGTGTTAATGCACTCCCACATTAGCTTCGATGTTATTCTGATGCTTCCCAGCGCATCGAAGGCTGCTTTGCTGTATGTGCATATGCTGATGTGGGTTTGCGTTCTTTCTTCCAGCATTGTTTGAGTACATCGCTTTATTGCCAGTATCTCCTCTTGAAGAATGGTGGATCTGTCCATGGTTTCTAGCTCCATCAGTAAACTAGATTTCAACTTTGGTTGGCAGGGCTGATTGGTTATTGCTTAACCAACCTTCTATGGAGGGTATACTTATACGATACTTCTGTATCGTGTTGTCATTCCACAGTCCTATTGATATAAGTCTATGGACAGGTTTTGTTGCCCCTCCTTTTACAGTTAGCAAGTGCAGCCGGAGTACTTTTCATAGCTAACGTGGCCGCACCTAGGATGGACTTTCTCAGGTGCTCCAGGTCTGATTTGGTCGTTCTTTTCCACCACACTATCAAGGCATATGTCAACCTTGGTTTAAGTATGGCTTGGAAGATCCACATTATGGTGTTTGGGCAGAGGCCCCAGTTGTGGCCAATAGCCCTTATGCACAACCAGAAGGCGAATTTGCGGCACTGTTGTTCTAGTTGTGGTTTCCATAAGAGTTTCTTGTCTAAGACGACTCCTAGGTATTTAGCTTGATCGCTGATTTTAATCACCTGACCGGCATTAGTCAGTTCTCTGGTGAGTACTGTCTTATGCTTCCTACAATTTCTGTTTTCTTAGGGCAGAGTCAGGGCTGATTGTATTAAGTCCATCAGAGTCAATACTTATGACCTTCATTGTATTACTAGCTGATATATCTGGCGTTACGAACAATATTTCCACCGCACAGTATTACTTGTCTATATAGTAAGTCACATGCGTACTATGCCAAAAGGAACAGTTAACGAAGACGGACGCGAAGTACCAGGAGACTGGCATTGATGGAAAACGTACCTAAGAGTAGTGCATTGGAAACATGAGCAGTTGCTGAAGCGGTATCATTTACAACGCCTTCAAGCTATTGAACCGCAAGATTTTCAACTCCGATTTTTGTTCATTGATGAAACCGGCTTCACGCGGGAAGGAATTGTGAGTTTCCATAACGTTGGAGCAGACGAAAATGCCCATGCATATTTTAAAGCGAGATTTCAAAACAAATTTTCGATAAATGTACGTGCAGGGATAATCGAAAATCATTTAATTGGACCTCGTCGCTTGAATGGTGAATCATATTTGATTTTTTGGAAAAAGACTATAGATCTCCCAGATAATGTTTTCGATTAGCAAGTTGATTTATGCATGATGAAGCACCTTCCCGTTTTAGTGTTCGAAATCATTTAAATTTAGCTTACCTTCAGAAGTGGATAGGCCGTAAGGTCCAGTTGCATGGCCTCCTCGTTCACCCAACTTAAGCCCCTTAGATTTTTTCTTTGGGGCTATCTTTTCTTTACGATTCCAATTGAAAACAAGGGTCATCCTGAGCAAAGGGTAATAGAGCAATGCGAGGAAGGGTTATTTCCAGCACATTTTATAATCGTTTGTTAATTTTTGCTATTTAATATTCTTTATGATTCGTTTGCTAACAAATTTATTATTTTAAATAATAAATTGCACGACCATTTTCAAATCGGTTCTTCTCGAAAATTCGTTTGGCAAATTCTTTCAAGAATAGCTTTTTGGAGCTGAATTAACCCAAAAAGCTATAAATATCGTTAAAATGACAAAATGATGCGATTAAAAATAAAGTATAAAATGTATTACAGGTACTGTCTTTTAGCCCCCATCTTCAAAGCGCCGTAACTCTTTATTGAAGCATTTCTGGACATATGTTGATATGAAATTTGTTTCTTATTTTTCGTTAATAATAAATCACCTCCTAATGTTTGGCATATGATTTTCCGAACATGCTGTTTATTTACGCGAACATCGCGGAAACAGAAAATATGTTGTTGTTGATATAGGAACAGCTAAATACGTGGAAATACTTCAAATTATAAGCTGACATTGAAAATTTATTCGAATCGAAAACAAATGTGTATTGGAAATAGGTAATAATCGCAGGGGGCCAAATCTAGAGAATATGGTGGATGACAAACCAATTCTTAGCGCAATTCATGCAATTTTGCCATTGCGACTGCGGATCTGTGCGCCGGTTGTGCGTTGTTCTAGTCGAACAGCACTTTTTTCTTTGCCAAATTCAACCACTTTCGCTTCAAATCGGCGTCGAATCGATCCAACAGCTCTGCATAATATACGCCGGTCATCGTTCTGCCCTTTTCAAGGTAATTGATATGGACGATACCGTGTGCATCCCAAAAAACTGTCGCCATGACTTTGTTGGCCGATATACCCACTTTGGCCTTTTTTGGCTTCGATTCGCCCGAACAAGTCCACTGTTTCGACTGTTCTTTGGTCTCTGGGGTGTTGTGAAGGATTCATGTCCATCCATGGTTATGAAACTGTGCAAAAACTCCGTCTTATTCTGCTTGAATATCGCCAAATACTCCTTTGAAGTTGTCACACGGTCGCGCTTGATGTCAACAGAGAGCAAATGCGGCACCCATCGTCCAAATCGATGGTCAAGAGTCCCCATAATGTTTAACAAGCGATGATTTGATTTGCGTAATGTTTTCTTCCACGCAAGAAGTAATGTTTAATCAAGACGCGAAATTCACTTTTTCCCATGTTCACAAAAATCTTCAAAGTTGCTTGCTCTCGATGGGTGTCAAAACAGAACTGAATGACATATCAGTCTGAAAATTTTAATGTTAAAGATAGTACGTCACAAATTTCACATGGGATTTCCGATTGTGGCGCCATCTCTTTTATTTTTCAGGGACTTTTCATCTTCCCCTCGTACTACGTATTCGTATAGTGAGGGAAGTAATAACCTGTTACTAAGACATTTTTATTTGTCATTATTTAGTGGTTTTCTTACTCTAAAATGCGAACAGCCCGTTCTACTAAATAAACATGAAAAATAATAACATTACAGCGGTGTAATGTCGGATAATTTAAAGTCGTATTTATTGATTTTAGAGAAGATCTCTGAATAGATTAGAAAATTACTGAAACGAGGATTCAGTTTAGTTCGTAAGAAAGCGTACTGAAACATATTCGTTTTGTGAGAGAAATGTGCCTTTAAGAAACATGTTGACAAATTAGTAATTAGGTATAATAGATTATTTTCTTTTGTTAAAGTTCCCTATGATATCACGTATTGATCGACCTTGTACGTTCGAGGAAATTATATCCAATGTCTCATTATATTCCTAGCGGAGTATGATCACAACACGACAACAAGATTTCCTCACATATTATATCCAATGTCTCATTATATTCTTAGCAGAGTATGATCACAACACAACAACAAGATTTACACACATAATAATTGAATCGGAAGTCAACATTTTCCTCCAATTTGTGACCCTTCTTGAAAAGAAATGAAAGCATGTAATGGCTATTTCAGCTTAATCATGATTTGTTTTAAAACTAGTTGATATTCTGATAATAACCAGATATCGTTCTATTGCAGGTCTGAGGGTATGGATACAGGATCAGAATCTTCTACCGCAAACAACGATTTTCCATTACGTAAAACAGGTATGTCATTCTCAAATTTACTGTCTAAAATAATTTCAGTAACCGTTTTCACAACAGTTTTAAGTAGACTACCTTTCACTCAGTAAGTACTCAGTAGTAAGATGGACGGCATGATATTCGTCACAATGGGAACCGGCCAAGGTCTCAGGTACATTTTAAGGGTGCCTTAAACTCGTCACACAGAGCTTTCTTTGGTAAGAACAGAAAGGATGAGCGGATGTTGATCATTACGGGTAATTGAATATTTATGCTTATTCAGGATGAACAGGGCTTGTTTCCAAACTTCAATCATTATACAGAGTGTTCCATCTCAGACGAGCCACCCCGTATATTTCTTATCCCATAGTGAGTGGAAAAATCTCTCGAAACACGTCGAATGATTTTGTTTGGGGGACATTATTTGACGTATATTTGAGGCTTGAACGAGCAACCCCCTAATAGGGGGCGCTTCAACCCCTCAAAATTGAATAGGGGAGAGGGGTTGAGTGATACGTCATTTGAAAGGTCTTGGAAGCCTCTTTACAACGGTGTATGAGAAACATAAATTTGATGAACCGTTTTCGCCAAAAATTAATTTTGTTGCTCGAATGCGCCACCTTGAATATTTTGGTTATTTGTACAATATACAAGTTCATGTTTATTAAGCCTTTTTTACAAACTTTAACAATCTTCAAAAAATCACATACGTAAAAAAATTGAATTGTGTTGTCATGCTTACAATGAAAGAAATTAAATCTGCGTGTTTAAATCAAATGTTCAAATTGTCCTTCATTAACTTCCATACAATAATACAATCTTGACTGAAAACCGTCTCTAACATGGTTCAGCATAATTGGAGTTTTTTGACGACACTCATTGACAATTCGTTGGCGTAGTTCGTCCAAATTTTCAGACTGAGTCACAAAAATCTTGAACTTAAGATGTCCCCACAAGAAGAAGTCCAGAGGGTTCAGGTCAGGAGATCGGGCAGGGCACTCCATAGGACCTCTTCTTCCAATCCAACGACCGGGGTATTGCAAATTGAGGTATTGGCGAACTGGTGCGGCGTAGTGAGGAGGAGCTCCGTCTTGTTGGAAATGCAATTGTTGTTCAAGTAGTAGAGGATCGTTTTCTAATTGTTCAGTTATTAACGAATCAATCGCATTTTTCAACATTTCAAGATAAATTTCGCCATTTAAAGTACCAGGAATAAACAGAGGTCTAATTAGGTGGTCTCCCAAAATTCCTACCCAAACGTTTAGCTTTTCCCGATGTTGAGTGTGAGCTTCTCGAAATACATGAGGATTAGTATCGCTCCAAATTCTACAGTTATGCCGGTTAACCTCTTCATTAAGTAAAAAAGTGCATTCGTCAGAAAAGCAAACGTTGTACAAGAAATTTGGGTTATTGTTGATACGCTCGACCATAATTTCGCAAAACTCTTGCCTTCGATCCCAATCATCATCATTTAATTCCTGAATTAATTCAATTTTGTACGGATGGAACTTGTGTTTATGTAAAATTCTGAAAACGTTAGATTGGCTAATACCGGAAGCTGCAGAAAGCTGTCGTACAGATTGCGTGTTTGGCATAAGTTGGACATGTCCCAATACCGCCACAGCTGCTCCTTCATCATTAACAATTCCAATGGGTGCCCTTTTTTTATCCATTACTGAACCCGTCTCCACAAATTTTGAAATCAATTCCATTACGTACATATGGCGAACGCTACGTTCAGGATGGTTTTCGTTAAATATCCTTGCAGCCGCTCGGGCATAATTTTGATTTTGGTAATAAAAGCTAACCAGCTCAACACGTTCTTGCAATGTGTACACCATATTTTTTGAAATTTCGAACAAATCAGCAAAGTAGTAACTCAACAGATTGATTAAAATCATGAAATGATCGAAGAAACCTTAAAACCAGATAAACACCTTCTAAGAACAAAAAATGAAGGCAACATAAGGAAATGTTTTGCTGTTTTTTTATTTATTAGTTCGAGGAATGTATTATTGTATGGAAGTCAATGGAGGACAGTTTGAACATTTGATTTAAACACGCAGATTTAATTTTTTTCATTGTAAGCATGACAACACAATTCATTTTTTTTACGAATGTGATTGTTTAAGTTTGTAAAAAAGGTTTAATAAAAATGAGCTTGTACATTGTACAAATAACCAAAATATTCAAGGTGGCGCATTCGAGCAACAAAATTAATTTTTGGCGAAAACGGTTCATCAAATTTACGTTTTTCATACACCGTTGTAAAGAGGCTTCCAAGACCTTTCAAATGACGTATCACTCAACCCCTCTCCCCTATTCAATTTTGAGGGGTTGAAGCGCCCCCTATTAGGAGGTTGCTCGTTCAAGCCTCAGATATACGTCAAAACATGTCCCCCAAACAAAATCATTCGACGTGTTTCGGGAGATTTTTTCCACTCACTCTGGGATAAGAAATATACGGGGTGGCTCGTCTGAGATGGAACACCTTGTATTTTTCGTGTTGTACGTGCTAACATGTAATAGTTAACATTCTTCTCAAAATTTGAAATGTCATTTGTGAAAGATATTATTCGTGAACACGGAAACACCCAAATAGCGTACGAAAATTCTAACTTCAAGTTCAACTTATGAAACTGTCTGGAGGTGCATCAAACGGCCTAAGTGTAAGGTTTATCTATATACCATTGGGGAATCGGGTAGTTTTGTTGAAACAACATAAAAAAATTAACAAAATCACGAAGCTGAAAAAAAAATTTCTAGACAAGTTCTTAGTGTTGCCTGCAAAAGAAAAGCGGAACAAGAGCCTACAGAGGAACCAACTAAAATATTGCATAAAGAATTAGCTTCAAATGGTTTTCCCTCAGATTTTTCTGCAGAAACATTCACTACCCGGGACTTGAAATGCGTCAAAGAAAATATGTACAATAGACGTCGCAAAACATAGTCAACTTTGCCTCGCTCTGCCAACGAAGTTCACCGTTATCTGCAAGAACATTCGTACAAAACTTCAAGAGAGGAACATTTTGTTCTGGATAATGATTTCCGAAATGGAATTGTAATTTTTACCTGCCAAAAAAATTTTAAATGTTTATGTAAGTCGAGTTTTATATACATGAATGGCACATTCCAATATTGCACAACATTTTTCACACAACTGTTTACCATACACGGTTACATAAATGGATCCCATATACCGCTAGTATTTAGTTTACTGAAAAACAAATCAGAAGACACTTATAGACTCTGTTTGGAAAAAATTAAGTTTATTTGTTCTCTCAACAACTTAAGTTTTATTCCTGAGAAATTAGTGGTTGATTTTGAAATTGCCATTCATAAATTCGTAAAGTGTGGGTATTGGTTGCCGCTTCCATCTTACTCAGTCTTGGTGGCATAAAAAAGTGGCTTCGTTATTGTTTTGGTATGGTATTTTTAAATCCAAATTTGGTAAGGGATTTTTTGTTTTTGAGTTCCTTGGGATAAAACCAAGTAACGATAAGTTAACGGTTTTTGCTGATTATTTGATGGATTATTTTATATCCGACGAAGCCACTTTTCCACCCTACATTTGGGCTGAAGCTTTTTAACTCTAAATAAAACCACAAACGCTTGCGAGTCCTTTAACTCTCATTTAAATAACTCTTTTCATTATAGTTCACCGAATATTTTTTATTTCATGGATGTTTTGTTAAAATTTCAAATAGAAGTGTACATAAAATGTAATAGTGTAGCTACTCCTTGTAAATCTAAAAACTCAGCCACAATTCGGAGACAAGATTTTTTGCAAAAATTGTTAGATTTGTAACAACAAAAGATAACCCCTCCATTTTGTTAAAGTTGTTTCAAGTATAAATGGACACAATACATAAATTGTGTCCATATTATTATGTATAAATTGTCTTTCGAGTGTTAGGTAAAATGTATGTGTTATAAGTATATTATATATATTCTTGATCATATGTTATATCACACTAATGTAAGGAATAAATAAAGTAAAATCGACCTCACAATTTAATTTCTCAATCATATTAATTCATATTAATTTTTTTGTTATCGTAAAAATATTACTTGGACGCATATGGTGGCAAAATTGTTGCATCAACAAGGTGTTCATTGTATTTTAGAATTTTGAAATCAATAATTATCTTTGTGACGAATTTCGTATTCCCAAAATCGGACGACAGAATGTGAATGCGACGAATATCGTACACGAATTTTAAGTTTACCCGCATACTGTGACGAATTTCGGATCTCCCAGTTAGATATAGAATGTATGCTGTTAACTGCTTTTCAAGTTACATATCATCTCAAAAAAAGGGAAATGAAGTAACAAACGACATACATCCTTTGAGTTTCGAGCTCTACAACAGGTCTAGAACTTGAATATGTCTCATCTACAATAAGGACTTGTATGTTTGGAAAACAAACAACAACAACGCAATATGCAATATACAGAAATATATAAATATATTTATGGAATAGAACAATGATAGTCACATAACACGTGACTTAATTAACTTGGACTCTACTATATATCCTAACTCAGGAATAATTCTTAAATAACTACCTTTAATACTAATATCCGAATGGATATTGCATTGCAAGATTAATCCGTATCGCATTGCTAGGTTCAAGACGGCCATTTCGGAATCTTTTAGGTTTTAAAATTTCTATAATCTTCTCAATCGTCCTTGTACCTGCCAAAAAGTAAAGTGCACACACAGATATAGACTTTTTGTTACGTTAAAAGATATGAATTTATTAACATATATAAATAAACACCTTGTTTCTCATAAAAACACTGATTGGTCCTCTGTAAAATCTATCAAACATAGAATAAAAACCAACAATTTAGTGCTTTCGAAAGCCGGTAAATCTAATGCAACTATCATCCTAGGTAAAATAGGTTATGACGATAAAATGAATACATTTGTTTCATCAGATGACTCAAATCAAGAAAGATCCTACAAACCAATTCCAATTAAAAACTAAACAATTTGTAGAAAATAGCCAAGTTTTATTTAATAGTAAATTTGAATAGAGTTGGTTAATTAACTGTAATCTTTTCCTAAACATTACGGCAAAAAATAGTATCCTATGTTAATAGCCCTACATATAATCCAGCGGTAAAATTAAATTCAATTTTCAAAAATATACGCCTAAGTATGCAGTAAAAAACCCATTGGAACTTTTAAAATAAATAAAAATAGATTAATTTCCCCTAAAAATGGAATTTTGGTATCTTTCGATGTTTCAAATATGTTTTGATATCAAAAAGTCTGGAAAAATCACATACAAATCCCGTATTAAAATCCGAGATAGAACAAGCTTTTGATCTTTGCCTCAGCAAAAATTATTGTCAATTTAATAACGAGTTTTTCACACAAAATAATGGATTAGCTATGGAAACCTCATTAGGTCCTCTTTTGGCAGATATTTTCATGTCTTCTGTTGAAGAAACTATTACAAATTTTTGCGGATGATCTAGTAATTGTGATCAAAAGCAAATATGGAGAGGTAATCTCTATCCCTCTGCAAGAGATATTAGATACGGTACTAGGCTGGTGTGAGAGGGTGTAAATGAGTATCAACCCCCACAAAACAGTTATTGTAAAAATCTTGGGGTGCTGGCACTGAACAAATATGCCATGGGCGTTAGGCCCTTGTTACGTAAAGCGTCATAGTCTGGTGTTCGAAAGCATTACTGCCAACTACCGGAGGGCTAAGCCCACTAGCTTACAAAGACAAACAAGCCTGACCATTACGGGACCCATCTGTTCCACACCAACAGCTGTTATAGAAATCTTACTTCACCTACTTCCTCTTTATATGTGTTTGGAGAGGGAGGGCAGGTGGCAAACATACTTGGGTTACGCAAATAATCGCTGCCAGGTCACAAGCAGGCATTATATAGAGGAATAGGCTGCTGGAAGACCTGCAAAGTCACAGTATTCTGCGTTGATCTCGGATGTCATACCAATAACGACTCCTTCAAAATCATCTTCGGTCAATATATAGGACACTGCCGTTAGTTGCAGACACTCAATGTCGACTATATTTCGAGGATAATGAAATACGTTCTGTATGAATGCCCAGCTGTGTAAAGAATCAGATCTGACATGTTTGGTAAGACATATCTCCTACCAGAAGATCTTAACAAAACAATTAGCAAAACTTGCTGTGTGAAATATGATTACAAGTGAGCCACAATAGAACATATTGTAGCGGTGGAGGGATCGGTGTTCGGCCCAATCACAAGAAACCTCAACCTAATAAAACGATTGAATACCTACTAGGAATTTTTCACTTTCTGCACGAATGAATGGGGCTTTATAGTCTTTGTTATCTGAGACTGGAGTGTAGAAGCAATGAAAAAATTAACCTCTTGGTGATGCCAATTTCACATTTCCCCCATGAATTCTAAGTAACAATGTAAATACCCGAAATATCGACAACCCCTCAGTTAGTAGGAAATTAAGTAACAATGCAACATGCTAAAAAACTGTAACAATGTTTAGGTATATTTATTATACTTACACAATCATGGATTCCAGTAAAAATATTACAAAGATATGATATATATATCCGCGATTATTCTGGTTCGGCTTCGAAACTATGAAAAGAGATATTCAGTATGGAAATTCGTATTGCATATAGCGTGTAACAGAAGTAACGCGAAAAATTCATTTGTTTGCTTAACAAATGAAGAAACCCATAAACAGGTCAATATTTCAATTTTTAGTAATTTTCAGTTAGCATATGTAACGTGTAAATTCCACTTAACGGCTTAGAAATGGCCCTTGTAGTACAATCAGTTAACTCCTGTGACGTCAGCTATGCTAGACCGGATATTCTAAGAGTCATGGTTGTTCGGTGTCAGATCCGTAGTTACCGCTTCTATTTCGAGGTTGTTCTGTGAAACAACGAGACGCCGGAAAGAAAGAGAAAATGGCATTACTTCTGGTCAAATCGTCAAGCGGGAAGTCGTGTTGCTAGGTTATTTCAACAGAAAGGTGATGCCAAGCTTATGTTTGGAACTAAATTCTGGGAATATTCTTCCGTTGAAAGCAAAGGCATCAATTACCAATTTGAATTGGAATAATTGGAATTATTTGAGTTGTTAGTGCACCTTAGGGGATTAAAACTTAGTTTCAACGTGACTGGTTGTGGACGGAAGTAAAGTTTGTCTTATTGGAAGGAAAACCCTATCGTGATAGAGGGTTCCTTTTTTCTGTTTATGTTGTGGAAAATTCAACAAGTGTATTGAGGTTGGCTTGAATATGCTGTGGAATAATTACTTTAGAAGTTGCTGATTTACTTGTGATGTACAATCGTGGAAACTGTATTACAACTGTGGCAGGAGTCCCCTACATCAAGTAGGAAGTATTAATCCATAACCGAGTACAACATCTTATCCAGCAGTCACCAGGTCAGGCTACCGATTTTGGGTTTATGTAACATTTGAAATAATCATTGATTATTTGTATATTGTGTAAATTCAACTGTTCACTTTGATTTAATGATTTAAGCAATTATCTTCACCCATATTTTCAATTCATTCACTTCATATCTCATTAATATTAAGTTCTGTCATAAACTGTATCAAGTATTAGTATTTCAATTACTAGTAAATTTCAATCATTCTGGGTACAGATCTTTTATTTTTTTATACTTTCAGGGTAATTTAACCTGGGGACTTGAGTATTTGTATCCCCTAGTTACTTACATAATTTATTGGTTGGTTAAAAATACTCTGTCGCCAGAATTTTCAACACCTAAAATATAACTCACGACCGTCTTCACTGTAGCTGTCGGCAACCAAGTGATAAAATAGAGCTTTTAGTTTATCCTTAAGTAAGAGTAATTTGTACCCTTACACATATTTAACTGTCCTTTGCAATGGATGTCAACTTCTATTTTTCATTTCATAGAACATAGCCACAGGAGTATATACCATACTATGCTGGGCATGCTCTGGAGGTACAAAGGGAAATTTCTTCTTATTTTATTATGTATTTAATTTAGGTATTGAGAGCGCAAGCTGGCTTTTAAAAATAAACATATCTTCTAAACCACGTTAGTATACTATTTCATATATTTAAATTTTAATTCATTTATTATTTATTCTTTATTCATTTCGTTGTAGACTGCAAAATATCTAGCTATGTTAAGGGTAGAAATCTTATAATTATTTTCGAACAAATTATGTTCAACGTAATTTGAATCTTTCCAAATTATAAAGTGTTCTTGAAACCCTGTAAACTATCCTTTGCTGGTGTGAATTATTGATATACTGTAAAAATCGTTTGAAGTTTCAAAAGCAACTTATTTGCCCATGGTTCATCTACGGAAAGCAAAAGAACTTGGTATATTGTTACTGACATTAGTTTTAGACCGTTCTTATTCTATCAACTTTGTATAATATCTATTATTAACATGTATTTCTAAATCAAAATTATCATTGGTTAGATGAATGTTGACTAGTATATGAATCATAGACCTATATGCAGCAAACGTATGCGAAGTGGGGTGTAATGAAGTGTTATGTATTATGGTATATGTGTCATTTTGACACATGACAAATGTATGTTTATTATTTAATATTATTAACGGTTTCTAACTCTATATTGAGGTTTAAAAGTCATTGGTAGAATTTACAGACGAACAAGCCAAACAAACAACATATCTATGCCAATAAGTTAAAAGATACTAAAATTTTAACTCAAGACTTCGGAAGACAGACATTTCGCCAACCATTACAGGTGGTATCATTAGTACAGACTATTACGAAATAAATTACTTGAATTAGTTCAGTTAAAAAGAATGCTATTAATCTTTTTAATTTTAATGAACATATAGTAACTTATACTTAAGAATAATATTAAACCGAACTATAAATAACTTAGAAATAATGACAGAACTAATAATTAAACTCGTAAGGACTAAAACGAATGTTTCAAATTAAATCAAATGCTCAAAACGACATCCATCGTTACCAAAACTGTATCTCAGAAACCGCTAAGCACATTTCTAATTCTCTTGCCGATGATCGCACCCAAAGAATTTTTAATATCCGTACGCAAGTGAGGAAGATTATCGGCAATAGATTCCTGAAATCTGAAAATTTCTGATTTCACAAATCCCTATAAGAAGCAAGCTTGAGCGTGTTTGTCGATAATTGTCTCACTATTAATAATAGCCAATATCTATCATTGTATGCGTTCACCTGCTTTCCTCTCCCTTGCTCTCGTTATAAAAGGATACACGTGCGGATATTCTAACACTAGCATCCTCTTGTATATAATGCTTTCAAAATTCCAATCTGTATATTATTTCTACATGGATAACGCTCTCTCAACTCCCCTGGACAACATTACAAAAATATAGTAATATATTCTTTACTTACAGAGCAGGATAGTCCGTAAAAGCGCATTTGCTAATTTTACGGCTCTACGTTGTCATGTTTATTTTGAATTGCTTTTTCGCTAATACATTTCTATCCCTTCCAAAATACCTAGATATATGTTCATTGATTAGTGAAGGATGATAAGTGAAACTTTTGAATTTTATCGAATTATTTGAAAGTAATTAGATCTAGTTTGGTTAGTGCATTTTATTCCGTTTTCCGTTTTTGGTTAGAAATCAATTCATTTATTAAAGATTTGTCGTAATCATTGTCCGTCGTCATTTTCTTAAATTTCTCATCTTCATTCTTATAATTTCTCTGGCTCAAAGGAACGTATAATAATTTGTGAACAAGACTATTGGTGATGCTATTTTCTAATTAATTGGTATACATGAATCCGCTGAAATATATCTACTGGTAGTTTTTCTGTATATGATCATCATCTTAGACAATAGTAATGTCAAGAAAAGGAAGCTGGTATTGTTTCTAATTCTACAGTGAATTCAATTGAATCATATTGGTTATTAAGCGTATTCAAAAAACCAGATAGATCAAAATCGTTACTTATAATGGCGAAAATATCATCAACATATCTTCGCCACACTGGAAACTGATTTAATTTTGATTTTAAGGAGGTTTCAAGTTTCCTCAGAGAAATATTGGTCAGGAAAGGGAAGAGTGGATTGCCCATTACACATTCGCTTGTTTTTTTTATAGAAATTGTTGTTGAAAGTGATATAATTTTGCTCCATACATAAATTAGTAAGGATCAAATATTCTGAACAGTTTGTATCGGGGATATTAATATTTGAAAGCCATTTCTCTAGAATGTTTATCGACTCAGGGATGGGTATGTGAACAGTGAAGCAACATCAAATGTAACTAGGGTATCTGGTTCAAATTTGAGATTTTTAAATTTTGCAACAATTTTTTACAGACAAACTTGTTGGGGGGTCGTAAGTTGCTAAATTCCTTCACTAACCGTTTTGCTATGTTTTATGTGAGACACTTAATGTTTGAAATTAAGCCAATAAGGTCATTTGAATTTACAATTAATAAATAATTTTTTTGATCGGTATTGTTTATAATCAGTAAAGCAACACGAATGAGGTGAACATAAATTTGGTAAATGTATACATTAAATAAAATACATGAAAAGTACCTACTATATTCAATTGAAACTAGAATATATAATTTCAATAGAATATATTAAAATTCATATTTTTCAGCAATGCTCTGGAACGAATCAATTTATTTTAAATCTTGGTATTGATACGTGTTGCAAGATATCAATCAAAATAGATCAATACCGATATTTATTCCCATTTGTCATCAATGATATATTTACATCTACAGTACACATTTAAGTTGAATAAATATTAAATTAAATTTGAATAATTAATTATTATCAATATTATCATTACTATTCATTTTGTAGTATATTTTGAATACGTAAAAATTATAAAGAGCTAATACTTTTGCTATTCTATATTCCGGGTAATCTAAATTTTAGCTCATATAAAGAAAAATAGTGGTGAAAAATCAACGTTAGCCGAACATATTTTGAATACAGGTCACACCATTTGTCAAGAAAGTATATCACTTTTAAAACACAGTATAGACAAATATCTAGGTAATTTAGAAGGGATGGAAATGTATAAACGAAAAAGCAATTTATTAAATTGATTTATCTCCATCTGGGGGCAACCCCTTGTTTACATTATTATCGCCCAAATAGTATTTAAACAGGCACATTTTTATTTATAATTTAGTTTACTCTGATGATGGCTACTTGGCTATTTTTAGTGGATAACTGTGAATATTTCTTATTTATAGTGTTATAGTGTATTCACAGTGTGAACTCTTTTACAGTTTATTATTATTATGCAAGCCCCATTTTTCCTACAATATAAATCCTCCATCACTACTAGGTAATCATTCAGTTTTTCATATTTAATAATTATTTATTTGATTTACAGCATCCGAACCTAACCTATTGAAAGTGAGATTAAAGCAACGTGTGATGGAGCGAAGGTGTAGCCCAATGAGTAAGCGACATCTGCCACCAGCTTTCAAAAAGAAACTTCTCAGTTCTTGCCTACCTCCAAGTGAGTCACCGCCGCAAGAACCACCGAAAGAACTGAGCCCTCCCTGCGAATCCGACGAATATCAGCGCCACGCACTGTTTAGTAGTCCCTCCATGCCGAATATTTCTTTAGCCGCTCATCATGTGCTCTCTCCTGACCTATCGGAAGCCGCGGTGAGAGCAGCATGCACTGCAAGACTGGGAATGCCCCTGACGGGTCAAATGCTACCTGGCACTTTGCCTTTCTATCCATCTCTACCTGCCATCGAAAGTGAACACGAAGAAACTCCTCTCGATACCATAAGCGAGTTACAAGAACCTCAACAAGGCAGAGGTGTTATAAGACCCCTTGGTAGAACACAGTCTTCACCTCTACCTTTGGGTCATCCTCTCCTGGAAGGTCCGCCACCTCCGATTCCACCACCGCCTCAACCCCCACCTGAGGAACAGGAGCAAAGAGATCTGGAGTTGAGAGCCAACGAATCTAGAAGGTATGCAAGAATTTTTTTATTCAAACTCGTTATATAACCAGCCTCTGCTACATCTAAAACAGTAAATTTAAGTTAGTTCCAGCTGCGATATCTCTAATAATAGGTGCTGTAAATAAGAAAAACTGCTAAATTCTATTTTAAATTAGAAATATAATAATAATAATAATTATATTCATTCTGATGTTGATTTACAAATACAAGTCATGTCAATATGAATAATTACGAGTAATATAATCATAATAATAAAGATTCTTGGCCCAGGTATGAATTATATATAAATTCTCGGAAAATAGGTCACATTAACACTTATGCTTTATATTTTCTCGTCTTTACGTATGTTTCAGTCTCACGACCATCATCAGAAGACTTATTATGTCTAAAACTGTATAACTTAAAACTAATTGTATTACACAAAGCGTCCTTATCGCACCAATCTCAATTAAAATGCCCCCGTCGCCAAAACGAACAGAAACACGAATAATCGAAATTGTAACACATCAATGTTATAAGTATTTATAATATATCAAGAATCCACTGCTAAGCACTCTTAATAAATGCTACTATTGCTAACCTTGTTATGGAATGCCTAGAGGAATCTGTTATAAATTCATTAGATTTTCAACCTGTATTTTTCAAACGGTATGTAGATGATTGCCTTATGTGTGTTCCCAATGATAAAATTCAGTACGCGATTAATAAAGAAGTTTGGTCTCAACGTTATCATCATTTCAATTCCGTTGCACCAACATGTTATAAAAAAAGTGTTATAAACAGCCTTACAGATCGCGCGGTTAAATTGTCCCACGCAGAGGACCGTCCCAAAAATTTGAAAATTGTTCGTAACACACTGGAAATGAATGGCTACCCAAAAACATTTTTCAATCCTATCATTAAAGAAAGAGTAAACAAAATCTATAATGGATCTTCATATATAAATAACATAAAAGGTAATACAGACAATTTTATAACATTACCATACATTCCGGAGACCTCAGAGAAAATTAAGAAATGTATGATAAAGTATGATATAAATGTCGCACATGAGCCTACTAACTGTGTTGGAAAATATTTCTCAAATGTAAAACCTTTAATACCTAAAGATAAACAAACCCACACAGTATACAAATTAAATTGTTTAAATTGCGATGAGACTTATACTGGAATCTCTAAACAATATTTACGAAAAAGAATGTATGGCCATAAGTATAGCACAAGAAACAAAAACTTAGAAATTTTCACCGCACTTGCTAAACACTGCTTTGATTATAAGCATCAATTCGATTACAATAATGTTAATATTTTAACTAAGGAAATCAATTATTATAAAAGATCTATTCTGCAGATGATTCAAATAAAAGGTGACTCCAAATCTGTAAATCATTGGTCAGATATTCAGACACTAAGTCAGATTTATACTAACTTTATTAATTAAAACTCTTGCAAATCCCTACATGCGTCTTTATAATGTTAAAAGTATATTTAAGGTAGAATGTAGAATGTCGATATCATATTTCCAATAACTGACAAACCTTTTTATATTAGCTCATAAATCTAACATCTGATTTGAAAGTGGATACTTGAACCTAATGTTCTCGTTTTTAGTCGTTCATAGACTTTGTTGACATGAACTCGCATTTATTAAGAGTACTGCTTAACAGTGGATTCTTGATATATTATACATTGATGTGTTACAATTTCGATTATTCGTGTTTCTGTTCGTTTCGGCGACGTGGACATTTTAATTGAGATTGGTGCGATAAGGACGCTTTGTGTAATACAATTAGTTTTAAGTAATCCAGTTTTAGACATAATAAGTCTTCTGATGATGGTCGTGAGACTGAAACGTACGTAAAGACGAGAAATATAAAGCATAAGTGTTAACGTGACCTATTTCCCGAGAATTTATATATGATATAATCATAATTACAATAATTAGTAATTACTTATTGATCTATCCTAATAGTAATTATTGCAATATATACATCAAGTTCGATTGAATGTGTATAGATTCACACACAGCATGTTATGTATGTTCGTGATATCATTACACAATCAATCGAACACATTATTTGGCAAAGATGAAATTGACTTCAATAATACTAATTATTCTGAAAATTCTCTATAATAAAATTAATGCTAAAATGAAGTTAATGCACAAGCTAGAAGTTAAAAATGGGTCGCGGGTATAAATAAGTCAATATTTTTTTAATTTTTATTTGAAATACTATGAATATTGTAGAATCATCTAGTATATGTAGTTTTAGAGCTAAAAACGTTAAAAGATTTCTTAATTTTGGACCTAGATATGAGATAAATCTTTGCGTTTGAGATTTCCTGAACGTTCGTTTGTTAACGAAATTGATTTTTATCGAACTTACCTTGTCAAAATTCACACTCAAGATGCCCATCTTTACATCAGCATTCAACCTCTCCCCGAATGTCGCGAAACGTTTGACCTCTTGCGTCAACCTTCTGTTTCTCCAATGACCTGCTACCGCATTAACATTATTAACTTGAGCTATCAAACTACAGAAACCGAGGTTGTCTATTTCTGAAAATAAATATCTCACAATAGTTATCGGAATAAAATGACCATTGAATAAATTTATTAACGTCCAAAACGTTACAAGAGGTCGATTGTCGAGAAAATAAATCTGTAATGAAAATGTATATTGGTTAGACCATTGATAAAATACATAATCAATGGTTATACTTTGCTATGAACACCTTTGAGTTGCTATAGTTACTGTCAATAATTTTGTTGTATTCTAAAAGTTATAATAATATGTCGTTTGTATTATTTTATTTTTGTGACATTTTACATGATAAAATTCACTACTTCTTTGCCCTACGCCATACAAGTATTTTTTTCCCTATAGGATGTAGGTAACGCTTCAAAAAATGGCACTTACAAAGTTAGTAGTACGAAAACAACATTCAAAACACATACAGAACTAAAATTGAAATGAAACGCAATTTATCATATTTTTTGTTGAAAAAAAATACATGTTTTCACAATTCAACCGACAAACATTGAATTTAAAAAACACATGGAATACAAGATAACTGGAAAAGGTGTAGAATGTTTAGCTTATCATTTTCGAGCTATGTCGTTTGATACTTTCAAATTGAGAGATTGTATTTTTGAATATACACTTTACTAGTAATTCCAATTTTATCCTTGTGTGTCATTTCTTTCATTAATTATTACAGCAATAAAAATTCTTGGCCTTAAGAGACCGTGTTATATGTAATTTCCAAATTTATCTCTCCTGACTAATCCACGTACCTAGTTAAACATGCTGAGAGATTCCAACGGTCATATATTAGCCATCATTATTTGATGTTAAGAGCGAAGAAGTAGTATTTTCTATAGGCTTTAGTTAATTAAATTTTATCAGATTATGTTACTGTGGTTACGTGTTGTTGATAATAGAACAGCATTTTGCCGAATCATTGTGATGTTGACGTAAATATTTTTTGAATTTCTCATCTACATATAAATTTAAAATTATACTTGTTGCTTTAATTCGGTAATGACCTTGTTTGCATCAAACTCACACAGTGATTGGTAATTATGACAACGTGAAACTAGTTCCTTAATATTCAAGAATATAAAATGTAATTGAATGGTATCCAGCACCGGACTGTAGAAATTCAGCATTTTCTACGTAAAACTCAAAAACACATGTACAGGGTGGGGAAATGTCGATGTTTGCATCGGGTAACTCGGTAACTGACGGAAACAAAAAATTGCTATCGTCTTTTGTTTTCGAGGTATAAACAAAAGTATGACTTCGACTTCTAGACACATTACTATATTACTTTTTGCGTTTTTTATATTTATTCCAAGTAGACGGGCGTCATCTATGACAGTCTTCATCCGTTTGTCAGTAAATTGCATATTAATGATTTTGTTTCCGTCATAATACCAAATAACTCATTTAATCATAAAATTGAAGATGTCTTACAAAAATTACGAGAAATATGATATGTTAGGAAGCTTTATTCAAAGTAATAACAGTTTATATGTGAAATATATATCTTGACTTAATTAAGGGTAGATTGTCCATAAATTCCTCAATAATTTTCTGGTTTTAAGATTTCGTAGTACTGTTGGCCATTAAGATTTTCTTGATATATGTGATATGTTAAACTCGATTGTCCCGTAGAGCACATCAAACACTAAAACCAAAGAGTATGATGAGGGTTCATATCAGACCAATAGTGCTTGTTTAGCCTGTTGAAAATTCCGGCACTCCATCTGTCCGATCTTCTTTTTTCAATGTTCGTTAGACATCAGTTGGTTCTAGGTGATGTTGTTTTCTTATTGCATAAGGATTGAATTTTTATAACTTCAAAATACCCAAAGCTTGAAATTCCAGATTCAGCTTCAATCTAACTACTTGAGATTAAAGGATTTGCAACCGTCATTCCAATTCTTCTAGAGCATCTTCAATGTTGTAAGTTTTTGGTCTCGGCTTGTTGAAGGATCCACAATTAATAAGATTCACCTTTCTTGAAACTTGGTTGAGCGATGTGGAGTGGAATCTAAACTCTCTACGAGGAATTCCTTCTGCGACACGACACAGAGAAAAGGAAGTCTCCATCGTTTAAACCCTGAAATGTAGGCAATGTGAGCAGTATCTTGGCCTCAACTTCGAGGGACAAATAACTAAATCAGCAGAAACAATCAAAATAATCCCACAACTGATTATGTTATCTACCCATATGCAGAACTCTAATCTTCGTTGGAAATCAGTTGGTTGCAGGTGATGTTGTTTCCTTATTGTATAAGGTTAGATTTTGTATGTCTTCAAAATACCCAAAGCCCGACGCCTTGAAATTCCAGATTCAGCTTCAATCTGACTACTTGAGATTAAAGAATTTGCAACCGTCATTGCAATTCTTCTAGAGCATCTTCAATGTTGTAAGTTTTTGGTCTCGGCTTGTTGAAGGATCCACAATTAATAAGATTTACCGTATTTGAATCTTGGTTGAGCGTTGTGGAGTGGAATCTGAGCTCTACTAGGAATTCCGTCTGCTACACGACACGGAGAAAAGGAAGTTTCGATCGTTCAAACCCTGAAATATAGACAATGCGAGCAGTATCTTGGCCTCAAGTTCGAGGGACAAATAACTAAATCAGCAGGAACAATCAAAATAATCCTACAACCTGTTATCTACCCAAATGCAAAACTCTAATCTTCGTTGGGAATCAATTTGTAACGTGTAAATTCCACTTAACGGCTTAGAAATGGCCGCTGTACTACAATCGGTTAACTCCTGTGACGTCAGCTATGCTAGACCGTATATTCTCCGAATCATGGTTATTCAGTGTCAGATTCTGTAGTTACCGCTTCTATTTCGAGGTTGTTCTGTGAGACATCTAAGCACCGGAAACGCCGAGAAAATGGCGTACTTTTTGTCAAATCATCCAAGTGGAAGGTCGTGTTGCTAAGTTATTTCAACAGGGAGGTGATACCAAGCTTATGTTTGGAACCAAATTCTGGGAATATTCTTCCGTTGAAAGCAAAGGCATCAATTACCAATTTGGATTGGAATAATTGGAATTATTTGTGTAATTAGTGCACCTTAGGGGATTAAAACTTAGTTTCAACGTGACTGGTTTTGGACAGAAGTAAAGTTTTTTCATAACCCTATCGTAATAGAGGTAAATATCTTTGTAATTCCATTTGATTTATTCACTGACTTCAAGAATTAATCTGCCTTCCCAGGTGATATCTGACAGGACATAGGTTAGTCCTAATTTTGTTCAACAATCGTTATGTATTCTGTTCATGTCTGTCTTCTGAGGACAATAGAGCAATAGAGGTTTGAACATTTCGTGATTTCAGTTTTTTTTAAGTTGTGAAAAATTCAACAAGTATACGAAGTTCTGAGGTCTGAGGTTGGCTTGAATCGGCTGTGGAAAATCTGATTTAGAAGTTGCTAATTGACTTGTGATGTACAATCGTGGAAACTATTAGAATCGTGGCAGGAACCCATACATCAAGTAGGAAGTACCAATCCACAGTCGAGCAGGTATAACATCTTACCCAGCAGTCACTAGGTCTGGCTACCCAGCTTTTGGTTTATGTAACATTTGAAATAATCATTTGAGTACTTGTATATGTGTAAATTTAACTGTTCACTTTGATTTAAGCAATTTAACCTCATTCATATTTCAATTCATTCACTTCTTAATTCATTTAATATTAGGTTCTGTGATGAATTGTAACAACAATATTATTTTAATAGTAAGTAAATTTCAATCATTCTTGGTACAGGTCTTTTATTTTTTTGCATACTTTCAGGGTAATTTAGCCTGGGGACATTTGAGTGTTTGAATCCCCTAGTTAAGTAACATAATTTCATTGGTTGGTTAAAATACTCTGGTGCCCAAATTTTAACATCTAAAATATAACTCACGACCGTCTTCACTGTGGCTGTCGGCAACCAAGCGATGAAATAGAATTTATAGTTTATCCACAAGTAAGAGTAATTTGTACCCTTACAAGTTGGTTGCAGGTGATGTTGTTTCCTTATTGCGCATAAGGATTGAATTTTTATGTCTTCAAAATACCCAAAGGTTGTTTAAATTTCAGATTCAGCTTCAATCTGACGACTCAACATCTTCAATGTTGTAATTTTTTAGTCTCGGCTTGTTGAAGGATCCACAGTTAATAAGTTTAACTTTTGACCTCTTGAAAATAGCTTTATTAGGTTGTCTTCTTTCTGGATACCGATTAAAATATATTTCAGATACAATATCACAATTGTTATTACTATGAATAAAGCTTTCTAACATATCATATTTCTCGTAATTTTCATAAGACATCTTCACTTCTACGATTAAATAAGTTAATTGTTATTATTATGACGTAAAAATCGTTAATATGCAAATTACTGATAAATGAATAAACACAGTCAAAGGTGACATCCGCTTACTTCAAATAAATATAAAAAAGTAATATAGTAAAACATTATTTTCGCAATTAAAGACTTAAACATCAAAAGCGACCCGACATATGAGACATAGTTAGAAAGAGAAAAAATATGCTAAACGATAGGCAACTATGATTTCCTACAACTGTAGGCCATAACTCGAAATTGCATCTTTTTTCTAATTTTCTCAACGCCGCTGGATTATACAGAAAAAGTAGATTAGTAACGCCTAACTTTACAAACAACCACGATATTCACGTGTGTCTAAAAGTCGAACTTTTGTTTATAACTGGAGAACAAAAGACAATAGCAAATTTTTGTTTCCACCAGTGAATTTGTCTCAAAAACAGAGAACGAGAATTTTTTGTATCTCCCATAGTTACCGAGTTGTCCTATACAATCATCGAAATGTGCCCAACCTGATCAAGACTTTAATTTGATTGAAGATAACATAAAAGTATAGTAAATGGTTTTCTATCAAAAATTGATGACTTTCTGCAATTTCTTTTTGTAGCGTATCTAGTTACCTCTAAATATGAAAAACTGGTTACGAAACTCAAAAATTCCATCGAGAAATATTAAAAAATACATGTTTTTGGTTGAAAATTTTGAGGTAGAGTATTTAGCAAATTATTCAGTACTCGTTATATAATGTCTTTAATTAGGTTAATACATAAGTTGCGTTAGTTAACTTCCAAGAATGAAGCGTCAATTTTGTATTTTCAATGTAGGCTCTGAATGTGTCAGAAAGTCAGGTGCAGGTAATTAATTTTTTCAAATGTTGGCTCTCTCTTACTATAGTTTAATGAATACACAATCATAGACGTATATTCTTATTTTGTTTTGATAGCATAATCGAATCATCGCTGAGCATGAGCGCCATCTGCTTTACGTTAAACATTGAATTTTCGTATTTCTGGGAGGATTAATTTTGAGTTGATGTTGTTTTCAAGTTCAACAGAGAAAAAAATACTACGCCACGATTACGAATCGAATAAAATGTTGTAGTTTGAAGGGAACAGGTTACTACATAATCTGAAAGAAAAAGCATCACCTGCAAATTGTTCCTTCTTTGAAAAATGTAGATTCAATAGGTCGCTATAAGGGCCTCATTTGAAGGAAGGAACTTTAGCTTCATGTTGTATGTTCTTTAAGAAAGCGAAAAACAAATAGAGCCGCGGCCTTTCTAAACTTTGACACACCTTTTTCTGCTCCTTTATTTTAAAGGATTAACTGCTCTAAGGTATTCCTTCTTTGATAAAATCGAAGAATAGATTAAACTACAATTATAAAGCATGTACACTCGCGATGTGTGTGTATGTGCGCGTGTGTGTGCGTTCATATTGCATTGCATTGCTTTGAATCGCTTCACTCTTAATGTTAAACATTTTCAAACGCATTGTGTTTCAAATTATTTTGCAACATTCTAAATTCTTGTGATTCATTGGAGCTAATTCCGGATACATTTCAATGAATATTCTACGTGTTTTGTTAATTACTTCATCACATTGTTCATAAACGTTAAATAACTGAAAATATTCAACTTTTGAGTAACTATTTACCATTATATAAACACAACACAAACTACATACATTCTCTTTTCATTTTCATCAAACGTTTGCAAATGAATTATCATGCTTCTCGGAAGAGAATAAAAATTGGCTTGTTCTATTCAAAATAACATAAGCTAGGATTTATTTCCGGTACAACCGGAGATGTTACCATTTAGAAAATATTTCCATGCAATAGATATTTTTCCCTTGGGTCTACACTCGAATTTTCAGAATAGTAGCTGATCTCGTCCAACAGACACTTGTAATAAACGGTAAAAACAATTCGGCCGTATATACAGGCTGTCCAGATTGTATTTGCCAAACTTCACAGGGTGGCAGAAACATTCAAAATATCACAAAAATTCACATAACCCTGAGTCGGGAAACGCTTTGTTTCCAAACTACAGGGTGTCAAAATTATCGAAAAAATATCTTATATTTTTATATCATGCAAACCATTATATTGATTCAACGCAAATGTTGTATATAGGATCCTTCAATAGGTTGTCATGTTTTGTGAAAATATCGAGTTCCAAAAGCAACCAGTGGCGGCGGATTCATGGAGGTTCAGTTTAATTTAATTGAGAAAAAAAAAGTACCACCCTGCAAAAAACCAATTTGGGTAAAAAGTGTCTCTTGGAATTTTTTTATATTTGTCAATGTTTGGCCGCAAAATCAGAGTTGACATTAATTTAATTTTTTAACCTAAGCTGAAATTCATATGATTTTCAAAATGTTCTCAATTACAATTATCGAATTATTCTACATATTACAGAAATTTGAAGTTTTTTAATTGAAGCTTCTTGGTCGGTAATCATTATCGTTACCTTTGCGTAATGTGGCAATATCATAGTATGCCATGATTACAAACATCATTGCGAAATAACAGTTGTGTTTTAAGTTGTCTTGTACCTGAAGCACAAACGTATATCACATAGTGATGTCATTATAAAAAATTTCTAGTAATATTGAATACGCGGATATTCATTTTATTCATGGATATTGTGATTTATTAATATTGTGATGGATACACCAATGCACCTTGAATTCAGAAATTTTGGACTGAAAAGAAATCCAAGGAATAAAGTTACACGAAATGAACATTTTGGAAACAGAATCTTAGCCAAATTTGGCAATAATAAGAAATTGAGTTTTAGAAGAGCTGTTCGAGAGTGAAGGTATTCATGTTTCCAAAAATAAAGTAATTTTGGAAAAGGCCCATAGGAAACCTTTTGGGATGCAGTCAGTCCAAAATCGATCGGTTAGCTCCAACAGCATTACCACGTTGCTCACCGAACTTGGCACCCGTTAATTTTTTTATGGGGTTATTTGAAAAACAAAGTGAACGAAATCCCCGCAAACACTAAAGAAGAATTAATTGACATAATTCAAGAAGCCTGTGAAGATTTGCGGGTTAATCCTAATTTTATAAGTAGTGCCACACATTCTGTTGAACGTAGATTCCAAAAATGTATTGAAGTTGGAGGACTGTATTTCGAGCATTTATTATGATTTTATTTTTCTCAAGTTACCTACTGATGTGTAATAAAAATTTCATTAAATGGTTACCTAAAGTCTTGTACTTTTTCCCGATAAAAGCACATTCTTATTTTACCAGTGTTAGTCAAATACACATCTACAATCACTCAGATTTTGCGGCCAAACAGTGAAAGATACAAAAAAATACCAAGAGCCATTTTTTACAGCAAATTAAATGTTTTATTCATAACTCCGCCTCTGGCTGCTTTTTGAACTCGATATTCTCACAGAACATTTTTGAGGGTCCTACGTACAAAATTTGGTTTCAATCGATATAATGGTTTGGACGATATAAAAAAATGAGATATTTTTTCAATAGCTTTGACACCCGTATCTCGGAAACAGAGCGTTCACCGACACATGATTTATATGATTTTTTTTCATATTTTAAATGTTTCTGCCACCCTGTGAAGTTTGGCACATACAATTCGGGAAAATAATGTGTGACCATTGATTGACATATTAATAATGCAGTCAGAACTTGATTCTATTGACAAAATTGATGAAATGTATTAAGTCGTAATATAATAAACAAATGGCATGCCACTAATTTCAAATAATTGTTTTACCTTCCATAACAGCTCTCCCATACCTACTTGAAAAAATTAATACGTTTAATTTTATTATTTATTTAATATATTTATTGATACTTTGTCATATTAAAACATCAACATTTTTATTTTTTTTTTCTAATTCGCTTTTGAAAATGTCGACGAGAATAAAAGCTTAAAAAAAAGGCAGCGATTTGAATGACGCGACGTTGTATCTACTTTAATGGTCAAATAAACACGTAGAAGATATTGTGACATAGTCTGTTCGTTGACTTAATTTTATTGATATGAATTTTATAAGAAACACTTACTTTTGTGGTTTTGCTTCAAAGAATACAATTTCTGACCCCAATTTGTTGAAAAATGTCAAGAGTTCACCAAAATTCTAAATAAAACAAATAAATTATGTAATATATTAATTTAATTTTGAACACTATCATTTTGAAAAAATAATAATACTTACGTTGGGGTATACGTCAAAATAATATAAATTTATTACACACACAGATTTGATCTTTTTACCAATCACTGATTAATCACAATTTATTAGATTGTAAATTAAAATTACTGATAAGACACAAAACAAGAAAAACAATAAGAATATGCTTTGAAATATCAATCAAGTAGATGTATATAGAATAATTGCCATGTGCAACTGAGATGACGCGTCGTCTTTGTGAACAGCTGCTGTACAGGATTTTTTATTACCTGTGTATTGTCATATCATCTTAGGTTCTCATTTAAAATTCGTTGATGTTAGATCTGAAAAAATATCCTTTGCGCGGCATAAAATCGGGAATTTTGAATTTGAAGTATTATTGTGATAAGTTTGAATAAAACTAATTATTTCTCAGTATATATGAATTAAACTGTTTTTTTGAGCATGCCATTTTTTTATTATATTAAGACTTAATCCATTTCAGCAATTTTGTCAAAAAAATCAAGTTCTGAGTATGCATATTACATAAAAATGAATAAAAATGTCAAATTTTTTTCTTTATTTATTAATAAATAATTTTTTTAGAACAATTCAAAAATTTATTTAAAGACCATAATAGCAATGAAATCGTTCTCAGGAGGCCACAATCATCCGAAAACAACTATAAACTGATATTTTAGTCAAATTCGTATTTTTATCAATAAACATAATTGTTTATAACAATTTAAAAATTGATGTATGCATTTAAAGACCATAACAACAATAAAATCGTACTCATGAGGCCAACATTATCCGACAACGACTATAAACTCGACAATTTGGTCAAATTCGTACATTCAATAATAAATATAATTTGTTTATAACAAATTAGCAAATTTGTGGCTATACATTCGACGATATTGTCGATAAAATCGAACTCAGAATACCAAAATTATCAGAAAACGAGTTTTGGTAGAATTCATCTATTTTGTTAATAAATAAATTGTTTATAACAAATGAAGTTAATTCAACTATTTGTTTCACTAGTTTCACATGTTCACTGACCAAAATTAGTCTTTATCCGAAAAACGGTCAAATTTTGCATTTTTGAAATTTTTATGAAATCTCTAAAATGAGCTAATTAAATTGTTTATTTATTGTTTATAAACAATTTGCGCAACTATGGTCAACTTTTTTTCTGATGAGATTCTGAAGAAAATTGCACTTTGTCCCATCAAAATCGATCCATTTCCCAAGGATTTACGGGTCCTATACCCATTTGACTGCACTATAATCAACGGTGTGATATTCAGAGCATTCTGTTACAGTTTGGTGTTATTTCTTGAATAGCTCGCAGCCGGCCCTGACTGTATGTAATGCATGTGATCAAATCTAACCGGCAACCACCGACGAACCAAGCGAAGAGGAAAAGCCAATTACCGAGTTCTATTTATATCTTAGATTGACCCGCAACAGTAATTAACAAATAAGTATCAACGCTGGTTCTTCAATATTATAACAACCAGTAACCGACTGGTTTTACTATTGTGTGTTGTGTGTGTGCTTCTGCCAGCAACACGCATCACTCATACACCGGATTATTTATAGCCATTTAATGAAGACATGTTCGATATTACGAGAAAGTAATCAACCACCGAGCGAGCTATGCGTTTAAGTTAACTTAATTATTTCTAACGCGTTTGTTGTTTCATATTCCTTTTACAAATGCTTTCGTATCAGTCGGTGCGGAAGGAAATAAAGTAAAATTGGAAGCTTCTAATTAGCGTAAAAAGGAATTTTCTCATGAATGTTTCGGGTACCCGAGTCAATTAAGTTTGGAATGTTTTTGTTACTCCCATCTTCTGATTGAGTTTTTTGCCGTTCTGTATGAAAGAACGTAAAAATGCCACCGATTCCTCAGAATTTCAATTATTAGTTTTATCGACCAATTCTGTTATTATCAGTAAAAAAAATAGATGTCGGAATACGAGGGAAAACTAATCCAGATTTGACCAAAATCGCAAATCATCTTTAACCTACCCGATTAATAAGACTTGATAGTGCAGTCAAATGGGTATAAAAATATGCCAAATCTCGAAATCCTTAAGAAATGGACCGATTTTGATGGAACAAAGTGTATTCTCTTGCATTGTTTATAAACAGTAGATTAACAATTTAATTAGCGTATTTATGAGATTACATAAAAATTCATGAAAAATGATCGCGTAGACGATTTTTGGTCAGTCAACATATGAAAATAGTTGAGCAAGTAGTTGAATTATCTTCATTTGTTATAAACAATTTATTTACTAACAAATATACGAATTCGACCAAAACTACGAGTTTAGGATCGCTTTCGAATAATTTTGGCCTTCTGAGTTCGATTTTGTCGTCAATATCGTCAAATGTATACCCGCTAATGTGTTATAGACAAATTATATTCATTAATAAATAAACGAGTTGCGCCAAAATTCCAAGTGTAAAGTGTTTTTAAAATTAAAGTATTAATAGTCAAATAGATTATAAAAAAATCAAGTCTTAGTGAAATAACAAATTAATTAAAAAGAAAATGCCATGTTCAAGAAAAAAAATAGTTTAATTCAAACGTATCACGTATAATGCCACGAAAAGAATATTTTTTTCAAATTCTAACATCAGGGAATGAGCACGGTTTTTTAATTCTTTTGACATAATCTATTTGACTATCAATACATTAATTTTAAAAACACTTTACACTTGAAATTTTGGCTCAATTCGTATATTTATTAATAAATAATTTATTTAGTTCAATTCAAAAATTCATCTATGCATTTAAGGACTATAATAACAATAAAATCGTACTCAAGAGCCCAAAATTAACTGATAACGAATATAAACTCGACATTTTGGTCAAATACGTATAATTATTAATAAATAATTTATTTATAACAATTCAAAAACTTATGTATGCATTTAAAGACCATAATAACAATAAAATCGTACTCAGAAGGGCAAAATTAGATGAAAACGACTATAAACTCAACATTTTGATCAAATTCGTATATTTATTGATAAATCTAATTTGTTTATAACAAATTAACAAATTAGCGAGTATACATTCGACGATATTGAAGACAAAATACAACTCAGAAGGCGAATTATTCGAAAACGGTCCTAAACTCGTAGTTTTGGTCGAATTCGTCTATTTGTTAATAAATAAATTGTTTATAACAAATGAAGTTAATTCAACCACTCGTTCAACTATTTTAATATGTTCACTGACCAAAAATAGTCTTTACCCGATCATGTTTTATGAATATTTATGTAATCTCATGAATACGCAAATTAAATTATCAATTTATTGTTTATAACAATGCAACATTTTTGCGCAATTTTAGACGAGGTGTTTCTGATAAAATTCCGAAGAGAATGCTTTTTGTCCCGTCAAAATCGGTCCATTTCCCAAGAATTTCGACCTCAAATACCCATTTGACTGCACTATGACTCAGACTCAGAAAAATTACTAGACCTCTGATATGTAATTTAAATACATTTATTCAAATGAAGCAATTTATATATGAAATTACAATTATCAGTCATGAGCTCATGCAACAAAATATTAACACTAGCAGAACAGAAATTGTAGTTTCTACTACGAAGTAGAAGGCAGTACCCACCAGAGGACTGACTAAAGGGTCAGATGGTTAACATTAGTGACCAAGCCAAATATCTAGGAGTCATCTCACTGTAGCCTTATGGTTGTTCAGAAGTTATGGCCGTTGGCCATAATTGGGGTTCAAACATCATGATCTTCGAAGTCACCCTCAAACCCAAGTTGACATATGCCTCGGTGGTGTGGTAGAAAAAATAGAGCTCAACACAACCAGATCCGGCCTGGAGCATCTGAGAACGCTCATTGTAGGAGCGGCCACGAGAGCTATGAAAAGTACTCCTACCTGCTTTTGGAGCTTTAATGGGGGTGGAATCATTCCAACTGTCTATACAAGGAGCGGCCAGAGACTTATGTCAATAATACACCAATTACTGGAAAAAGACATCCCATTTATACAATGCGAAGGGATGGGATGTCACCACTATACATCTTCGATAAGAAGTATCCTATAAGTAGAAAAGAGAATTATCTCAATAATAGTAACTATTCAACCCTACCAACCAATAGTGAAATCTGGTTCACTGATGGAGCGGGAAACCATGGTCCCCGGCAGTAAGGACATATCGCAAACGCCCAGGCGAAGATATTATTATACCTATGAACAAACACTCAAAGAAGGAACGCAAAACCACATCAGCATATGCACAGACAACAAAGCAACTCTTGCCGCGGTTGGTAGCAGAAAAAAACATCACATCTCGTGTGGAATTCCTTAACACATTAAATAACCTTAGCGGAGACGAAAAACTCACCCTATTCTGGGTCTCCACACACTTTGGAATAAAGGAAACAAACCTGTGGATGATCTTGTAAAACTCAGCCCGAAGAATCTCTAATAGGCACTGAACCAGTAGTGAGCATCTCGAAAAGTAACATCAAAGAGCTGAGTCATTGCTGGGTCAGATCACAACACACGAAAGAGCCACAAATGAAATGTTGCAGACAGTCAAAAGCAATGATTGGACCGCACATTAAAGAAGACTGGTGACAGCAAGTGAGGAAGGTAGTTGAAACCGATGCCAAACATGACACAGATACTAACAGGACAACACCGTTAAAGTACCACCTCCACAAAATGAATATGAGCGAATCACCCTTGTGTAGGGGTGCAAACAAAAAACGAAACGACAATGCACATTTTGTGCAGATGTGTAATACCGATTCCTCCAAGACGCAGAGCACTCCACGACACGGATAAAACTAAAAACGAGTACAATGCTAAACATCTTCAGGGCTCTACACCTAAATTATCCTTACAATTCACACTGCTATTTGTACACTAAACTCAAACCACTAAATCGTGGAAATCAACCACGTTTCTTCCATTTCAAAAAATGTGTGTGAAAATATTTAACGGTTTAATTTCAATTCACCTACATATTAATTCAGGAAACGTTCATATTTCTTTGTCATTATAATTGTTCAAGAATCCAATGTAATTTTATTTATATTTGAAAATAAATTTGTATGTTTTGTAAAATTGGATGCTATCTTTTTTCAATTCGATTCAATGAATATAAAAATTGGAATAAAAACATTAAACAAAATATTTTAATTGAACAAATAAAATCTGTAATTGTCAAAGCAACGCTTTTTATAATTTTCGAAGACACTGTAATTTATAAAATGAGCACTAGTTATTTTTTGCTACTGGAATAATTCTGGAATTATTTTTCGAATTTAACTGTTAAAATAGTAAAACGAAGTCAGTTGCAGGTTACTTCGTTCATCAAATTAAATTACAATTCAGATTACTGTTGTTTTTTCATCTGAGTGTAATATAATCTCATCCACAAATCTGTTTTAAATTCTGTTCATTAGATATTTTTATAAAAGAAAGAACAATTATGCGATATAAATTGAGTTGCAATTGCTTTGCAACCATTATTATTTAATAATCATATAGTCCAGTCAAGGTGAACATGAATTCTAGTAAAGGGTCGAGTATCTATAATTTTTGGATATATTATATGGATCAACGCCACCAGTAGATAACCAACTTTGAAGAACGAAAGCTTTGTGTAACTAGAGTCATATTAAAAGACCGTCGAAATTTTCGGACTTTTTTTCCGTTTTTTGCTCATGCATCATGCTCCTATGCATTTGTTATCAATCTTGTAGCATATTTGCTACAACTTTTTTATCTCTGGTTAGTTATCGAACTGCAGAGCAGTGAAAGTGTAATAATTTCTGGAAAATCACGAAACACGCACATATTTCAGAAATATTGATAGAGGATATCATTGAATATGTTAATATAAATTAATAGTATCATACATCAATTAAATTAATAATTAAATATAAATACTTTTTCAAAGTAAACACACGACTCAAATGTAAGTGTGTACTAATACAATCAAATATTCAATGTTATTACATAATTTTGTCATACATCAATACCTATCTATTAATTATTACTATATTTAATTAATTATTAACTTTCTATACATTAATTATTATATATTATTAATTGATTATACATTAATAATGAGTAAATATTGATAAATATTCAAAGTAAACACACCATTGTACACTCATTATGTTCGCTCTAATGGAAGTATACAGAAGATTGGAGGCAAGCTCAAGAACATCTAGAACCTCATCTTCATCTATAATGCTGTCCTCCAAAACAAGAGTAGTAACCATATCTGGACTGTTGGTATGTCCTGAAGGAATGGTATCTGGTAGCTTCTTGTGACAGTGACAGTCTTGCAAGAATTAATTTGCTGGTTTTCGTTGCATCCTTGATGAAATGCAGATAACGGGGCGAACCAAATTTTATATGTTCATGTCATCCCCATATAAAATGACGAGATACTTATCTCCAGAATTGGCTTTGTCGTTATCAGAGAAGTGTTGTTTTAACCACTGGAATTAATTCTTTTAGTTGAGGATTTCTCTTGAGTGAACAGCATTCGATTTTGCCTTGACCAAAAATGACAGGTGTGCAAGAAATGAACAATACCTGCTGAATCATATTTGGAGAATGAACTACAATACAGTAGTATATTGACAGAATTTAATCTTCCAAGCTGGTATAGGTACACTTTGTGCACATTAAGGGCCAAACCAGTGTGAAGCACAAGTAGGTTAGTATCACATTCGCCATTTTTGGCCAAGACAAAATCAAATGCTGCACAATACTTAAGAAAATCCTTAGCTGAAATTGTTCTTACAATAACTACACTCCTCTGATGAGGATAACGCAGAAGATAAAAAATATATAATAATATAATCTGCTATATATATATACCGTGTGTTTTTCGAATACCGGACCAGCCTATAACTTTTTTCCTATGGAATGTATAGATTCGAAATTTTAATAAGGCATTTGTGACCATTTATGCTATTCTTTGCGTTACTCATGAAGCTGCTCTCGCTTCCGGAAGTAATCGGAAGTGACATCAACTTTTGACTTTCGAATGAAACACCCTGTGTATTTTTTGATATTCGGAGAGAGATTTTTTAACTTTTAAACAATGGTGTTTTTTAAATTCTCTATGATGAGAAATGGCAGATTGAATGTTGGGGAATTCTGATTACTGACTGGAAATTAATACCAAAGATGGCCGAGACCAGTAGGCAAAATCTGACATTTGAGGTGGGTTTACGTGAAAAAAAGGCTAGTACTTAATTTTCATATATAAAGAAGACAGAATAGGAGAAAATATTATAAGTATTCTTTATTAAATCTATCCGAATATCAAGAAATATACAGGGTGTTTCATTTGATAATCAAAAGTTGATGTCACTTCCGGTTACTTCCAGAAGGGGAGCAGCTTCATCACTAATGCAAAGAATAGTATTCCAAATCTATACAGCCCATAGGAAAAAAGTTATGGGCTTGTTGTTTCAATATATTGTGACGTTTGTGAATTATAATATAATCATGGATAATTTACATAATAGACAGATCTATAGATCAATGGATTATTGGATTCTTATCACAGATCAGACTGTCTATTGTCTATAATATAACAGTCAACACATAATCCATCAACAAGACAGGTAACGTGTACGTGATAGACAGCTGATACATTGACAATCGCTTAATGTCCGTGTCAGACCATTCCATAACATAGATATCCCTGTCAATTCAAATAAAGTTTCACATAGAGTATAATTTTACGGCTTCGCTCGCGTTTAACTGTTTCTACTCCCCGCGGATAATAGCTGGTATAATTATATGAGAGTGACATGAACAAACAAAATTTGTGTGGCCTCCGTTACCTGTATTTCATCAAGGCAATAATAATAACATTTAATTCTAAATTATATTTGTTTTCACCTACTTTTGAATCTTGTGTTACTTTGAAAGTTTATTAATATTCAAAATCATCAATATTGAATAATATCCTGTGTCAGATTCGTATTTGTATATTTCTGCAATATGAGCGTGTTTTGTAATTTTCCAAAAATTATCACACTTTCAATACCCTGTAGTTCGATAACTATAGTCCATAGGAATTATTTAGTTTTATTAGTTATTTTCCAAAATAACCTACTTCTCTACTAGTGAGCTTTGTCTCATATACAAGACATTTTTTAAGGAAACTCCAGGCAGATTCTGGTACTAATTGGCTGGACTATTAGAAAAATGGCAACATACCATCTGCTGCTTTTAGAATGAATATTTAATCCTTATTTTTGTTTTTTTTTTCAGTATACGGCCATTGTCTCGAGCTTTAAGTAGTCCAGTCGTACATCTCGGAGCTCCTGATGGTCCAACTTTATCAAGGCGGCGGGCTTCTTCCACACCCACTACAGGTCTGGCCTATGATAACCAAATGCTCAAACACTCCTGTATTTGCGGTAACAACATCGTTCATCCTGAACATGCTGGCAGGCTGCAAAGCATCTGGTCCAGGTTGCTAGAAACTGGTCTGGTATCCCGATGTGATCGTCTAAGACCAAGAAAAGCTACAACTCAAGAACTACAAACGTGTCACACTGAAGCACACACTCTTCTCTATGGCACAAGCTCGCTCAATAGACACAAAATGGATATGAGCAAATTGAGCGCTTTGCCAGTAACGGCTTTCGTTCGTTTGCCTTGTGGAGGAATTGGCGTAGACAGCGATACGACTTGGAACGAAGTGTATACAGCTCCTGCTGCGAGAATGGCAGTAGGTTGTACAGTAGATTTAGCGGTGAGAACATGGACTGGTGATATAAGGAACGGATTTGCGATAGTGAGGCCTCCGGGGCATCATGCAGAACCACAACAAGCTATGGGTTTTTGTTTTTTTAATTCGGTTTCCATCGCGGCAAGGATATTACAACGGGAACATCGTGTTCATAAAATACTCATATTCGATTGGGGCGTTCATCACGGGAATGGCACTCAGGAAATATTTTACGACGATCCACGCGTTCTAGTCATCTCTATACATCGCCACGACGATGGAAATTTTTTTCCGGGAACGGGGAGTCCTAGCGAGTGCGGTGCTGGCGCCGGAATTGGCTTCAACGTGAACATCGGGTGGTCCGGAGGACTGAATCCACCCTTGGGCGACGCAGAATATTTGGCAGCATTCAGAAGCATAGTGATGCCTATTGCTCGAGAGTTCGGACCAGACATTGTATTGGTATCTGCAGGTTTCGATGCTACCGATGGACATCTACCTCCGTTGGGAGGTTATCGAGTTTCGGCCGCTTGTTTTGGTTACATGACCAGACAACTTATGCAGCTTGCCAGAGGACGTGTTGTGCTAGCTTTAGAGGGAGGTTACGACTTGCCATCCATTTGTGATTCTGCTGAGGAATGTGTGCGTGTCCTTTTGGGCGATTCACCATCACTGATCTCAACTGCAGAACTTGCAAGGACTCCCTGCCATAATGCTGTCCTTAGTTTGCAGAAATCTATTACACTTCAGACAATACATTGGCCATGTTTGCAGGAAGCGGCTAAATCCGCATTATGCTCATTTAATGATGCAGTACGTAGTGAGAAGGAAGATAAAGACACGGTATCCGCTATGGCTAGTCTGTCCATGCAACATCAACAGCCTATGATACCTCCTCTTCTTTCTCAAATCTATCATCCAGGTAATTCCCCAGACGCTGGTCGTCCACTTGCCTGAGGTGAAGATAGAATATGATGAGGCTCTTTTTTTACCCCTTCTTTCAACTGAACATTCCCGCTGTCTCTCAGAGTGACCGCCACTTATTAAATAAGATCAAATTATCGTGTGTTTTATTTTTGTTAATATATTGAAGATTTTTAATAAAAACATTTATTTACTTTAACTGGTTCTTAATTTCATAGCTCAAGTCTGTGAGCAAGTAAGAGTAATGGAGATAGTGTATCTGTCCTGTCAAAATAGCCCTCAAAAATCGAAAATGAAACTATTTTGCTACTATTGACCGATTTGGACGTTTTTGGTGTCAAAATGTTTGGGAAAGCACCCTGGACCAGAATACTCCATTTAGAACCCGCTCTTTTGTTATCCCCCTATTTGTTAATTAACGATTAAGCCTCTAATTAATAGTTGATTTGGACCGATAATTAACTAATTTATTTGACGGGAAATTCTACTTTATTGACTCGACATTTTCATGGAAACTCACAACCAGATACATTCTAGATACTTTCCTGAACATACCTATCTATACGATCTCTGTGATATGCCCCTTAAAAAAATTGATTCGTTACGATCAGGGGATTTAATTTTTTTTCTTACACTACTATTTTTTATTTGAATTATTAAGAGGCGTCCTTCTATTACTTATTTTATACCATCGTGGCGCGATTATTATTATATAAGTAATATTAATAGATTGATTGAGCGATAAAAATATTGTACTTTTGTTAATATACATGTATACATGTTTTTTATGAAAAATAATTTTGAAATGAATGATGAAATAAAAGAAAAAAATTTTAAATGATATATTTTTATTTTAACTTTGCATTAAAATGTCAAGTTTTACTGTTAACAAAATCGAATTTCCTGATTCTGACAACAGAATCGTGATCAGCAACCTCGAAAACCCCCGAGTGAATTTTTGTACGCTAATAATGCAACATTTGAAGATTTTGGTTGTAATTTTCCATGAAAATGTCGAGTTTCCCCGAATTTTACGATTCTGACAATGGATTCGTGATCAGCGACCTCGAAAACCCCCGAGTGCATTTACGCTCGTGATACAACATTTGCAGATTTTTCTACTAATTTTCCATAAACATGTAATTTTTCCGATTCTGACAACAAAATCGTGATCAGCGACCTCGAAAACCCCCGAGTGAATATGTTTACGCTCGTGATGCAACATTTGCAGATTTTTGTTGTAATTTTTCATGTAAATGTCGAGTTTTCCCGAATTTTCCGGTTCTGACAACGGATTCGTGATCAGCGACCTTGATAACCACCCGAGTAACGATTTGCGGCCAATTTCCTTTCATATTTTTTTTGTCAAAAACATTAGTTAATTATCGGTCCAAATCAACAATCAATTAGAGGCTTAATTGTTAATTAACAAAAGCACGGATTCAAAATGGGGTCTTCTGGTTCGGGGTGCTTTCCCCAAGACCGTCCAAATCGGTCAATAGTAGCAAAATCACGATGTGAAATGCCAATTTTACCAGACTAATCGTCGTTCCCGCATTTAGAACATTTTATCCTTAACGGTGACCAATGTAGTGAGCGTTGTATTGCTATCGATCGTTTCTCCCAGCACTTTGACAGATGAATTACAAATTATTTGACGTTTCTCGAAGATACTGGTCGACTTGGAAATTTATATATCGAGTAGTTCACTATTTCAATAATTCATTGTCAATCCTTAAGTAATGCCATTCCACATTGACTTATTTTATAGCAAAAACACTGGATTCAAGGACATTGGGCGCTTACATATTTTCGATATCAAGTGGGAACTGGTTAGACCAGAACTGCTGAGTGCTTTGGAATGCCAATGTTGCTGCCTTCAATACTGATGTAAAATCGGTACCTTAACCATCACGTATGCCATATCTGAACCCGATAGATTAACGGCCGTATTGAAAAGAAAGTCTGCATCACTTCTGTTATAATGAGCATTGCAAATACATAATCGAAAACTTTACATATCTCATATATATTCATTAATTAGACGCTGTGCAAAGTTCATTTTTGAAAAATAATAAATTTAGTTCCCTCACTATACATAGTAAAGTAGGTAAAAGGGAAGTATTGACAAATTTCATTGAAATATAATGACAACCGTATTTTTTTGTTTATAAATTATATAGCACACGTGTATATTTAACCTGCAGAAGTGTCCGAAATTCTCATTTTAAGATTCAAGTGCCGTCATAGATGTGTAAGATACACTCTATTTTCTGTGTTCACTCTATGAAACCTTCGAAATCGTACCCACACACTTGTAGAACCAATGATATCTATAACTGACGAAATAATAATAGAGAAAATTAGATGCCGTTGAAGTCAGATTTTCCCTGGAAATCGAAGACTTACACAGGAAACTGAACAAAGTAGAAGCAGTAAACAGTCATATTTTAAATAAAATTGAGAATATAGAAAGAAAAACGAAAGAAGATAATATTGTAATTTTTGGACTCCAGAACAAACCAGAAAAGGTAACGCCAGATTAGATTTGTACGGAATTGAAGAGACTGTTAAACGTTACAATAAATGAATCCGATTCGAGTAACCTCTACTCATTAGGAAAGAAAGATAACTCTCCTATTAAAGTATAGTTTCTGTCATATCTGAAGAAATCCTCAATATACAAAAACGTTAAATACCTGTCTGGCAAACAGAATCTGAAAAGTTCAAATATCGATTGCAAACGATTTGATCCCGGAGGGATACCAGACTTAAAAACACTCCTGTGGCAAAAGAGAATAATTGTGGAAACTGTTTCATAAAAAGAAACAGAATTGTTCGTGGAAGGTAAAATATAATCAGCTGAAGACTTAGATTAGACTTGTATGGGGCTTATGGGATAACGAGTCTCACCACCGCGACCTTTGCAGATCTATCGAATATGCCCTCTTATTATGTTAGAGTTCCCTGTCTAGACCCGTCTTTATTACTGGACTCCATAGGCCAGACCTCAGGTCTTCCATATAATAGGAGGGTTGTGGTTTTTCCTTTTCTGTCGTTGAGAACCTTAGACTTGTTAGGCCTTCGCAGTAGCACAGTATGTGTAACGAAGACTCCTCGTCTTATTGGCAGAACCTGCCAGTCCGATGTTATTCATGTGTCTGTTGAGTCTACAATGCCCTGTCATGAGTCCAATCATGATTCTAGTTGATCTTCTATTTTGGCTTAGTAGGTATTCCGTGAATTTAGCGATGGTTCTTTAATGAACCCCTTGGCCTGTCTCATACCCGGCGCCTTGTGCCACCATAAGATTGACCAAGTACTGTTATATGATTTGCGCAGCGCTTTCGCTATACCACAGAACCGTTCTGGACCAATTAGAGCCCTATGCGCTCCTTCTCGGGCTTTTGTGGCCTGTGTGACATGTTACCCAGGCTAAAGACAGTCAGTTTTTACTGGCCAACTCTTGTAGGGTTTCTAAGTTTGGAATTGACCTGTGAGGAAGTGAAATCTTGCCTTAATAGCTCTTCGCCACAATGATGTATTGCTGCAACTTTTGCCTGGAAAATCGTCATGTGTTTGCCCAAACTCAGTGAGATTCTTGTCTTTGACTTAGTGACTTGGCTATATATGTATTACTGCTCCTGTACCTTCCTCGGTTTTTGAGACGTTTGTGTAACAGGCCATTCCTACATTTATTGGAGGTCTTCCCTTACATGCCTCTATCTGTTTTGAAGTTTCTCTCGAAGATATACTTGAGACGCATCTCATCCGATGGCATCAACATTATGGGGTCGGTTTCCAACTTATTGTGTAGCTTACAGTGCAATTTGCTTATGTGCGTTTGCCCTTTGGCCAGACTACTGGTGACTAACCTGGCTTCGGTTCCCATCGACGAGTGTTCACCAGGCCAACAAAGGGCAGTTCCCACAAGAAAGTGTTGACCATGCTCACCAAGTTAACGATTAACGTGTCGCCTTGTGGAGCGGTTCTCATCCACGAGTATTCACCTATCTACCAGAGAAGTGTTCACCAATAACTCCCCTGGGTGAATGATTTAAAGAGGTAAAGGTTATTCCACGTCGCCCAATTTAAGGGGTACCCATTCGAGGATGATAAATAGATAGATGTTTATTTGACAACATTTTGTTATATTACATAACAATTGTAGCAAGTCATACGTAAGCTGCGAATGCTACGACATGACAGGTGCCAGCTTAAAACAGTAAAAAATACAAAACAACAAATCAGGAATACAATAAAAAGTAAGAGTAGAAAAAAAAAACAGCATACATCACAGTCAATGTTAACTATTCAGCAGTTAGAATTCTAATATCAATATCAGCGGATGATAGAGCCCGTGTGTACGCCCGAACCTAGTAAAATGCCTTAAGCTGCAGGTAAGATTTCAATCTATGTTAAAATTTTGCGAATGTAAAATTTCTGACAGTCTCAAGAAGCGCATCTTATAGAGAATAAAGAACTCCTGACAGATCTATCCAACCTGTAACGAGTAGCTCTCACCAAATTCGATGCTCTGGTACTATACTCATGAAAGCACGAATTCAGACTATAATCTGACCTGCTCCCCTGAATCTCCAAAAGTTGACAGAAGATGCACAATGTTGGCAAGGGCATAATTCGTAGACTAACAAAATGTGGCCTTCAGCTATTGCGATATCCAGAGTTTACTATTGTGGCGTCATAACATAATATAATATTTGCACAGATGCATGATGCTGTTTTGAGTTTTGGGTTTTCTATGATGGAGATAGAAAAACTAGTTGTTTTGTAATTTGAAGGATAATAAACTTTTTGACAAGAAAAAGTAAATATATTTTGTGTAGTGTAATCATTAAATCATCTTAATATGAATGAAACTACACTATCAAACGGACAGCCTTCTTCTGCTATCTAAACACCAGTGGCGGCTCGTGAACTTTTTGAGAGAGGAGGCTGGACATAAAACGTTTTTGTAAAAATATACTCTATTCAGCCAATTAATTTAACCTTCAGTGACAAAATTGATTGTTACCCAGCAAGAACCAACGTGGAGGTAGAGTTTCTCTTGCCCACAAATTTTTTTTTCGTTCGTTTTTTGTTTTTTATTTTTTTTTGGATTTTTAATTTTTTTTCTTTTTTTTTTGGAATTTTTCATATTTTGTTTTTTGTTATTAATTTTATCAACTTTTCTATATATTAACGAAATTCTACGGTCTTTAATTTACGAAAAATGATCAATAATATTATCATAAAATGTATCATTATGTTTTAAGTGTTTTACTAAATCTTTTTCAATAGATATTAAACTAACATTGTATAAACGATTTTGGCCCATTGTATTTCGCATGTATGTTTTAATTCGTTTGAGAGTAGAAAATGATCTCTCCACCGATGCCGACGTGACAGGAATGGTGACTGTCAAACAAAGTAGTTTATAAAACTGAGGTAAGACTTGTTGCAAATCATTATCTATCATATATTTTATCATATCGGCGTGACTGTCGTACTGGCCTAAAATATCTTTATCCCAGTATACAACGCATAATTCATTGTGCAGCGCTATTTTATCAAAAAAATTATATTTTAGAACTAAGTTATCTGAAAGTGTATTGAGAAACTCTTTTGAAAAAGATTCGAAAAATCTTCTATTCGTCAAATCGAAAAACTTCAATTCATGTAAATCGGAAAATCGAATCTCAATATTTGACCTTTAATAGTATTTAAAATTTCATAAAAAAGTTGTTTATAATGTAGTTTCTTGTCTACCAAATTATATGTTTTCCTCCTTTTCACGGGAGAAGCCTCATCAGTTGAATAATTTCCAAATAAAATATTAAAATGAAATTCTGTATAACGGAAACTTGAATTTTATCAATGAGATGTGTTAAACGATCTCTTGAATGAATTATATTAGTGAATTTATGTTGTAAAATTTGAAAAATAAGATCAGTTTGTTCAAATATCAATTTAAAAGTATCAAGAAATAACAAAAATTCTTCATTTTCTAAATAAGATTTTAAACCAACAGCAGCATTCAATGAAATCTGATCTGTTGAAAAGTCATCACTGTTTAATATAAAATCAAATATTTCAATTAATTTGTCTTTATTTTTATGGATGGTAAACTAAACATTGCATGTGATGTAAAATTCCATCGAGTTCGAGCATTACAGGGAATTCTGTTTCCTACTATGTTATTTAAAACTTACGTTTGTTTGAAGACCGTTTAAATGTCCCGCCATTACAGATGCCGTCGTAAGTCTGATTTATTCGCAAAGTCGAATCGTTGAAATGTTTCCATTGAAAAATTGATTAAATTGACCGCTGTTCTTCCCGAACTAACATCGTAGAACCCTAAAAATCTTTCCACTAGTTGTCCATTTTTACAATTAATAATTTACCGAACAGACGAATTCTAATCCAACCTTATTTCGCGTGGTGTCACTCAACCATTATACCCGCATAAAACAAAACAAATGCCTGCAAATACTGACGCGTTAGTCATAAAATCGCGAAGCTTACTGTCGTATTTACAAAACAAATCTAACAATTCCCTAAAATTACCTTTATTAACTGAATTTTCAATTTCATCATGCCCTCTAAAAGCCAAATCTTGAAATGATAAATACAATAAGAAATCAATGATTTTTTTTTAACTTCGCGGTTTTCTTTAACTGTATTATTATGATTTTCGATTTCGCGTGTTCGTGTAGAATCAATCGCATTAACAATATTCTGTTTACCGGTTAATTTAAACTTAATACACGATGTAATATGTTCCTGCGATTTTTCATGTCTTTCTAGGCCACGAGCTAAATTTTTCAAATCATTATAACCCAAGTGCCCCCAACATGAAGTTGTATCTGATGTGAATAGCAAGCAATACCAGCAATATAATTTATTGTGTACATCAGATCCCGTTAACCATACATATTTTTTATAATTATCAGTATTAAACGATCGATTTTGATACTTCCCTGCCATCACTAATCCTTTCAAATCCGGTAAAGGCCATTTGTTTTTGAAGAACACTTTTCTATCATATGTTAATCCACTAAATGGATTTTCTAAGAACTCTGCAACTAAGTCACTCATAATTTTAACGTTCACCGATTCCGATTAGAAAAATTATAACTTAAAAATTAACTACTTAATCTTACTACGCCTCGTGGAATAAAAACAACAACTAACCGCATTCTTCTAGCAGCGGGAGGCGGGAGCGCAAGTAATCGTATTTCATTCGACCGACGAATGGGTACGAAAAGCTAGCCTCCCTACCCTGTTGCCGTTTTCGCCGTTTCACGCTATTTGGCGATTGACTGGTCGGAAAAACGGCAACTGTGTTGAACAACACATGCTCAGCGTTTGAGATATATAGAGAATCTAGCCTCTGACCACTGTTGCCAGATTGAAAATAAATACTGAGAACGGGGAATTAATTGTAAAATTTAAAGAATTATCAGAGAAACAGGAAATAAAATGGAGAATGATCATTAAGATAAATTGGTGAGGAGGCTGAGCCTCATTAGCCTCCTTCGAGGAGCCGCCACTGCTAAACACCTGAATAGCACCCGACGAATCCCCCACATCTGCACACCATATGAAAAATGGGAATGTAACAATGAATAATATACCGTTAACAGCGCCTCCAATCCGACGACAGATTTCAACCTCCTTATAACAAAGATAGTAAAAGAAAATTTACTCCTCAGTTCGGCTAAATGCCGCCAGGTCAGTTGATCGTCAAGTATTATACCCAAAAGTTTAGCACTCTTTCCGATGGTTACTCTGTTATTTGAGGAGAAAATAAGCTCTTGATTCTTGTCCATATCAAGTTTTATATTGTTTTGAATGAACTAATCCTCCGACATCTACGAGGTATTGCCAATTTTGGTGATTTAAATAAACCATAAAAAGTAAGGGTCCCCGGGACACTCCACTTTTCACAATCTCATGCTCTGAAACTGCATCATCAAAACATACATATTGACGCCTTAGAGACAAATATGACTCTATGAGTATCAACGGCTGTCCTCTTATGCCGCATCTGGGAAGCTTCTCGATAAGTAGCCCATGGGAAACACAGTCAAAAGCTTTACTGACGTCACACTCACAGTGTCAGGCCGACGTGGTCTCCCCTCTCAAGACCCCACCTGAACCGCAGAGTGGCCCGACCTAAACTCATATTGCGCTGGGTTGAGTAAGATCACCTGGCTTCAGAGGTAGGTGGGATCGGTTTCCACTCCATATTGTTCATCGGGTGCCCGAGACGGACAAACAGTCACCTACTCAACTCTCAGTCGGGACCGGGTATGTGATCAATGCCCTGAAGAGGTGTCTAGTTTCTGAATCTCCTCAGTGTCGCATTACTCTACCGAGAGTGCTCTGCGTCTTGAAGGGAATAAATTTTACGTATCTGCACAGAATGTGCATTGATGTTTCGTTTTTCCGTTTACACCACCTGCACAAAGGCGTATCGCTAAGGTTCATCCTGTGGATGTGGTAGTCGAACGGTCTGTGTCCTGTCAGTATCTGTGTCGGCAGTTTGGCATTGGTTTTAACGATGTTCCTCACTTGATGAGACCAGTCTTCCCTAAAGTGCAGTTCAATCAATGCTTTCTAGTACCCGCAACCGTTCACTAGTTCCAACTCTTCCGAGTGTTGTGTTCTGACCCAGTAGTGGATTATCTCTTTGAGTGACCGTCTTCGCCAAGATTGTTTAGCATGTTGACGCACTCCTAAACCAGATTCGATGCTATTCTCATGCTACCCATAGCAGCCAGGGCTGCCTTACTGCCTGTGTATGTACTGATGTGGGTTTGCATCCTTTCTTCCAGCGCTATTAGGGCACAGCGCGTTATTATCAATATCTCCGCTTGGAGAATGGTGGCGTGTTTTTCCAGACGTACTTTTATCTGGGTGCTTGCGGTATATTCCTGCTCCCGCCTGCCCATGGTTTCTGACGTCATCAGTGAACCAGATTTCACCATTGGTTGGCAGGACTGATTGGTTATTGTTTAACCAATCTTCTCTGAGGGGTATGCTTATACGATACTTCTTATCAAAGGTATATCGTGGTGTCATGCCATCCGTTCTCATTGAGTAGATGGGGTGTGTTTCACCACTGATTGGTAGTTAGTTTTGGCTAACGTTTGCCTTCCATAATCCTATTGATATAAGTCTGTGGGCAGCTTTTGTTGCCGCACCTTTTATAGTCAGGGGTTTAGCTTGGTCGCTGATTCTTATCACCTGATGGTGAGTTCTCTGCTGAGTACTGTTTTGAACTTCCTAGTGAAAACTACAATTTCTGTTTTCTTACTGTTATAATCTTTTTTAACCCTTTATCGCTGCACCATTTATTCAGTACAGTCAGGGCTGATTGTATTAGGTCCATCAGTGTTCAAAAAATTTCCTCTGACGATTACGAGTATTTCTTCAGCGTACTCGATCACGTGACATCGTAGATCCTCAATCCACCCTAGACCACGATGTTCCAGACGGTGGATGAAAGTACTCCCCCTTGTGGGCATCCGTTTTCCATAGAGCTCCCTGCGTTTGAGGAGTACGTTCCCTTCAGGTGACCCAATGTCTCCCCATCTGATGTAGAGTATCCTCCAAATGGAAGTTCTATGGCTCGCAGTCAAGCTTCCGGGTTTCGAGCTAGCGTGTTGTTCAGTCTAGCTGCCTGTTTCAATTTCACTGCAATAGGCTCGCCAGCTGGTGATAAAACTAATGTTGCAAATTATCGTAAGCTATTTCAGAAAATAATAAAACGGAGACATATGAAATACATCAATCTGCGTGATATAACTTCGAATAATAAAAAAGGAAAATCGAAGTACTCGGGATGCAATAGCTACCTGACCTCAAGAATATATAAAGCTGTGGAAACAAACAGTCATGTATAGATGTCTTTGTGGACTTAGTATAAGCCTTTAATACGGTGTGTCATGAGCAAATGAACGACGAAATAAGTAATCCAAGAAAACTTACATGTGGTGTTCCATAGGCTACTGTCCTTGGCCCTATACTATTCATAATATACTTGAACTCTCTGCTCATCTTGGAAATCTTCTGAGAAATAATTTTCTTCGCAGATGATACTGTCATCTTTTATGTTGCAGATTCATGGACGTTCATACAGAAAACCTAAAAAAGAAAATCCATGAATTACTATGTAATTTCTACCAATGGCGATATATAATCAGTTGTTACTGAGCTACAGTATACAGTAAGATGGAATGACTTACGATTTTCTGCATTCGATTCAGAATGTAATTTAGAAATATTGTGCCGAGTTTGTTTTTGGGGAAAACTTTTTATTTCTACAGCGAAAAAATGCATTTTTAAGAGTGCACTTTTTGAGGTGAATAATCAGTTAAACGAGTTGGTTTGTCGAGGGTTTTCGGGGTCGCTGATCACGAATATGATGTCCAAAAATTCCCTGAGGTCACATTTAACCACTCCCGGGATATCCGAGGGTCCAGACGCCCTGGATATCAATTAATTTCAATAAAAATTATATTTTTATGCTTCTCAACTGATCGCGCAAGGATATAAGGGTCCCTGATAATGATTACGACATGCAAACACTATTCTGAAACACCTGGGGATACCTGGAGACTGATATCTACGTCATCTTCTAGGAATTCGTTAATTTTCCTCCATAATATACAACAAATTCTGGCTCTCCGAAATTTCTGGGGCTGCTGCTGACGAAGGTGATTGTCGAAAAATTCCCTGAGGTCACCTTGGACCATCCCCGTGATATTCGGGGGTCCTGACGCCATTGATATCGATTCATTTCATTACTTTTTTATGCTTGTCAATTGATCGCGCGGGGATATAAAGGTTGATGATGATGATTACGACATGCAAAAACTATCCTAAAACACCTGGGGATACCTAGAGACCGATATCTACGTCATCTTCTAGAAATTCGTTAATTTTTCTTCGAAATGAGCTACAAAATCTGGCTCTCGGGGTTTTTGGAGTCGCTGATCACTTTTACTGGCAAGATATTTTACCGTATGATTACATTACTCAAAAAAAAAAGAAGGTATCATTTTATCATTTTGCTAAATTACGATTAAATTTCTATTAAAAAATCAGATATATAAAAGCGTACTTTTTGCATGTCTTAATAATTTTACTTGCAACATGTTTTTATTTTATAAACTCATGGTATTATTGATATGAATTATTTGTATAACGCCACAAATTTTGTTATTCTAAATCTAATTTTGTTCAATTTTTAGAGCAGATACTGCGATTTGAATAACAAATTTTTATTTCAATTTTTTGTTAATTTTATCAGAAAATATATATAGTTTTACTTACGTAACGGCACAAACTTTGTTAATACTATTTACTAAGAATTTTCAAATAGCGATAATTTTTTTTTAAATATTACGAAAACATCAATGATAATAAAAACCGTAGTCTTTCGTTCTCAGGATCACGAGCCAGAATTTGTTGCTTATTTCGAAGAAAAATTAACGAATTTCTAGAAGATGACGTAGATATCCGGTTTCCGGGTATCCCCAGGTATTTCAGGAATATTTTTGCATGTTGTTATCATCATTAGCAGCCTTTATATCATCGTTCCATCAGTTGATAAGCATTAAAAAAATATTTTTAATTAAATTCATCAATATCCAGTTCGTCAGGACCACCGTATACCCCGAGAATGTCGAAGATGACCCCAGGGAATTTTCAGGACATCATATTCGTGAACAGCGACCCCGAAAACCCCCAAGAGCTAGAATTTGTTGTATATTATGGAGAAAAATTAACGAATTCCTAGAAAATGAGATAGATATGCGGTTTCCAGGTATCCCCACGTATTTTAGGAAAGTTTTTTCATATCGTAATCATCAGCAACCTTTACATCTTCGCTCGATCAGTTGAGAAGCATAAAAAAAAACATATTTTCAATGAAATTAATCGATATCGAGGGCGTCAGGACCCCCGGATACCCCGGGGATGGTCCAAGGTGACCTCAGGGAATTTTATTTATTCATATTCCAACAGCGACCTTGAAAAGCTCCGAGAAACCAACTCGAGCCCATTTGACTCATTATTCAGCGAGCAATTATTTTTTTTATTTATCTCAAAAAGTGCACTCGTAAAAATGCATTTTTTCACTGAAAAAATTCAATAAAAAGTTCTCCCAAAAAGCAAACGGCACAAAATTTCTAAATTACATTCTGAATCGAATGCAGAAAACCGCAAGTCAAGGTTGGATCTATTTTAGTGCTTTATTTCCTCGACTAATAGTAAAGGAAGTAAAAATGAATTTACATTAAGTAAACACCGAATCCCTAGAGATAATTATGTAGTCATTATTCATTACTTTCCTCTCATGGAAGTACTCAAAAACTGATCATTAGCCATAGCGACTCATTTAGCTTTCAATTGAATATATTTTGAAAAGGAAGAATCATTTTACGCACAATAAATTCACTATCATCACCGTTTGATGGGTTTACATTAGTTCCTTCCGGAGTGCTATGATAAATGTCATCAAAAAGATTGCATCTACACAGATGTTTACAAGGTTATCGATTACTATATTCATTTCATTAATCTTGTAATTTGACTGACCAAATGTATCTGGTTTTTGCTAAAAGAATTCACTAACCACCAATTGAATGGGAATTATGAGTGTTATCTGATTCATTCTCGAACAACACGAGTTCTTTCAAGGGCGCAGGCACCAATAAGTGGCAGTAAGTTCTAAGTAGCCAGCCAGTTCCAGTCTACTTTTGGCGTGAAGCGACGTTTATGCAACGCAAACTTTTTAATTAACAATTAGCGATTTACAATCTACCGGGTATCAAGATTTATCTGGGTCAAGGGTGATTGTGGAATCTAAAACGTGTGTCTTACTTTACGTTTGAAATAATTATGTCACTGTCACACTGACATCATCAATACCCTACAAATTTCATACCTATTTATTTCAGTTGTAAAACAATAATGAACTACAAATTAAAAATCATCTTGGTCAAGGGTGGTTGTGGAATGTAAAACGAAATGTTAACTTTGAACCTTTTGCAAGGTCGCAATAGCCACAAACGGGGTCGAAAACTGTTTTTAATTGGTTAAATCGAATGACGTTCACGTGCGGAGCGCGTAGCTCGCGAGTTAGAAAAGTGCAAATCTTCGGAACATAGAACGTCTCTACGAGGACTTTTCGCATGCGGTTTTCGCTCCATGTCGTTAGTTTATGAACGGGGCCAACTAAATAGCATAGTCTCGGGCCCCAAAATGTCTATTAAATAGGAAAATTTAATTAAAATAGAAACAGGTACTCTCAGGTCTCAGCTACGCGCGTCCAACGTACAACGTACCAAAGGGAATTTTCTAGCTACTAGAATATACCCAAAAGCGGTTGAAAGCTAGCGGCCTATAGCTGAAAACACTTTATTACAACTGGCGCCGGCCGCACGGGGCATAAAACGGCCCCGAATTAACAAGATCGAGGTAAAAAGTATAAACTTTAACTGACGCGTAACGAGCTCCTCGAGGCATATGTCAAAATAATTACGTTCGTAGCTAATTACATAGAACGTCTGACGTTTATGCAATTGTGTTTTTATACAATTCGAACCTTCTAATTTCGATGGGCCACGTGAAAATCCCGGAGCCTAAGCGCTAGAGACTTCTGAGTGTTATAACATTCGTATAAAATTGCGAAATTTTTCACTTTTAGAAACTTCAAATTAATTAATTTGACACAAGTTTTGATAACGTAAAGTAAGACATAACGTTTCAGATTCCACAACCACCCTTGACCAAGATAATTTTTGATATCCCGGTACTTCCAATAAGAGTAATGAGTAAATTTGTTATTTGTAAGTGAATAATCTACTCAAAGTTCATATTATAGAGTTGCTTATATTATTCGAGGTCCTAACAGGTCTTTTCTGTGTAGCTGTTTTCTGTTTGGGCCATTGTTATATAACTACTGACTATCTAATTTTCCTCGGACACTATATTTGGTTGTGATCTTTAGGATTTGTTCTAGGAGAAGTGGTATTTTAAGATAATTATTTAGCTTCTGATTGATAATATACCGAAAGGAATTTTGAGAACTTTCGATTGGAATCTTTTAATAGTCTTTAATCTTGTGCATCTTGGTATGGACTCCTCCCTGTGAATCTGCAAAACTGGTAGATGCCCCAAGATAAGATAAGAGATAACTTCGTGAAAGAATTTGCAAAGTCGAATGGGATGAAAACATCATATACCAAGATACAAAAAGGTCATTAAATGATGACTGTAAAATAACAAGAGTGTGGGGATCAGTTCTTAAGGTTGGGCGGTTTGCCCTAAACTGACCCGTGGTCCTGGTGGAGGCATCGGGATTGAAACACAACACTTATAAAAAGAGTTACACTTTACTCAACGTATGTCTCGCTCTATATAAATACAATTGGTACAAGTACAAATCAATGACAATACCGTCAATATCTGAATGATGTATATGAATGATTGAATGTCCTACATAAGTATATATATATATATATATATATATATATATATATATATATATATATATATATATATTATATGTCATATACTGTTATTGTTATTGTCCTAGTTAAACTAGTCTAAGATGTCAAGGTAGCTGTGCCAAACAATATGTTTAATATATTAACGCAACATTAAACATATTGCTTTGTGGGTCAGCTCCGAGATGTAAACATATACTTATAATAACATTACTAAATAGAAATAAGGTCGCATTCTATAACTTAGGGATTTTAGGTAATCTCGTATAGGGATGGAAGATTCCTATACTACAAGAGGAACTGGAATAAGGCCTGGAACCAAACATTCTGAAAGCTTAGGCAAATCGCCGAGCATTCTTCGAGCGGAAATTCAAGCTTTAATAAAATGTGTCCAGTTCAATATAGAAACAGACTTCCGCAGACAAGAAATAATCATCATGTCGGATAGTTATGCAGCCATCAACGTGCTGAGCTACCACGTAACCGGCTCCAAGATGGCATGTTAGAGAAACTAAACGAACTAAGCAAGAATAATGGGGTTACCCTCCAAAATAATGAATGTGAAAACTCCCCTGAAAACGCAACGATTACGGGACATTTTCCAGGAACCTAGAGGATGATTCGAAAATCAAGTTTGCAAGAAATTTATTAAATTGGGTAGATACACGTCCACGTCTAGTTCGGCTTTAAATAAATTAACAACACCGACACATACATATAGAGAGTATTGATCGTTCTGCTCTTACAGCAATATGATGTGAAAGCTGGAAAGGCAGATTTGGAGGGAATGATGTTTAAACCCCTCTTTTTCTGTAATATCAGGTTTAGGGACATTTGTGTTTTTACCTTAACAGTGGTGTTGTAATTTCCTTGGACTGTGATAATTATGCCATAAGCATGCCCAATTATTTTATGTTCATTTCTTTCTAGCGTGATTAGAAGGCGCGTTCCATCATCACATCCCAATTGTTGACCTTGGCAGAAGTACGTGATAAAAAAATTGCTTTTTGTGGGCAATCATTGCTAATAATATTAAGTATACTGATCTAGCTTTCTGTTGAATATATTTTGGAAACAAAGAAGACTAAATTAGTTCCTTCCGAAGTGCTATGATGAGGGTCTTCAAAAAAATCTTCAGAGATACTTACGCGGTTTTCGATTTCTATAATCATTTCATTAATTTTGTAATTTGACCAAACAAATGTACCTGGTTTTTGCTAAAATAATAGATAAAACTTTTGTTTTACTGTTGGTATTGCAGCATTCTGCCCCGCGGGTGACCAGCTGCAACATAGCGTCTGGCTTGTGACGTCACGATCGAGCGTTCACGCCTTGTCATATAGAGGGAATTGGGCGATCTCCTTTTACAGACGGCAATAGAACGCCAGCAATATAGGAGTATTATACGAGGGCACGGTGAAAAGTCCCTGATGATGATTTATACGCCGGTGATCGTTTTGCCCTTTTCATCCTGTGCATTCCAAAAAACTGTCGCCATGACTTCGTCGTCCGATAAACCCAGTTTGGCCTTTTTCGGCTTCGATTCTCCAGCACAAATCCACTGTTTGGACTGTTTTTTGGTCTCTGGTGTATTGTGATGGATCCATGTTTCTTCCACGGTTACGAAACGGCGCAAAACGTCTTTCTTATCGTGCTTGAACATGGCCAAACACACCTTGAAGTTGTCAGACGTTCGCGCTTGTTGTCAACAGCTATCAAATGCGGCACCCATCTGGCAGATAGCTTCCTCATATTGAAAAATGTATGCAAAATGTTCAATACCCGTTAGGTTGAGATGCCCATTGCCTCAGCAATCTCGTACACTTTAACTCGCATATCGTCCAATATATCATACCATGAATTTTATCGACGATTTCTGGCGTCGTAATCTCAATTGGACGACCAAAACGTTCGGCGTCCTTTGTCTAAACCACTTGTGAATCGTTCCAATCGATGGTGAAGAGTCCCCATAATGTTTAACAAACGATGCTTTGGTTTGCGTGTTTTTTCCAAGCAAGAAATAATTTTGTCCATGTTCACAAAAATCTTCAACGTTGCTTCATTCGATGGGTGTGAAAACAGAACTGAATGACATATCAGTCTGGAAATTTTGATGCGTTCTAGTTAAACATGGTACATCACAAATGTCACATGGGATTTTTGATTATGACTTTTCACCTTGCCCTCGTATATGGAATGAAAGCTGGAAAGGTGGATTTGTCGGGAATTAGCTTCGACCCTCTTTTTCTGTACATGTATTAACCAGGTTTAAGGCCTTTTGCGTTTTTACCCTAAATTTTGCGTTTTTACTCTAACTGTGGTGTTATAATTCCTTTGGACTGTGGATCATTCGTAAGTATTGAGCTAAGCTGCTGTGGCCTCCCATTCACCCCTAAACGCTAAATTAACCCTATTTTCACCCCCTTTTTAAGGCAATTTTTTATTTATAAAGAAATTAAAATTAAGCTCCCAAAATGGGTTCTAGGAAGTTTCTTGGGTCGCTGAACATGAATTCGAGGTCATTTTCCGGAAAACTCATTCAATGGACGGAAAATCAGGGAAATTTCGTAATTTTCATACGAAATTGCTTATGTTTCACGCGATTATAGTTTTATACATATAAGATGTTGGCAGTCGCGTATTTCGATCCAAAACAGAACAAAACCAGGAAAATTTGCGGAACTGTGGAAAACCTGAAAAGAAAATTTTTCCACGTCATTGAAATTATCGTGTGATAAGTCGCCATAGGGGTTTTTGTGGTCGCTGATTACGAATTTGATAATTAAAAAGTGTACAAATATCATTTTCCGTGAAAACGAAGAGAATTGTCATTTTCTTTCATTTTCGGGCATTCTCAAACAATTAATTTTCTTACATTATTTTCAATTTAACGTGCACATCGAAAACACAAATGCTAATCAATACAACACTCGAAAATTTACATCAAAAAATTATCTTAATTTTCTCGGAAAATGATATTTTTCAACTTTCGTAATCAGCGACCACAAGAACCCCTATAGCGACTTATCACACGATAATTTCAATGACGTGGAAAGATTTTCGTTTCAGGTTTTCCATAGCTTTCCGCAACTTTTCTTGCTTTTGGTTTACTTTGCATCGAAATACGCGACTGCCAACATCTTCTATGTATAAAACTATAATCGCGTGAAAAATTGGCAATTTTGTATGAAAATGACGAAATTTCCCTTTTTTCCGCCCATTGAATGAGTTTTCCAGGAAAATTACCTCGGATTTGTGTTCAGCGACCCAAAAAACCTCCTAGAACTCATTTTGGAGACTTAATTTTAATTTGTTATAAATAAAAAATTATCTTAAAAAAGGGGGTGAAAATAGGGTTAATTTAGCGTTTAGAGGTGAAAGGGAGGTCACAGCAGCTTCGCTCAACCCTTAGGAATGATTCACGTCGGCCACAGAACATCATGCAGACCGAATTTTTCCGATACGACGCCCTGCTTTTTTTAGAAAGTCGGCCAAATACCCCATTTTATTGACTGGACTATACCGTTTCTTTCGACAATTAAATTTAGTTCCCTTGGACAAAACATTTTTCGAAACTCGAGTGTGTTTTGTAAGGATTATTCTTGGCAGGGATAACTAATTTGTGGTTCTAAAATGGAAAAAAGGCTATCGTTATCCTCGTACAGGTATATGGCTTTTTCCACGCAAAAACATTTTTTCATTATGCTTGGACAAAACATGTTTTCAGCCTCGAGAGTGTAACGTAAGGGTTATTAATGGCCAATGATAACGAACTTGAGGTTTGCCAGGAGCGTTTTCGTCATTTGTGGTGAATAAAATAATATAATGAAGATGAATGTGCATGTAATGATCACCACCCACGAATAAATAGATAATGTTTCCGCGTACCAATCCTCCTGAATCAACAACATATTGATAATATCAATATCCACATGTGACAGAACGTATACAGTTATCCTCCTCCGTCTCAAACATTTGTACATACAATATGTTACAATGAACAGAATAATTGAAAATCTCATGATATAATTTTAACATTTCAGTAGGTAGTGTACATGTATAATGAAATATTAAGTGTTTTAGCTGGAAGTTTTCCCCGTCCTCAGTTAAAAAGCGTTTGGACGCCTATGAAAAGCGCGCGCTTGCGTGAATTTTCTATATGGATTTTCCGAGGACAAGCGATACTTCGAAAAGATGCTGTCGAATAGCATGGTCGTACGGGTAGATAACACCGGTAGATATCACCCCTTTCAATAGGTGAGTCACCCCAAATTTTCCTACTTGTATTTTCTGTGCTATAATTAACTGTTTATGCAATTGCTTATCGACAAAATGTAGTAATCCTTATCTCTCATCGGCAAAATGTGGTATAGTTATCCAAATGCAACAACCAAGAAGAAGTATTGTCACAGTGTCGTTCTTAGTGTTAATTATCTCCAATAATTCGTTACTGTTTTTCTAAGTGTCAGGTAAATATTTACTATTTTGTTAATAATGTAATTGTTGTGTTGACACATTGGAGCATAATTCTGTCTAATTTACATCAAGGAAACCAATGTGTGTTACGAATTCATTATCATTTTTGCCGGAAATTATAATAACAAATATATGCATGGTGGACACCGTTGAATTTTAATATTCATAATATATTCGAATTGTTTTTAAACTTTCGTTCATCAACAACAAGCTTTGTGACTTTTCTTTTGCTTCTTGATGTTATTAAAATATTTTAATCACTATGAACTCATAAGAGAACGGTTCTTAGGATCACTAGTTTTTAAGTAAAAATTCCTGAGAAGTTAGTTTAAATTAATAGCGATTCATTTGAGCTATAATGGTGTTTCATGTTCGATAATACCGAAAAAAAACATGTACATAATATTTTTTTTTGATCCCAGATTTTTACTGGTATACCAAAATACAGGTGCTTACAAAAATATGTACCTTCCAAATGTTTTTTCAATTTGCTATACTCAAGTAACTGATTTACTTTATTTTTTTCAAAATTGATGAATGTCCAGAGTATATGTAAAATAACTAGTAATGTGAAGTAAAACTTCAAGATAATGAAGAAAAATACATTATTTATACATACCAAAGTTTCGTGTAAGTATATTGAGAGATTCATATATAAATTCTCGGGAAATAGGTCACACTAACACATATGCTTATCATTTTCGTCTTTACGTACGTAGTAGATGAATATGTATCAAGAATCCACTACTTTGCAATTTTCTTATAATATATGAATTCATGTCAAACAAAGTCTGTATACGACTAAAACCAAAAAATATACAGCTCAAGTATCCACTTTCGAGGTAGATGTTGAAGATTTATGAGGTAATAGAAAAAGGTTGTCAAACCTTATTAGAAATATCGCTATTTGTGCATTCTACCTAAAATATACTTTTAACATTATAGATGCATGTAGAAATTTGCAAGGGTTTTAATTGATTAAATTAGTATAAATCTGACTTAATGACTGAATGCCTATTCTATGATTTACAGACTTGGTGTGAATCATTTCCAGAATAAATCTTTTATAATATTTGGTTTCCTTAGTTGGAATATTAACATTTTCGTAATCGAATTAAAGGTTATAATCAAAACAAATCAAAAGATCAACCGTCATCCCTTTATTCAAGAATGGTGAGAAATCACAGCTAGCAAATTACAGACCAATTTCCTAAACATCTGCGATTTCCAAAGTATTTAAAAAAATAATGAAAAAACGTCTCATAAAGTATCTGGATAAAGAAAAAATAATTTCTAATATGCAATTTGGATTTAGAGAGAAATTATCTACGCAAGATGCAATAAACACTCTCATGTCTCTTATATATTAGCGTGTTTTTAGACTTAGCGAAGGCTTTTGACTCGGTGGATCGTGAGAAACTACTAAACAAATTAGAATCCATCGGCATAAGAGGAAATATTAATAAATTATTTGAAAACTTTTTAATTGGTAGAGTACAACAGATTAAAATTGGTAATATCTACAGCAACGAAAGAAAAGTAAGTTTTGGAGTCCCTCAAGGAACAGTATTGGGACCTATACTGTTCAGTATTTATGTAAATGTTTTACTTCTATAAGACTCTTTCGGTAATATTATCTCATTTCCCGACGATACAGCGATATTTTATAAAGGATCATCATGGAAAGAACTAAAGAAGAAGGTGGAGCAAGATTTGAAAATTTTCAAAAATTGGTTTTACACCAACATATTAACTTTAAATTTAGATAAAACTAAAATACTCACCTTTGCCTTTTATGAAACTTCAGTACTAGATTTTGAAGAGATTAATATCGATGATATAATTATTAATACAACAAAATATGTAAAATGTCTTGGTATTTATATTGATCAATTTCTTAGATAGGACGTTCATACTAATAATACGAGAAAGAAAATTCGGCGGCTAATATATAAATTTTATCGAATGAGAGAGATAGTTGGAACTGAACATTTAAAAATAATGTACCAAGCATTAGTTGAATCCATAATTGAGTACGGCATAATCGGATGGGGCGGTGTAAAAATATGACTCGCAAAAATTTGGAAAGAGTACAAAAGCGGATTTTAAAAATTATTTATCGTAAACCGTTACGATTCCCATCAACGCTCTTTTCAAAATATCCAATGCCTTGAATATCACCCAGTTATACTGTAAATCAATATACATGCACTATTATATTTCTAAAGAAAAATTAACTCCAATTGAACATAATTATTCTACGAGAACTAACATTGCTGGAATGGTAGTTACAAATAGGTGTAAGAAAACTATGACACAGAGAACATTTGTATATTATGGACCACGCCTTCACAATATACCCCCGCTGGAAATTAAAAATATAAATGAACTAGTCATATTCAAAACGAAATTAAAACAATTCTTGTTGGAAAACGATACAAAAATCAAAGAGTTAGTAGATTTTAATAACTAAGGGATTTCTCATTCTACAATTTGTTCATACTATTTCATCAATAAAACATTGATTGTTTCATAATTTCATCGTTTTATCACTGTATATTTTAACTAAATTCACATAATTTTATCTGTATAAATACAAAAAAAAGTAAACATTAAATAATAATAAAGAGGAATTATTAAAATCCCATACATAGGATCTTAAATGATCCTAAATGGGTAATTTTGAACCACTCACTTATATTTGGCTTTAATTACGAACAGTAATCCAATACTTTTAAAAATAATGTAATTAGTTTTTATTTGTTAAATGTTAAAAAAATCACATCATTTATTTGAATTCAAATATTATGATATTTATTATTAGTATTATCAGACATAGTTATTACTGGTTATTTACATTATAACTTCATTATTTATTATTATTATACTTATAATTGTAGTTCTTGTAGCCAATAAAATTATTATTATTATTATATTACAGTGTTTAGCAAGGGAGGTGGAATCTTCTTCTTTATGGCCATCAGTATAGTACAAGAACAAAAACTTGGACTGCCCTTGCTAAACACTGTTTTGATTTATAATCATCAATTCGATTACAAAAATGTTAATATTTTAAGTAAGGAAACCAATTATTATAAAAGATCTATTTTGGAGACGACTCACATAAAACGTGACTCCAAGTCTGTAAATTATAGAACAGACATTCAGTCATTAAGTCAGATTTATACTAATTTGATTAATTAAAACCCTTGCAAATTTCTACATGCGTCTTTATATATTAAAAGTATATTTTAGGTAGAATGCTCAAATATCAATATCTCTGATAAGGTCTGACAACCTTTTTCTATTACCTCATAAATCTTCAACATCTGGTTTGAAAGTGGATACTTGACCGTTATATTTTTGGTTTCAGTCGTATATCGATTTTGTTTAACATGAATTCATATACTTAAAACATTAATGTGTTACAATTTCGATTATTCCTGTTTTTGTTCGTTTCGGCGACGTGGGCGTTTTTAATTGAAATTGGTGGGATAAGGACGCTTTGTGCTAATACAATTAGTTTTAAGAAATCCCGTTTTGGACATAATACGTCTTCTGATGATGGTCGTTAGACCGAAACGTACTTAAAGACGAAAATAATAATCATATGTGTTAGTGTGACCTATTTCCCAAGAATTTATATATAATTCATACTTGGGTCAAGAATCATTATTATATTAAGAGATATAGATTAAATTATGAAGATAACTTTTCTTTCCTCATTGATGAATAAACGGAAAAATGAGCCAAAGGTGAAATTCGAACTGCATCCCTGGATGTTAGTCCAGTGTGTTCATAAATTACACATATGACTTATGTTTAATAATGTAAAGCTCTGAAGGATCGTATATCATTTATATTATTTACGTACATCCATCTCAAGTTCAATCGTTAGGAATGAGGAATGTAGGTATGCGCATAACCATTGATTATAATGGTATAAGTATAAGTATGGTTGACAGTTAGTCAACATTTCTCCATTTTTCATAGAACCTATGGTAAGATTTTCACTTTTATTCATCTTAATAATGTTAATATTCTAATTTTTATGCATAATTTATAAAATTTATTCCATATCTCTTACTATAATTAGGCGGAATTTTGGCGAGTCAAAAAACTGCAAGCTTAATTATCCAGAACATTTCGCACCCAGTAATACTCATACCTACACTCCTCATTTCATAAAGAATAAACTTAAGATGAATGTCCGTAAATTCATATTGTTATCAATGATCTAATATCCTGTCAGCGGCTTATATTAACAAAAATAAATGAATTTGATGAAACCAAATTAGTCAACATACTGAACTTGCTATCGGGATGTGGGTTGGATTCAAATTTTTCGTTAACATCCGTGAAAATGCAGTAATTTTTTTGCCCCGATTACAATACTTCTTTACACTATGCATACGTATAGTGAGGGAAGTAAAAATACGTAATAAATATACAGGATGGTCCAGTTTATATCATCAGAATTTCACCAGCCAATAGTTCATCGAAAAATAAAGGTAGTTTGCATAATAAACTATGGTCGAATTTTGTTTCCTTTTTGATGTACAGAGGGTGTTAAAGAAAATAAATTATTTTGAATAATTTGTTATAAGTTAATAATGAAAAAAGGTTATTTACAACACAGAGGCGTACGAACGGGCTTCCTCAAAAATACATTATTCAATAAAACGTACGCCACTGTTTTTTTCAGAACACCAACTGCAGAGAGGATTTGCCATTCAATTTAGAACCTTTTTTGTATCTCACAATTTTTTGATAACTGAACTCAAAACAAAAAAACTTTAAAAAGAATCGTGTGACCAATTACTGAATTTGTGAATAAAAAACTTATCCACTGAGTTCAAAATAAATTTATTTTGCTTAAAGGGAGAACAATATTAAGCATACTTCAAATATCAACTAGACAAGATTCACAATTAAATTAAGTAATGTAAGAACTGTTCGAAATGAGAACCATTTTGCTGGATGCACAATAGACAGCGTCTTTTGATGGAATGGTTTAAATTTAGTAAAATATTATTATTAATATTTGCACAAGCATTCTGAATTCTAAGGAGTAGTTCCTCCCGGATAGGACTGGGGTCGCATAGACGGTATCTTTAAGATAACCCCATAGATAAAAATCTAATGAAGTTAAATCTAGTGATGGCGGGGGCCAAGCAACAGGACCCCCACGACCAATCCATCGTTCCACAAAATGTCTATCAAGCCACTAACGAACATTCCGGCCAAAATGAGCTGGTCATTCATCGAGAGGAATTTCATTCCACATATTGAGACTCTCTGTCTCTAGGCTCTAAGAAGTTTAGGGAATTAAGGCGGTCCGGTAAGTGAGGGTCAAAGAGATTGCCATTGTAAATCCCGATCCAAACATTAATACTAAACTCGTTTTGAAAATTATGTGGTCTGGTTTCGTGGGGGTTTTCATGTGCCCACACATTTTGATTGAGGAAGTTAACTATTCCTCTTCGAGTAAAACATGACTCGTCTGTCTATAAAATATTGTTACTGAAATTCTCATCATTTTGATCAGCGTCGAAAAGCCATTGACAAAATTTCATTCTGCAATTTTCATCCCCTGGATGCAATCCCTGAACTGGTTGTAGATGAAAAGGTCGTCTATGATCTCTTCTTAATACTCGTAAAATAGTGGTTTTCGGAATTCTAAGAGTTCTCGAAACTCTTCTCTGACTTGTTCTAGGATCTCTGTCAAATTCAAGCAAGATGCGATTGTTTCTTATTACCTCGTTGGCGATACGATGATTAGAATTTCTAGGTGTAAATTTCAATCCTTGAGTAACTAATTGACGGTGCACATTTACAAATATATTACGTTGTGGCAGTCTTCTAGTTGGAAATCGCAAGCGAGGCGATTTTCCATCGCAAAATACGTAAACGTAATGCATGTCAGCATATTCTTGATTAGAAAAACGAAAAGGCATTTTAATATTTAAACTTACGTGCACAATTTTTATAATTCAAACGTAACTTATTTTCTTATAACACTGATTACTCATGGATTGACAGTAACAAGTTAAGCCAAAATGCAAATTGCAAACTGTCAAAGGCTAATCACAGCTACCTTGTGATCTTTCACAGTGTGGGTTGATTTAGAAATAAAATTTAGGTAGTTGTTTGGATTTGTTTATCTACTATGTTTATTTATTATTTATTTTTTTTAATAACCGAAATTAATAATAAAAATAAAAAGCCTAAAACAAGTGTAAAAGAAAAATTAGCGCGCTTTAAAAGAAAGTAGAATTTTTGTAATATGAGAAAACTTTATTAGTGATAATGCTTCTTAAGGCTTTTTTTGTTTTGAGTTGAGATATCAAAAAATTCTAGGATACAAAAAAAGGTTTTAAATTGAATGGCAAATCCTCTCTGCAGTTTATGTTCTAAAAAAAACAGTGGCGTACGTTTTATTGAATAATGTATTTTTGAGGAGACCCGTTCGCACGCCTTTGTGTTGTAAATGGAATAATTACAACCCTTATTCAATGACGAATACAAAGAAAAAGATATATGCAAAATTTCAGGAGGCTACCTTTCTTCATTATTAATTTATAACAGATTATTTTGAATAATTCATTTTCTTTTAACACTCTGTACATCAGAAAGGAAACAAAATTCGACCATAGTTTATTGTATAAACTACGTTCATTTTTCGATAAGCTATTGGCTGGTGAAATCCTGATGATACAAACTGGACCAACCTGTATAGCAATGGTTCAAGAATATATATCAAAAGATCACGCACAGCATAGAATCTTCTAGTTCAAATAATTCAATTTTTATGTATCTATTTCAACATACGTTGTGCGTGATACAATTAAAATATTGAACACATACACTTCGATTCAAGAACGAAATTATAATGAATTAATGAATTCAAATCAAATACCAATCCGCTATGGTTAATGAGGTAACTCCCCAGACCTTCGCCACGTCGGCATAAACAAATCAGTTCAATACTCTTCCACGATGACATCACCGGTCGATTTGATGTTTTGTTAATACAGCCCTTACCGATGGATTTGGAACGCCAACGCTACAGGCCAATAACGGAAAAAATTTACACCAGCAGATAATGAATGCACAATAACAAGATCAGTATAATGAGAATATCTTTAGTACACATCAATTAATGCCAAATATTATATTTGAAAAAAAAGCTGAAAAAATAATGATAATGAAAAAGAAACTAGACCATTTGAGTCCCCACAATGTAAGTTTACTTTACAATTCTAAGGTGTTAAGTTTCATCCTTGAGCTAATTCTGTGTGAGCTCAGCGCTTTTATGGCTGCTTGACCATCAGACATGATGGCCTTGTTCTTCTTTTTGCATGCCAGCCGTAGGATATAATCCTTAACGTTCCAGTTATATATATATATGCATGCGCTGTAGAGTCTTAATTAATACTCTTTCAATAAACTATAAAAGGGTTCACACTGTGGATATGGTAGGAATTTCACTTCCAGTTCATTCCGTCCCCTAACCAAAGATGATGGTACACTGGTTACTACACCACCAAAAGCCAAACTTATTGCTGGAATATTTTCAGCACATTCCACTTTGGATCCACAAGGGAAGGACTCTCCTAATATTGCTGCCATATGCCTGAATTTGTCTTCCATCAGCGCACAATTGGGCGCATTCTGCTTGACCTTGATACCAATAAGTCTATGGAACCAGACGGCATTCCACCTGTCGAATTCAAGGGATGTGCGCCTGAATTAACACCCGTTTTCTGCAGGTTGTTTACCCTTTCGTACAAACTTGGTGTATTTCCTTCTAGTCCAAGCAATAGACAGAATTACGTGCAGAAATTAATACCTGGAAAAAAATATGAGCGTATGGGAAATTAAATTTAAAGGTCAGTTTCTGTTTGATGCTACTCGATCCGAAATGGCGAACATAACCCAAAAAATTGGCAAAGTTGCAAAAAGCGGTTTTTTAAAAATAACTAAAAAACTATAGCTCGGATCGAAAAAAGCTAAGTAAGAAAGTTGTAGTTATCAAATAGATCTATCGATTTGCTCCCATGATAAATGTCGATATCCTTCATACTTTTCGAGTTATATTTTAAAAAAAAACGTTAAAAATCGGGGTATCGAGAAGTCGTTAACTATTACGTTACCATACTTGTTATTTGCCCATGGCAAGCTTGAAAAGTGATTTTTTTCAAATTTAAAATATTAATAGTTTTTCGAAATATATCGATTTTTCGAAAAGACGCTCTCATAAATTGGCTAGATCTTCTCAGCGGATCGTCCTAGAGTAAAGATTCCGGGCTTATTTTCTTCTTGAAGAGTTGTGCTATGATATTTTTGAAGAAATATAGCAATTTTTCGAATTTTAAGAGTGAAAAAATGACTGAAAAAATTTCACCTTTTTTGAACATGTTTTTTCAAATAAGTTTTACAATTTTTATTTTAGGGGAATTTCTTTGACGGAAATCAATTCCTGATTTTTTTTACAAATTATCAAAAAAAATGTTTCATCTACGACCTTCTGAACCAGAGATATTTTTTATATTTCAAACATATCTGTAAGACGCAATAAACATTTTAGAGAAGTATACGTTATGAATGTCAATGTTAAATACTTACATTTTCAATAAAAAAAATACTAGGATATATGTTATTAATTTATAGTAATAGAAATTGAGTAACAAAGAGAAGCGTACGCTGCTGCCGGAGCGTGCGGCGGAGTGGGGGAAACTGATTTCGTGCGTGCAAAGTGACTTGTGCGTGCAAAATCTTCAATATCTCGGCTACTATCTCTGGTCCAGAAGGTCGTAGATGAAAAATGTTTTTGGTAATTCGTGAAAAAATGTCAGGAATCGATTTACGTCAAAGACATATCCCTAAAATAAAAATTGTAAGACTTATCGGGAAAAACATGGTCAAAAGAGGTGCAATCTTCCAAAGTAATTTTTTCACACTTTCAAAATTTGAAAAATCGCTTCATTTCTTCAATAACGTTATGGCACAACTCTTCAAGAAGAAAATAAGCCCGGAATCGGTATTATAGGACGATCCGCTGAGAAGATCTAACCAATTTATGAGAGCGTCTTTTTTTCGAAAAATCGATATATTTCGAAAAATTATTAATATTTCATATTAAATAAAAAAAATCACTCTTCAAGCTTGCCATGGGCTATATGTACAGCACATAACAAGTATGGAAACGTAATAGTTAACGACTTCTCAATTCCCCGAATTTTAGCGGTTTTTTCAATATGAAAAGTATGAAAGATATCTATAATTATCATGGGAGCAAATCGATAGATCTATTTGATACCTACAACTTTTTTGCTTAACTTTTTTTGATCCGAGCTATAGTTTCTTACTTATTCAAGAAAAGCCGCTTTTTGCAACTTTGCCATTTTTTTAGGTTATGTTCGCCTGTTCGCCATTTCGGATCGAGTTGCATGAAACAGAAACTCACCTTTGAATTTAATTTCCTATACGCTCATATTTTTTTCCAGTTATTAATATCTGCAAATTTAACAATAGGCCGTCGTCTCCCCAAACATATGCTGAAGCTCTTGGATTCTACCTAGAAGAGAGCTATTCGTTTGATTGATTATGTTACACTTACGAGTTCATTGACCTCTCAAGAACGTCGTAGAATTCTATTGATATTTCTATGGTCGATGTTCATCCAAAATCTCATCTGTTGTTACACCACGAAAGATTCCAGATATGCAGATTAGAGAGCCCGTTCACTGTCAAGTTCGAGACCTGCCGGCTTCATTTTTTTTGTCGAACAGCGAAGTTGTGGAACTCTTTACCTAGTAGTAAGGTTGTTCTTAATGCCTATAACCTCCAAACCTTCAAGAAAAATACTAATGCCTATCTCCTCTCCCTACATTTCACTGCTGGCTCACACGATGTTCTTCGAACGTTATAGGTTTCCCTCTCCTGTAGTCAAAGTGTATATAAAAAAAACTATAAATAAGAAACAATCACCCTTATACACTAAAACTACTGTTAAAGTAATGAGGACCTTCATTACCAAATGGTCATCATCAGAGTAAACTAAATTGGAAAAAAAAGGTACCTATTTAGATACTATTTGTGATTAGTAGGGTATGTAAGAGATTACCATTAGCTGGAGATGAATCTGAATTCATTTTATATCTGGAAAATTATCTTTATACCGAATTAGAATATTCCTTCGTTCGGCCCACATAGCATTTTGAACACGACGCAATCGGATTTGTCGAAGTATGAAACTTCATCAAAGGCGTTGCCGAAACGGTCTTTTAGCTTGTTCCTACATATATAAACTGGTTGTATTGCAAATTTAGAAAACGAATTATCAAATATATCAATTACTGAAGGATGATAAGTGAAAGTTCTGAATTTTATTCAACTATTTGAAGGTAGTAGCTATAATTTGGTTAATTTGTTGCGTTCCAATTTAATTTTCGTTTAGAAATTAAGTTATTGATCGAAGGCTTTCCGTAACCATTGTCCAACGCCATTTGCCGAAGTACCTCAATTTCGTTGTTATAATTTTGCTGACTCAAAGAAACGTTTAATAATCTATGAATAATAAATGGAGCTAATAATTAATTGGTATAACTGAATCGGCCAATATCTACCAATTTGTTTGAATGGGTTTCCTGTATATGTTGAATTCCAATTGATTATCATCTTTATATAATGTTATTATTAAGGAAAGGAAGTAGGAATAAAAATAGATAAGCAGTTTCCTTTCTTTGATATTAACATTATAAAAGATGGTAATCACTTTTAATTCAACATACACAGAAAATCGAAAATCCACTCAAACAAATAGGTATACTCCTGCGGATTATGTTATACCGGGATATCAAAAATTATCTTGGTCAAAAGGTGGTTGTGGATTCTAAAACGTGTGTCTTACTTTGCGTTTGTAATAATTATGTCACTGTCACATTGACATCATCAATAACCTACAAATTTCATACCTATTTATTTCAGTTGTAAAACAATAATGAACTACAAATTAAAAATTATCTTGGTCAAGGGTGGTTGTGGAATGTAAAACGTGTGTCTTACTTTAAATTTTTGAATATGTTTTGTTGTGTCAGAAACTGTTAAGTCATTGTGCTGAAATTTTCTAATCCAGTTTTTGAATCATGCCTCTTACCACATAGTGGAGTAAATCTGGCAAATGGTTGGCGAAAATCTTACGATGCTTAGCGACCCGGTGGAAAATGTTTTTAAGGGTAGTTTAGCAAAATTAATTAATATCTCTGGTTGTATTGAAAATTAAGAAATCAACGTAGAACCCTTTTATTGTCAATATCCAAGGAACTTCCAGTCCAAATTTCAAGTTGTTCCGACCTCCCCCCTCCCCGAAATAAATATATATATACTCATATATGCAAGGAATCTTGCGTAACGGCTCACTCGGTCATTTTTCAACCGAGTTGGCTGAAATTTGGACTGAAGATAGGTGTTATGGTCTCAAAACTACCCTCTAAATTTCAAGTGAAATATTGAATAGTTTTTCAGAAATTCAACTTTAACTCAATTTTTTAGTTATTTTTCAAATTGCGATATCTCATGTCATTTACATCCGATCGGGATATGCTTTGCGAGAAAATGTAGGTATTCGCATGAAGTTTTATGTCATGGAACTCATTTTTTAATTATTTTTTTCCGGCCTATGAATCGAATGACGTTCACGTGAGGAGCGCGTAGCTGGCGCCGCCCGCACGGGGAGCGAAACGGCCCAAACATAACAAGACCGAGGTAAAATGTATAAGCTCTAACTGACGCGTAGCGAGCTTCTCGAGGGAAACGTGAAAATGATTACGTTCGTAGCTGATTACATAGGACGTCTGGCGTTCATGCAATTGTGCCATGCAAAAATTCCGGAGTCTAAAGCGCTAGATACTTCTGAGTGTTATAAAATTCGTATAAAAATGGGGAATTTCGCACTTTTAGAAACTTCCAAAAAAAATGAGTTCCATGACATAAAACTATATACGATTACCTACATTTTCCCGCAAAGCAGATCCAGATCGGATGTAGATGACATGAGATATCTTAATTTGAAAAATAACTAAAAAATTGACTTAAAGTTGAATTTCTGAAAAACTATTTAATATTTTCACTTGAAATTCATAGGGTAGTTCCTATCTTTAGCCAAATCGGTTGAAAAATGACCGAGTTAGCCGTTACGCAAGATTCCTTGCATATATGACTATATATATATATATATATATATATATATATATATATATATATATATATATATATATATATATATATGTGTGTGTATATATATATATATATATATATATATATATATATATATATATATATATATATTATTAACTAAACTCTTACTGAGTTTATTTTGCCCCACGTTGTGGTGACAATTATTAACTAAACTCTTACTGAGTTTATTTTTATTTATTGATTATTATTAATGCTTCCGGCTAGCTTTTAATTTATTGATTATGAATAATAATGAACTTTCTCTTTTTTATTATTATTATTTTATGGAATTAAACACAATATTCTTTGAATGTTGAAAAATTTCTATATTTAAATCTCTATGACTCTATTTATCTCGGGTTTCTAATTTACAATTTTTATTTTCTGTTCTAAGCATAGAACTAGCTTTAACCTCAAAACTATTCAATATTAATAGTTGTTTACAAAATTACAAACGACAATCTTTCTTTCAGATTTACAAATAACACTACAATGGAAATATAATAAACAAACTTACTTTTAGTTTATATCCAAAAGTGTGTTTAACTATGTTGGCAATTTTCAATTTAATTCTTTTATAATTTCGTTGATGATTCACTTTTACACAATACTATGCTTTTTCACAATAATCACAGGTAACTAATTTGGATTACTTCTTCTTGAGACTCAGGAACTGTTGATAATACTTTGTTTTATCCTTTTAGATAAAACATGAAACTTTTCGATGCTTTATTTAAATTATTGATGAATGGCAATCGTTGGAAATTTCTTCTTAATTGGAGGTTATTACAGCCTTTTTACTGGATTCAGATACTTGGATAATCGTTGACTTTATATAAAACTTATTAACTTTGGTTTCTTTGAACCTATCGAAGTTTGGAACACTTTCGTTCACTGGTTTTTTATAGGTTATGAAATTTTGGTGAGTTGCAGGAGTACTTTCAGTCTACAGATGTAATGGCAAACTGAACTTCTTTACTTTCAGATTCGTTTTTATAGGCCTCCAAAACCGACGCTACTTTATGTCATAAACAACCTATGAGATGATTGCTTTTCAAATCAAGGATGCCAAGTTAATTGTTGTAAAACTGACACAAGTCTTCATTGTTACCAGATTGACATTAGAAATTCCTATTGACCAATCAGAATTTAGTATACTTTACTTTTTGAATTATTTGAGATTTTCAACTTATTTTAATTGTTAGCGATTCCTTCTTTTTAAATTAATATTGCCTACATTTTTCCCCACACTTTGGTATAATATAACCTATGATTGGGTTATTATTAATATGATTATTTCCATATTTATGGTTTTCTTGACAGTTACTTATTCTTAAATCTAATACATATCATATTATATCAATAACATTCTTTTAACATTACATAACTCAAATTTACTAATCCTAACTTACATCTATAACATTATTCAATGTTTTGTACTATCTCATGATAGTTTTGTAATCATTTTACTTATGATTTATGATTTCGTTACACTGAACGTTTCTTCACTTTCACTGAAGTTCTTGTTTATCACATCTTATACTATTACATCGTTGTTTATTATGTTTTACATTGTTAATATTAATATCCTAACTATTATTTAGCTTTTATTATTGTTTTTAATTCCATAAAATATTTTTTATTTGATCTTTTCTTATTTTCATAGTTCGGTAAGTTATTATTTTTAAATTTTTATTGTCTATGAAATGAAATCATAACAATATATATGTATATTACGGGGAGAAGGGAGGTCGGATCAACTTGAAATTTGGACTGGAAGTTCCTTGGACATTGATAATGAAAGGGTTCTACTTTGGTTTCTTAATTTTTAATACAACCAGCGATATTAATTTATTTTTGCTAAACTACCCTTAAAAATGTAAAAAAAAACTTTTTGGCCAAAAAAAAGGGGTTGAACCCACTTTAGGAAATATAAATTTCAGGGGGTTGTTATTGGTACCCCAACAAACACTTTCCACCGGGTCGCTAAGCATCGTAACATTTTCGCCAACCTTGCCTTTTTTCTCGCCAGATTTACTCCACTAACACAGCACAACATTTTCATGATTGAAGCCTATTTTCGAACGGGTGCGCTAGTTAATGGAAATTGGCAATACAGTCAACGTTTGTGTTTGGACAATTTTCGAGAGCACTTCCCAAACGTGGCAATATTACCGGACAATTTTTATGCGTAAAAAAGGTGCTGGTAGACCAAGAGTTCGTACAGAAGAAGTTGTCAATGACGTTCGTCAACGTATGGAACGTCTTTCTCAGGAAATTGGACTTTCTTATGGAACATGTCAGAAGATTTTAAAGAAAGACTTGAACATGCATCCATATAAGATGCAAGCACATCAAGCTCTTCTGCTCGCAGACCACCCCAGACGCCTTGCTTACTGCCATTGGTTTGTCAATAATTTAATGAATGACGATCCTCTGGACTCAACTTTTTTTTCTGACGAAGCGTGGTTCCACCTTTCGGGATACATCAATTCTCAAAATATGCGAATGTGGAGCAATGATAACCCTCATGTTTTTACTGAATCGCCACTACATGCTCAAAAAATCGGTGCTTGGATAGCAGTTTCTCGCAGAAGAATAATTGGGCCAATTTTTTTCGATTTCACCGTCAACGCAGAAAAGTACAGACACAACTTTTTGGCTGAATTTGTGCAACAGTTAAACGATGATGAACTTCGGTACGGTTATTTTCAGCATGACGGTGCAACAGCACATACTACACGAGAAAATATTGCTTTTCTCCGCGAGTTTTTTGATGACCGGCTGATAAGTTTGCATACAGAAGTTGAGTTCCCTCCGAGATCACCTTGTTTGACAATTATGGACTATTTTATATTTCCTTACTTAAAAAACAAGATGTTTGCAAATCCGGTAAATAATTTGCAAGAACTTCAACAAAGAATAGTTCAGCAATGTGCAACCATAACGCCATAAATGCTGCAAAAAGTTTTCACAGCATGAGGATGCGTGTCAACTTGTGCATTGAACAAAACGGGGGACATTTCCAACAATTACTGTAATTTAGTTTCTCTTGTTACTAAAACCGTTATTACATAATTGTAGTTCATTATTGTTTTACAACTGAAATAAATAGGTATGAAATTTGTAGGTTAGTGATGATGTCAGTGTGACAGTGACATAATTATTTCAAACGTAAAGTAAGACACACGTTTTAGATTCCACAACCACCCTTGACCAAGATAATTTTTGATTACCAATTAATTATGAAATAGCTCTAATTAATAGTCTTGTTCCTAGATTATTAAACGTTCCTTCATGTCAGCAAAATTATAACAAACTAGTTGAGAGACTTCAGCAAATAGTGATGGACAATGGTTACGACAAATCTTTGATAAATAACTTGAATTCTGAGCAAAAAAGGAAATTAGAACGCAAAATTAGCCAAATTAGAAACACTACCTTCAAATAGTTCAATAAAATTCAAAAATTTCACTAATCATCCTCCAGTAATTAATAAATTCCATTATATTTTTTTATATATGTAAAAACAAGCTGAAAAAGGCAACACCTTTGATAAAGTTTCCACTCCGACAAATATGAGATTTGCAAAATAGATTGTGAGCCATGTGGCCCAAACTAGAAGAAATATTCTAACTCGGTATAAAGAACATGGTAAAAAATCAGCATCAGCCGGACATATTTTAAATATAGGTCAGACCATTTCTCAAGAAAGCTTACGACTCTTGAAACATAGTAATGACAAATATATAGGTAATTTAGAAGGGATGGAAATGTATAAGCGCAAAAGCAATTTAATGAATTCAGGTTTATCTCCAGCAGAGGGTAATTAATCCCTTATATACCCTATTAATTCCAAATACTATGTAAACAAGCTCATTTAGATTTCTAATTTAGTTTACTTTGATGATGGCTAGTTTGTGGCTGAAAGATCCTAAGTGCTCAGTATTTTTAGTAGAAAATGGTGATTATTTTTCATTTATAGTTTTAATACTCTTTGTTTGATTCGGCATAACTTTATGATGAATATGTTCACAAAGTAAATGATTATTGATCAATTATCAATATCTATTTAATTAGTCAAAACTACAATACTGTTCTGTTTAATATGTTTCAAAACTTGAATATCAATTTTTTTTTTGCGTGAATTTCCGAAAGAAGTAGGTCACCAGTTCCATATAACATGAATTCAGTATCTTCAAAGAGGTACATTATCTAGAGAGAATAGTCTGCATATTAATATATTATTAATAATTGACATTTGCCTTTCTAAAAATAAGTATGTTAGCGCCAATTTATATAACTTAATTTTTCAGTACTGATGAGTGGGCAATTTATATTTTAATTGGTAGTTCTTAATCTTTAAAACTTTTCATTGAAAACATTGTTTCCTAAAAATAATAATATTTCACACAAAATGGTGTAAAGTTGAAAAAATAAAATACTTTCATCTTTTAGTGGCGTAAATCTGGAAAATGGTTGGCGAAAATTTTACGATGCATAGCGACCCAGTGGAAAAGTTTTTTTAGGGTACCAACAACAACCTCCTGAAATTTTTATTTCCCAAAGTGGGTGCAACCCTTTTTTTTTGGCCAAAAAGTTTTTTTTTACATTTTTAAGGGTAGTTTAGCAACAAAAAATTAATATCTCTGGTTGTATTGAAAATTAAGAAACCAAAGTAGTACCCTTTTATTGTCAATATCCAAGGAACTTCCAGTCCAAATTTCAAGTTGATCCGACCTCCCCCCTCCCCGTAACGGCTAACTCGGTCATTTTTCAACCGATTTGGCTGAAATTTGAACTAAAGATTGGTATTATGGTCTCAAAACTACCATCTGAGTTTCAAGTGATAATATTGAATAGTTTTCCAGAAATTTAACTTTAAGTCAATTTTTTAGTTATTTTTCAAATTAAGATATCTCATGTCATTTACATCCGATCGGGATCTGCTTTGCGGGAAAATGTAGGTATTTGCATATAGTTTTATGTCCTGGAACTCATTTTCCAATTTTTTTTTCCTGCCTATATTGGCCATTTTGGTTAATTTGAGATAAATCGAATAACGTTCACGTGAGCAGCACGTAGCTGGCGAGTTAGAGAAGTGCAAACTGGTTGTACCTAATACGGCTTCACGACGACTTTTCGCGTGCCGTTTTCGCTCCATGTAGTTAGATTAGGTATCGGACCGTGCCCGACGGCCCTTCTTATTTTCGGTAAATGTCCATTAAATAGAAAACTTTAATTAAAACAGAAACAGGTACTCTCAGGTCTCAGCTACGCGCGACGTACGAAAGGGAATTTTCTAGTTACTGAAATATACCCGAAGCAGATGAAAGCTAGCGGCTCACAACCGAAAATACTTTATCACAACTGGCGCCGCCCGCACGGGACACGAAACGGTCCCAACATAACAAGACCGGTGTAAAATGTATAAACTCTATCTGACGAGTAGCGAGCTTCTCGAGGGAAATGTCAAAATGATTACGTTCGTAGCTAATTACATAGGACGTCTAGCGTTCATGCAATTGTGTTTTATACAATTTGAACCTTCTTATTTCGAAATCCCGGAGCCTAAAGCGCTATCAACTTCTAAGCCTCACAATATTCTTATAAAATTGCGAAATTTCGCACTTTTAGAAACTTCAAATTAATTAATTTGACACAAGTTTTGGGGATATTAATACCGAAAATAAAATGGCCAATATAGAACGGGAAAAATAATAAATAAAAAATCAGTTCCATGACATAAAACTATATGCAAATACCTACATTTTCCCGCAAAGCAGATCCAGATCGGATGTAAATGACATGAGATATCTTAATTTGAAAAATAACTAAAAAATTGACTTAAAGCTGAATTTCTGGAAAACTATTCAATATTTTTACTAGAAATTCAGAGGGTAGTTTTGAGACCATAACACCTATCTTCAGTTCAAATTTCATATATATATATATATATATATCTATTACGGGAAGGGGGGAGGTCGGATCAACTTGAAATTTGGACTGGAAGTTCCTTAGACATTGACAAGAAAAGGGTACCACTTTGGTTTCCTAATTTTCAATACAACCAGAGATATTAATTTTTTGTTGCTAAACTACCCTTAAAAATGTAAAAAAAAACTTTTTTGGCCAAAAAAAAAGGGTTGCACCCACTTTGGGAAATAAAAATTTCAGGAGGTTGTTGTTGGTACCCTAAAAAAACTTTTCCACCGGGTCGCTATGCATCGTAAAATTTTCGCCAACCATTTGCCAGATTTACTCCACTAATTGTGAATTATACCCCAACCAAAGGCAGCCATACCGTAAGAAATTTCAAAATTTATTATAAAGTGCTAGTTGAGTTTTTCAGTGAGTAAACAGAATAATGAACCAACATTTTTGAATACAATTCTTTTACTTTTAACAGACGCGGATATTTTTAATATCAAAATGTTCACGACTGGAAACTGAAAATCCTTACTCTAGTAAATAAAGACATTTCCATCAAGAATTTAAAAGAAATGTGTGTAATAGCAGTAAATGGTGAATCATATTTAAATTTTTTGAATAAAGAATAATTAGTTAACATCTCGGAAAATCTTCCATAACAGCTTAGAAAAAGATGTGGTTCATGCAAGACGGTGAATCTCCACATTTTTCACTGGTTGTACGTCATCCCATGAATGAAACTTTCCCACCCCGTTGGATTGGTCGTGGTAGTTAATTTCAATGGCCACCTCAGCAGCCAGCATTCAAACCCATTGGATTTTTGTGCATGGTTTATTCTAAACCTATAAACACAGGAGTTATGGAATGTAATTCAAGATGCCAATCCAATTAGAAATTAACAAAGTCAGGTAATCCTCAAGTAAACGGTTAAATGTGTGTATAAGAACTGGTCATGTTGAGGTTATTTTCCAGTAGAGATTTACTAAAATTAACAAATTTTAGGTGAAATCTTTTTATAGAAAAAAATGATGTTATCGAAATGGTTTCGTTCAAGTGTTTTCCAATTTTGTCTTCCTTCTTAAAATAAAATACCACTTTTTTTCTTCATTATTGGTTTGGTAAATACATTAAGTTTCATTAGAGTGTCATTGTTTTATAATTTTTGTATCATCTAATTCTAATATGTACGTCATTTCTAAACGAAGTTAATTTTATCGATGACTACCTTTTGAAACAATCCGTATACTATCTCAAAATGAAGTAAAGATATGAGAGGACCTTATTAATTATTTGAACTATTTTCATGAATTTGTTTCAATTTGGGCAATATTAAACTTTTTGATTATTAATGGAAACTATACACCTACGATGAATTATTGAAATTCGAATATCTCGAAAATGGCTGATTTATTAAGAAATATGTATTTTATTTTTCAACCCCCTGTATCTCAGTAAAGAGCACACATAGAACCCGTCCTTAAATTACGTAACGCAAAATTGGCCAATTTTTGATACCCTTCTGCCTCTTTGTGACAGTAACAATACATAAACTCAATTGAATGTGAATTTGAATGTTTGAAAATTATTTTAAACGTAATAATAAAGATTCTTGACCCAGTATGAATTATATATAAAAATTCTCGGGAAATAGGTCACATTAACACTTTGTTTTAAATTGTAGTCTCTACGTACGTTTCGGTCTCACGACCATCATCAGAAGACCCATTATGTCAAAAAGGGTTTATTAAAACTAATTATAGCACAAGCGCCCATATCGCACAAACCAACATGCGCTTGTATATTATAAGAATATTACTGAATAGTGGATTCTTGTTACAAAAATTTGTATACTCTAATATTGACGATACAATTTCGATTATTCGTGGTTCTGTTCGTTTCGACGGCGTGGGCTTTTTTGATTGAAATTTGTGCGATATGGACGCTTGTGCTATAATTAGTTTTAATGAACTCTTTTTGACATAATGGGTCTTCTGATGATGGTCGTGAGACCGAAACGTACGTAAAGACGAAAATTTAAAACAAAGTGTTAATGTGACCTATTTCCCGAGAATTTTTATATATAATTTAAACGTAATGATTGCATGTACTGTACAAAATAAATAAGAATTAATAAATGAACAAATGATTACATTAACAATATATGTGAATAAAAGATTACTCAATAATAATTACTATGAATCCTGTTTACATTGTTACGTATACAAATAAATTTAAAGTATTTTTACACAAATGCGGAAAGCAAAAAATATTTTTTAAATTATATTTTATCTAACGCACACATTAACCTACGACCTCGAAACAATACTCTGGGTCGTCCCCCATTTGAAGTATTACGTAATTTAAGGACAGTTCCATAGACCCATTGTTGTTGAGTGGAATATTATTATTTTTTCCTTCTAAAGGTTCAGTTACAATTTGGTCTATTACTTATGAATCACCCTATGTATATGTAATTTATTTATTATTCATTGTGAGTACCAAGATTATACGTGTCGTAATGTTGAAATAATTACCATAAATACATTTTATTACACGTGTGATAATGTTGATGAAAATTGACATTGAATGAATAAATTCTAGTTTCGATAATTTTTATAATGTCTTATCTGTAATTCAGTTCTTCTCATGTTTAAGATTCCCATAACATAAATTCTGATGAATAAAAATTAAAATTGCATCAATGAATAAATTGTGACCTTGAAGTATGACATTTGAGATCATTTGTTATTGATTCCAAATAGTTCGAAATTCGCACAAAGTTAGAACTCCAGACTCTCTAAACTATTATAAGCTCCAGGAAATTGAAAAACTAAAATCGAGTAAAGACGATGTTTGAACAATCCATGATTTAATTTTCAATTTTATCAAATGTTGTTGTCCTATTCTGAAATATATGTTAAATAAGACAGTGAAAACGAATACCTAATTTCTTTAATGTTTTCACTGGCTAATTTAACTCTATTTTATTTATATTTATTACTCTAGAGTACTTTAACCAAAGTCCGTATTTTCTTATAAACCTGCCGAATTACGATGAAAGTGTGATTTCATATTCTGGAAAAATTGAATGTTTAAATTACTGCCGCTAGTAAATTCTGATTTATTTGTTCTTGAATCTCGAAATAAGGACATCATAATTTAAAAAATCATCTTCTTTGCGAATAAAGCAATCTCATCGCCATGCTCTAGGGTTAATCGTTTTTCTTCAGGATGTTTGATAGCATTTTCTTACAAACAGAAACTTTGCGGAAAACGTAAATTGAGTTCCATTTTTACATTTCTACGTAAATTTAGTACCAAAGATAAAATCATACTACGTAAATATAATTCTCAGAATATTCTTGAAATGAAGAGTGTTAAGATTAGCGCGATTGCAATATTTGCATCATGTATCAACAAAGTCAGGTTAGTAGGTTTAGGTTAGGTTGAGATAGAAGGAAAATTCTGGAAAATTGATGAAAATTGCGTCGTTATTCCCTCATATTCCTATCTCGGTCTTCGTCCAACGTGTCTAATTATATGGTTTCGTGATCGCTGAGTATTATTTTATGGTTATAAAATCAAAAGCAACTATAGTTTTCTCGAAAGCTCCGAAAAATGAAAATTTGACATATTTACACGACAGTCTTTAATTGTTATTTTGTTTCTCGAAAAATTTTAGACAATTATTATGATGAAGAATTTCAAATATCTTTTAATATGAAATGTACAGTACCTTTTTCAAAGCAGATGAAAAAAGAGCGGATGTTTTTGAAGCATCAATGATGATGCGGCGTACGTGTACCATAGAGGTCCTATACAAAAAATCTCTATGACGTGGACACGTTAACGCGTACGGAGAATACAGCTGCTATCTATGAGTGTGGAGGGAAAGGAACTAGCATTAGTCCAGTCATTATAGGAGATTTTCATCGAAATTTTTGGGTACAGCTCAATTTTTGTACCAAAGTGTAGGTTATGGTATCTGAAAACATGTGTCACTGACGCGCCTGCGCGCGCATATTAGCATTCGTCAGAATAGATATATATATATACGTTTTTTTGCCATTTTTTGCACAAAATGGAGAATATATCCAAATGTATGCATTTTATCGAAAAAATGAAGAGGAGTAAAGTTGTTCACAATTAAATTTCCTATAAAAATGCATTATTTGATTTTCCGATTTTCTTCGCAGTTTTCCCGGGCGCGTGAAAATAAAATGCATATATATATATTTTTCAGTAAAATCGAATTTTCTCGAAACAGAAGCGTTCTATCAAAAAAAGTTTCAAACAAAAGTTGTTCAGAATGTCATTTTGCATAGGAAAGCACTATTCTGATTCCAAAATTTTCCGCGAATTTCCCATTTCAAAGCCTTAAACAAAAAAATACACGTATAAGTCGTATTTTATATATAACAAAAAATTTAAAAAACAGTTCTGGAGCTTATATAGTGCATTTTAGCGAAAAAATCAATAGAGAAAAAGTTGCTTAGAATTATTGCGCGATTGCAATATTTGCATTATGTATCAACAAAGTCAGGTTAGTAGGTTTAGGTTAGGTTGAGATAGAAGGAAAATTCTGGAAAATTGATGAAAATTGCGTCGTTATTCCCTCATATTCCTATCTCGGTCTTCGTCCAACGTGTCTAATTATATGGTTTCGTGATCGCTGAGTATTATTTTATGGTTATAAAATCAAAAGCAACTATAGTTTTCTCGAAAGCTCCGAAAAATGAAAATTTGACATATTTACACGACAGTCTTTATTGTTATTTTGTTTCTCGAAAAATTTTAGACAATTATTATGATGAAGAATTTCAAATATCTTTTAATATGAAATGTACAGTACCTTTTTCAAAGCAGATGAAAAAAGAGCGGATGTTTTTGAAGCATCAATGATGATGCGGCGTACGTGTACCATAGAGGTCCTATACAAAAAATCTCTATGACGTGGACACGTAAACGCGTACGGAGAATACAGCTGCTATCTATGAGTGTGGAGGGAAAGGAACTAGCATGCTGGCAATAGTATCTGAGACGCGGCTGTAAGATCATGTCCTTTTTCTATTTTAATTTATAAATCAAATAAACGTATATGTGCATTCGGAAAAAAATTGCCAGCTGAGTAACTTGAAAACCTAATTCACAACGACAACGAACAGCTCGCGGGTTTGTGGTAAATTCAAAATTCAAGATTTTTTGATAATATGAAAGAAGATACTATTTTATATATAACCGAGTAATATCATCATTATTATAAAGATTCTCAATACAATTTTCTGAAAAAAAAATTATATTAAAATTTAATAAAATTTTCATTTTCCGGAGAACTATAGTTGCTTTTGATTTTATAACCATAAAATAATACTCAGTGACTACAAAAACCTTTAATTCGACACGTTAGAGGAAAAAGACGCAATTTTGGACCAATTTTCCAGAATTTTCCTTCTTTGAGAGAATATTGTACCGAGAACCATCACTGTACCTCATTATTCCAATAACACTGACTAAAATTGTTCGAAAACAAAATAATTAAAGTTTGTCGTGTAGAAATTGTAAATTTTAATTTTCCGTTGGACGAGATAGGAATATGAAGAAAAACGACAATTTTCCACCAATTTTCCAAAATTTTCCTTCTTTTACTGAAAATTGTACAGAGACACATCACGGCATCTTATTATTTCAAAACCACAATCCGAGAAACAATTTGGTAAAATTTTCCGGGTTTTCCAGCAGATGGGCCGGATTGTCCATTTCCGACTTCAAATTCGGGTGCAGCGGACCAAAAAACCGCCTGATATCAAATTTCAGAAACTTTGAATTGAAAGAGCCCGAGATATTCCATTTGTTAATTGAAAATGGTTTTTCATTGTTTATTAATAGTAATAATCACGAACCCCCATTTTTTTTTGCTAACGATGTGTAAGCCATCCTGAACACGATGCAAAAAGAATTTTACATTTTTGTGCGGTCGATAACATTCTATTAATGACCCCTATTTTTTCACATTTTTGACTGGACTAGAGAAATGTTTTTGGAAATGAAGTTCCTGAGGCAATTTCACGAATCAACAAATTAACACAGATAAATCTGTCACACTCCTGTGACCTGGAAGCCATATTTTAACTTAATGAGGTTATGGGAACTGATCGATAGGATAATATATACTTCATATAAAAGCAAATATGACTAAATACTATATGTAATAGTGGTTACGAAATATAGTACTCAGGTTATCGAATAACATTTTGGTGTTGGGTATGGGGAATCATTGTTGGGAATCAATGTAGGAAAGATGAAATTAAAAGTTATCATATAGAATTATCTAATAACTTAGATGCAAGAATATTATTAGCATTAGCACAGTAGCTGCCAAAATAAATATTTATGTTCCGTTCTTTAACACTAGATAAAAGCATTTGCCGATAATGTTCTGTTCATTCTCATTCTCAATTCAAGGAATTGCAATACTGACTAATCTAATATTTCATTTATCGTATTTTAATAGCTTATTTTAATGTTCTAACCACGAATTCATTATTTCTAATATGTACAAGGACTATAGGTACTTTATTTCGTGTGTTTTGTTTCCTATCGTCGGTAATGTATAATGATACAATAAATTCTTTATTTTATCACGATCGTCGGGAATATAATGTGTTGTCAACTTCTCACTGCTTATCAGAAACGAGTAGGATAGTAAAATATGAAATGAGAGTACACTACAATACTTGACGATTATATCACCATACAGTGGCATCCCCAAAATGAGTATTAAGGAAATAAATTAAATTCGTATCGTCAGATTCAATGTAAATTTTTCCTCCTCAATGATCTGTTTTTCAGTCTGTTCTCGAATTGTGTGAGTTACTGCAGATCGAAAGTAGCAGATTTGAAAATCTTGATATTTGTGCTAATTGCCTTATAGTCAATCTACCGAAAAATAGGACGAGGTTCGTAAAAACTTGATAGAGGTTAGCGATCTTGAAAAAATGATGTCTTTTAATGAAAATAATAAGATCCTGAAATTTCTATTACCAATATTGGGTGGAACCATGTCTAACATTCAAAAAACTGTTTTTTGCCCTTTTTTAGGTCAGTTTTGGAGTTTTATTTTGTTTTGACCGCTTAGACTTCCAGCTAAGGTTTGAAATTAGTACCCTTTCATTGTTGATATTTGAGCAACCTTCAGTCCAAATTTCGTGACATTTCGTTTACCCCCTTCCTGGAGTAGATATATTTTTACGTTTTTGGAGCAAAAATTCAAATTGGGCTATTTTGGCTAAATTGCATGAAATTTGATGAAAAAGTAGGTAGTGGCGGTCACAATCGGTGGTCCAAATATGAGCTAAAGCTATTGAACAGTTTTGCTTAAAATTCAGATTTGGCCAATTCGGCCCAAATTTTAAAATGGCTCCCCGTTTTGTCAAAAAAGTCCGTGCGTACTCTACTTAGGCTCGGAGAAGAAGTATTTTGTGGATAATTTTCAACTCTGTCACTTCAACCTCCCGCAGGGGAGACCTTCAACCCATTAAATTCTGTTTTCAGCAAATCCAACATAATTTATTAACTTTAATTCCTCTTTATTATTTATTTTAATAAGGAAATGTTTTCTACATTCCTCAATCCATTTACCACTGAGGAAAGGTAATGTAAATTCTACTTTTATCGTTCGAAGAAAAAAGTACTTCATTTTATCTGCTGTGGAATTCTGTTTTTGTAAAGAATTTATAAATTTTGCAGTTTCTTAGAACTTCGGAGTATTTACATTTAATTCATTTCAATTTAGTATCTCGCAGGGTTTTGTCTGTGACTAAACTTTATTTTGATCTAAAATGGTTTATTCTACTGCAGAAAGAGTATCGCTGATTGAACTGTATTATGAAAATGGTAGATGTGCTAATATTGCAGCACAGGTAATCAATGAAATGAATCCAGATGAGCATGTTAACCCAAAATACATAATTGAGCTGGTAGCAAAATTTAGGGAGACAGGATCAGTGACAAACAGAAAACCAATTGCTCCAAATCGAAGAATAGTGGGAAACCAAGCAGTGGAAGTTGTGGTTTTGGGCTACGTCAATATGGCCCCTACATTAAGCAACAGGCAACTACCTGTTGTGTGTGGCATATCGCGTACGAGTATTCGCAGAATATTAAAGGCACATAAATTTCACCCCTACAAAATTCATCTTGAACAACAATTAAACGAAGATGACTTTCACAGACGTTTGGAATTTTACGAGATTATGACTGAACGAATAATAAATAATCCGAATTTTGTGTTCAACATTTGTTTTTCTGATGAGCGTTTGTTTTTTCTAAATGATACTGTTAATCGTCACAATTGTCGATATTGGTCTGACGAAAATCCACTACTATTCCATGAGGTTCACACTCAACATCATGAGAAATTAAATGCCTGGGTTGGAATTTATGGCGATTGTTCAGTTGGTCCTTCTTTTCTCCCGAAATCTATATGAAGAAATGTATATGCAATTATCAGAAGACGTTATCGACACTGCATTGAAGAAACGATTAAACTAATAACAATTACAATGCCGAAGAGTTGACATTTCAACAATATGGTGCACCTCCTCATTATACTCTTGCTGTTCTTGAATATTTAAATCGGACGTATCCTGGTAGATGGATCGGTCGAAGAGGACCAACAGAGTGGCCTGCAAGATCACCTGACCTTACCCCTTAGATTTTGTCTATGGGGTCACTCAAAAAGTAAGATTTATAAAACTCAGCCACAGTCATTAAATGAATTACCTCAGCGGATCATTGAATGTCGGGCCTTTACACCAGAAATGCTTCATAATGTCAAGAATCGTTTTGAACAAAATCTCTGCTATTGTATGGAAGCAGGAGGCCAACACTTTCAGCACTTATTATCATGAACAATGAATAAACTAAATTTACATTTTGTGTCTCATCTTTCTTTGTAAACCTAAACCACACCGTAAAAGCTGAGCTCAAAAAGAATAATTTTTTCCACAAAAACAATAGTCCAGTCAATGAAGACAAAATATTGGGAAAACCTTGCAAAAACAGATAAATGGATGAACTTCGGGGTTTTCGGAAAATTATGGAAAATTAGGGAAAACTTTTTCATTATCATTTCTTTTGCTCTAGCGGCTAAAGTAATTGAGATAGGGAAAAAATTTTCCGACAAAAGTTTTAGCTCGTCTTTTTCTCTACAAAAAAGGTCTCTACACATTTTTTGATATTTCACACCATTTCGAGGTTATGTACCATAACCCTTTTGTACATTTTAGAGTGTCAAATTTTTGGATTTTCAAAAGTGTAAAGCACCTAAAATAATGGACATAGAAAATAAAAATTCCAACAAAAGTTTTAGCTCGTCTTTTTCTCTACAAAAAAGGTCTCTACACATTTTTTGATATTTCACACCATTTCGAGGTTATGTACCATAACCCTTTTGTACATTTTAGAGTGTCAAATTTTTGGATTTTCAAAAGTGTAAAGCACCTAAAATAATGGAGATAGAAAATAAAAATTCCAACAAAAGTTTTAGCTCGTCTTTTTCTCGACAAAAAAGGTCTGAACTCTTTTTTTGATATTTCACGTCATTTTGAAGTTATGTAACATAAACCTTTTGTAACTTCTAGACAGTGTAAAAATTTCGCATTTTCAAGAACATAAAGCTTGATTTCTATCTCATTTACGTAATAATATTGAAAAATATTCGATTACCCTATTGGAATGAAACCTGAGTTCAGTATTGTGTAAAACTGAAAAACAAAATTGAAAAAAAAATCAGAAAGTTATATGTGGTAATCGTTTTGCTTACGTGTTACAGTTTCAGGAAAGGTTACAAATAAAATATAAGAATTTTAATTGGGAAAGATTCAAAAAATATGTGTTTATTAATTAATTCACATTAATATTTTTATTCTGAATCATTTGAATTGTCAATCATCAGAGAAAACATTCTCTTCGATGTCATCTGGACTAATCTGGTCTCCATCTTCGTCATCCGAGAGTACTATATCGTCATGCTTAAAATTAGTGCACTTTCCCTCTTGGCAAGATCCGCATGCAGAAGTGCAAGATTTTTTACAGCGGGTTTTGCAGTTGGAAAAAATCATGTCAAGTATTTTTTGCGAGGCAGCGGCTTTTGTCATAGTAATTGGTAAAAGGATGTTCTCTTTTTTCCAACCCCATTCTAGTGAATTCGTTTCTCTAGACAACCAACTCTGTACTTGATGGTACATCCTATAAAAATGCTGTTAAGAAGCGTTCGCAGTTGGGGGAAGGGATGATAAATTTACAGCTTTTTGTTTTCTTACAGCTTTAGAAAACATAACAAACCTAAGTTCATTTATGCAAGTAACTCCTCTCGGAGCTTTGTATATTATGTGTAACATAAGTTTGATCCCGTTGTTAAAAATATCTTTCTTTTCTACATCGTCGCCATAAAAGGCTTGAATTAAGTCAGTACTTGCATCTACTATTCCTTCTGAATATTTACGTAGCTTCTTTTTAGTTGGACTATATTTCCATGCATTTTTATTTGCAGGAGTGTAATCTTTGTAAGCAAGGTTGCCCTTCCTTTTCAAACGATATCTTTCTCTGCATTTAGTATGCACTTCAATTTGTTTATGCCTGTCATCTTTTCTTTCTTTACTATTTTCTCTTAATGTTCCCAATCCTCGGGTAATAACAGTAATTTCTCCATTTTCCAAATGTTTTTCACATATGAGACATACAATCCTTTCCATACTATTATCACAACTGGTACTAGGAGAATCACTCATATCAAATCTTAGTACTAGTCGAAACACTCACAACTGAAAACGAACAAAATAAACAAAAACAAACACAGCGCTCTGAAATGATGCTCCGAAACGTTACAAATAAAAATAAACATGTGCTTATGCGCTCGATATTTTTAGGAAAGTACTTACGTTCGACTGCGCAAGACTGACGCGACACGCACTTTGATTTTTTACCTGACGTTTAGGCACCTCCCTTACCTGTAGGAGCTTGTTCATTGTATGGGATCAATTCCGATATATTGTATATTTTGTGAAAATTTCATTAAAAAATATTAAGAAACAAATAAGTTATGTATGTATTACTGTAAAATGGTGCATTTTATGAACATGTATGAATAATGTAGAAAAATTTAAGAAGTATACCAAGCATTTGAAAAACTCCAATACCATTTGAAAGAATATGATTTTGTGTACTTATATTCCAAAAATTCGGACTGCTATTATTATTAATTAAGATATAACGAATTGTGTTCCAAAATTTGGCGGTTACTCATCGAGGAAGAATATTCCTTCAACTTTGACTCCAAGGAATATTTTTCCAGTAAAAGAAATTGCATTGAAATGTTAATTGAATTAATATACCATTAGTCAAGAATATATTAGCAAAGGGAATTATCATTCTAACGTCTCTCGGCGAAGATATAAATAAATCTGTGGGTCACCTGTACAAAGTTTACTAAGTCATCTTCCAACACTTTTTTCTCCACTTTTTTTAGCGCCTGTTAGTACTAATGAGTATCAATCGATGCGCCCAGTCACACGATATTTCCGGAGAATTCTCATTTGCCGCGCATTTCGGAACAGCTCAAAACTACAAATGGAAAACACGTTTTATCGATTGAACGGCTTGCGTTAGACAAATAATTGTGGAGACCTTTTTTGTAGAAAAAAAGACGAGCTAAAACTATTTGAGAAGCTTTTTTCTCCATCTCAATTACTTTAGCCGCTAAAGCAAAAAAAATGAAAATGAAAAAGTTAACCCTAATTTTCCAGAATTTTCCGAAAACTTGGAAATGTAAAGAATGGATCATTTAATTCTACGGGCTTTTACCTACTTAAATCCCGAAGTTGATCCATTTATCTGTTTTTGTGACCCTAAATGTTTAATTTGACTGGACTACAATGTTATTACATAACATAATATTAACGCAAAAATCAATAAGAATGTTTTATTTGTTCTTCCCTTATTTTCTCAAAAATGGCAGCATCAAATTCGTAAAAATAAGATGCGTTGAACAGAGAATTTAATTACCTTTAAAATAAGGTACCACTCGACCCCTATTCCTATTCAAGATTTTGGGTTTAAAGCTCACCCTCAGGAGGGGTTGAAAGTTACTAGGTTGATGATATGAGCAGAATCTTTCCCCCGGGAAATAAAAATCGACGGGTCCGAGCGATTTTTTTTTAACGAACGGTATATGAGATATCGGCCTTGTTTCGTTTTGATTGGCCCACCCGGTATATACTACATTACAGGTTCGAATTGTCCGCGAACGTAGAAGAAATGCAATATTTTATTTTAGCTATTAAATCATTTATGAATAAGGAAAAAAGAATTGGGTCCAGATAACTGCTATTTAATTTTTTTATATACTTTGACTACACGAGAGAGAAACCTATAATGTTCGAAGAACATAGTGTGAGCCAGCAGTGGAATGTAGGGAGAGGAGATAGGCATTCGTCTTCATCTTGAAGGTTTGGAGGTTAGTCCGTCTATCTGGAAACGGTTGGGGAATGTGGTGGAATAACATACGACATTTCTGATGAACACCGATTGCAACCTTGTATAACAACAAGCTTTCTACGTCTGAGATAAGATTTGAGTCAAGATAAAGATAACAAACACCCTAGTTTGTCAAAACATTCAAATTTATAAGTAAGCCGTGATTTACCGAATTAAATGTTTTCCGAGAATTTGTATAAATAGATTCAACCTGAAATTGCTTCCAAACGATTCTATTATACAGGGTGAGTCAGTTTTTTGTAGCCAAACTGCAACAGGAGATAGAACAAGTGTTTTTAAGAAGAACAGTTCAATAAACATATGTCGTAGAAGGCTTCGTTTTCGAGATACAGGGTGTTGAAATTGAAAAAAAAATTAGTTTTTTGCGAATATCTCCGGAACCGTTTATCGTACAGAAAACAGCTTTTGTAAGCATTTTCTACTCATAGTAAGCTATGTTCTGTGTGACAAAAATCATTTTTTTTACTCATAATTGGTGAAGATTTTGAAGGGGTAGTGGGTGTTTTTCTCCCCAACTTCTACGCCACTGAAACAACCATTAGAACCGCCAATGTTTTCTACACAAAAAAGGTACTCCTGGTCCTGACCGTTTTCGAGAAAAATCAACTTTTATGTTGAAAAACATGGTCAATTCTTACTCATGAAACAAAATTTATTCAAACAAGTAACAAAATCAAAGGATTGACCATGTTTTTCAACATAAAAGTTGATTTTTCTCGAAAACGGTCAACTTTAGAGCTTATGACCAAGTACCTTTTTTGTGTAGAAGACATTGGCGGTTCTATTGGTTGTCTCAAAACCGTTTTTTTTTTCCAGTGGCGTAGAAGTTGGGGAGAAAAACACCCACTACCCCTTCAAAATCTTCACCAATTATGGGTAAAAAAAAAATTGTTATCACACAAAACATAGCTTACTATGAGTAGGAAATGCTTACAAACGCTGTTTTCTGTACGATAAACGGTTCCGGAGATATTCGCAAAAAACGAAATTTTTTTTCAATTTCAACACCTATATCTCGAAAACGAAGCCTTCTACGACATATGTTTATTAAACTTTTCTTCTTAAAAACACTTGTTCTATCTCCTGTTGCAGTTTGGCCACAAAAAACTGACTCACCCTGTATAAAATCTTTTTAAATTAACATACTAATTTTCCATACAGGGTGTTGAAAAATGTGTTACAAACTTTAGGTGTTGATAAATAAGTCAACATGTTTAATTTTAATTTTTACAGGAACGATTCATAAGAGAGATACAGTCCTTCAAAGCTTGATTTAAAAATCGTCCTCATTCAACTCAAAACTTAATCCCAACATGGAAAACCGTAGTATATAAGTCAGACTTTTGATTTTTAGAAAATGAATTGGAAGATGATTTCAAGGGTGCATAGATTAGATAAGTGCGGATGCGGTCTTTGAAGAAACCACAATGAATTAATAAGCCAAACTCCAATGGAAGGATAACTAATACCGGATACACGCCTTATGATGTCTCAATTTGTGCTACAAAAACTTTCTAATTCAGCGATTATAATGGTCAAAACGATATCCAAACATTTAATGCTGAAACATACACCTCCAGATTTTCATTCCAAATTTCAATTGGTTCCTTTTTTCGAAAATAATGCACTATAATTGTACCAACCTTATTTATTCCCAAATGTTGTTGAATGATTCGGGGAACTCTTGTATTTTAAAGCCCCGACATTCGTACTATTTCTTTCACATTCAATAGTCGATCGATACGAGATCCTCAACAAAGACAATTTTGTCGTAAGTTACCACCGTGTTAAAAATGTAAGATTTCTTCGAGACAGACGGTTTCACAGTATTTCTCATTACGCACAGCGTGTGTGTAAGAAAACGTTTGCACACGTTCTTTCGAACGTCATCGGACATCAGTCGTTTTCAGTAATAGCATACATTGCTTTTTTTGGTATTTTCCATAGTCTCTGTTGCTAAGATAATGATTATTCTATTTTGACAGATATGTCAAAATGTTCATTGATTATTCCTGTGAATTAAAATAAACTTTTCTAAGCGAGTTGTGGCTCCAATTATTCCACAGAAGGTTTGCAACATTGGATGGGTTGGGTTAAGTTAGTAGGTTGTAGGTTGGAATCCCACCAGGGAGATATTTTAGATATACAACCACATTCTCAATGGGTCAAACCCAATTAGGTAAAATTCCATGAACCATATATTCTAAGATTACCATTAAAGTTAAATATTAGGTAGCTTTTTTGTAAGTCTAAGTATGGTAATGTAATATTTGTTTGAAGAAGCTACTGTTAGCGAAACTATTGTTTATTAAACTAGTGAAAATCGAACTTTTAATAGTTATTTTATTTAAGATAATCTATTATATCCAAAAATAAACACAAACCTACAATTGCCGCTTGGGGGTATCACATACAAAATTGTAACCTAAAAAGAAAAATAATAGGTACGCTGTAGTTGACTTTTACTTCTACACATTTGTTATTTGTTACTTCGGCTTCGCTTGAGACATTTAACCATGTAATGTAATATAAACTTCGGTTCAAATTAGTTTAGAAAACGATTACATCATTGAGATTAGAAGCCGAATATAGGAATACTATTTCCGACTTCATATGCAGGAGCCATATGCGTTAATGTAAGTTAAATATTGTACTTACCGTCTATGCCGTTAACTGAAGTTTTTCGTTTTGACCAGCGGTATGTGCTAACGAATAGAATACATATCAAACACTTTATATCTAAACAATAATTAGTATCACTCAAGTGTTACCGTTTATATAATATCACATACTGTAATGATGTACTTATCATATAAGCATAGAATTTATGGTTAAACCTTTCAAAATGAGAAATTTTTTATTTCTGTGATTAATTGAAAGCTCAGTCTGTCATCTCTGATTGATGAAGTCTTCAAATACAACTTAACAGTAGAACTACTGAATGGTGAGATATTTATGAAAATTGGAATAGAATAAACTATATGAACAGGCGAAAAATGTGATACAAACGTGTGTTGAGGTAAGGAATACAGCCTTAGCCAAGCTAGGTATATAAGAATAAGTGAATATCAAAAAAAGGGATGATGAAACTTTGTGCAACTAGTTAAAAATTATTTTTGACTAAACTAAATTGAAGAATCTGCTTCTACCTATATAGTTTTACCTGATTTCAAAGACCTGGGGATATAGTTTTACTTTTTCACCAACATAAAGCATAATTTTACATGAAATAGTTTTCTTAGTGAGATATTTTTTATTGATGTTTGCCAAAATTCGTTGTACGATATTGAAGAGCATCGATATTCAAAATATTTTGTTTAATTGAAATAATGTTAAGGTTGAATACCTACTTATTTTTAGTTTTGCTCATTCGAAGAAGTTGAAATGAAAATATTAACCAGAAATGATACAAACATTATTTATTTTCAACTGACAAGAAATTTGAATATTTACAGCTAGTCCTTCGAATAGATGCATAAAAAAGGAGGGGGTTTTAGCCTACATAACGATCGTTGGTTCTGAATTTTTGATATGTCTTATAGGTGGATAGACTAATGAAAAATCCAAGTTTTGGTCACCCGACCCGGTGTGCTCTCCACCATCTTGAAAAACCGGCGAAAATAGGCACTTTTTCAGCTTTTGGCCTATACTTCATCTCAGTACAATTAAGTGCAAAAAATCTTGCATGCAATTCCGTAGAAGACAAAATTGTCTACACATTCAAGGCTAAAAGTTTGTTCTAAGATCACTATAAGTGAAGCTATGGAACCCACAAGAATGGCTAAACTCGCGTACTTTGCAAAATTTTCAGTTTAGATATGTGTAACGTCTATGCGCGGGGTATTAATACAATTTCCGAAACGAAGGCGCGGGATGGAAATAGATCCAAGGAGCCTATTCAGTTGCCATTTTTTTACATTACATAATAATGACCCCGTAACACTGATGGTCTTCGGAATAGATTTTGTAGATAATTATATAACCAAAAATATACATTTAAAAAAAAATATGCCCAATACAACCAATCCTGCGACGTTAACCTACTCTCTGCTTTTCAAGATGAATTGAAAATTGAATAAAACCCAGAAGGCGAAGTAAACACTGCTCTTTATCCTCCTCCCCCCAAAACGTTCTAGATTAAAATTAACTATTGTACTTAACAACTTCCGATTTTCCTTTTGTTCGCACAAAAGAGAATCTGCTTCTACTATGACAAACACATATATTAATAAAGCACCAAGCTTGAAAAAAAAATTGTTTGTTATAAATTTACGCTCTCTTTTCAAACATTTTTTTTGATGTAGTTTGTTGGTAACTTAATTATCTACGGAGTCTATACCGCGGACCATCAATAAAGCGGAGTTATTACGGAATGTTGAAAAAACTGAAAATTTTGTACGCAGGTTTAGCCGTTTTTGGGCGTTCCATAGCTCTGTTTCTAGTGATCGTAGGAAAGACTTCTAGAGTTAATTTGTAGAAAATTTTGTTTTCTACATGATTGCATAATGTTTTGAGCTAAAATGCACTGAAAAGTAGTCGAAAATCTTCTATTATATAAAATTTAATTCAATTGATATTCAAATTTTCCATACAGGGTGTTAAAAAAGGTTATAAGTAAACCGAATTAAATGTTTTCCGAAAATTTGTATAACTAGAATCAACCTGAAATTGCTTCCAAATGATTCTATTATATAAAATGTTATCAAATTAACATACTAATTTTCCATACAGGGTGTAGAAAAAAATGTGTCACAAACTTTACGAGTTGATAAATAAGTCAACATGCTCAATTTTAATTATTTCAGGGACGATTCATAAGAGAGTCATATTCCTTCAAGCTTGGCTTAAAAAATCGTCTTCATTCAACTCAAAACTTAATCCTAACATGGAAAACCGTAGTATCCTAACATGGAAAACCGTATATATAGTATATAAGTCAGACTTTGGATGTTTTTTAAATGAATTGGAAGATGATCTCAGGTCTGCATAGATTAGATAAGTAAGGATGCGGTCTCTAAAGAAGCCACAATGGATTAATAAACCAAACTCCGATAGAAGGATAAGTAATACCGGATACACGCCTTATGACGTTTCAATTTGTGCTGCAAAAACTTCCTAATTCTGCAAATATAATGGTCAACAATATCCAGACATTTAATGATGGAACTTATTACACCTCCAGATTTTCATTCCAAATTTCAATTGGTTCCTTTTATCGAAAATAATGCAGTATAATTGAAAAAGTCGAAATTTTCGCCGTTTCTTCCAATATGGCGGAGGAAGTGCAGTGACAGGGTGACGAAAACTTGGATTTTTCATAACTCTATCGACCTATACAACATATCAAAAATTCAGAACTACCGAACTTTTATTCACTGGACTAAGCTATTACAGTTTTTGAATCCCTTTATAACATTTGAATAATACGAAAATATGCGATTAGGTACATCACGTTTATGTGACTCCCATGCTTCGCCTCGGGATGTTCTGCCACCATACCGTTTCGTCCCCAAAAATATGTAATAAAAATTGAAATTAGATAGTTCTCAAAATAATAATGCATAATGCGTAATATTTTAAAGTTGAAAGTAGGGAGAGTATTTTTCTTGAAGGTGTGGGGTTTAAGGCATAGGGAAAGACCTCACTAGAGAAAAAGTTCCACAACCTCGCTGTTCGATAAAAAAAATTAAGTCTGGTAGGAAGAAGTTCGGCAGATCTCGAGTTTGACAGTGAAGTGATGACTAGATTGAGTTGGTCTAGTCCGCCTATCGTGGTGGAACAACAAACGAGATTTCTGATGAACACCGACCATGGAAATATCTATAGAAAGGGAGAGATCTCCCACCTTTGTACGCTATTCTAAAGACGTCAATAAACTCGTAAGTGGACATCATCAATCAAACGAATAGCTCTCTTCTTGGTAGAATTCAAGAGCTTCAGCATATGTTTGGGAGCCGAACTCCAAACATGTGAACCGAACTCCAGGACAGGTCGAATCTCTGCTTTGTAGATTATGAGGAGCTGCTGGGACGTAAAGAAGCTCTTGGCACGGAATAGAAAATTAAGTTTTGGTGAAGCGGTGTTCGCAATGGATCTCGCATGATCGTCCTATGAAAGGGTGCTGTTGGTGCATTGTTCCAGAAGACTTCATAGGAATAGTTGTACCTGACATCATCATATTAGGGATTGTGGGATCCGCCTTCCTGGAAAAGACGCAAGCTTGAGTTTTGGTTGCATTAAACTCTAATACAATATCAGATCCCCATTTCAAAATCGCAATTAATTGCGTCAACCTGTCCCTGTTTCGCTCCTCTGGCTTCATTGGATGGTATAAGGGCTCTAGATGAGAAAGCGGTATGAAGTGTACCACCATCTGCAAAGCTGTTGACGGGACAGGTGGTCACTTCCAGCAGATCGTTGATATGGAGTAGAAACAAAGTTGGTGTCAAGACAGATTCCTGTGGAACACTGGCGTTGATAGCCATTATATCGGAGGATACCCCCATCAAAAACCACATGGAGTGATCTATCTGAGAGAAAACTTGATAGTAAGCGGCAAAGTTGATGCGGCAAACCATAAGACGGAAGTTTCTCAAGAAGGCTTTGGTTGGTGACAGACTCGGTCAAATGCTTTGGAGATATCCAATGATACAGCTTAAGATTTTCCATGTTTTTCAATAGATTTCTGCCATACATGTGTTACGTAGGCAAGCAGATCTCCTGTTGATCTTTGATGACGAAAGCCATATTACCTATATATCCTACCATAACTTGTAAACCTATAAATATATTCTGCATCTAACTAAACGTCCATGGTGTCAATAGAATTCGTAGAATTCGTAGACTAATATCTCTAATCTAATCTATTCAATAATTTCGTAAAACATCCATTTTTCCTAAATTAAACCGTGAGTGGTAGTTACCGTCATACAGCATAACTTGGGGGTGAAATGGTCGGAGGCCAATCGGCGCCGGGGTCTAAATGTCCATCCCGTATATCACAATAGATTTCCGATAATTTATTATCTTTAGCTTGAATGAAAAGAGTAAACTACAGCACCTCAATATTTTTGAGCATCAGATGATTCCGTTTGTGGTAGCATTCCATACAGACGATCAGAAATACAAATTCATCTTAATAGAATGTAGATGTCGTTGCTAACTGTGAACCATGTATTTACGTAGTTTTCTACATAAGTATATATGGGGGAGTGCGGGCAAGAGTGAAAGAAAAAGTTTGAATTATTGATGTATACCAAAATTTAAATAAAAAAAATTTGTTTCCTTTTTTTGTCTCATTATGACCCAAAGTCTTTAGTCAATCTGCATAAAATATCTAACGTTATCAGAACATAATTTATAGAAAATGAAAACTGAAGAAAAATAACCTGAAAATCCATCGCACTTTCCTAATATTTATGGGATCGGAATCGGTACCCAACTTGATCAGACCTTGCTTTCTTTTCGTAGTTTCAATGTGCACTGGAGATGGTAAGGAAAATGTAACTGTTAGATAGTTTGTTACTTTTCCCGAGATAACTACCCACATTTCTATTACTTTTGCTACATAATAAATTTTCTTTTCATTTGAAAATTCTCCCAAATCTGGATTCCTGTTCCATGGTTCGAAGATGAACTCTCATTGATATGTCAATTTTCCTGTGAATTCTTCTTCTACCGATTCAGATGTATACGACTCCTTCACCTTTCATTTCTTGGAAATTATCTTATATTTACGCACGGACTAGATTTTCCTTGAGTGTCAGTTGAAATCCCACTTTTTTCTTTAACTCGACCCTTCCTACTATTTGCCAGAGCTTTATCAGTGGGAAACCCAATCAATTGATGTGAAGAAACGAATGATTTCCTTTTCACTGTTGTTTCATCATTTGAAATCCTTCCTTTCCTTTAGTGACAGTCTTGTTGTCGCGTGATCAAGAAGATTGTTTATTCCTTAGAGTATTACTGTCTCTACGACACGAAATCGACCCCTATAGAAATGTGCTTATAAAATTCTGATACAATATTGGAATGTGTCATAGATATTCGAAAATTTTGACCTATACAACCAGCTATTCCATAAACGTTCATCGGCATTCCAGGATCAGCAAAGAGTCAACTATTAACTGCTGCATTTAATCCAGTCAATGAACCCGAAAAATGTAGAACAGCTAAATCAGAATCGTATTAGATGGAATTTTGGGTGTGAAAAAAGTGTTTCGAAACAAAACGTCAGATTCAAAAATGTGACTACTTATTGGTTATACTTATAACCTGTTGGAACGTATGAAAAAGTTGTCAAATAAGAAAAATGGTACACATGGATTTTTGGGCCTACAATGCACATTTTTCAACCTTATTTTTTTTCTAAAAATGCACCCTTTCGAGGCAAATATGCAAAAATCATATTTTAAAATAGTAAGACATCATTTGTTGTCGAAAAATACACATTCTTTGTTTCTATAATTATTCTCCAAAAATGAAAAAATTAATATGTTCCTACTTTTCCTCATAAGACTATAAAACTGTCATAGGATTTGGGAGGGGAGGGGGAGGCGAAAGTAAGAGCGAATCCTGGACATTTGAAAATGACAATACCCGAAGCATCTAAATATCTAAACGTGTTTCGTTGAATTTTTTTTTTTTCGAAAATCACTTATTTTCCTAGTTATTGATACTTGACCGCGCTGCCTGTAGTACGGTGAATCGGGATTAAGGGTTAAAATCTGCCATATCAAGATTTATTGCTCCTTTTGATGAAATTCGTAACTGATGGGGTTGCTGATTAAGAATAAAAAAATTTAATGCCAAACGGTGGATTTAATAAGGCGGCTCGTGTTACAATTAGAAAATTCGACTACCTCCAACTATATCAAAAGGAGGAACAATGTTATATTGGATCTTTGCCCTCAAGGTTTTAACGAAACATGTTTATTTCACATTTAGGTAGATGCTCAGCATTTTCAAAGGTCCAGGATTCGCCCTTCCTTCCATACCCCCTTCAAATTTACCTTCTTAATTTCACAGTTTTTTGAGGAAAAGTGCGAAAATATTCATTTTTGGAGAAAAATTATAGAAACGAAGTCTCACTATTTTAAAATATGATTTTTGCACATTCACCTTCTTATATAGTTCTCTTTCCTCTAAAAGGGCTATATAACTCGAGGTGCATTTTTCAAAAAAATTATAAGGGTGAAAAAGCATTATGGGATAGATACTATCAACAATATAATCGTTTTAATTTTTGGTTACAGATAAAAATGGGGCGGGCTTGAAAATGCCGCCGCGTTTGTCAGCACGAAGGTTCTTTATTGTTATTCTATTTTTAACGGGCATAACGCTCTTCGTATCCATTCACAACGGCATTTCTTGGACACCCAGCAAATTCACCTCGAAACTCGAAGAGGATAGCGCCAGTATTACAACAACGAACATTCCGATTCTTCCAACAGCAGAAACCATACGAGAAGAACCACCAAGTTCCTCCGAAAAAGCCTGGTTTTTCAGGGGCGGTACACAATTACCCAGGGGTCATCAGGGTCCTGTCAAGTTATTTCCTGATCAGCATGATGGTGATCGCGTTACAGAACAACTTATGTATGTTCCTGAGGATTATCAAGGTATGAAATAAGATCAGTAGAAACTGTACACTGTATAGGCTTTTGGAACTTCTGGATTTTTATTACTTCTATGAAGTTCTACAATCTGTCACTATAGAAATAGTCAATAAGTAACGTTTTTCCTCAATTTCTTGACATGTAAGGGATTAATTAATGATTTATCCATTCTAATAATAAACTTTCTGTTATTTACGACTTATATAATATCTGACTAAGTGAATCTAACACAAAGATCTGGGAGCATGAATACTTTGAGCCGTCGCACTTATGAATAACAGAATAGCCTCTTAGTCCAGGCAACGAACCGAAAAAAAGACATGTAGGTCAGAATCGAAAAATGTTTGTGTGATTCGATTCGTGGTGTTATCAGGATCATTCATAACACATAAAACCTCAACGTCACCTCCCCCCCCCCCAATCTGGCCCTCAAATTTCGAATTTGAAATGCACCAAGGTTTTTTTTTGGGTCGCTGATCACGATTCTGACGTCAGATTTACTTGAAATCAATTCTGGAGGTGGAAAATCGATCAAATTGACCATTTTTGCACCCTTATAGATTATTTTGGCAATATATCATGTTTGCAAAAATGGCCAATTTGATCGATTTTTTATCCTTTTTTTATTATAGCTGAAATCCCGGCTCATTGTCTGGACTATTTAGCATTGTCACTGCAAAGTTCTTAGGATGCACTTTGATTAGGTCTATAATTCTTGCAGTGTGACCACTTCTTCTTTCACTGATATTGGTGGTATTTTGAGGTGGATGATTCATTCGACACATACCAAGGAGCGTTGCAGATGTTTCGAAGCATTTTTGATCGAAAGCGCTGAAAAATATCACTGTACGATTTACTGGATGATCCCCATAACTGGACACCATACCCGAATTGGTTCAATAATTGAGTTATATGTTAAAACTTTGTTTTCTAATGAAAATTTTGAGTTTCTACCGATTAGCCAGTACATTTTACTTAATTTAATTCCCATCTCCTTACGTTTAGCTAATACATGTTTTCGTCAGGTCATTCTATCAAAATAGTTCGCGCTTTCTTGTTGTACGGGAAAACAGTTGGAAATACTACCGCCAGGTGACGGCCCCGAAACAAAGTAAAATGAATTACAAACACATCTCCTGTTGGAATCAATAGACAAAGTAGATAGACGGTTTCCCCGTCTTTCTTTGAATCGCGAGAACTGTATTATCTATTCGTGGCATTGTGAATAACATTCTCAGTGGGGCATATGCCCTCCGGCAGATAGTGTTGGAACATCTAGGTCGAAGGTGGTACTTTAGATCACTGCTGGAGATGGTTGATCAGTGACATCCTCGCCAGCTCACGAGAAGAGCTAAACAGCTGCCTGAAACTGATAGACGTGTTGTCACGCGAAAACTTTCGTATATAAAAGAATATCTGGAACATCTTTTTTAAAGAAATGCCTTGATTAAAATCTTTTGCTTCACAAATAGTATCTATACATAACCACATTACTTAGACTCCATACTAATACATACTCCTAAATGCAATAACAAAAGTAGCTGTCCTTGAGATATGGTGATACCCAAAGCCCACTTTGTTAAATACTCAAGTGTATTTCTAGATGATGGACCAAACATATAAATAAGCTGTCATATATTTTCCATAATGTGAAAATGTGGTGGGCATGAAAATAAGTCAGACAGTATATTTTTCTCTGATTCAATCAATATTTACTCACGGAGTACTAGCAATAAATACAATATAATCAAATATCCCAAACCTGCCTGTGTCAAGATATTATTCTTATGCAGTGTAGTTAATTAATAATAATAAAAATAAAAATACTGACAATTCTTATTAAATGTATATTTTCGATTCTATTCTTAAATAATTCTAATTTTCATCTTGATTCTAATATAACATATTATATTTACACTTCAAGATAAGACATCAAAAATATGTTCCCTAGGAGCCGTCCATAGATTACGTCATAATTTTTTTTACCACTTTTGAACTTCTATTCCCGTATCGTCCTGAATCGTCATTATTTCTATACCCGCTTCAATGACGCCATGTTTTGTTAGACTCCCCTTCATTCAACTGTTTCCATTACGTGTTAATACTAATTTGCATTGCCGCATTTACGCATTGACAGTAACACCCCCTACATTATAGTAATTAAACTCCTTGATTATTCATTACAGGTGAGAATATAAAAAACAATAATCAAGTTGAGCGTTTTTTTTATTTTAATTTAATTTTTCTGTTATGAACTCATTTTATAATAGGTATCGATAGAGGTCCCTAGATTCAGACGTCATTTTCGTTTAATTAAAAATACATGTTTTATTGGGATTTAATTTATTTACTTTTTCAACTCGCGAAAGAATTGCCATTAAGATATTACAGCCTTTCAATTCCATACTGAGTGACATTCTATTATTGATATCACACTAAAAATTACAGTAGGCTTTCGGATCAAAAATTCCCTTGGGCTTGATAACGAAATGAAACAAAGCTTGAGAGTATTCGGTGAAAATAATTACTTGATGGAATAGAGTGCAAAACGATATACTATTGAAAAGTTTTGGCCACTGATCCAAAAATGTAAATAGAGGATACTTACTAGAAATAGCAAATAGCATCTACAAATAATTACTGTATAGATTTTATTACAAGCGGAGGAATTGTTTCAACCCAATTCAATGTGATTTAAATGCGTGAATTATTTCCCATGTTTTCTATGATACATACTAGAAATAGCAAATAGCATCTACAAATAATTCTTGCATATATTTTATTCGATGCGAAGGAATTATTTAAACCCAATTCAATGAATTCTTTCCCCTATTTTCAACAACTATCCCTTTTGGTACTTTTAAATGATTTATTTTTTATTTTTTCGGAAATCACATTTAGTACCAGCATCATAGTAATATGCCCTGTGGTAAGAGTGCTTCGACTTCAGTATTTCTCGGCGCACAGCTATTCAATATTTTCCTGATATTGAATGTTGTTCATCCTCATATATTTTGGTAATAATTCCGAACATATCCAGATCTCTTATCTTAACCTAATCTATGTGTTCAGAGCTCCTGGAAGTTTTTGCTTTCTAGCTTCAGGCATTGAATAAAATATAACAATAGAAATCATTTAACTCACCAGCCAATAAATTACTTAAAAATATTGAGGGCCATTTATCAGTATAGAGTGCATCATCAGACACTAAGACAGAATGTAATCGTATTTCTATTAGTTCTAGCAAATAGTGTAAACACGAAAAAAATTCTTCCAAAAGGCGATGGCGACTTAATTACCTACATCACTTTTCAGATTTTGACACTCCAGAACGGGTGATACTAGCATATAATGGACTAGGTACCTGGGGCCAAAAACCCGGATCGATTAGTTTCCATGGTTGTCCTGTCAATAGGTGTTCCCTAACTGATGACAGGAGTAGAGCCGAAAATGTAGACGCTATCCTTTTTAAAGATCATTTCATCCATCCTGGAATTACGAGACCAAAGAATCAAGTGTGGATTCTTTATTTTCTGGAGTGTCCTTATCATACTCAGAGCATAAGATATGCTGATTCGATCAATTGGACGGCAACTTATAGAAGAGATAGTGATTTGGTAGCACCTTATGAAAGGTGGACTTACTATGACCCTCAGGTAAGCAATATAACATATGTTTATGGGAAAACGCTAAAATTGTGTGGAGACGCATTCAGATTTGAATATTTCATTCAACAAATGAAAGGGAAGTGTACGTAACAACATGATTTTTCCTTATTCTTGTTCAATTATTTTGTAATAGATAAGTAACTAATTCGAATTGGCTATTCTTAAAGTGTTTGTGTTGTTCCTATATAGACCAGTCAAGATAGGAGTTTTGCATAGAACTTATTTCGGCAAACAGACCATACAAAGTGCAGGTTTTGGTATCCGAAAACATAAGTCACCAGTCCAGAAGTCAACTGGTGGTGGGGAAATTGTTAAGTAGATATACTGATATTTTTATAAAGAATATGAAATTTCTAATTTTATTTAATTTATTTACAATGTATTATATGGCTTTTCTTATCTATGTGGAAAATCTTTGGAAACTTGGAAACTCTGATATGATGATTTTATGGAAAATTGGGTGCTGAACCACTTCTATTGACAACATTTTTTGATCAAATGAACAACAAGAAAAATGTTGTCAAAAAAAGGAGAAAAATCATATACAACTGCATGAAAATATATGAAAATATGTGTAAATAACGATATTTTCACGTCTGGTAACATATTTCCTATATAATAAGCGTGTAATTCAGAAAAAAAAAAAAAATATATATATATATATATATATATATATATATATATATATATATATATATATATATATACATGAATCCTCCCTCCTCCTGTGGAAAATACGAAGTGAGTTCTCATAGGAAATTTGATACTGAACAACTTTTGTTTAAAACTTTTTTCGCTAAAATGCACCCTTTCAAAGGATACCAAAACCTACACTTTGGTATAGTTTGTTTGCCGAAATAAGAGAGTTCTATTATTCCACAAAAATCCTTCTATCTTGACTGGACTAATACATTGGTGAGGTAGAGTAGTTGTTGTCAATATTGTAGAATATTTTGTATTCATGATTTTTTTCTACGAGCTATAGTTATCGGACGACAGGGCAGTGAATGTACCATAATTTTTGGATTATAACAAAACATGCACGTATTGCAGATTGATTGATTGATACAAGATATTATTGCATATTGATGATTAAACACTATTAGTTTTACATACATTAATTAAATGACAATAAATCTTTAAAGTAATATTCAGAAGTACGTGAATTCAAATACAATCAAATATTAAATGTTATCACATAATATTTATTATTGCCTTGATATAATGCAGGTAACGGAGGCGATTCAAATTTGGTGTGTTCATGTCACCCTCATACCAAGTGACGAAATATTTCTTTCCTGCGTTGTCCACAGCAGAGGCGTATTGTGGTAACAACACTGAAACCAATTCTTTCAGTTGACAATTGTTGTTGAGTATAGAGCAGCATTTGGTTTCGTCTTAGCCAAAAACGGCGGATATGGTGAAGGAAAAAAGCAATACCTGGTGGGCAGCTTGAAGGAGGTACTACAATACAGTAGATCGGCAGACTCACCTTTTCCACGCTGGGATACACCTTAAGGGCCAAACCAATGAGAAGCAGAGTTAAGAAGTGGTCGGGATTCAAAAGACACAGAGGGATTTGTATGCGAACAAATCAAGGGTTCGTACCGATCCAAGCTAATAAGAAACCTGCAGCTCACATCTTGCAGAAAGTTATATCATGTCGCTAAAAGAAACAGTGGCGTGGGGCTTGCACCCATCAAAAAGTAGTCATAGCTTGTACCTTTGCACTTCCTCTCATGCCAAACATTTCATAGTCCTGTTTTGGAAGACAGAATCATAGATGAAGATGAGGCTCTTGATGTTCTTGAGCAAATTGAGGAGCTTGCATTACAGTCATTATAATGAAAAATCTTGTCTTCCGGATGGATTCCGCGTCACAATAGCTCGACTTGATGCCGACGTTTCGCCAACCATTACAGGTGGTATCTTCAGGGCAGGTTTGAGGCTTCAAGCCGGAAGACAAGATTTTTCAAGATTAGCTGTCCGCGGAAGTCTACTATCCAAGATAGTCATTATAATGACTGACCGAGAAGATCATACAAGACCAGAACCTCCAAAGCAAACTAAATTTTAAAACTGCAAGAAATCAAGATTTATATGAATTGAGATTGTAGGGAAAATTTTTAGGTTTCAACAGGCGATACGTTATTACATCATTATGCTACAACATTTGATAATTTATTTTATTTGTATTGGCTTACTTTTAAATTTTGTTAATATTTAATGTTTAATGTAGATTTCAATTACCTGCAACTTAATACTACTAAATATATTTATGAAACTAATACAATTAAATATCTAGGTATGTATCTATGTTGTTAAGTATCTTAAATGGGACCATCATGTCATTTATGTGAGTAAAAAGATTAAACAACTAATACATAAATTTTACTTACTAAGAGATATACTACAAAATGATTTACTTGTAACAGTTTACAAATCTTTGGTGGAGTCATTAATCCGTTAAGGTATAATCGCATGGGGGCGGGTTTTATAATAATCCATTAGAAATTCTAAATATTAGCCACAACTACATTTTAAAAGTTATTAAACACAAATTAATTTTATCTTCAATTTATTTTCAATAATAATATTTGTTCATTCACTTACACATACAGTTACTTTATTGTAACATTTAGGTGTAACTCATTATTCACATCAGCTATATTATTATTTTATGATAATTTTTGTAGTTAATTTATTCGGTGTTGATTTTGGTTGTTCTTTTCCCATGATTTTTTTTCCATTATCTGGTAAAGAACAAACAACACAATACCGTGTCGCACTCACTAATCCCGCCAGAAGACGTGAGCGCGTCTGATATAGCTCCATTTCTATAACGTATAACTTGTAATAAACAATTTCTATATATCGATATGGTTAATGAGTATTTCATTGTGCTCTTTAAAACGGAAGAGGAGTATTGAGATATCTGCGCATGACTGAGAACTAACAGTCAGGCATTTAACCTGATTGCTCTTTGTTTACTTTTGTTTTAGTTTTTATGGGTGTAGGGAGTAGGGACCAATGCTTCCTGGAAAATGCCAATTTTATAATAAAGGTACTAACAGACAAAGAGACAATTTGTTGCATAGATAGATAACTGTCTACGATCATTAAACGAATTTGGCGTGATACTACATTCAATAACCTTTGATGGAGCTCCAGTTAATTTGAAATCATAATTTTTCTATACCAAAGAAGACAATAATGCATATAAATATAATAAATTAATATGATTTAAGAATCAGTAGTATAAAGGTGAAGATATTTAAGACAATTAAATGTTGATGTTTTATTTACCATGCAAAATTTTTGAGGTACGTTAAAGTTAGTGAAGTGCTTCCCTTGGGCGGACGCCTCTGATCTACGATAATGATGTTCATATATTTGAATTACGATTTTGTCCTCAAGCAATTAGAAATAATGTGGTTATGTATCTCTGCTTTCCGGATCAGTGAAGTACCTTGGAGTTATCCTCGATGCTAAACTGAACTGGAAAATGCACCTGGGTGAAGAAGGCCGTTGTATCCTTATGAGCATGCAGGAGAGCCTTTGCGAATACATGGGGTCTACGGCCACAGGTTCTGCACTGGATCTACACGGCCATGATCCGCCCAATCATAACCTGCGCAGCCGTCGTGTGGTGGCCGGCGACAGAAACGGCTTTGTCCCGTCGCTGGACAAGGCTCAACGACTTGCCTGCGTGGCGATAACGGGGGCTATGAAAACTGCCCCCACCAGGGCTCTGGAGGTTCTGGTGGGGATCATCCCTCTACAGCTCTATATCAAAACAATGGCCGCAGGTATGGCGTATCAGCTGGCTGGTCTGGGCCAGTGTGTCGGTGGGTCGTGCTTCGCGGTCATGGCAAATTCTGGGATTGTGCAGCCGAGAACTGCCCGATCCTCCGACTGACGCAGGATGCGATAGCCCCTGCTGTCAGATTTCAAATATCAGACGTCCTCATAACACAGAGGACGGACTGTGTTCCGCCAGGGGGACTTGTGTGGTTTACGGACGGGTTTAGGATTGGCGAGTCTAGCGGAGCCGGAGTCTACTTGTGTACACCCAGAAGGGGGATTTCAGTGCCCCTAGGTGCCCACGCAACAGTTTTTCAGGCTTAGGTCTGTGCAATAGGGATCTGTGCCCAGGAAAACCTGAGATTGAACTACCGAGGTAGGCGGATTTACATCTGCACTGACATCCGAGCGGCCCTGGGCTCACTTCGCGCCCACAGAGTGACTTCTAGGCTTGTCTTGGAGTGCAGGGAAAATCTGGCTGAATAAGCCAAAAGGAACAAACTCCAGCTAGTGTGGGTACCTGTCCACTCTGGCGTGAAGGGAAACGAAGTGACCGATGAACTGGCCAAAGGGAATTCCTTGAGTGGTCCCGGTTCGAAGATCGGAATCTCAACGGCCATCGGGCTCCACGCCCTCAAGGAGCTACTGGATAGACAGTGGCTCTCGGTCTGGTGTGGTGCCCCCGGCATGAGGCAAGCGAAACTCCACATTAGGGAGCTCTCGCCTAAACTCTTTAAAACTCTTCTCGCTATGAGCAGGAGAGGCCTAAAACTGGTGACAGGACACTGTCAGCTGAATAAGCATCTACACACAATAGGCATTGACAAAGACCCAGTTTGTAGTAGATGTGGAGAGGCGAATGAAACTACCTCTCACATCCTAACAGAATGTCCAGCACTGGCTTCTCTTAGGCTACAACACCTCGGCAGCACACATATGCTGCTTGAAGCCATAAGAGACAGATATCAGTCCATGCAAAATCTTAGCCTTCGGCACTGTCTTTGGCCTGCTGAACTGATTCTTGTATCAAGGGGCGCACAATGGACCCAATCAAGCGGTCTAAATGCTCAGGACTTATCCGTCCCCGTCTTGATGGATTGATTGATTGATCTCTGCTTTCCAGATGCGCACATTATTGAGTGTTACAAATTTAAAAAAAAATCATGTCATTTGCCAGGCCCCAAATGAACTGTCCAAATAATTAGGATTTCAATTTAAAACGGATACTCGGATTTAGGAACGATCAGTTTTTTGTTAGAAATATGGTAAATTCGGTTGGTTACTCATATTAATAAGAATTTATGCCCACATATTCTTGATATATTTAATAATTAAGGAAAATGAGACATGGTTTTGTTACAGGTACGTCAAAAAGTCCAAAATAGAGACTATACAACAAACAGGACAAAAAAGGTAGCTTGGTTCGTATCGAACTGTAGTGCTAGAAATGGTCGACTGGCTTACGCTCGGGAGCTTGCAAAATACATTTCAGTCGATATATATGGAACGTGTGGACCGTTGAAATGTCCTAGAACTGATAGAAAATGCTTCGAGATACTAGATAAAGAGTACAAATTTTATTTAGCTTTTGAAAATTCCAACTGCCGTGACTACATCACAGAAAAGTTTTATGTAAACGGCTTAGGGCAAAACGTTCTTCCTATCGTAATGGGTGCTAGACCCGAAGATTACCAAAAAAGTGCACCAGAGGGCTCTTATATACATGTAGACGAATTCAATAGCCCTGCGGAGTTAGCCGCTTATTTGCACAGACTAGATAAGGATAACGAATTATATAACTCTTATTTCAAATGGAAAGGAACGGGAGAATTTATCAACACGTTTTTTTGGTGTCGATTGTGTGCCACTATGCATGCTCCTATCACACATAGACATTATCAGGATGTGAACAATTGGTGGAGAGGACCTGGCGTATGTACGTCCAAATCTTGGAGGAACAGTGATAAAATATAATCATTGCGAAACCGTTCATCGGTTGGTTTGATTGCCAAGAACAAATTCAAGCTGTTAGCCGAATAAACATTTCGTATAATGGCATGTTTTCTAATTAGAAAATCCGATTAGATACCTGTGTTCAGCTTTAAAAGTAAATTTGTTTCTCTATTTACACTTGTATTTATTTGATAGGTTTTGTTATAATAAACTGTTTATTCGTGTATGTTATTAGAATTGTTTTTTATTCCCTATCAGTTTGATAAACCCTGTCTCGTCATTTATAAATTAGGTCATAAGAAATTCAGAATAAACCATTGTCCAACGTTATTTGTTGAAGTTTCCCAACTTGGTTGTTATAATTTTGTTGGCACAAAGGGACGTTCAATATTTGATTGAGTGGGTTTCTGCATATGCTAAATTCCAAGTGATTACCTTTTAATCTCTATTGATAAGGAATAATCTCTCTTATCCACTAAAAATACTATTGAAGTACTGAGGACCTTTCGACTACCAAGTTGCCATCATCAGAGTAAATTAAATTATAAATCAAAACGTGCCTGCTTAAATACTATTTGGGGATAATAATGTAAACAATGGGTTACCCTCAGCTGTAGATAAATTTGGAATTTAAAATTGTTTTTTCGTTTATACATTTCCATTCCTTCTAAATTACCTAGATATTTGTCTGTATTGTGTTTTAAAAGTGATAAACTTTCTTGAGAAATGGTGTGACCTGTATTCAAAATATGTTCGGTTACCGCTGATTTTTCACCATTATTTTTCTTTATATGGACAAAATGTTCCTTATAACGAAGGAACATTTTAATCCTTCTAGTCTGACCCACAAGGCATTTTGAACACGACTCACAATTGATTTTGTAAATCCCAGATTTGTCGAAATCGGAAACTTTATCAAAGGTGTTGCCTAAACGGTGTTTTAGCTTCTTCTTACATCTTTTTACCACTGGTTGTATTGCAAATTTAAAAACAAACTATGGAATGTATTAATTACTGAAGAATGATAAGTAAAACGTTTGAATTTTATTGAAGTATTTGAAGGTAAAAGCTCTAATTTCCTTTTTTGTTTAGAAATTATTGATTAAACATTTTTTTGCTGAAGTTTCTCAACTTCGTTGTTATAATTTTGCTGGCTCAAAGAGGCAATGGGCAACCCACTCTCCTTCTTTGGCTAATATTTTCTAAGCGAACTTGAAACCTCCTTAACATCAACATTGAATCAGTTTCCAAAAGTTTGGTATAGATGTGTTGACAACATTTTCGGAATTACAAGTAAAGATTTTGATTTACATGGCTTTTTGAACACGCTTAATAGCCAATTTGATTCACGGCGATTCACTGTCGAAATAGAAAAGATAATCAGCTTCCTTTCCTTGATATTAACATTATAACAGATGGTAATCACTTGGATTTCGACATATACAGAAAAACCACTCAAAGAAATAGGTATACCCCGGCGGATTCAGATACACCATTGAGACAAAATAGCTAGTTCATGGATTATTGAACGTCCCTTTGAGCCAGCAAAATTATAACAACGAGGTTGAGAAACTTCAGCAAATTGCGTTGGACAATGATACCACAAATCTTTGATCAATAATTCAATTTCTAAGCAAAAAAATTGAACGTAGTCAACTAACGAAATTAGAGCCATTACCTTCAAATAATTCAATAAAATTCAAAAGTTTCACTGATCATTCTTCAGTAATCAATAGATTCCATAGTTTGTTTTCTAAATTTGCAATACAACCAGTTTATAGATGTAAGAGGAAGCTAAAACACCGTATAGGCAACACCTTTGATAAGGTTTCAGACTCCGGGATTTATAAAATCGTTTGTGAGTCGTGTTCAAAATGCTATGTGGTTCAAACTAGAAGGAACGTGTTAACTCGGTATAAGGAACATTTTGTCCACATAAAGAAAATCAGCGGTAGCTGAACACATTTTGAATAACAGTCACACTATTTCTCAAGAAAGTTTATTACTTTTAAAACACAGTACAGACAAATATCTAGGTAATTTAGAAGGGATGAAAATGTATAAACGAAAAAGCAAATTATTAAATTCCGATTTATACAGCTAAGGGTAAGCCATTGTTAACATTATTATCCCCAAATAGTGTTTGAACAGGCATATTTTGATTTATAATTTAGTTTACTCTGATGATGGCTACTTGGTAGCCGAAAGATCCTCAGCACTTTAATAGCATTTTTAGTGGATAAGAGTGATTATTTCTTATCAATAGTGTTATAATATATCCAATGTGAACTCTTTTATATTTCATCTTTTATACAATTAATATCAAAAATAGAAGCTATTTCGACAGTTAATTTCTGTGAACCAAATTGGCTATTAACCGTGTTCAAAAAGCCATGTAACTCTTTACTCAAAATCGTGAAAATATTATCTACACATATATCAAATTTTTGGAAATTAGGGTACTTTTGATTTTAAGGTTTCAAGTTCGCTTAGAAAAATATTGGCTTAAAAAGGAGCTGTGTTGGAGATATTAAGATTTGAAAACCATTTCTTCTGAATGTTTATCGACTCGGGGATTCGGGTATTTGTAAATAGTGAAACAACATCAAATGAAACGAGAGTATCACCTGGTTCAAATTTGAAATCTTTCAATTTTGCCATTAGTTGCAAAGAATTTTTCACAGACAAACTTGGTAGTTTGGAAGTTGAAACATTCCTTAACTACCCATTTTGCTGTTTACATGGGACAATTAATCTTGACAAATCTTGGCTTCCGAATGGATTCCGCGTCACAATAGCTCGACTTGATACCAACGTTTCGCCAACCATTACAGGTGGCATCTTCAGAGCAGGCTTGAGGCTTGAACTGAAACTGAGCTATTGTGACGCGGAATCCAAGATTAGCTATCCGCCGAAGTCTACTATTCAAGATGGTACAATTAATGTTTGAAATGATTGGTCTCATGGAATACCCGTTAATGAATCTTAGGAAAGCAATACAGTTTAGGAAGATTAGGATTCGAAAGTCTAAGTTTGTGTTTTAAATTATTACAGCGGTACATGATTTTAATGATTTTTTTTTACTAGTTTAACGCATTCAGATAAATGGTTTCTGGCAATTTGCTCATAGGGACAATCATTGAACAATTCGGTAAATACCTTAATGAACAGTATTTTTAGTGGATAAGGATGAAGCAGTTTGTTTATTGTGAAATCTGATGGAAATAAATCTGGAGGATATACCACATTCAAAGCTTTCTCATCGAGTTTTCGATACAAATCTTGTTATGGTACTGGTACTGATAATTAACTGCAACCTGCTCGATTCCATACATTTCTAAATTGAAATTGTTTTCGATGACTAGTGTAGGATCATAGTCCTATATGCAGCAATCTGTAATGACCTGTTACGCAATTTGGTATTGTAATAATCTAAAAAAATGCACCCCAGAATTAACATGTTCTTTGTAGGTTGTTTACTCTTTCATAAAACTTGGTGTTTCCTCTGAGCTGGAAGAGAGCTAGATTCCTACCAATCTCTAAGATAATGGAGAAAGCAATTAATGTCGTGCTCATCCAATATCTAAAGAAAGTTTAGATAGATTAATGAACGACCGACAAAATGGCTTTCATCACCAGAGATCAACAGCATCATCATCATCATTTGAGGGGAGGAGTCTAACCCTCCAAATGCAGTTAGGCTACTTAGGCGGGCCCATTGTGCGCTCCGTGGTCAGAAACCTATTGTATTCTAGCAGGTATGTGGCCCGCCAGAAACCCAGAATATTGCCAGTGCTGGATTCCATAAGTTCTTCTGGGAGCAGTTTTGCCTCTCCGAAGTGTCAGTGCCTGGGGGATGCTAATGCTGGACATTCCAACAGGATGTGAGAGGCAGTTTCTTTCTCTCTCTCTGCATTTTCTACATATAGGGTCATCTGCGATGCCCATAGTGTGAAGGTGTTTGTTAAGACGACAGTAACCGGTTAGGATTCCAGTCATCTCTCTGATGTCCCTTCTGTTCAGAGAAATGAGTTTCTTTGAGAGCCTAGGCACAGGTTCTTTGATGAAGAGCTTAGACTGCCTCATGCATTGTAATAACGAGCCCTTCCTTGGTTTTACTGTTTACTAAAGGTTATCAATTTACTTATTTCATCGAATTCATTCATATATATCATTTGCCTTGATTAACTAATATCAATATAGCTTGCAGGACGTGTACCGATAACCAGGAAGTGACCCGCATCTCGGGTTTCTCATTAGCTAGGCAAATCTGGCAACAATACGGTCAATAGATATTTGTAATACTCACTCTTCTTTGGTTGAGACACTAACACATTAATTAAGCACTGTGTGATTGAGGGTAGTTTATAAATTATGCTAAGTAGAAAAACTCTCAATCAAAACATATATAAAATGTTTAATAATAATAAAGAAATAAGCAATTATAAAGAATGAACTAAAGGTTAAAAAATTAAATATAACTAAAGTATTAATCAAGAGATTATGTTGAATTTATAAAATAATTAATCAATCCTTAATTTTAAATCAAACTCATTAGAACCTAAATATGAAATAAAAACTACTTTAACCTAGCCCGGATGTACCAGGGTAAAGAGTTAAACAAAACTATTATGATTCTATTTATTAGATTCTAAATCTCGTGTATTAAGCAATATGACTTGATTCTAAATGAACTTAGCGAAAATTCTACCATAAACACCACAACGCAAGCTTAACTAGAAAACTTGGAAAGTTTTCTAAAATACGATTCAAGTGATTCGTGAAATAGTCAAAGTAAGATTTAACTCAAGAAGTTAAAATATAACTGACTTTAGTGTGACGAGCTTGGTTTTTTATAATCTTGGATAACCACTCGTATTTTAGTAATATGTTTGGGGGTAGTAACTTTTACCCAATAAGAGAGAGTAGCCTAGACTGGGGCAAGCTGAATATAAAAGAACTATTTTATTTTTGTTGACAGGGACCTTGATTTTATGACCTTATTTAGACTTCCTTGAAATTAGATATGAATGAAAATTACATCAACTGAATATTCTTATAACATATTTAATAAGAAACGACTGCGTCCTGTAGGTCTTATGTATGTGAATAGATTGTAGTCTCAAAGGGAAAGACAGGGTAAAACACTTCTGTTTGAAAAATAGCAAGAGATCAACTTGCTGTTTCGAATTGATCATAAAAATATATCTTAACTACCAATATACTGTAAAGCACTTGTTTTCTTTAGAACCATATCTGTTAACCTTGTCGGTATTTTACAAATTATGATTCAGAGACTATCATTTCGTTTCCGTGCCACAGATACAAAGAACAAACTGTATTAGTTTATGATGGGACTCATGTACTTGACTTGTCCGGAATAAAAGGCAACAAAGAATATCCTATTTCAATTTACGTTAATGGGTGTTCTTAAAGCCCAGCTTGAATTTTAGCAACATGTTTGATATCTGAATGAATTGTAATTGATAATTAATAAGGCAGCTTTGCTAGTGTGGCGATTCTCGACACAGTTCAGACCACTCTTTATTCAGTTGGCCCAGAAAGGCGAGACCCCCCAAGCAATTCGATAAAGCGACCATTGGCTCCGGTCCGACATGGGCGCCAGACGACCCTCGCCTGGCCAGGGAGTTGGCCATTTCGTTTCCTTCATCTCCACTGTGTCCAGAGACCCAGATGAGTTGAACTTTATTTCTCCTGGCTAGTTCAGCCAGTGTATCCCTGCATTCTTTGACAAGGCTTTATGTGACTGGGTGATTTGAGAGCTCCCAGAGCCGACCGTCTGTCTGTGATCTGCTAGCTACGTAACATATAATATGGCAGGATACTGTTAAAACTACGGTGAATCTCTAGCTGTATTTCCGGGTGCTAATTTCCCACTACCTACTATCAAGATAAGGATAATAGGGGTGGGAGGTAAAAAATAATACTATCATAAACGTAACTTGGTAATACTTTATTCATCAGCCTTATATGGAATACTAGCAAATTTCACAACAATCATAAATAATAAATATCTATCTAATTTAGCAAAATTACATGATGAATCACATTTATCAAAGATGATATGCGAGTAGGTACTGTTTACGAAAGTGATATTTAAGACCAACATGAAGATGCATAAATTATTGGAACCTTATGATATGTAACAAGGGAATATGTTCGTTGGATAAGCTGCACCAAACTTAAGTTCAGATGTGTATTAAAGAGGCACCATTAGAACCATAAGATAAAAATAACGGGCGGCACAAGCATGCCCTAAACTATAAACCGATCTTCCACTGACAGACCCTATTGAGCCCACCAATACGGTTACAGATCATTACCGTCGTTCAACTGTTTCACTCTATTCGTAGATTCAAGTAATTTTAGCGGAACATTTGACGAAACTTGACAGTGTATTGCAGATTATGATATTATTATGGGCGGGTGATTCTAGTTTGAACTTCTTTTTAGAAGTGGTAGATTGAATAGAGCGAAAACGCAAGGTCTTCATAAAACAAGACGAAATCGTGCCTAATTCGTTTCTGATCTCAAAATGGTTCTATGTACTCAATGATTATAGCGAATATCAGTTTTTTCAAGCTGAAGTATAAGCCTGAAAATATGCACGCCTTGAAAATGTTGATGCTGAAATACAGAATACAGTTCGAGAAGATGCAGCATAAAAATAAACTGAATATCGCAAACCTATGGTACATGCTTGAGGAATTTTGTTGAATAAGATATATTCCAAATATGCTCTCAGGAAAAACCTGAAAGATTTTCAGTTGATAATTTTTCTTCGGAAGCTGTGCTTTTGACCCCGATATGAATGCAACTAAAATGACAATATTGATACAACACTGATACATAAATTCCCTTCACTTTTCACGGCTAATATAAATTTATTGAAACTTTGAAACAATGTGATATGATTTAGGATTGTCTCATCTGTATTATACTGGTTCCTATATTTATGCAAATTACCATTTGATGAATGGGAAATAAGCGACTAATAATAAGATATGGCGAATAACATGGCTAACGATGTTCGATTGGGGGAGGGGGTTGCGGCACCCTACCCGGATTGTCCTGATTCAACTGAGATGCAGTTACACTTCTGGTTTGCAAAGTTGATGTTGCGGGTTCATCCAACAGTTGCCTCAAACGTTGAAGTTGAGCTTCAAGCTGTCGGTTGTGATCTTCCAGAATTTGCATTCTAGCTTCTAACCTGTTAAGACATATGAAGATATTCAGTATGTTTTCCACCGAATCGCATGCTATAACTTAATTTTCAAGTTACATGGTTCAAGGAACAGTTATAAATATTACTACTGGCGGAGTATCAAGTGTGGTATACAAAGGAAATAGGGAGTGGAACAATATTTCTATCCCCTTCGAGGCATGATACGTAAATAAATTTCTGCCGAAAAGTTTAGTAGTTTTAATGTGTAGTAATCTACTGGACGATTTTTTCAAAAGTACCCACCAGGGATATCTCAGAAACTATCAGGAAAATAGAACATTGTCGAGACATGTAAAGTTTCATACCGAGGTAGACTTCTTTCGTTGTATAACTTACTAGTGACCTTCTAGTTGTGCAGAGCCGCCATGGGACACAATTGTGGCTAGCCCTAACACCATGATGTGGATCTTCGAAGCCATACTTAAACTCAGGTTGACGTATGCTTCGGTGGTGTAGTGGAAAAGAACAGAGCTCAGAATAAGCAAATCATATGAGAAAGCTCATCCTGGGATGAGCCACGGTAGCTATAAAAAACTACTCCCACCAGCAAATTGAGCTGAATGGAAATACCATCATGCTGAAGAATAATGCCAACTATCAAGGTATAGCACTAGATAAAACACCAATCCAGCACCTAAAGAATGCTAGAAGAGGACACGTGCCTTAAAAGTTTGCAGAAGCAGGTAGAACATGGGGTAGTTCGCCCAAGATACTGCTCTGGATGTATATAGAACCAAGCAAATCACCAAACAAAGAGAATTTACTGGCTCGCTTATATATGACAGTAAGGATTGCGAAAAGGGTTAACATAAGCAAAGACAAATCTCAAGGAGGCATAACACTTCGATGGAAGATGAAGCACTCAAATCTCATGGTACCAATGGAGGACCTGGGCAAGATGTTCATGTTTACACAGAACCTCTAAATCCACCATGGAAACATAGAAAAGTGGAGACCCTGTTAGAAAAGGAACAATTCATTTGATCCAAAACCGCAGAAGCTACGGAGTCCGGGCCTTAGAACCAAATACTCGGAACACTTGGGTGAATACACTAGTACAACTGAATTTGCACGAAGGAAACAAAAAAACTGATATAGTCATCATGTCTGATTAGTAGAGGGAAATTGTTAGTCCAGGCCACGAACCGGAAAATATATGTCAGAATCGAAAAATTTTTGTGGGATTCTATTCGTGGGTCTATCAGGATCATTTATAACACATAACCCCCCCCCCCCCCTTAGAGCCCAGAAATGGCCAAAACTTGCCGTTTTTCCACCCCAGAATTGATTTAAAGTAACTCTGACGTCAAAATCGTGATCAGCGACTAAATAATCCCCTTGGTGGATTTGAAATCCAAAAATAATATATATGTCAAAATAATCTATAAGAGTGCGAAAATGGCCAATTTGATGAATTTTCCACCCCCAGAATTTATTGTAAATCTGACGTCAAAATCGTGATCTGCGACCCAAAAAAAACCTTGGTGCTTTTAAAATTCCAAATTACCCTTTGGTTGGGAGGGGGGGGACAAGGGTGACCGGTGAGGTTTTATGTGTTATGAATAATCCTGATAACCCCACGAATCGAATCCCACCAAAATGTAAGTCATTTAATAGTGATGTTAGAGCTGTTGGATTTTTTTTTTTAATTCTAAAATGTTGCACTATTTTTCTAATATTTCTTGCTCTATTGGTCGTGAAAATATAAACTGAATAAAGATCGAACTGATTGGATATAATTACTTTAAAAATGGATCCTAAGCTCAAAAAGCATTGGGTATTGATTTTTTTTACTATAAATGCAATAAATAACGTATCATCCGATCTTTACACAAATTGGAGGAAACATGTATTTTTATGCTATAAACAGTATAGTGGGGTACAATTTTTTTATGCATATGAATTTTCTTAATCAGTTTTTTAGTTGGTACTAAATCTCAACCACCCTAATCACCTGGTCTTCTAGTAACAACATTTTAACAAAATAACATATATTCTCGACTAACCTTCCTTTGTGTTGTCTAAGAAGTCTGGCTTCTGCTAGAACATCGTGTTGAGGCTGAGGCGGATGAGGAGCAGTACCACGTTGCAATTGATCATATTCTTGAATTAGGGCAGTATTCTCTGCTTCCAGTTCTCTAATCATATCTTGCAGTTCCGCCCTCTGTTCTTCATCTATCACCAACATCAATTGTCCTGGACTAGCTGGTGCTCCCTCCAGAGACTGGCAGTAATCTGCGATCAATCGATGTTCGTCTTCTGGCGAAACCGCTCTCAACTCGACTTCGGCCAAACGACTTGCATATATTTCCAGTCTTGAATGCATATCGTTGTGTTGAGGTGAAGCAACCGGGCTCTCTAACTCGTCGCCTTCCAGAACTGTACGAACTGGCAGATAACCCACTCGGGGATGTTTGGCGAAGTATCGCTTGCTCTTGAATTTATTTTTAAGGGCTTTAGTGAAATCTCTCATGTCTTCTATCGATGTGGTAGCTGCACAATACTCGTGCATCGGATGGGACAACTTGTGCCCTTTTGTCAGTCGACCAGCAAAGAAACAGGACTGGCACATATCAAAATTAAAGCATTTCAAACACCTGCCAACAATAACCTTAGGATTAAGATTCATAATGATCATCAGAAGATAGAAGATTCAAATATGGTCATTAAATCTAGCTGTCATGTTGCTTTCAAGGTTGCAATAACTTTTCTAACTTTCCAAGATTCCTTTAAATATTGAATAAAGTACACAGACAGAATAAAGGTAACATAAACTATGTGTTGTGATACCCAACAATTGTATTATTAGTTTTTCTATAAGTTGTTAGACCGCTAGAAGCAGGGTATCAATACTTGAACAGGTACCTACTCATAAAAACTGTGCCCTCAATATAAATTATACTAGGCAAGGGCAAGTTACAAAAAATTATTTGAATACCGAGAAGGGCCAACCACGGTCGAGGCTGTTTCCTATGTGATAAGTGAGTCCGCTAAGCGTCATCTGTTGCGTAGTACCAAAAGGGTGGCGCATGAGTCGAGGAATGTTCTCTGGCACGTATACGACCGTGTTTGAACGGCGCCTAATCCTGACAACATATTTCGATCCATGCACCAGCTGGTGGCTCAGAGAGGGACTACGAGTTTGGCGACATGTAAGAGACTCATGTCAAACATAGAGTTCCCAGACCAGGGTGTCCTCGAACTGCGTGGCAAAAATAAAACCGAAGATTCTTTGATTGGAAAAAAATTTGATGAGCCTTTTTACTTTTGCCTCAAGTGTCTTGTTTAGCCGGTAGAGGGCTTCAAAGTTGCAAAAATAATTTTGTTTTTTCGGTATAACTTGAGAACGTGATGAAGGACTTTTAAAATATTTGGCAGGTGAGTTACTGTCAATAATAGCCGTTTTTGAGAGCGGAGCATAGAGCCTTAGAGACCATAGAAATGGCTCAAACTTGAGGATGTAACGGGAAAAGTGTCCAGAACTTTTTTGTTGTCGATGTAATTCACTCGTTATTTTTTATGTAGATAGCTTATCTAATTTGAAAACTTTTCTTACTCTTAGAAAATTTTGATAAAATCAACGGATTAGCTTGAAAAAAATAATTTTCGAGTCTCTGCAATTTTGGCTTACTAATTTTACTTGATTAAAATACCTTAGTTGCCTTTGCTTTTCTAATGTCATTTTGGCATTTGGAGAATTTATTCTCAAAACTGTCAGTTTTTACTTTGCTTTCCGTAAAAATTTTATAAAATAATGGCTCAAAATTTCACTAACACTGAAATGGTTAATATCTCGGTAAAACACGAATAATAAAAACAATAGAAATGGGGAAACGATGTGATTATTTAGGAAAAACAGATGCTAAATTAAAAGAAACAACAAAACTTTTTTGGAAATCGCTAAGGCATCAATTGTTCGAAATGTTGCCCATTTTCCTGAATACACAAATTAATTCGTTTCAAGAAATTGGATTGAACTCTGGCTAGTACTTCAGGATCATTCTTCAATAAATCCGCTTCATGATTAATTCGTTGCAACAATTCCTCTCGTGTGTTTACTGGAGCTGCATAAACTTTCGACTTCAAAGCGCCCCATAGAAAGAAGTCGCAGGGCGTCAAATCAGGGGAGCGGGCCGGCCAGTTCACTGGTGCATCGTGTCCTCTACCTATCCAGCGATCTGGATATTCCGCATTCAAATGTCACCTCACAGCTAATGTGAAATGAGGAGGTGCACCATCATGGATAAACCAGGCCACGACGAATGTGTAAGGGCAAGTCTTCCAACATTTCAAGTAGCCTTTGTTCCAAAAAGTTCAAGTAGTTTTCCCCGTTCAATCGATCGGGTATAACGGTAGGGCCAATAATAAAGTTATCCACAATTCCAACCCAAACATTGATTTTAGTTTGATTCTGAAAATATGTAACTTCCGTTTCATCAGCAGAGAAATGTTCATTATGGAGGTTAAAAAGACCACATCTCGTGAAAGTATCTTCGTCCGTGAACAGAATTCTTCTACAAAAATTGGGGTTTGCGTTTTGTCTTTGGACAATAAGTCGACAGAAATCTAGCCGATGACCTGGATCCATGGGCAATAAGTCTTGAACTGTTTTAATATGATAGGGATCCAACAGTTCTTCTTTCAGTACATTATGAACTAATGATTTTGAGGCTCCAATACGAAGTCCCAAACGTAGTGTGCTTATCCCAGGTTCAGTTTCAACCGCTTCCAGTATCGCTTCTTCGAGCTCTAACGTCCTTCTTGTCCGTCTGCGTCCAGTTTCTCTGCGATTTGCTTCAAATTTGCCAGTTTCGCGAAGGTTTGCCGATTTGGAATTCTGCGATGCGGATATCTTTCCCTTCTCCGGCCATTGCAACGACAAAGTCCATAAATCAATAACATATCAACCATTTCAGTGTTAGTGAAATTTTGAGCCATAATTTTATAAAATTTTTACGGAAAGCAAAGTAAAAACTGACAGTTTTGAGAATAAATTCTTCAAATGCCAAAATGACATTAGAAAAGCAAAGGCAACTAAGGTATTTTAATCAAGTAAAATTAGTAAGCCAAAATTGCAGAGACTCGAAAATTAGTTTTTTCAAGCTAATCCGTTGATTTTATCAAAATTTTCTAAGAGTAAGTAAAGTTTTCAAATCAGATAAGCTATCTACATAAAAAATATCGAGTGAATTACATTGACCACAAAAAAGTTCTGGACACTTTTCCCGTTACATCCTCAAGTTTGAGCCATTTCTATGGTCTCTAGGCTCTGTGCTCCACTCTCAAAAATGACCATTATTGACAGTAACTCACCTGCCAAATATTGTAAAAGTTCTTCATCACGTTCTCAAGTTATGCCGAAAAAATAAAATTATTTTCGCTCGCGCTCGATATCAATACTTCGCAGTCTTCCCTTCTTCATATTCTTATAACTCATATTTCACCAGTTTATTCTTGTTTGTTAAATATACAGTGTCACCATTAAAGTCCGCATGATATGGGAATTAAAAAAAATAGTTTTGGTTGAAATTTGATGTCGGGAACAGTTTTAGGTTTAAATTAGAGCAAAAAGGACATCTACAGTTATGACCAAGCGATCTTAGTTAACTGTCAAATTTGACATTTGTTGCAGAAAGTGGCGGGAAGTGTCATTGCGAAATCGAATTTGAAAAAAATATTTGAAAAAGATGTTTCTACTGCAAATTTATGTATGTGTGCAAATTTTCAAAAGTCTAGAATGAAGTTGAGATTCTTGATATTTTTATCAAATAAAATAACTTGCTGTTTTAACAATTTACTAATTACAAGATATTATATTTTCAGAAAAGGTGCGAAAACTAATGTCTAATTAAAACAATGGCTTCTTTTGACAGGTTTCCCTATATCTCACATGCATTTAATATTTTATAAGATAAAATATTTATCATGGAACTGACATGTATTAGACAAATAAGTTAATTTTTACCATTTAAGTAAACTTTGGATTTGTAAAAATATTTTATTTGATAAAAATATCAAAAATCTCAACTTCATCCCAGACTTTTGAAAATCAGCACATGTACATAAAATTGCAATAGAAACATCTTTTTTACATATTTTTTTTCCAAATTCGATTTAGAAATGTCACTTTCCGCCACTTTCGAAACAAATGTCAAATTTGACAGCTAACGAAGATCGCTTGGCCACAACTGTTAATGTCCTTTTTGCTCTAATTTGAACCTAAAACTGTTCCCGACGTCATTACTATTTTTTTTCAATTCCCATATGGGGGGGGGGGGGACTTTAATGTTGACGCTGATATATTTGGAAATTCGTGTTACTTTATGGTTTACCCCTTCTACTCGAACAAAACGTCAACCATTGAACAATATCAGAGAATGTTGTTCCCCAGGTTTGGAGAAGACAACAAATCGACTTCAAAACATTATGTTAGTCTGACCTCCTAAACGAAAGTGTCGCATATACAAAACAGTCAGTTTGAGATATGTGACCTTTTAAATCTAACTAAGGCCAACAGACTTTAGGTTAATTGCGTAGTGAAACACGTGTTTACAAGTAACTTTCAACAGTTTTCAAATACGACTTTTTTTGCTAGGAAATGCATATACTGCAAAAATAGTAATGCCCTTACAAAGAAAAAATGCTGTATGTAAGCACACATTCTGATTTTTTGTTAAGCATTGATCATTACTACATTTATGCCTAGTAACTAGTAGTTAAATCATGTTGTCTCAGGATCGTTTCCTATTGCAAGTACAGCCCTTCGGATTAATTATATCTACATTGAAAAATGTAGTTCTTATGTGATATAGATTTAATTTAAATTTTTTAATTAATTAAACCTAAAACGTTTTGAAAGGCAATTTTCCCAAAATTAAAAATTTCTTCAAATTTTGGATTTTTTCAATTGAGGCTAAAACTAAAAACTGAATAGTTATAGAAATAATTTAATATAGGTAATGATGTACTTTCGATAAAAACTAAAACTGAATAATAATTTTACATTGAAAAAGCCCAAAATTAGAAAAAATTCATAATTTTGGAAACTGGTATCTTAGGCTGATTTGAAAAACCTTTTGACACACGGTTTTTTATTAGATTTTTAGGAGTGACCAAAAATACTCATTATTGGTTTAGATTGATTTGACAAGTGCCATAATCATATCAGTACTCCCGGACATCGTAGCAAGTGATTTTGGACACCTAGGAAGTAAATTTTTAAACAAGTTAACAATCCGCACATAATAATCACCACAAGTTTCAAACTGAATGTCAAGCATCGCGCAAACGCCAATGTTTGGTCCACAGATAAGTGACACCTCCTTATAAATCTTGAAGATACCAGATGTAGGAACCATATTTAAATAAAAAAAAAAAAAAAAGATTGAACCTACCTGTATCTTAAGCCAACAATGGGATACTGTTTACAGGAATTGCACTTCGCCTGATGTTTGGCAGTTTCAGCCGCTGCTAGTCTATGCAACACTGGGAGCCATACTAGAGATTGAGGTTCTTGGTTCAACCAAGCTAGGAAATGCGCAACCTCTAAATCTTCTCGATCCCCAAGACAGCTACGAACGCTGGGCTCAATGTTAGAGCCTCCGAACGCAGCAACTTCCCCAAGTTGTCTTGGTACTTGAAGCACGTCGTGAAGAAGTAACCCTAGTTTTCGTTGATCGGCTTTCTGTTGAGGATCTGCGATTAGACGGAAGAGATATCGATACTTATCTTCTAGGTGGCCTTTTGATAGGAGAGTCAGTCCAACCTGTAAGTATGGAAAGTTAATCCTGGATGGAAAATTATTTTAACAAATTCCATTAACATTCAACTTCTTTGATTTGTATATGTATATTGACTTTGACCAAAGATATTTATGAGCAAAAAAATTATGCAATAAATTATATAAATGCCACCAAAATACCTTGAAACTTAAGACTCGCAACTGGCCAGTTCGTTGACTATCATAAACATTCAACAACCAATTCAACGCCAAATCAACAGACAATGGAACATCAACTATAGTAGGATGCTGGACAGCGGCACTTGCATAAATCGCTCTTAGCACAAGAACCATATCGGCAACATCAAGTAACTTATCATTTTGCCCTCGAAGACCATGTAAATCGAAAGCTTCGGACGCTGACGCTAATGTAACTAAATCTAAACAGATCTTTTTCTGGAGACCTCTCAATTTTAAAGCAGTTCTATAAGCGGAAAAGTGAACCTCGTTGAGTTGCAGAAGACATGCCGCTAATTCTAACATTTGAGGATGGTCCCAATGGGTTGTTTCGGTGCTATGGTTAATATAATATGGCACTTTAGCAGGAGTGGTTGCACGTTCCCAGGGAGGTTGAACACTTGACGGTCCAGGAGAAATTTCACCTGCAATGGAAGTTAGTTAGATAATCATTATTTTATTTCTGTTCACTTTTCATCCAAAGAAAAGTATTGAAATAGGTCGATAAATAGAATCAACATTTTTCAGTTTACATTTTGCAAGCCTAGAAACCCAGGATGGGATGGGGTCTAGAATTAATGTCAGTCCGCTAGAAATACCTTGTAAAAATATGACATTTTAAGGTGTTTGAAAGAATTTATTTAGAAAACGTAAGAATAATGTTCAAATAGGTTTTTTTGCACTAGAATACATATTACTACACATAATTTGATTTTGTTTATTGCAAAGGCCCTTTCCAAACATTCGATAGGGTATTTTAATGGAAATTGCACTGTCGCAATGAAAAAATGATAAAATATTCAAAAGAAAATTGTATAGGCGACTTTTCAAAGAATCAAAGAAGTTATTAAAAAATCAAAGCTTTGAAATGTTATGAATACTTTTCTACTAACTTTGCTTATAGCAAGAGCACCCTCCAAAGACTTCAATACGAATGAGGAATCAAAAGTTGCTGAAACTAATGAAATATTTAGCGTACATGATGTCTCCGGTCCATTTGTGCATGTGTAGTGACAAATCAGAGCATAGTGCGCGAGTGAAAGTGTATCTGTAAGTCAGAAAAATCTAAAGGACTAGATGGACTGTAGTAGCAAAGTATTTAGTTTAATTTCATTCTTTTTTAAGAAGGTTGATGAAAAATCCAGCGGGTACAAGTTACAACCTAAGCTGTGATGACTGACTTGTAATTTGCACAGAACATGAGAAAAATTTACGTTTTACATTGGCACAATCCAAAGTCACCGACCTCCTAGTTATGACTAACCTTGTGTACTTCCAGTGAGTTGATCTCTCCTTTCTCGAATGGCGGCTTGCAAGGCTCTACAACGGGCGCTACAATCTTCTAATTGTGCAGCGAGGTTGTTAGGTAAGGCTCCGCTCAATGTACCTGCTTGCAATCTTGCTTCTTCTAACGATCTCTGCAATGGTGGCAGTTGCATTTCCAGGGTTTTCAGACTATTGAGCAACTCTCTGGCTTCCGCCGAACTTCTTGGTCCGTTCCATGTCAACGTAGCCCTCTCGAGTCGCGATACAGCACCGGCGGCTTCTTCCAGGTTCAACGTTAGCTGTTTTAGTTTCTTGAGAAAATTGTTAAAATTAGTCATCCTACCAAAAACTAGACCAATGCACAGTTATTACTGTGGATTTATTGATTTATTTTTTTATATGCTGTTAATTTCGTGTTAATTTTTCGTCGAAGGAAGCAGGTTCATAGACAATTTTTAATCTATTTCCACTTATTAGATTAGTCCAGTAATAAACGTACTCAACTTCTGGTTTGTCAGTTATAAGTGGATTCTGAAAAATTCTTTTTGCATATTATTTGGTTTGGTACACAATGCTAAATCCGCAAAAAAAATGGGTGGAGCCTTCCCCTCATATGAATAAACAATGATTGGTCCACATTTATCTAAGGGGTTTACGAGGTCGCTGATTAAGAATCCGGGGTAAAAAATTCAAAATAGCTAAAATTGCGAAAAACCCGAAAATTCAAATATGCTTAAAATTCAGGTATTTATGAAATACATAGTGTGTAAATCAAAACTATGTACACAATAAATAACACATTAGAAATCTGAAAAAACTGGAAAAGAAGTAGCGGTCCCAGCCTTATGCACGGTATACTACCATCATGCGCAGGAGGTGAAAAGTCGCTCTAGAATGAAAGAGGAAACCAAATGATTCTCAATTATTTTAATGATAATCCACATTCGAGTCTTTGGGATGCTAGTAGAAATTTAAATATTTCTAAAAGTCAAATCTGGAAATGTTTGAAGAAAAGCGGTGAGAGACCTTTTAAGGCAAAATTTCTTCATATACTTGAAGCTAGAGATGCTGAAGTAAGAATGGAATTCTGTTTATGGCTGCAAGGTATGTACCTAGAAAATCCTGAATTAAAAAAAAATATTTTGTACACGGATAAGGCTACATTTACGACCAATGGGCTTGTATCATCACAAAATATCATAATGTGGAGCGAGCATAATCCAAATTGGGTAATCAAGTGTGAGAGGCAAATACTTCTCAAAGGTAAATATTTTCTGTGGTATTTTAAATGAAAAGATTATTGGGCCATACTTTTTTTATCAAAATTTAAATGCTGCTACCTTTCTTAGATTTCTACAAAATGAGTTTACCGATGCACTTATGACCTTCCTCTTGATTACCGCTACAATTTATACTTACAACTTGATGGGGCACCTATCCATAAAGCTGTTAATGTGGGACAGTGGTTAAATGACAATTTTCCTAATCGTTGAATCGGACGAAGTAGTCCTCTTATTCGTTAGCCGCCGAGATTCCCAAACATTACGCCGCTTGATTTTTCTTTAGGGGATAATAAAAAATAAAGTATATGCTACAAGGTCTCAGAACCGAGAGAAACTTTGTGATAGCATCAGAGAAGCTTGTCACAGTATAACTCGACAGCAGTTAAGAAATGTGATAAGGAATAATCGGCGACGAATTGACAAGTGTATAAGGGAATTCGGTGGATTAGTGGAAATTACAAAATTTCTCATCTAATTAATTTAATGATTAATTTTGTTTAATAATTTGTAAAGTGTCGATAAAAGTAAATTTTCTTTTCTTGGACAACCTGTATTATAGTACAGGGTGTCCCATTTTGGATACTTTTGCGGGGTATCTCCTTTATTTTTAAAGATAGAGAGTTGCGGTTTTCGCGACACTGTGCTACTTTTTCGTAAAACTCAAGTTGCCGTTAACAGAATTTTCATAGCCCTTTTAGTTTTTAAGATACAGGGCATTTCTGAAAATGTTGCATTTTGTGACCCCCCTCGTATCTCCGTTATCCTTCAACTTATCGAAAAGGTAAAATAACATTCTAATAGTTTTTTTTCCGTAGATTGCAGTGGTGTAGATAACTTTTGTTACATATTTACTGTTTTTGAGTTATATAGCAAACTTATGTTTTTTTAAATGGAACACCCTGTATATTTATAGACTATAAAATTTGTCTTTTTTTTACCTTTTCAAAAATATATGATAGTATAAACTTTTTTTCAGAAACACGCAAATAATTGACAATTTTTAGAAATTAAATACATATTTTAATTGTAGTCCATTGATATTGTTTATGACAAGAAACAGAAATAAACATCAAATCTCTATCGCATTTAAGCTGTTTATTTTCGTTCTTTTGGTATCATTATTCAATAGATATTTATCAATTTTTTCGAATAATGGCAGTTTACGATAATTATGAGAAATATGATATGATGGTATGTTTTATACAGAGTAATGAAAATTCTGAAGAAGCTTCGGAATTATATTTCCAAAGTTGTGTAAGCTATTATGGCTATGAAAATCTCTATTATCATTTTAATTTTTGCTTGTTAGATATCCAGAAAGAAGGCAACCGTTTTTTGGGAAATTTGCCTGTTTAAAAGCAAATTTTCATTTGTTCACCCGCGCCCTAAAACATACAACAAAGAGAACAGGGAAAGAAAAGAGATAGATACTTTAGGATATATAGAAGCAACATCTTCGTCCTCATGTAGAAAAATTTAGAAGGAAATTGGTGTGCCAAAAACTAACGCTCAGAGGATCTTGAAGAAATATAAGTATCATCCATATAAATTTAATATCCTACAACATTTGCATCCTGGCGATGCCGAGCGCCGGGCACTGTTTTGCCAGTGGTATTTGCAACAAATCGATGCTAACGATTTATTTGGCAGACTTGTTTCTTGGTCAGACGAATGCTTTATTTCAAGTGCTGGCATTTTCAATCGTCACAATACCAGGAACTGGCGTAGTGAAAATCTGCATTTAATGTTTGAAAGGGCACAACAAGGACGCTTTGGAGTTGAGGTTTCATGTTTTATTTTGGGTAGACATATAGTTTATAGGATTTTTGAAGGAGGTCTTACAGCACGTAGATACCTAGAAATTCTTGAGGAAGTTATTCCAGAACTGCTCGAAAACATTCCATTAGCCCAGTATAATGCTTTTACCTACAGCAAGATGGTGCCCCAAGTCATAACTCTAGGCTCTTAAGGGCCTTTCTAAATAATAACTTTCCTCAAAGATGGATAGGTACCAACGGACCTGTTAGATGGCCTCCACGATCACCAGATCTCTCAATTTTAGATTTTTTTTATGGGGCTATATACAAAATGAAGTATATAAAACTCGATATGACGGCATTGCAGAACTTCGAGAGGCAATTCATTTAGCTTTTCGAAATCTGCGAATGAGAACAATGGTTCTTTTGAACGCTATTCAAAGAATCTCAAAGATGTGCCAATTTTGCATTAGAGAAAATGGTGGTCAATTTAAACATCACATTTAATTTTTTTTAATAATGTTATTTTTTTGTGTTTTTGTTATATTGTCACTTTACGCCAAAAAACTGTTGTTACAAACTTACTGTTAGAAAAAGATCTAGGGGAATTTTTTTTAATAGATACCTATATACAAGGTATCCAATTATTTGTTAGTAATATGTAAGTTGCACTTGTTTATTATTGTTATCCATAGCCTACTATTAAAATATGTATTTAATTTTCTGAAAATTGTCAATTATTTGCGTGTTTCTGAAAAAAAGTTTATACTATCATATATTTTTGAAAAGGTAAAAAAAAGACAAATTTTATAGTCTATAAATATACAGGATGTTCCGTTTAAAAAAACATAAGTTTACTTTATAACTCAAAAACAGTAAATATGTAACAAAAGTTATCTACACCACTGCATTCTACGGAAAAAAATCTATTAGAATGTTATTTTACCTTTTCGATAAGTTGAAGGATAACGGAGATACGAGGGGGGTCACAAAATGCAACATTTTCAGAAATGCCCTGTATCTTAAAAACTAAAAGGGCTATGAAAATTCTGTTGACAGCATCTTGAGTTTTACGAAAAAGTAGCACAGTGTCGCGAAAACCGCAACTCTCTATCTTTAAAAATAAAGGAGATACCCCGCAAAAGTACCCAAAATGGGACACCCTGTACACTGAAAATCGGTACAGGTATTTTTAACGTTATCCTAATTAAGAATCCGCCATCAGTTTTTCTCTATTATGTATTACTAGTATCGACTTGAATCAAAGCGCATATTGAAAGTAACGTTCGAGTAAAGCGGGTTTAAAACCATATTATTCTCATTTTTCTATCTTGCACTAATCTCAAAAAGTGATATAAAATTACATCTAATAGATTTGAAACTTATAAGAAAATACCATATTTTTGAAATGTATTACGTTTCATTTTGATATCTATTATAATTTGTAAGTTTTGGCCATTTTGAGGAGTGCCGATGAACTGTCACGCACCCAAATTTGGACCTTTGAACCTTTATCCCTGCCGTTAGAAAGAAAATATCGAAAAAATTAAAATGCATACTAGTAACCCAAAACTATTACCTCCGATCGTTTTTAGTTAATATTATTTCTCCAATCAATGGTGGGGTTAGTTTAAAGAATAGCGCGTGACGTCAAAATAAATAGTTTGTCATCAATAACTTCTAAATAAATAAATATTTTGAAAAATTTAAGTATAAACTTGTCAAAAACTAAATTGCCTTTGATATGTATTTGGTTTCATTTCGATATCGATTATAATCATAAGTTATGGACACTTATTGATACACTGACTCACTGTGACGCCCGCAAATATTGACCTTTGAACTTGCATATCTCCCGTTAGGACGAAGTTATCGAAAAATACATATTAAAGGAATTACCCAAAACTGCAACCTCAATTTTTCTAAATGCAATTTATTAAATGTTCGTTAACATTCAAGGACCTCGGATTAGTAGTCAGCGACCTCGAAAACACACGAGATGATATTTTGAAGCCAAAATAATGACTTTGGGGTTTTTTGTTGCTAATTAACAAATAAAAGGGTCACTAATATTTTTTGTACCTCGGATTCGTAATCAGCGACTTCGAAAACCCCCGAGATGACATTACACATTTTGTTGTTTTTTCAAGCGAATAAAAAGGTGTTTCAATTTTTAGCTTAAACTAGTAGCCCAAAAATACCCGTAGAAGGTATTTACAGCCGGAATAAATGAATTTTGACTTTTGCATCAATTGATTGTTAATACATTTATTGTTTATTTAAAAGGAGAGGGGATCCAACCATTTTACGGTATACACCGAACCAAACAATATGCAAAAAGCATTTTTCAGAATCCACCTGTAATAGGTAAATCAGAAGTTGAGCATGTATTCTGCTATTTTTGACTGAACTTTTTTTATACTTTGACTGCACGAAAGTGAAACCTATAATGTTTGAAGAACATAGTGTGAGCCAGGAATGGAATGTAGGGAGGGGAGATAGGCATTCGTATGGTTTGGAGGTTATAGGGATAGGGAAAGACCTCCCTAGCTAAAGAGTTCCACAACTTCACTGTTCGATAAAAAAGGAAGTCTGGTAGGAAGAAGATCGGCCGGTCTCGAGTTTGACAGTGAAGTGGCGATTAGTTTGAGCTCGTCTAGTCCGCCTATCAGGAATCTCTTGTGGTGGAACAACAGTCGAGGTTTCTGATGAACACCGACCATGGAAATATTCATAGAAAACGGAGAGACCTCCCACCTTTCTACGATGTTGTAGATAGGTCAATGAAATCGTAAGTGTAACATCATCAATCAAACGAACAGCTCTCTTCTGGATAGAAGCCTAGATCTTCAGCGTATGTTTGGGAGCCGAACTCCAAACATGTGAACAGTATTCCAGGACAGGTCGAATCTGTGCTTTGTAGATTATGAGGAGCGGCTGCGATGTAAAGTAGCTCTTGGCATCGAATAGAAAACCAAGTTTTTCAGTACCTCACATGATCGTCCCATGAGAGGGTGCTGTTGGTGATGATCCCGAGCATTGTTATGGAAGACTTCATACGAATAGTTGTACCAGATATCCTCATATTAGGGATTGTGGGATCGGCCTTACTGGAGAAGACGCAAGCATCATCTGCAAACCTGTGGATGGAATGGTGGTCACTTCCAGCAGATCGTTGATATGGAACAGAAACAAAGTTGGTGCCAAGACAGGTCCCTGTGGAACATCAGCGTTGATAGCCATTGTATCGTAGGATACTTCGTCAACCACCACATAGAGTGATATACCTGAGAGAGAACTCGATAGTAAGCGACAAAGTTGAGGCGGCAAACCATATGACTGAAATTTCCCAAAAAGGCTTTGGTACCAGACTCGGTCAAATACTTTGTAGATATCCAATGATACAGCTAGATATTCCCCAATGCTAAGGCTGTTAGGACAATTTCATACTCGAGGGATCTTTTTGAGTTCACTCCATAATAAGGGTTATTGAAAGGGTTAGATAAGGGGGTCGAAATCAGATAAGATATTATACTGCCCCATGAATTCAAAATTTTAACAAAATACGACAGGCAGAGTAAAATTGTGAGCCAACAAAATGGTTTCTCACTTGAATATCAAGATGTATCTTGAATATCATAAAATGAGACTAGTACACAACCTATTTACAATGATATGATGCAAGTATTTCTGATTACAAAACCTCTTTAGATATAAGAAAGCCCTGGAGAATAAATAAATAATTATTTCAAGAGAAATTAAAACTAGTACAGCATAGAATAACCTCTAAGCAATTATAGTCTAGGAGCCAGAGCGATATTGATGGTCTGAACATTAACCCGATGGCACTATGGTTTATCGTTAGAAGACGGTTCAATGATCAATTCATCTCACAGACCGAATTTTCCCCGGCTGCTAGATCTCGAGATACAGCATCCTCATTTTTTCTTTTTTTTGACTGGAGGTTAACCCTTTCCAAGTTGCGGTTACTTGAGAAGCATGCCATTCTTATACACTTCCACCATGTGTCCGTTTATCAGTTTATCAGGTCGACCAGTTAAAAATGGACTGCAAGTTAACCCCCCCCCCCCCCAAATTGGTGAAAAATGTTCATTGGTATTGGCAATTGTTAACATACCCTATGCCATCAAAAGTTATCGGTTCATTTCCGAGTAATTGGCCATTATTTGGACCAAAAATGTTTCTTTTTTTCATTTTGTGGATAAAACTTACGGGTTGCAAGGTAACATGATGGCACCATGTTAAATAACTTTACTGGATGTCAAATAGAGATTTAAAATTATTGTCATCACTCCTTTGTCTATTTCAACCGCCCAAAACACTCTAAAACCACCCCCCAAAAAATATGAATCATATGATAATATGACCAATTTTATGATAAATTAGTCAATTATTGAGACTCTGGCTGGGTTTAAAATCGAAACGGCTCTTTTTTATTCATTTTTTTCATTCTGCCGGATGATTTTATGGAGTTTTGGGGGGTTGAAATAGGCAAGGAGTGATGGCAATAAATTTAAATCTTTATTTGACCTCCAATAAAGTTATTTAACATGGTGCCATCATGTTACCTTGTAACCAGCAAGTTTTATCCACAATGTATGTTAACAATTGCCAACACCAATGAACATTTTCCACTAGGTTTGGGGGGGTTAACTTGCAGTCCATTTTTGGTTCAATTTTAACTGGTCGGCCTGATAAACGGACACGATAAAAAATGATGGCACATGGTGGAAGTGTATAAGAATGGCATGCTTCTCAAGTAACCGCAACTTGGAAAGGGTTAACCTCCAGTCAAAAAAAAGAAAAAATGAGGATGCTGTATCTCGAGATCTAGCAGCCGGGGAAAATTCGGTCTGTTAGATGAATTGTTCATTAAACCGTCCTCTAACGATAAACCATAGTGCCATCGGGTTAATGTTCAGACCATCAATATCGTTCTGGCTTCTAGACTATTAATGTTAGTCATCACGATATCCAAAACAAGTGGAATGTTTTTGTTTTATTCATTCCTGGGAATTGATCATAGGAAAACGATGAAACGAAACTTCTCTGCAATCTCGTTCCACATTATCATAGCTGGTTCTACACTTGGCACATTTTTGGCAAGTTATTTTTTGGACTAATGCAAATACAAGTAAAGAGAAACGAGAAAAAAAAAACAGTAAAGAAAGATCCGATGATAGGCTAGGTTGAGTTGACGTTTATAATGTAAGCCACTATCAGTGACGTCAATATTATTTCTCAATTCCCACATCGCAACTGCTGTAAAACACTTCGAGAAATGGGAAACATACCGAAAAGTTTGTTTCAACATTTATTAGTAATACCGCCATTCCTTTGCAAAAGGTCAAGGGTTTTATATTGGAACCAATATGAATCATAAAATATGCAGTACAAATAAAGAATGTCATTATAAATTCACCTCATCAGATTGTCGCAAGTCCATGCTGGTAAAAATTTAATCCTACAATTATTATTTTCACGTTTTGTTTCACTTCCGAAAATATTTATAGCGAACTTCGCACGGCTTGTCTACGTTTCAATTTGCAGTTCATACCACATTTCTTGAGCCTTAGCAATCATGAATTAATGATAGAATGTATGTCGCTGGGTATGGCGTCATTGAATGGCTTTTAAATAGAAACTACTTGTATCAAGTTGTTAGATGTTTTATTACATTGATGTGATAAATGCATATGTAAATATTACCAGTAATAATCCGAGCTAATTGAATATTGAATGAAAGTATAATTAGTTTCTATTACCGATGGAAAGAACACACATTCTAAATGTTAAATTTAACCGCGTATCTATTATATAATTATTGATCATTATGAAATGTGTATGAGGGCAATTCTAAATTAAAGGAGGCGGCTAAGGGGGAGGGGGGTGTCTGCGGATCTTGGGGGTGAAATTTTTTTCCGTTTCTACATCGTATTTGAACTCGATTACCGGCATTTAGAGATTAAAATACCCTCCAAAAAGTTTTCTATGGTTTTTTCCATTTTTTTGTTTTTTTTCAACGAAAAAGCCAAAAAACTGTTTTTGACCCCAGAAATCGAAATTTTATAGTAAATAAACGTCCAAGAAGTCATTTCCGATCGAAAATTGGCCGCTGAATCCAAAAATGGTGTCAGTATCCTTCCATAATCCATCATTTTCTATCCATTTGCTGATTTTCGGCAAAATACTTTTTTTTTACGGCATCATATCGGTGTGAGCAGCCATTTAGAAAAAAAAAATTTTAAGCGAAATCTGCGTGTTTTTATCTCAGCTTTACGATCAAACAAGAATTCTTCTGACTAAATGGGTTTTAGAGGTCGAAAAATTGAAAAAACTAAAAAAAACGACAAAAAACCGATTTTACTGTACAAAAATTTGTCGTCAGGTCGCTGACTAGTCTTTTTTGGGATATATGACTTCGGAATCGGATTCAGCGGGAAATTTTACGATAAGAAAACAGTTCACGAACGTCATCCAACAGTTTTTACACTTCAGTATACCATTAATTTTCCACCAAAAAAAAAGTAAACGTAATTTTCTTCCACTTTTTGACCTTTTTCGACCTCAAAGTTGCAGAATTTAGAATCGTAAGTAGGATATGTGGATTGGACAATTTTCGATGGAGAACATGCTATTACATTATTTTTTTAAATATTTTGATACTTTGGGAAAGCAGTTTAAAAAAAAGCTTTTTCGTAGCTGCAAATCTAGAGACTTCGTTTTTTTGTAATTTTTGAAGTTCGTTTCTTAAAACTTTAAATCGACTAAAATCGTGATCAAATGCCTGATTTTGATGTAAAATTTCCCAAGCATTCTGATTCTGACAATTTTTCAATCCCACATGATGACCCAGAGCCCCAAAATTCAACAAAGCGCAACGAAACCGAATGTAAATTAGTGTAATTTAGTAATTTTGTGGCTCTGGATCATCATGTGGGATTGAGAAACTGTCAGAATCAGAATGCTTGGGAAATTTTACATCGAAATCAGCCATTTTGATCACGATTTTAGTCGATTTAAAGTTTTAAGAAACAAACATCAACATTAAAAAAAAAATGAAGTCTTTAGATTTACAGCTACGAAAAAGCTTTTTTTTAAACTGCTTTTCCAAAGCACCAAAATATTTAAAAAAATAATGTTATAGCATGTTTTCGATCGAAAATTGTCCAAGTAATCCAAATATCCTACTTAGAATTCTAAATTCTCCAACTTTGAGGTCGAAAAAGGTCAAAACTGGAAGAAAATTACGTTTACTTGGTTTTGGCGGAAAATTAATGGTATACTGGAGTGTAAAAACTGTTGGATGACATTCTGGAACTGTTTTCTTATCGTAAAATTTCCCGCTGAATCCGATTCCGAAGTCATATGTCCCAAGAAAAGACTTGTCAGCGACCTGACGACAGATTTTTGTAAAGTAATATCGGTTTTTTGTCGTTTTTTTTTTAGTTTTTTCGATTTTTCGACCTCCAAAATCCACTTAGTCCAAAGAATTCTCATTTTATCGCAAAGCTGAGGTAAAACACGCATATTTCGCTAAGAAAAAAAAATTTAAGTGACTGCTCACATCGATATGACGCCGTAAAAAAAACGTATTTTGCCGAAAATCAACCAATGGATAAGAAAATGATGCGTTATGTAAGAAAACTGACACCATTTTCGGATTCGGAGGCCAATTTCCGATCGGAAATGACTTCTTGGACGTTTATTTATTATAAAATGTCGATTTCTAGGGTCAAAACAGTTTTTTGACATTTTCGTTGGAAAACAACACACAAAATTGAAAAAAATTCATAAAAAACTTTTGACTACCAAAAATAATCATCCATCGAATCTGAAGTTGAAAAAGTTCGTATTTACTTGATAAAAAAGTAGTCTTAAGTTACTTACTATGGAATTTTGTTCGAATCTATTAGCCATCTGATCAGATTTATCAATAAGAGCATTCCACTTGTCCGACAACTTCACCAACTCCCGTCGTAAATTCCTAGCCAGTTCTCCCGATGGATCGCCAGATACAAACTGTCTTGCACTACGTAAGCTCGTCTCAACCAAAGGTCTCTTATCTTCCAATTGTTGCCTGAATGCTCTATGATCGTCTTGACGCGCAGCCAACCCTAGCTCTGTATCCTTTCTTATAACCCATTCAGTAAGTTCACGCAAAGAAAGTAGCAATGTATTCCAATAGTCCGTATTATGCTCCAAACGATTTCTTAAATCTGACGTGTGGGTTTTCAGATTCTAAAAGAAATATATCTGATGATATCTTTTGCTCGTAAATGAGAGAAACGATGGAAAACATTCACTTCTGGGAAGAAAATATGTTATCTAATAAATTCGTTAGCAACAGCTTATAGTGCACTCAAATGGGTATAAGAGTAGGCCAAATCTCGAAATCCTTGGAAAATGAACAGATTTTGATGAGACAAAGTGCATTCTCTTCGGAATTTGATCAGAAACAAAGTCTACCTCGTCTAAAGTTGCGCAAAAATTGTGCATTGTTTATAAACAATAAATTAACAATTTAATTAGCGTATTTATGAGGTTACATAAAAATTCATTAAAAATGATCGGGTAAAGACTATTTTTGGTCAGTGAACATATGAAAATAGTTAAACAAGTAGTTGAATTAACTTCATTTGTTATAAACAATTTATTTATCAACAAATAGACGAATTCGACCAAAACTACGAATTTAGGATCGTTTTCGAATAATTTTAGCCTTCTGAGTTCGATTTTGTCACCAATATCGTCGAATGTATACTCGCTAATTTATTGATTTGTTATAAACAAATTATATTTGTTAATAAATATACGAATTTGACCAAAATGTCAAGTTTATAGACGTTTTCAGCTAATTTTGGCCAACTGAGTACGATTTTATTGTTATTATGGTCTTTAAAACCATACTTAAAATTTTGAATTGTTATAAATCAATTATTTATTAATAAATATACGAATTTCACCAATTGTTTTTGAAATTAATGTATTGATAGTCAAATAAATTATATCAAAAAAAAAATAGATATGTATGTTACTAGAAAAATCTTTTGAAACGAACAAATAAAAAATATTTTATTCGTGTTCATCTTAGGGGGTATTATTCGTGATACGTTTGAATTAAACTATTTTTTTTCTTGAACATGGCATTTTCTTATTAATTAATTTGTTATTTTAATAAGACTTGATACTATTTATTTTTGATATAATTATTTGACTATTAATGCATTAATTAAAAAAAAATCTTTACACTTGAAATTTTGGCGCAATTCGTATATTTATTAATAAATAATGTATTTATAACAATTCAAAAATTTATCCATGCATTTAAGGACAACATAACAACAACAATAAAATCATACTCAAGAGGCTGAAAACGACATTTTTTGGTCAAATTCGTATATTTAATAATAAATATAATTTGTTTATAACAAAGTAGTAAATTTGTGGGTATACATTCGACGATATTGACGACAAAATCGAACTCAAAAGGCCAAAATTATTCGAAACCGATCCTAAACTCGTAGTTTTGGTCGAATTTGTCTATTTGTTAATAAATAAATTGTTTATAACAAATGAAGTTATTCCAACTACTTGTTTAACTATTTTCATATGTTCACTGACCAAAAATAGTCTTTACCCGATCATTATTTATGAATTTTTATGTAATCTCATAAATACGCTAATTAAATTGTTAATTTATTGTTTATAAGCAATGCACAATTTTTGCGCATCTTTAGATGAGGTAGACTTTCTTTCTGATAAAATTCCGAAGAGAATGCACTTTTTCCCAAGGATTTCGACCTCAAATACCCATTTGACTGCAGTATTAACGAAACTACTATCACTTTACCAACCGGACGAAATGTATTAGTAAAAGAATTGATTGCAAATTCGAACTTTTCAAAAGCTTACAATAATAATAATAACATAATAAGTTTTTTTGCAGAAAAGATTACCTATAAAAGTTATAATATAAATTGAGATAAATTGCAAATAAGAACCGTACTCACGAAAGTATGCGAAAGCATACTTGTGTGTGAGATAAAAACATAACAAGTTATATAACAATAACAATAATAATACTAAGTATGGTGGTACATAAAAACTGATGCACAAATGATTATGCTGTAAATTATCAATAATCAAACAAGAGATTTGTTAATCGCCTGTATGTGATAAAGAAATGGAATGATAATGAAAAGTATGCAAGAATATATTATATAAAATTAAATGAGTTTCCATAATACAATATAATTATAATATATAATATAATAATAACAATGATGAAGATTAAAATGTTACACCAGCAATGCCTTTGATTACCATGATACAATATACTAATATATATTATTAATACAAATTCTTTGTTTACTCTCTTCAAAATCTTAGGCATTATCCAGAATATCATCATCAGAATTCCTTTATAAATTCACAATAAAAATTTGTAATTTCAATATCTATTGCCAATGGAAAATTTCAAATATTGCATTCAAGAAATAATTTAATAGAATCAATAGATATTTAAACAAATAAATCTAGATCTAAGAATTTCCAGTCTATTCTCATATTTTTGACTCGGTTCCGGTTGTGCTTTTACAGAGGGGTTCAATTCCACCTCTTACCGAGGTAGGAAATTTTGAAGTGTAAAATGGTTCCAGGAATGGATAGAGTAATGAATTTCTAAGCAGAAAGTTTTCCTGTACACTTTTTTGCAAAAATCATCGTTATTTACGATTTTTCAGAAAAAAAAGCATGTTATTAGATTTTTCGCAAATAAGTCGTCTACGTTACAGGGTGTATGATAAAAATTGAAGACAGTGAACAAATATAGAATTCGATTTCTTACTTATCTATGTAGAAGTAATATTAACTGAGTTACAGTTCGCTGGAGGTCCTGTTCACCGAAAACAGAAATACAAGCATTCAAAATAGTATATCTGCGAACCGGAAGCTTATACATTAAAAATTCAAAGATTATTCGTAATTAAAATACCTTTATAATGTTTTTTTGTTTGCCTAGCTAGTATGAAAAATAACTGAGTTATGACGAACATAAAATAAATCATGCGCACTTTCATCAAAATTTGAGCAAGATCCATTTGTCGTTTCTCTTATCTAGGTATTAGCAATATGTTCGGAACGTTTTGCCGGTACAGAATGCATAATTTTGAAAAAAAAACGATTTACTATTCCAAATTTCTGCAACAAATTCACTTTTTTCAAAACAGTAATGAATATCAAAAAATCATAAGAGAACAAATTTAACTGAGGTTTTAGAAAACATTTCTTTTATTGCTCTACGAAAAAAATCAACTGAGATATAAACGTTACATTTGGTGATTACTTGCGAGAACCACTATTTTAGAGGTCTTTGAGCTTAAATATCTTGAAAAATTTTTTGGGAGACCTGAATCAAGAATTACATGATATGTTAAAAAAATTCAATTACAGACTATCTATCAGATTTGCTAATTGCATAAAATAAATGGGATAATCATGTAATAACAGTTATAAATAAACTAAATTCTTTCCGAATATTATATTTTTTATCTCTGATCTGGTAGCACCTTCTGGATACTACAATACGATTTTATTGTATAAAACATTTATCTGACTTATTTATTTTTTCCACAATTTCCGGAAGGAGTGGTTTCAAGGTTTGACATGCAGATGCATCATGATTTGGTTGCGAATTATCTGGTGACACATATTCTATTCTTTCCATAATTTTTATATTAATGGGTGGTTTCCACCCCCAAAATCTAAAAGTGCACATCAGGTATTTCAAAAATGTTATGCCATGTATAAAGAGCCTGGATTAGTAGGTACCCCATTTTTACGGTCATTGACTGGACTATATCCTTTCCTAATTATGCTAAACACTTCCTTCATAATTCTTTTTGTTATGCTAACATTCTATCAATATTTCAATTAGCCTCCTTCTTGCACCCCATGCCAAGCAAAACAATTTCCCTGACCCAGAACATCCACTTATCAGCATGTAATTTGTAAACTATTTTCAGAAATCAAGTTGTAATTTATCATTCATTTAGTACTACTTGAGATTAATTGTACAAATGTTATTAATCTATTCAAGTTTCAATTTTATCTCATTGTGTTTTGGAAATCAACTTATAAGTTTGAAATTGCAATCAACATCAATTAAATAAATTCAGTGATAGTTAAAGAAGTAAATGTTAGTGTTGTTAATAATGACTGACCAGAACTGAATATTTTTGTAAGAAGTAATAATAGAATACTTTTTCTTAATTTAATTAGTCATATTATATCTTGAACGTTCCTAAATATTATTTGAAGTAAACAGATTTATTTCAGTTATTTCAAGGTTAATAGATGGCTATTTGGGAATAAGTATACAATGAAAATGATGAAGATGATGAAGGACATTGTTCCCAAAAGCATTAGCAATATAATGTGTAAACTGTAAATAATGATGACGTATACTAAAGGGATAAGTTAGTGTTTATAGTAGAATCCATAGCACCCAGTATCCAGCTTAGTAGTTCGGAAGTTGGAGAATAAAACTCAAATTTTACACAAAACTTTTAACATTTAATTTAAAAATGCTAACAAATTGTTTCACCACACTGTGGCATTTTCAAAGCAAGGAGTTATCAACTAAAGCTAAATTTAAAAGTATGTCCTTAAATATCAGGGATCAGAATGTGGTACAAATTGAGGGATGAGGGTGGATAATGGTGGGAGTGTGTTTACAAAATTGTTAACAAGCGGTGAATTATATGTATCGATTTGATCATTTAATATTACATTATTATTGTTTTTTGAGTGTTTCAATATTTCTATGGATTCTAGTATATTAAGTTTATGTCCTTGTTCCTAAATATGTAGAATATCGGGATTAAGGGTGAAATTGTGGTTATGTTCTAACAGATGATTTGTGTAATTAGAGTCCTCTTTTTTGAGCCTGTAACTTCTCAAATGTTCGTTGAACCTTACGCTGTCCAGTTTGTCCTATGTACAAAGCACTACAGTCATCACATCTCAGTCTGTGTGATCAAATCGACACATATAATTCACCGCTTGTTAACAATTTTGTAAACACACTCCCACCATTATCCACCCCCATCCCTCAATTTGTACCACATTCTGATTCCTAATATTTAAGGACATACTTTTAGATTTAGCTTTAGTTGATAACTCCTTGCTTTGAAAATGCCACAGTGTGGTGAAACAATTTGTCAGCATTTTTTAAATTAAATATTAAAAGTTTTGTGTAAAATTTGAGTTTTATTCTTCAACTTCCGAAGTATTATGAATTTACACTACGTAAACGCCGAAACCATAGATATAGCTTAGTAGTATTTATAAGAACATGATTCTATAAATTTTAATAACCTGTCAACACTCAGATGCAAATTATAGACAAAGAACACATCCTACATTTCAAAACTAACCTGCCAACGCCTCTCCATTTCATCTCCTCTAAGTTGCAACATGAGAGCATCTTCAGGAGCCAATGATCCTAGAAGTGCTAAACTTGCAGAACGTAAAGCTGAATGAGTGGATGCCTGCCTTTCAATATCAACCTGCAATTCTTTCAACTGATGCGAGGCACGACGAGACTCTACATCACCTTCTAACGTTTCCAAAACTGATTCTGCCTCACTCAACCATGCCAGAAACTTATCTAAAGATCTGTCCAAATTTTGGAGAGAACTGAGAGCTGAATGTAAAAGTTTGCCTCGATTGATAACACAGGCATCCAGACGGTTGTAATGCTGATTTATGTATTCTGCTGACTTGAAAAAGTAAAAGTAAAACTGGTTATGAGCCTGTAAAATATGTTGTTTAACTCTATCTATAATAAACACAAATTCACTCGACAAAACAAAAACAGAAAAAATATTTAACTGTTATTTCATAGTAAATATAGACAGGGCAACCACTAGAAGTAATATATGTATGATATGAATTCACTAGTATTCAGAGTAGTTTTCTCCAAAAAGCAGATCAGCCATCTCCACCGATTCCTCCAAGGCTTTAGTTAATGTTAATTCATATTTCTTAATATTTAGCAATGTTCAAACCTACCATAATGGACAAAAGCTTAAAAGCAATTTAAAGACAAGCATTGTCAAAGGAGAAAATTAATCCCTGCTAACCCATAAAGCCTCCACTTCTCCTTAGCACTACCTTAAATTTTCTGGCACCCACTTGATTTCAAAATTTCTGTGATCTTGAGCCTTATTTCTACAGGTTTTTTGAGTAGTGGTTGCCCACCCATATCAAATATTCAACTACTTTAATGAATACCTTTTTGTAGCGGCTAGTATCTTCATGTTGATGTGCTGTAACCAGTCTTTGTGTTAGCTGCTGGAAGGCTTCAATCTGAGCTTTGAATTGATGTAATTCGGCATGTAAGCCCTTTTGTTCTCTGAGCTGCACCTCTAATACATCAGCTGTGTGGCCTACAGGTGCCATACCTGAGAGTCTTAACTCCATTCTTTGCAGCCATGCTTCTAACTCAAGTCTTTTTTGTTCAAAATGTTCCTGTTTCTTCTGCATGGCTACAAACGGCTGCAAGTCGTTAATTCTCTACAGTTTTTACCTCCATTATAAGATGTTACGTTTTAAAACCCGTATCTGGGTGAGAAGGGCCATTACCCTTCAAAACCTATATCAATCAATGTTTACATACACTTTCGGGTTGATGACCGCGCACCTTTTAACGATCATATCATATTCATATCGCTGGTTGTGTCAATTGCTACAACTGTTATGAATGAAAGAGTTCATTAAAATTAAGCCTGATTCAATTCCCTTCAATTAACCTCAATTTAAATGTGGCATATTAATTGTCAAATACTAAAGTACTAATTAAACGATAAAATAATACTACTAAAGATTACAGTCGAGAGCAAATTATAGTTTTGGCAACAGTGAACGAACTGATATTTCTAATCCCATAGAGATTTTATATATTTCTATGGGTGATCCGACCTTGGATCGTTGTTGACTGCTTTTTTATACCAAGAAGAATAGCTGGGAATGCCATATTGTGCAAGAAATCCCACATTAGACTACAATCCAATCCGTTACTATATCATTTACGAATGTGCTATATTTATTCGTAAGAAATAAAAACTCTTAGTTAATAAGGCATACTAGCATAACTTTGACTCTATAGGTAACAACCATAGACCTATTATCCTAAGGAAACAGAATTGTTTACATTTAAACACGACCAGACATTGCTAAAATTTCGGTCCACTCAGACCGCTGTATTTTACAAATTACAAGTATGGCCGTATGAAATGTGCTGTTGCTGGATTAGTTGTTCTGTGTGCCGGATTGATATTTGTAATTATTATAAAAACGTCCATAGCATTATTTATTGGTCATATTAGAAACAATACTGTTGAAATGTCGTTTTCTCTGGAAAATATTCCATAATTTATGGTAACCTGGAATATACAATCGAATTATAGAATATTTAAATTTTTAAATATAAAACTATTCCATTCCATTGCATCAGTTGTTCAGAAGGCGACAACGCCGCGTTTTTTTATGAATGGGGACTTTGTTCTGTAGTCTGTACTACGCAATTTGACAGCTTCCGTATTTCTCGTAGCTATTTCGGAGCGGTGATGCCTAACAAATGGTACCAAGTTTTCAATCATAGTTACAGCGTTGCCAATATGTAGTAATTATGATTCGAAGACAAAGAGGTACGTTGGTTTTCCTTGTCATACTTCATGTAATCATTGCGACAAGTCAAATGGAGCTCATGAATGAGATGTTTCGTCTCCTTAGGATAATAAGTCTATGGTAACAACCTGTTTGGTGAATCATAATAATATTGATAATGAATAAAAATGTGTCTCTCTTCTATAGTTCCACAGTACAAATTAAAAAATACTGTTCTAATTCTAATACTACAAAGTGAGAATTACCCTTACTCCTAGATTAAATCCATAGACATTCTTCTTCTTCATCTCTATGATTCAATCTCACTATAATCAAATCATTGCAGAAAAAATATGACATAATGTATATTAGTTATCAGATTAATAACTTAGATAATACAACAGATTTGTAACCATTTTCATTATAATAGAACTATTAATTTAAAAAGCATTCGCCTAGTAGGTGCATCTGGAACTAACCCTACTCTACACTCTGTCTCATATTCTGTTTTTGGAACCCAAATCAAAAGTATATTATTACAAACGTCAAATATGTAATTGAGGTTATAAATACAATTTCAAAGAGCAACAACTCAGTTTTGATAATATTGTGCAAACCTATTAAAATTTTTATTCTAACAGAATCTGAATGCAGTTAATGCAATAACCTTGAATAAAGTGATTGTGACACAGAATTTAATGCTGCCAGAAAATGGATAAAACTTCAAACCATGTAAATATAAATAGTGTGAAAATAGTGGATAGTGTTGATATTGCAGAAAATAACAAGAGTGGTTTAACAAGTTTCCGAGCCATCACATTTTTGTTATTATGGTATTTTTTCAGCGGGTGTACTTTATTTCTAAATAAATATATTTTAACCTACTTAAATGGAAATCCAACAGTATTAGGTACATGAAGATATTTCGGCAGTTAATATCGGAAATACTAATTGTTCATATTCTAGGAGCATTTCAAATGCTTATGACAGCAACATGTGGATGCCTTCAACTATATTTCCCATGTGGAATGTATAAACCTTCTCAACGATTAAGTAAACCTCCAGGGTTTTATAGACATATGCTGTTAGTGGGATGTACAAGGTACAGTGTTAATATAATATCAATATTCAAATCATAATATGGGGGGAAACAATAATATAAGCTAGAGAGACAACTATATTTCAAATTCCTCTTTAAGTCCTCATAGTCATCAACTACTCGCGTACAATTCAATAACAACAATCTTTCTCACTTCCTCTTCCAAAAGAAAATCTGGAAGAATTAAAAACATATTCCAAAAATTGAATAGATTTAATTCTTCATTTGTTCAAGTTTTTCAGGTCTGTTTTATGCAAACTTTACTAGTCCCTACTATCAACATCTTAGAAAGCAATTTCCACTCAAAACTGCACTTGTTTGTAATATGAATTATGTCAGCAGTTTCCTGCCAAAACTAAACATGTCCTTCGAATATCTGTATCATCCTGTTTCATGCAATAGTAGAAATGTCATAATAGAATGTATACATGCAGTAACCATTCAGACAAAAGAAATCGACATGTTGCAGCATGTATCCATTAATAAAAACTAACAGTTCACCACCTAAATATATTTCCTTTACATATTTTGGCCCAAAACTGGAAAAAATTGTGAATATTTTATCCCATCATAATCTTGGATAGTTTTAAATCACAATAGATTTACTCTTTTGTTCAATGCAATGATAAGAGGGAAAAGTAGAGCAGACCACCATATAGTTTGAATCAATTGTAACTTTCAAACTAGATATAAAGAACATTTTCAAGGAATGTTGTAATCTAGTCAGTTTGTGCTTCATCACCACATTAGTTTTCATTCTAAGAATTTATTATAAGCTTTTTGTTGTAACATTTTAACGTTTAACAAAAAAAAATTAATATTCAGAAGTTACCAATTTAAAAAATGGTCCATACTCGAAAGTATTCTTCTATCTTAGAAGACTTTAAAGTTACTACTAGTTTGCTAAGTTAATCAATTTTGTATATTTAATAATTACAAAGTTACCAATGGTGGCAATTAATTTGGATCACTGTAAAATATGCAAAATCTAAATGAATTAACTTACATAATATGTATAAAATAAATATTAATAATAATGTTTCATATGTAAAGAAAAATTTGTTTATTGTTTCAGATTTTTAACGGTTCTATTAGGTTTAGTTGCCCTAAACTATGTTGCTGTTAGTTTTACTGAAACTATAAAAAGTTCAGCTCCTTTATTTACAGTAGTAATTTCAAGATATTTACTTGGTGAGTTTAGACAGTGTTTCAAAATAAGTTGTGCTATCTTAGATGTAATTTTAGGTGAGCAAACAGGGTTATATGTAAATTTAAGTCTCCTTCCTGTGATGTCTGGTTTGGCTTTATGTTCTGTAAATGAAGTTAGTTTTGATATGAAAGGATTCATAGCAGCAATGGCAACAAATTTGACGGAGTGTCTCCAAAACGTTTATTCAAAAATGTTGATATCAGGAGACAAGTTCAAATATACGTAAGTAACATTAAATTCTCCTTTTTCTATATAATTATTAAGGTTTTGCAATGTTGGTGTTTTTGTTTTAACTCTAAAAAATGTTGAGCTTCAAGCAATAACATAGAGTTCATTAATTTCTTTTCAGAAACAAACTCATTTGTATTTGTGTCTTCTATTAGGCATTAGCTTGATTACAGACATAATGAATGAATGAATTAAAGAACTATTTGAAAAAGTTTCCCCTAAATTCTAATATTAATTTAATAATTGGGGACATAAACATAAACTTAATGAAAAATTTTGAGCACTCTTCAAATTACCTTGATATAATGGCTTTAAACGGATTCACATCACTAATAAATAAGGCGACAAGAGTTCAAGAAAATACCTCTTCACGCATTGATCATATTTTCCTCAAAAGTAATCCAAATATTGAACAAACAACATTACCCTTAATAATACAAACAAACATCACAGACCATTATACAATAGCAGCACAAATTGTGATAAGTAAGAAAATTGAAAGCTAACCAAAAAATAGGCTTATAAAAATTATAAATTTTAAAAAGCTAAATGAAAATCTTGCTTCGTATGACTGGAATCAAATACATACGGATATAAATGTTTGAAGATTTGACAAATAACTTCTTAAATACGATTACTTATTTAATAGAAAAACATACTAAGATAATAGCAATTAAAGTAAAAAAAAGGTCATGCTGGACAACAAATGAGCTCGTATCAATTGTAGACAAAAAGAATAAAATGTACAAGCAATTGCAAAAAAATAAAAATAATTTGGAATTAAAATCTGAATACACCAAACTCAGAAACAGAGTAAATAATCCATTAAAAAAATCAAAAAACAATTATTACAAAATGCAAATAAACAAAAATAAAAAAGTTATAGGGAATAAGAAGGTCTACAACTTTTGTACCTACCATTTTTACCTTAACCACTACATTTTTCGACAAAAATGCGAAAAACCAATTTTTCGGGTTTTAATTTTTTTCTTTGACAAATAAAACTTCATGAAGCTCAAGCTTTGTCAAAAGATACCTCTATTTATTGCCAAAAAGGCAGTAATGTTTTCGGAGAAAAATATATGGAGGTTCTTGTTAAATTCAATTTAAAACAACAAAAAAAACATATTTTTAACTGTGATTCCTCTTAAAACTACGCATCCTACAGAGTTCAGTTTGACTCACTTACTCTTTGTTACGTCTACTTTCGATAAACGGTAAAAAAAGGTATACTGCAATGGAAAAAATGGGAAAATTGAAAAAACCGAAATTCGCTGTTTTCGTGGTAATTTGCATATTTATCGTTGAATAATTGTTATTAATTGATAAAATCATTTTAATTTTTTTATGTTTATGGAAATTATAATATTATTTCTTTGATTATTGTACAGATCGAGTTTTGATATGATGTCATGCATGTCTAAGACAGCAAATTATATCTAGTATATTTGTATCTTTGTAATCGCAAGATACGAATATATGACTTCTACGATCGTCGTACATGGGATTGTTACTATCAAACAAAACATAAGAAATGCACATTTTCAATATGCATTTAAGAACAATTCTAGTTTTTTACTCGGAATCAATTAGTTTACTAAACAAAATGTAATCATACAATAGGTAATGTAGTAGATCTACAATGAATTATACTGGTTTTGTAGAGTGGTTTTCAATAATAAGACAGTATTTGCATGTTGCACTGAATCAAGTTTATATTGCAAGTATTTATATAAAAAAAAATTCTATAAAAAATAATACATCGTGGAAAAATTGAAGCAGATCCCTCCTGTTTTTAGGTAGTAAATACTAACAACATGAAATTCAAAAATGCGGTAAAAAAAATTTAATATTATTTTGAACATGCTCAAAAAACTAAATTGAAAAAATTATGCATTCCCATAGATGTATTTTTCTCTAATCTTGCTTTCTTCGCAGAGAGTTGTACTTCTTCTTCGTCCAATTCAACAAAACTGAACGATTCTCCAGTGTTTTCGAAAGTTTCAGTTATAGTACATTGATCTGTTTCCATTTCTTCCGAGTCACTTTCGTGTATGGAAATTTGTGGAAGTTCAGCATTTGAGCAATTTTCTAAATTAACACAATTTAAACATAAGTTGATACGACTGTAGTATAAGCCGACTCGACCTCGTATTCTGCGATTACGAATATACGAATATAGCAGATATAATTTGCTGTCTTAGACATGCATGACATCATATCAAAACTCGATCTATACAATAATTGAAGGAATAATATTATAGTTTCCATAAACCTAAAAAAATTAAAATGATTTTATTAATTAATAACAATTATTCAACGATAAATATTCAAATTGCCACGAAAAAAGCGATTTTTCGGTTTTTCAATTTTCCCGCCATTTTTCCATTGCAGTACATCTTTTTATACCACTCATCAAAAGTGGACGTAACAACGAGTAAGTGAGCCAGAACAGAACTATGTAGAGGCGTAGTTTTAAGAGGAATCGCAGTTAAAAATTGTTTTTTTTTTTGTTTCTTAAATTACATTTAACAACAATCTCCAAATATTTTCCTCCCAAAAAATTACTGCCTTTTTGCAATGAACAAAGGTATCTTTTGCCAAAGTTTGAGCTTCATAACGTTTTATTTGTCAAAGAAAAAAAATTAAAAACCGAACAATCGGTTTTTCGTATTTTCGTCGGAAAATTTCGAGGTTAGGGTAAAAATGGTGAGCACAAAAGTTATAGATCTTTTCATTCCCTACAACTTTTATATTTAACTTTTTTTGATAGAATATACGGTTTAGCCAGAAATCACCAAAAACTGTTTTAAACCCCTAAAAACACACCCCATTCCACCCCGGATAGCAGCTGTAGGTTCGATTTATTTTTCCCTCTTTTACAATATCTTGTTCTACAATATATCGCTGTCAGATTGCTGTAACGAATTTTTTTTTTGTTCAAATACTATTTGTACTGGCCTACTATGGCAATAGTAAGAAACCAAATAACCAAATTTACTGCACGATGCGCACAAACCACCTTACGTACGTCCCGAATTTTGCGAGAAACAAATTTGTAGCAAGTGTATTTATCTTTAATTTAAGAGCACCGGCCAATAATGTTCATCAGCTTCTTCTCCAGCGACTTTCAGTTCAATGCCCGTTGCTCAAATGCATCGTGAAAAACGTAATTAAAAAAAAAATTGTTTTGTGTCGGTTTCTAGATAACTATTAGACATATGGGCGTCCTTCTGAGTTCGATTAAAGCTAAATTTGCTACAAATTCATTCCTTGACTTTCCATGTGGGATCAGTTCTTTTCACCATATTTCGCAGATACATGACCAAAAGTTGGTATCTTACTATAAGTTCTAAAAAAATTATGAAAAATTACACCTACATGCCTTTTGCAAGGACGGATGTCTGTTTACTGGGCTAATATTTGAGTTCAGACAACAACTACAGAAGAACCTAAAGCTTGACTATCAGCATATCCTCTAAGGTTCTTAGTCCAGGCTGTGAACCGGGATTTTAGCTATAATAAAAAAATAAAAACATTAGGTTCGAATCAAAAAATTTTTTTTGCATTAGCTTCAAGAGGTTCTCAGGATCATCCATACACCTTAAAACCTCTTGGGAACCCCAACCCCACCCATTGGGGGCGAAAATAGTCCGAAATCTCCCTCAAATTTGCACCATGCCAAGTCTTGAATTGTATTTTCTACAAAAAAGGTATTTTGGCATTTTGAGTACACCTAGCAGGTTTTTTGGGTCGCTGAACACGAATCCGTAGCCAGATTTACTTGCAATACATCGTAGGGGTGGTCAAATCGACAAAATTGGCCAATTTCGCACTCCTAATATGTTATTTTGCAATTTACGTGTTTTTGGCATTTTGAATGCATCAAAGAGGTTTTTTGGGTCGCTGAACACGAATCCGGTGGCAGATTTACTTGCAATCCATTGTAGGGGTGGTAAAATCGAAAAAATTGGCCAATTTTGCACCCCTAATATGTTATTTTGTAATTTACGTGTTTTAGGCATATTGATTGCACCAAGGGGTTTTTTTGGGTCGCTGAATACGATTCCGAAGCCAGATTTACTAAAAAATTCATTGTTGGGGTGGTGAAATAGACAAAATTGGTCAATTTTGCACCCCTAATATGTTATTTTGCAATTTACGTGTTTTAGGCATTTAGATTGCACCAATGGGGGTTTTTGGGTCGCTGAATACGATTCCGAAGTCAGATTTACTTGAAATTCATCGTTGGGGTGGTGAAATAGACAAAATTGGTCACCAACACCAAAATATTGGTATCTTGAAATAGAATAAAACGGTTTTCAAAATATATTTTTTCCTTTTTACGTATCTTTAGGCACAAGTATACAAAATCTCTACGCCAGGTATAGTATATAGTATACCTATAGGTATTAATATACAGGCATCTATCTTTATACCGTCAGGTGCACTATTTTGTAAGTAACGTACCCAGATATAATGTAAAAAAGGTAGATATAAGGTGTGTTGTACTCATCATAATAATTGTTTAATTCCTTCTATTTTTAATGCGTTGGGCCCCTTCGTATACATATTTAATATACAGAAAACCAAAGACTGTATCCTTCTAAACTTATCTCATTTTACAGCCCTGAGATCGTTACACAGGTTATATCCACTTACATGTGCATGTGTTCAAACGTCGCATCTGTTTATAACGTGGTCCACTGCTTGAAATGAGAGATTTTTTTTTCACCTTCTTATGTCGGACATAACAATCTGTTCAGTTTATTTATAGACGACAAAGAACAACATTCTCTCTTGTAGCTACATTTGTTTCACAGCGTTGATATTATTTTAATTGAATATTTGTATTTTATATAGATCAATTTATATTTCATTTTGTATTTTATGGTTCAAGAACCAACAAGAACGCAGAAGCGTGTGTCAGTGTATGAAAGTTGTTGCATTTAAGTGTTATCAATCAAGTGTTTTTTGAACATGAAAGTGTAGTTATTAAATATTTGTGTTCCTTTTCAAACAATTACTAATATTCCTATCCTCTTAATATTGAAAAAGGAGAAAATAATTTTAAAATGCAAAAATAGTAAAAATTTAGAAGCGTGTCAAATTAGCCATTTTTGTAAATTTCTCACTCCTACGATGATATTCGAGTAAATCTGGCTTTGGAATCGTATTCAGCTACTCAAAAAATCCCCTTGGTGCACTCTAAATGATAAAAACACGTAAATTGCAAAACAACATATTAAGGGTGCAAAATTGGCCAATTTTGTCAATTTTACCACCTCAACGATGGATTGCAAGTAAATCTGGCTTCGGATTCGTGTTCGGCGACCCAAAAAACCCCCTTGGTGCACTCGAATTGACAAAAACACGTAAATTGCAGAATAACATTTCAGGGGTGCAAAATTGGCCAATTTTGTCGATTTCACCACCCCAACGATGAATTTTAAATAAATCTGGTTTCGGAATCGTATTCAGCGACCCAAAAAACCTCCTTGGTGCATTCGAAATGCCTAAAACACGTAAATTGTAAAACAACATATTAGGGGTGCAAAATTGACCAATTTTGTCAATTTTACCACCTCAACGGTGGATTGCAAGTAAATCTGGCTTCGGATTCGTGTTCAGCGACCCAAAAAACCCCCTTGGTGCACTCGAATTGACAAAAACACGTAAATTGCAGAATAACATTTCAGGGGTGCAAAATTGGCCAATTTTGTCGATTTCACCACCCCAACGATGAATTTTAAATAAATCTGGTTTCGGAATCGTATTCAGCGACCCAAAAAACCTTCTTGGTGCATTCGAAATGCCTAAAACACGTAAATTGTAAAACAACATATTAGGGGTGCAAAATTGACCAATTTTGTCAATTTTACCACCTCAACGATGGATTGCAAGTAAATCTGGCTTCGGATTCGTGTTCAGCGACCCAAAAAAACCCCTTGGTGCACTCGAATTGACAAAAACACGTAAATTGCAGAATAACATTTCAGGGGTGCAAAATTGGCCAATTTTGTCGATTTCACCACCCCAACGATGAATTTTAAATAAATCTGGTTTCGGAATCGTATTCAGCGACCCAAAAAACCTCCTTGGTGCATTCGAAATGCCTAAAACACGTAAATTGTAAAACAACATATTAGGGGTGCAAAATTGACCAATTTTGTCAATTTTACCACCTCAACGATGGATTGCAAGTAAATCTGGCTTCGGATTCGTGTTCAGCGACCCAAAAAACCCCCTTGGTGCACTCGAATTGACAAAAACACGTAAATTGCAGAATAACATTTCAGGGGTGCAAAATTGGCCAATTTTGTCGATTTCACCACCCCAACGATGAATTTTAAATAAATCTGGTTTCGGAATCGTATTCAGCGACCCAAAAAACCTCCTTGGTGCATTCGAAATGCCTAAAACACGTAAATTGTAAAACAACATATTAGGGGTGCAAAATTGACCAATTTTGTCAATTTTACCACCTCAACGATGGATTGCAAGTAAATCTGGCTTCGGATTCGTGTTCAGCGACCCAAAAAACCCCCTTGGTGCACTCGAATTGACAAAAACACGTAAATTGCAGAATAACATTTCAGGGGTGCAAAATTGGCCAATTTTGTCGATTTCACCACCCCAACGATGAATTTTAAATAAATCTGGTTTCGGAATCGTATTCAGCGACCCAAAAAACCTCCTTGGTGCATTCGAAATGCCTAAAACACGTAAATTGTAAAACAACATATTAGGGGTGCAAAATTGACCAATTTTGTCAATTTTACCACCTCAACGATGGATTGCAAGTAAATCTGGCTTCGGATTCGTGTTCAGCGACCCAAAAATTCCCCTTGGTGCACTCGAATTGACAAAAACACGTAAATTGCAGAATAACATTTCAGGGGTGCAAAATTGGCCAATTTTGTCGATTTCACCACCCAAACGATGAATTTTAAATAAATCTGGTTTCGGAATCGTATTCAGCGACCCAAAAAACCTCCTTGGTGCATTCGAAATGCCTAAAACACGTAAATTGCAAAACAACATATTAGGGGTGCAAAATTGACCAATTTTGTCAATTTTACCACCTCAACGATGGATTGCAAGTAAATCTGGCTTCGGATTCGTGTTCAGCGACCCAAAAAACCCCCTTGGTGCACTCGAATTGACAAAAACACGTAAATTGCAGAATAACATTTCAGGGGTGCAAAATTGGCCAATTTTGTCGATTTCACCACCCCAACGATGAATTTTAAATAAATCTGGTTTCGGAATCGTATTCAGCGACCCAAAAAACCTCCTTGGTGCATTCGAAATGCCTAAAACACGTAAATTGTAAAACAACATATTAGGGGTGCAAAATTGACCAATTTTGTCAATTTTACCACCTCAACGATGGATTGCAAGTAAATCTGGCTTCGGATTCGTGTTCAGCGACCCAAAAAACCCCCTTGGTGCACTCGAATTGACAAAAACACGTAAATTGCAGAATAACATTTCAGGGGTGCAAAATTGGCCAATTTTGTCGATTTCACCACCCCAACGATGAATTTTAAATAAATCTGGTTTCGGAATCGTATTCAGCGACCCAAAAAACCTCCTTGGTGCATTCGAAATGCCTAAAACACGTAAATTGCAAAACAACATATTAGGGGTGCAAAATTGACCAATTTTGTCAATTTTACCACCTCAACGATGGATTGCAAGTAAATCTGGCTTCGGATTCGTGTTCAGCGACCCAAAAAACCCCCTTGGTGCACTCGAATTGACAAAAACACGTAAATTGCAGAATAACATTTCAGGGGTGCAAAATTGGCCAATTTTGTCGATTTCACCACCCCAACGATGAATTTTAAATAAATCTGGTTTCGGAATCGTATTCAGCGACCCAAAAAACCTCCTTGGTGCATTCGAAATGCCTAAAACACGTAAATTGTAAAACAACATATTAGGGGTGCAAAATTGACCAATTTTGTCAATTTTACCACCTCAACGATGGATTGCAAGTAAATCTGGCTTCGGATTCGTGTTCAGCGACCCAAAAAACCCCCTTGGTGCACTCGAATTGACAAAAACACGTAAATTGCAGAATAACATTTCAGGGGTGCAAAATTGGCCAATTTTGTCGATTTCACCACCCCAACGATGAATTTTAAATAAATCTGGTTTCGGAATCGTATTCAGCGACCCAAAAAACCTCCTTGGTGCATTCGAAATGCCTAAAACACGTAAATTGTAAAACAACATATTAGGGGTGCAAAATTGACCAATTTTGTCAATTTTACCACCTCAACGATGGATTGCAAGTAAATCTGGCTTCGGATTCGTGTTCAGCGACCCAAAAAACCCCCTTGGTGCACTCGAATTGACAAAAACACGTAAATTGCAGAATAACATTTCAGGGGTGCAAAATTGGCCAATTTTGTCGATTTCACCACCCCAACGATGAATTTTAAATAAATCTGGTTTCGGAATCGTATTCAGCGACCCAAAAAACCTCCTTGGTGCATTCGAAATGCCTAAAACACGTAAATTGTAAAACAACATATTAGGGGTGCAAAATTGACCAATTTTGTCAATTTTACCACCTCAACGATGGATTGCAAGTAAATCTGGCTTCGGATTCGTGTTCAGCGACCCAAAAATTCCCCTTGGTGCACTCGAATTGACAAAAACACGTAAATTGCAGAATAACATTTCAGGGGTGCAAAATTGGCCAATTTTGTCGATTTCACCACCCCAACGATGAATTTTAAATAAATCTGGTTTCGGAATCGTATTCAGCGACCCAAAAAACCTCCTTGGTGCATTCGAAATGCCTAAAACACGTAAATTGCAAAACAACATATTAGGGGTGCAAAATTGACCAATTTTGTCAATTTTACCACCTCAACGATGGATTGCAAGTAAATCTGGCTTCGGATTCGTGTTCAGCGACCCAAAAAACCCCCTTGGTGCAATCAAATTGACAAAAACACGTAAATTGCAGAATAACATATAAGGGGTGCGACATTGGCCAATTTTGTTGATTTCACCACCCCTACGATGGATTGCAAGTAAATCTGGCTAGGGATTCGTGTTCAGTGACCCAAAAAACCTCTTAGGTGCACTCGAAATGCCAAAATACCTTTTCTTGTAGAAAATACAATTCAAGACTTGGAATGTTGCAAATGTCGCCCCCAATGGGTGGTGTTGGGGTTCCCAAGAGGTTTTGAGGTGTATGAATGATCCTGAGAACCTCCTGAAGCTAATGCAACAAAAATTTTTCGATTCGAACTTACACGTTTTTTTTTTCCGGTTCACAGCCTGGACTATCTGTGGGTGATTCCAAATATTTTAAAATGTGAGGAAACCATTTTCTTCATGAGAGACATATAATTATTGAGTGTACCATAAAAAAAAATACCTTTTAAAATTCCTCACAATTATATTCACCTTTACTAATCGATGTAATTTTCTAGGCCAGCAGAATTGCAGTTTTATACCAGTTTAGCAAGTATTGTTGTGCAAATACCAGCTTCCCTGTTCTTAGTCGACATGAGCAATACAAATAATTTAGAATTACATATGCTAGCATTTTTTGTTTTAAATGGGATATTTTTTCATTTCCAAAGTATAACTGCATATGTTTTAATGGATTACATTAGTCCAGTCACACATAGGTAAGTGGGTTTTTGTTCATTTCACCTAATTTGAACAGTTTGTTTGATCGAAAGCTATAACCCCTATCAGGTTTTGTTCCAATGATAATTAACTTTGTTTACATTATTTATAAACATTTGTAGAAATTTGTCTCCATTCATAAATATTCACTTATAATATCCCATGTGCAAAATTTCCGGAAATTAATTTGTGCACTCGGGATATTCGGTAAGAGAATTTCGCACTGAAGAAAAATTTGTTTAAAATAATTTCAATGTGATATTATTTGACATTTTGTCATGAAAATATGAGACATTACGAAGGAATGCTATAAATTTGTTGTTTTGTTATGTATTGTATCACTTTCAAACTCATTTGTTAAACGTCAAAAAATATATCCACTATAATTTTGCTTCTCTACCCTAAAAGAAAAAATATCCGCTGACATTTTTTCGTTGGCATGGCAACAAGTCAAAATAAAAGTATTTCATTGGTCGAAAATTGTCGGTGTCAAATTCTCTTTGTAATTTAATTCCGTGTGGGTATTTGCCATGGAAGTATCAGTTGAGAATAAATCATTCATGGTTCTTATGTTGGCAGATGTTAGTAGAAGCGAATTAAGCCAATCATTTATATAGTCTTCAATATAGCTAACATCATGTTTGTATGTTTTTATATTGGTGTTTTACTGTAAGTTATGAATGTTTCATTATTTTAATAATGATTCTAGACCCAGGTATGAATTACATGTATGTCACACTAACACATATTATTATTATTATTTTCGTCTTTACGTACGTTTCGGTCTCACGGTCATCATCAGAAGACGTATAACTGTATAAACTTGATTTCTTGAAACTTATTGTATCACCACAACGCGTCCTTATCGTACAAATTTCAACTAAAAATACCCATGTCGCCGAAACGAACAGAAACACGAACAATCGAAATTATAACAAAATTATTGTTTCAAGTATATAAATTAAGAATCCGCTACTAATCAACATTCTTGTAAGCTCTATATACATGTCGAATCACAGTAATACGACTCAAGAACTGAACTTAAAATATAGTTAGAGGATCCACTTTCGAACCAGATTTTGAAGATTTATGAGGTAATAGAAAAAAGTTGTCAAGACTTTATTAGAAATATTACTTTTGAGCATTCTACCTAAAATATACTTTTAACATTATAAAGACGCATGTAGGAATCTGCAAGGGTTTTAAATAATTAAATTAGTATAAATCTGACTTAATGATTGAATATCTATTCTATCATTTACAGACTTGGAGTCACGTTTTATGTGAATCATCTCCAAAATAGATGTTCTATAACAATTGGTTTCCTTAGTTAACATATTAACATTTTTGTAATCGAATTGATGGTTATAATCAAAGCAGTGTTTAACAAGGGTGGTGGAATTTTCTAAGTTTTTGTTTCTTATACTACTTATTTTGTTTAGTGATTAGTGAATAAGTCCCATCGCAATCTGAACAATTTAATTTGTATACTGTGTGGCTTTGTTTATCTTAAGATTTGAAAAATATTTCCGAACATTTATATCATACTTTTTTAAAACATTTCTCAATTTTCTCTGAGGTCTCCGAAATATGGTAATCTTATAAAATTATCTGTATTACCGTTCATGTTATTTATATATGACGTTCCATTATAGATTTTGTTTATTCTTTCTTTAATGATGGGATTGAAAAATGTGGTAGCCATTCATTTCCAGTGTATTACGAACAATTTTTAAATTTTTGGGACGGTCCTCTGGGTGCTGGGTGTTCATATCTAGGAAATTTATGTTTTTGTTCACTTCCATTTCACAAGTATATTGAAGTTACAGCAGAAATTGTTAATTTTATTAATCACGTATTGAATTTTATCATTGGGAACACACATTAGGCAAATGGGTTGAAAATCTAATGAATATATTACAGATTCCTTTAGGCATTGCATAACTAGGTTAGCAATAGTAGCTGAAATAGGAGATCCCATTGTTGTGCCGAATATTTGGCCAAAATATTGCTTACCTTATTGAAAATAGGTGCATATACAATACAGTATCGGAAAGTATTTATCTTGGGTATGATGGTTTCATGCGAGCGTAAAGAATAGTTGCTATATGTTGAGAGAGCGTTACAATTTCAGGGCGGTCAGCTCAGGACGTAGGACGTCAGTATCATACCAGCACCAGTCGGGAGAATGTGCGAGTCGCTGTGTACGCGTCGGGTGGGGTTAGAGGAGGGGCGCACAGCAGTGCGTCTCTCGTTTATGTGGTATTATCATATCATTGCGTTCCTTGTTGTTCGTGTAGATTTCTGTCTATACCCCAGAAGAATTGTTTCCGATACTGTAAGTGTATACTTATGTAAACATTAATTTTGTTATAATTTCGATTGCTCGTGTTTCTGTTCGTTTCGGCGTCGTGAGCATTTTTAATTGAAATTAGTGCGATAAGGACGCCTTAGGGTGATACAATTAGTTTTAAAAAATTACGTTTATACAGTTATACGTCTTCTGATGATGATCGTGAGACCGAAACTTACGTAAAGACAAAAATAATAAGCATATGTGTTAGTGTGATTTTATATATGTTTCATTATTTCAATTTTAAAAACTTTTTACAAATCCTTAATTCTACCAGTATCCTTCAAATAAAATTTGATTACAATTTTTTCATTTAATTAGTGTTTGTTATCGTAATTTAGATCTTTATAGATTGTTGTTTAATTTGAACATTTCTTTCAGCGTAGCAAATACAGCCAAAAGAGCGTTTTTGATTTGGCTATCTATCTTAATGTTTGGGAATCCAGTCACACTGTTGAGTGGGATGGGAACAGTTATTGTGATAGCAGGAGTTTTCTTGTATATCAAAGCTCAAGAGTACGATGATAAATGTAGTTCTGCTAATTTGATGCAAAGGAAAGTGAGAGCAATTTAGGAATTTTAAATGAATTTTATCTTGTGTTACTATTGACATAATGTGATATATTCTTGTCAATTCTGAATTAATCTTCCTTTAGTACATATTTATTAATAATTTATTTTATGGAAGTGGATAATTGAGATGATTAAATATGTGATTCTAGATTGTCAATCATATAACCAGTGCAAAGAGTATGAAACTAGAAATTTTATTACTATACTTAATAATTGTGCACTACCTCATGAAGGAATTGTGTAACTCTTATAACTTAGAGGAGCATAAAATTAGAACAACTATTATAATTATCTACGAAGGAATTGTGAATTCTATTTCTAACAATATTTCTAGAATTGAGGACACTGCTGCAAGAACGAGCTATATAACCATCTATGATGGAAATGGAATAATAAAAATCTTTTCATTTTGATTTCTAGACTTTGATCATGCTGTATGTATTTATAGTGACAGTAGTCAAAATTGTGATGAATCAATATGTATATTTCTTTTCCAAAAATTAATATTACTGCTGGAAAATATTTGAACTTGCACTAACATTGGCAAAAATATTATTTGATTTGGTTTATAAATAAAATTAAAACCTTTATTTCGAATAGTAATGTATTCCAGCATGGGATCAATCTACAGGTGTCCACAAAGGGTAGGGGGTATGTGTAACTTCAATAAAACAAAAACTACAAGTCAGAAAAATATGTTTTTATTTTTATTAATTAGAAAAAATGTTGGAGAATTAAGTGCGAAAGATTATGTTGTCCAAATGTCGACCCTCTTGATGCTGGCACTCCTCTAACCGAACACGGAAATTAGCCGCCACTCGTCTACACATCTCTCTGGAAACGGCAGCCATTTCAGTGCGGATATTGTGCTTCAATTGCAGTTCGTGGTTTTTCATGGAATACCTTCTCTTTAATTATCCCCATAAGAAATAGTCAAGGGGAGTAAGGTCGGGGCTTTTCGGGGGCCAGTTGGTGATGTCTCAACGAGAGATCACTTTATCTGGGAAAAAACTGACAACATCAAGTGATTGGTTTGAGGTGTGGCAAGTGGCTCCATCTTGTTGAAACCATGTTTCCACATTAAAACCTTCAAACTCCTGCAGTTTGCAACCAAAAAGTCTCTCAACATGTCGCAATACCGTTTACTGTTTACCGTAAGTGCTCGCATTCGGCGGTCCTTAAAAAAATAAGGCCCAATGATGCCTACACCATGTCTGTGTCTTGGATTTTCGTTGGCAGTTGTGTCTCTTTACGTGACCATTTAAGTGGAAGTTCGCTTCGTCACTGAACAGAATGTTTTCGAACGTTGGGAAACGTTGAAGCAATTCATTTACAAAATTCAGCCGGATAGAATGGTCGGTGACGTTCAGTTTTTGAACAAACTGAATTTTGTATGCTGTAAGATGTAAATCCTGCTTCAGAATATTGTGCAACGACGATTTCTTAATGTTAAATTCTTGACTGCGTTTGCCAACTGATTGAGACGGATTTTCACGCACTGAAATTCTCACGTCTTCAGTCATTTGTTGACTTCGAACAGAGCGCTAATTTTTACAGTCGAACCGGTGTTTTCGAACATTCGAATCCATTTTCTGATGGTACCGTCCTTTGGTGCATGGAGTTTTGACTATAGAATCACCATTTCGATAAAAAGCGCGAACGCAAAAAGCACGATGGTCTCCCGGGTACACTTCCATGGCTACTAAATCTCCAAAGAGCAGAGTAAGAACATATCCTTATCGCACCCCTCCAAGGTTACATGGGCGGATCAGTTACAAACACCCCCTACCCTTTGTGGACACCCAGTATAATGTAGGTTAGTCTGTATAAAAATACACAACATATATTTATTAGGTATGTAAGAAACAAAAAATGTTGTTCATTCAAGCTCTTCAACACCTACAAGGTGTGTCACAAGTCCTATTAGATAATGATCAGGTATAGCCTTGTCCCCAAATTTATTAACCTTGTCTAATATGGTAAGTTGGATTTCAGGACTATGTTAAAACATTTGTATTGACCATCCACAGTCTGGACCAGTTTTGTTGCAGAAACGTCTTCATTTGCAGTGTACATGACATGTCCGTTTTCTCTTTAGAATATTTCACTTTTACATTTCTGGATTTCTTTTCTTTAGTCTTTTGCATATTTTCACATCACCATCGTTTTCACTATTATCATTAACAGATTATGATGATGATTGCAAATCATCAGAAGAACCTTCACTAAATGTCTCAAATCACTTGCTTCAATGTTATTTTCATCAGCCATTTTCACAAAGTGACCCAAGGACCCTACAGAAATAACGATAGAAAAATTTGAGAAACATCTAGCTGTAACTTAATATATGAAAGTGAGGTTAGTTAACTCATCATCCTATCAGTCAGGCGCTAGAAAGAGGCAAGTCCGGAGTTGCACCGTTCTTGCACAATTTTTAAACCTACATGAAATCAACTAAATATACAATGGTCTTGGTGCGGTATTGTATCAATGGTTGGCAATGTTGTTTAACAAAAATTTCATAATACGTAGTCTTGCCTCGTTCTTGAAGCAATGTCTTTAATTATTGTGTTCTTAATCTTACAAGAAAACACAATCAAACATATTTTATAGTAATACTGCACTCAATATTAAATATGAATTTTACACATTCCACAAGCTCCTATTTTTAAGACATGCCGTAGTCAATTTAGTAGATCAAAAGCGAGAATATCTTCCAGGAACATTCATGTCTATATACATATGCTCAGACTATAAAATCCGGTATCTGTTTTTTGAGTTCAATGAATCTAAGATCTAAGTATAGGTTTATTATATATGAATTGTATGATTTTTCAACAAACATCTAAGAGGAGAAAGAAGTGCATTTATTTTATTGAACTAAATTCTAGGTGGATAGGTAATTTGTTTTATTATCAATAGGAGAAAAATTATTGAGAATAACGGAATTATAGTCTAGGAGCAAGAGCGATATTGATGGTCTGAACATTAACCCGATGGCACTATGGTTTATCGTTAGAGGACGGTTCAATGATCTCCAGATACAGCCTCCGCAAATATTTATTTTTTGACCGGAGGTTAACCCTTTTCAAGTTGCGGTTACTTGAAAAGCATGCCATTCTTATACACTTCCACCATGTGCCATCATTTTTTATCGTGTCCGTTTATCAGACTGACCAGTTAAAATTGGACCGAAAATGAACTGCACGTTAACCCTCCCTAACCTGTTTTTCCGAGTAATTGGCCATTATATGGACCAACAATGTTTTTTTTTTCTCATTTTGTGGCCAAACCTCCTCGATTACAAGGAAGCACCATGTTAAATAACTTTATTGGAGGTCAAATAAAGATTTAAAATTATTGCTATCACTCCTTGCCTATTTCAACCCCCCAAAACCCTCTTAATAATAATGAAAATATTATCAATTTTATGATAAATTAGTCAATTATTGAGATTCTGGCGGGTTTAAAATCGAAATGGCCGTTTTTTGTTTTTTTGTTTGTTTTGGGTGTGGTTTTGGGGGGTTGAAATAGGCAAGGAGTGATGACAATAATTTTGGATCTTTATTTGCCCTCCAATAAAGATGTTTAAGATGATGCCATCATGTTACCTTGTAATCCGCAAAGTTTAGCCACAAATAGAGAAAAAAACAATTTTTGGTCCAAATAGTGGCCAATTACTCGGAAATAGACCGATAACTTTTGATGGCATAGGGTATCTTAACAATTTCCAACACCAATGAACATTTTGCACCATGTTTGGGAGGGTTAACTTGCAGTTAATTTTCGGTCCAATTTTAACTGGTCAGTCTGATAAACGGACACGATAAAAAATTATGGCACATGGTGGAAGTGTATAAGAATGGCATGCTTCTCAAGTAACCGCAACTTGGAAAGGGTTAACCTCCAGTCAAAAAATAAACAATTTGCGGAGGCTGTATCTCGAGATCTAGCAGCCAGCGAAAATTCGGTATGTGAGATGAATTGGTCATTGAACCGTCCTCTAACGATAAACCATAGTGACATCGGGTTAATGTTCAAACCATCAATATCGCTCTGGCTCCTAGACTATTATAGAAGAGTTGTGAATATTGAAACTCTTTCAAGATATGCTCACCGAGTTGAATTGAATTGGTGGTGACAGCTACATATGTTCATCACAACATGAAATAATAATACAACATAGAATTCTCAATGTTGAATCTTACTAGCTTTTATTATAATGAACAGCAAATTCTGTACTGCACAAGCTGCAAGTAATATAAATTTGATTTCAGTACACGATATGTTAGTCTGTGTGAAACAATTGAAGAGTGTTTTGCAGCGGCTTAAAATCAGAAAGTTTCAGCAAGAAAATGCCAAATAGATATTTATTTTTCTCATCGTACCTTGCAACATCAGGTAGTTTCACTTCCTTTTTAAATTATTTGTCTACTGAAACTAATAATTGGCGTGCTGTGGGAATTTACTCAGTATTTTTTATCTTTTAAAAACGATCGATACGGTGCCTCTTTAAATCAAAAGGCCAACATGCAGTCTGTATTATAAAACTCGTGTCATTACCCTCACTATTACATTGAATCCATTATATATAAATTATAACATTTAAAAAAAAAGAGACAAAGACTGATATGATCACAGGAAATCTCTGAAAAAAAAACAAATCTTCTATTGTATCCTTGTTTCAACATTTGTATATTTAACTTGTTCATTCAATTATGATTATTAATTTTAGCTATTATTATACAACTAGTTTCTCATGGCAATAAATTCAATCTTATCTAGCTCCTATAGAACTGAAATAAATTGTGGAAATCATATAATCCATAGCTGGTAAGCCATGTATTTATCAGATTCAATGTACTCTGAGGTTAGTCAAAAACATTTCTTCAACAATACCATATTCAATCATATTTCAAAGTTGAAAATTATCAAATCAAGAAGAGGTATTTCAAACTTTTTATATGGTTTTGGTTGTCCCAAAAACTCCAATAATACTAGATCCATACTATAAAACTGAATGCTTTAAAGTGAGATTAAATATACACTAGGTATAATATAATTATTTATTTTGAAAGCTTTTCGAATCTTTTACGGCTCAGAAGAAATACAGGATAGTTATAATAAAACGTGTTAGTTGATAATTTTTTGATGTGAAAATCTATTTAACATAAATTGGCCTTTCCTTTATTAAAAATATATATTAAAAATTAAATGAAATCATTGTAATTAAATTGGAAATAACTTATTAATAGTATAATTTTATATTCCATTCCACTTCAGGTAACATATCAAAGATGATAACATTGTAGTTAATATATTCAGTTGATACATAATCTTATTAGCAAGCAGGTATTGGATAGTAAAATAAATTTGTTGTTATTTTTATTAGACAATGTATTAGTATGTTTTATACAATTTTTATACTGTAAATAATTTTCAATGAATTGTTACATTTTGTTTGTTATTCAGTAAGTAATATTTTAAAATTGTCACAAATATAATGTTTTATAAATATTTGTTTTTTCAAGTCATATATCTGTTCATTTTACTTTACCCTCAAGAAATCATCATAATTTTATGTAAATATCTTTTTAAAAGCCAAGATAAATGTAAATATTAACAGTAGGGTGGCCTTGAAGAATCTTGGATTCCGTGTCATGGGAGCATTTTAATGGGCGAAAATTGTGCAAATTGTGCAAATTGTTCCAGGTGATACTGATAAAACTTATAAATGCTTATTGTGTGACCAAGAATGAAACGAAAGTGCCAATAAGGTATTATAAGATCTTGAGGAACCTAAAACACCTGGTTTCCTGAAAAGTAAACTATTTCTATAGCGATGGGAAAGAAATGGAATTTTTTAAAGAAATTATTTGAAACAAATACGTAAGGAAACTTCATCTTACAAGATAAGTGGGTAGCCATATTCAGATTGAGTTATCATATCAGCAGTGTATGGTGATTTAATAAGTGAGAGCGAGATTCGACAAAGATGGGGATGAATGAGCTGTATTCATAGCTCGCCTGTCATGCTAGACCATATGTAAGTTGCTTCCCTATAGGCAAACATAAAATAATTATCTAAAGATGGTGCTAGAACTAGAATTGAACTGATAGATACTTTATTTTATTATTCATAAATCAGATTTATGAGGTCTTAAAAGTTCTCAAATCAATGTATAGCGAATTACGTCAGTAAGTGGACAGTGTAATGTTTGCTCTACTTGTTCTACTTCTATCACAAGACTCCTATACCCGCCGATATAAGCACAATCTGTATACTATTCATATGTGGATACTTTACTGTATGACCACGCCCTCCCTGGCCAACTGTAAAAAGTTAGTAATATATTCTTCCCAAATATATAATAATATAATTTCAATGAATTGATCTTATCAATTTTGTGCAGAAATAGTTGAATTTGTAATCGCTGAAGTTAACAATACTAATTCATATTTTAATTATTCAAGTTATGTAATCACATTATATTTTGCACATCATGGCAACTACATATATAAGATATGAAACTGAACATTCGCCCTTTCTTCAAATGAATATCATACATTAGTCTGAGGCCGTTCCATAGCCATAACCCTTTTTACCAGAAATTAATGAGTCTTATAATTGACAAATATTTTTTTAGAAATATACTTATAATCAGTAATAGTAACACGAATAAGGTATTTATTAATTTGCTAAATGTTCATTACATGAAATATACCAGAAGTTCCTAATGTACCTTGAATATAATGGTACGAGTCAAATTTTAGTATATGCATATTTTAAAATTGATGAACTTAATAAAATAACTATTAAAAGGTTGATATTCACTAATTCAATAAATAAACTGTAGTTCCGCAATATCAAAGCTTCTTCAAACAAATATTACAAAATACCAACTAATATATAACTTTAATGATAATTCGTAGTATACGAGAATGGCAGGTCGGAACCTTGGTTTGTTGACGTCTAAAACATATGATCGAATCGGGCTGACCGAACCGCATTTCTCCAGCGAAACTTAATCCAGTTAGTGCAGAATCCCATGTCCGTCAGTCAGTCGGTGAATATTATGGTGCCAATTACAGTAAAAATAAAAACCTAATTGTATTAATTTGCGCAGCAAACCATTATAAAATATAGTTTAAGCGATTGCGAGTACAGTGATATTGTTACGATTGTTTGCTGTTTATTACCAGTGTTGTTGTTAGGTTAGTGTTACACGCGAATTTAGGTTTAGACCCACATGTTGAGTTATAAGAAGTTAATTCGAAAGAGGGCAAAGATTAGTGTTTTTTCTTCACGATATTTTTGGCAAGGATAATTTCTTTTATTCATTTTGTATCATTTTATCTTACAATGTCTTTGTGTTGTGTACTATCCAAATACAATAGCAATTATTATTATGTCACTAATTCTGATATCTTATCATTCAACTATTGCTTTTCCACAAGAAGAACGCTTCACACATGGATTACAGCAATTCATAGATTCTTTTATTCCCAATAAAAATTCATACGTATGTTGTAAACATTCTCCCGACTGAAATTATTAGTGAAGCCTGAAACGGACCCGCTTGGGTCGGTATATATTGACCCAACTAGCTCAATTTGAATTAGTTTATCTCAGGGCTCGTAGTGAAACGTGCCTTGTGATTCTAGACTGGTGAATTGTTTGAGCGGCAATTGCTTACTGAAAAACTATAAAAATAAATGAATTCACAGCCTAGAATACAAGCACCACGAGATGGTTTATTAGTTGATGGAAATTAGAAAAACAATACAAGTTCAACTTTGATTTATTCCAGATGGAATTTGGTGATTAACAAAATAAATTTACAGTTTATATAATGGATTAATTTATAAATAAAAGGAATTTTGAAGTAACAATTACAAAATTAAATCAATTTGTATATAAAGAATTTTGGGTAAATAGTTATGAAATTAACTCAATTACTTAATTGAAAGAATGGATAGTTAAATAGTAAAGAGACCACGAATGGCTCTAAAAAAATCTAGCGAAATACAATTTTGGTGAAAAACAAAATCAGAAAATGAAATAGTGGTCACTCAACAAGAAAATGTTACCCTCCTTGGAACTCGTAGGAACTGGAAGCTGGTCCTGTCAGGAAAGTCACTAAACCGTCTTGGAGTGAAGGGGTGAGGAACCTCAGACGTTCAAACCCTGTAATGTCAAAGAACGAACAGTACCTGACTTGAGATCAAAGGACAAGTAACACCGTCGGCCGGAATAACCAAATGATTCCACCTCCGATAATGTTATCTTCCCCAATATGTAATACACTATAACAAAATTGATATCTTGAAGAGATATCAATAAATGAGATAGAAAGAAAAATAATCAAATTGTGATTGGAAAGAAATAACCAAAACGTTGAATTTGCTAGTTAGCACAAATCTAGAAACTTGAATTGAATTGCATCAAATTGAGGTATTACTCTTCTCTGAAATCACGTGAACGCAGCAGTCCTGATAATTAAAAATTCAATAAGCAATAATTGAATAATACCTTGTGATAATTCCCAATACTATTTATAGCACGATGCAGACGAAGACAGCTCTGAATACTACGTATCAGATTACAAAATGGCGACTCTTACGAATCACAAAAAAATAGCATGTGCCAATGCGGAATTAAACTTACAAGGACTACAGAAATATTATCATGAGAACCTGCCTACGTTCCGATAGATTATTCTCTTACAAGAGTTACAACAATCAATGCTGTGATGGAAATGATATTCTTTGAAATATGCTATCCGCAAAATGATCGGGCTTGCCCCCCCTAGGCAAATCGAGATAAAAAATCCGCCGAAATACTATCACAATCAGGCTTTGTACATCCAGACGTTTAATAACAATTCTAAATCAAATTAAATAGCCTGATGTGTGGTGAACTCTGTTCTTTAAAGAGTTCTATATATAATCACGTAACGCAACCCGTTCGTTATAAGCCAAAATACCAAAACGTGATGTAGATGTACTCCGTGTTTCCTAGAAAAGTTCCAAAACTTGTTCAAGTATCAATTATTCTTCCGAATCGCCTTTCCGTTTGTCAAAAAAGTTTCAATCAAACGTAAACATCCTGAAGAAAGATTTTATTTCAATTATTTTTAACGAAAATATGAATGATGTTCCAAAGATTGCTCCAGGTTTTAGTATTGACAGCAATTTAAAATTTTTATTTTCTCCAAATAAAATGTACGTCTTGTGGGGAAGCCGGGCTTTGTTCAAATTGGTCTCAATTTGATTCTATTATCAGTCATTCCAATTCATTCAATTCAATTTCTTAGAGTTTATACCAATTGTATTAGAGAGTCTCGCCAAATTGGAAAGAATAACCGGTGATTTCAAATGTCATATAGGGTAATTAAAAAAGTAGTCCGCAGAGATCATCAGGAGACCTACTTGCTTACAGGCTCATCAAATACCTAGAGAGCTACAAAATTGTGAATGACCGGCAATATGGCTTTCGTTAGCTCAGATCGACAGGAGACCTGCTTGCCTACGTAATACATATATGTCAGAAATCTAATGAAAAACATGGGAAATCTCTAGCTGTAGCATTGGATATCTCCAAAGCATTTGACCGAGTCCGGCACCAAAGCCTTCTTGGGAAACTTCCGTCATATGGTTTGCCGCTTCAACTTTCGCCAACTATCGAGTTTTCTCTCAGATTTATCACTCCATGTGATGGTTGATGGAGTATTCTCTGATACAGTGACAATCAATGCTGGTGTTCCACAGCGATCTGTCTTGGCACCAACTTTGTTTCTGCTCCATATAAACGATCTGCTGGAAGTGGCCACCTGTCCTGTCCATAGCTTTGCAGATGATGGTACACTTCTTAACGCCATCTCATCTACATTGGATGGTATTGCATCCAATGTGAGCCAGCGGTGGAATATTTGGAGAAGAGGCATTCGAATTTTCTTGAAGGTTTGGAGGGAAAGACCTCACTAGGTAAAGAATTCCACAACTTCGCTGTTCGATAGAAACATGAGAAATATGGTGGGAAGAAGTTCGACAGGTCTCGAGCTTGACAATGAAGGGGTGGTGACTAGTTTGAGCTCGTCTAGTCTGCCTATCTGGAATCTCTTGTAGTGGAAAAACAGACGAGATTTCTGATTGAACACCGACCATGGAAATATCTATAGAAAAGGAGAGATCTCCCACCACACCAAGTTTGCAGAAAACTGATGTTAATGTTCATGTTACTTCCAATTGATATGTAATAAAACTGAGCCATACTTTTGTCCCCAATTTTCTGGTCTAAATCTAAAGTGGTTTTCACAAATGGTAAGATTATAAATGACTAGATTAACGGGAATAAATTTTCCTAGGGTAAAACTAGGGTCTATTATGTTCTTAGATCCGTTTTTTGAAACCCCTGACCAATGTATATCGAAGGGCAAAACCCATATGTCCACCTGTAAACCCCCACATTTGCCTTCAGCGGAAGATTTATGTTAACTTTTGCTAAACCTAGCAAATTTTTTTTTGTATGGACGTAGTGTATGAAACGCAGAATAATTTAGCTAGGTTTATCAAAAATAATAAAATTAAATCATCCGATGAAGACAAATGTGGGGCTTAGAAGCTGTGGGTCTTGCCCTAAGATAGACATTCGTCAGACAGGAAGGACCTTCAAAACCAAAGGGATCAAAGCGTAGTTTTATCAACAATAAATCTGATTAAATCTTTGCAGAACTTTTAATTATGGAAAACCATATCTGCAATGATAATTTAAAGATTTTACACATTTAGTATAAAAGTTATAAATTAAATTTGCTGGAATCCCTAGAAATTAATAAATTTTGAAAGCCCTTTATCCTATTGAGCGGACAACAAATACTTAATAATTCTCCCTTCTTAAATTTGTATAATCTGATTTTCTGTTTGCTATCAGCTTATCCTTTAATCCCTCGATGGGTTAAACCCAATTAGATAAAATTCCACTAACCATCTATTTCAAGATTTATCATTATAGTTATATAATAAGATTAGCTCTTTTGTAGTGAATTGGTACTTTGTAATATTTGTTTGAAGAATCTACGGTGTGAGGTGTAATTTATTTTATTTAATTTTAGAATGCATTTTCAGTATGAAACTGATTTTATTCAATTTTTAAAATTCATAGTATACAGCCACATTCTTGAATGAATCAATTTCTTTTAAAATCTTGGTATTAATGTGTTGCACCATATTAAAATTAATGTACCCATATGATACAATCAATTCAAATCTACAATAATATTACTTATTTTCTACTACATATTGAACACTCAAAAATTGTTAAGACAATACTTTATTCTATATGTCGGGTATTTAAATTTTTCCGGAATTGAAGGTTATATTTTCTAAACGTAAGGTTAGGCGGGTCAATTGCACATGCGTATAAGGACTGTTTTGCATCAAAAGATCAGGACATCTCTGTTTGATTGCAAGAACTTTATCCGAAAACGGTATTGATGTTGATGATCCATATGGTATAAGGCACGTTCTGCACTATTACACTGTTTAACTCACTTCGTTATTTGTAGCGCTCTATTTGAAGTCAACTCACATACCGTTACGTAGTTGTTGTTTCATTATATGATTTTTCTTGCTTGAACTTAATTTTTAATAAATAATGAATACTAACAGCAATTAAATAACCTCGCGAGGTCGTTTCTTATATTTTTTACTTCCCACGAACTGCTGCCGAGTAACATCTGTATCAATTTGACATGTTAATAGCTATCTCAGGATTGTATTCACTAGACGAGGTGAGGTAAGAAATTGTTGCGATTAGATGGGTTGAATATTAATATGTATGTGGTCAGCAATAAAAAATGTAGTGCAGATTTGGTTAGAACCATTCAAAACCGAAAACACTAAATTCACCTTTCCAAGGTCATGAAATTTAAGATACCTTGATTGAGTTTTTTTGAGCCATTACATCAATATCTTCAAATTTTATTTAAGTAAAAGTTAAAAATATGTAAAATTCATTCAGAATTATCTGAATCTGCATCATTTTTTTCACTTTTAAATGATTACATGACACCTAACTGCCTGCTAAGCGATTTGAAGTTTTTTTTTATTGTTTCAAAGAAATTCTTATCGACTAGAGTTCTATTTTTCTATCAATGAAGTATTATCAACTGGATATGATGTTATGTGAAAAGAAACAAATTGTTAAGACATTACTTATATTGAAGGCAAACATTCAACAAGATATAAACTATATAAATATAAATATTAAATGTCAAACATAGGCATTGGACAAAACAACTCTAACTTCAGATAAAGTTGTCTTATAAATTTGGTACATGCTTGAGAATCGAACAAACAATTTAGATATATTCTAATATGCACACTCAAAATTATGATAGCAAATATTGCTACATCATAGTTACAATTTATAAGCATGCCTCATCATTAAATCAAAATAGCAATCATTATCTATCGAAGCACTTATACCACAATAGTAATTCAAAAATTCTTCTTTAGTGACCTAAAACAGAGAATATACATTATAATCAGAAGTAATTAGTATAAAAAATAAGGTATACATTTAAAGATTATGAAAATACATTCTCACAATATACCTTTTTGTTTTTCAAAAATACGTTAAAGTGAGCAGCGTGTTTCTTGAACATTGTTATAGGCTATTAATAATTTTGACATTCTCGAAAGTAGCTGAAATGATTGATGCTACGGAATGTATATCACGTGGATGTGATGCCGGACGAGTCCGGTTATCTCCGTTCGTTAGTGCAACAAAGCATTTGATCCTACGGGAAGTAAAATATATAACACTAAAACGTGTAAAAACAAAAAATGATGAATTAATCGCGTAATATTATATTAACTTCGAATATAATATATTAGATGTTGATATTGCGAAAACAGTTGGCGAATAATGTAAATAGAATATTCTTAACAGGTCTTGTGTTCCTTTGGAAGAATTAATTTAATAACTATTGAAGTGAATATTATAACTATAATTTTAAATATTATGTGGATACCATCTTAAGATAATTATCCCATATTAGATACCTAATGAATTTAGAAATAAATGTCATCTAAATATTATTGTTAAAATTTTTTCATAAAATATGTCTCAGCCCGATAGATTTAATGAAAATTGGAAGCAGGTATTTGAGATACAATTCCAAATTTTTTTTTGCAAATAAGTATCTCTTCACTTACTATCCCATCTCTTGTTCCGTCTTGCTCGAAATTTCCTAAAAATTTCTTCAAAATAGTCTCTTCCGTTTCTTCCCCCGAAATATATCTTGGATTTGATTTAACATTATAGACTTTCTTCAAATCATCTACTGTTATTACACCATCACAAGTTTTATCCAACTTTTTGAAAGCTTCGTCTATGATTTTAATACGCATCTGGGGCATAGGAGGCTAAAATCAAAATGCATATTTCGAATTAGCAAATTGCAACTTCATGACAAATAATTTTTATTTTTCAAAATTCTGGATCAAGAAATTATAGGCATATTTGTTTGGCGATTAGAAATGTACAGTTCAGATAATATGGAAATGTTTCATTGAAATTCATGCCATGTATATTTGTGTCCTTATTCAACTTGGAGCAATGTACTCGTAAACGTATATGTCAATTTTGATCTCACCTATTTGAGATAAAAATGTTATCAATCCTACAGATTTGTTGAATATGAGATCAGCTTCATTACAGCGATTGTCTTTATTTATGGATTATTGCACTCTTCTACATTTTTTGACATTATATCTTACAAAATTATTATTTGTAGACCTACTCAAGTAGCTGTGGGGGTTTTTCCCCACATAACCAAAACTGTACCATTACCTATACCCCCATGATAGACATCCTTATCTTGGACAAACTGTATATTCACTAGCTGTTGTCCGCGGAAACAACTAACACCCATAGGAACAATTAACTGATCTACCTATTACGAGTGAGTATAAACAGCTAAATAATTGTGGTTTGTTTCGAGATCAAAGGCGAATTTAATTCATTCGGCAAGCCGATTTAAAAGAAATTCATAAATGAATGGTGTATAAAAAGATATCACTCGAGAAAACAGTTTATAAAGATTACAAGTTCACGTTAATTGCATGGTATACATATTAGTGTTCATGTTTCATTACTGAGTATAGGCATACATTATTCATCAAATAAATTAACTTTATTATAAATTCAAGAGGGAACGGCAATATTCTCTACCGTTTTGAAGAACCCATTAGTAAAAGAGACGTTTGTATTTAGTATAATTACAACAATAGCGGGAGTAAATTAATTAGTCGTGGTAGGAAATAGGTAAAATTTCGCATGGAGTATTTTTTTGGAGTTTTGGTAATTGTATGTTACCTAGGCTACGTGTAGCGTGGTTGTGTGAAACTATTTGACACAGATTAGAGTAGCACTGCTTGTCGGGGATCTAATATTTGCAATTCCTTGCAGACTAGATGATCCATCTCATCTAGTCTACAAGATGAGAGTTTCTTCCCTAGCATTATCTTTAAAGATCGTTTTACAGCTCGCAATTCTTGTTGCAATAGTATTGCACCAATACACTGACCTTGAATGAGCTGGCCTGCAACTTTTTATGGCACAACGTTTTACACTTGGCAATTTTTACTTTCAATTGCATACTTTAGTTCTCTACCAATATTAAAAAATATGCTAAAATAATGAAAAGTTAAGAATTATTAATTTGTTCGTTGTATGTTTTAAATTTGTTTAGTTTTGTGTAAAAACGAACAGAACCAAACAAAAGAAAAACGTTGCTGCTATAATTACTATAATTATTGCTGCCGCTGCTCTCTTGGCGATGGAGACTGAAGAAAGAAGACAACGAAGGTGGTGGGTATAACACCTTGGTTAAACCAAAATAGAGGAAATATTCGCTTAACTGAAGAGCTCATTGCTTCAGATATAGAAAAGTTCTCAAAGATGGATACAAACACATTTAAAAAACTGTTGTCCAAAATTGCTCACATTAATAATAACGTAAAGACTGGTTAGATATTGCTAGAAAATTTGAAACAATGTGGAATGGTTTTTCTGGTTTTCAACTACAATACAACAACATTTACAATTTACAGCTAGTCCAAATCTAAACCAAAAGAATAAACGAAAAACAAGAATCAGTAAATCAATAGGTATAAATCTTTCTGTTGTTCTGTGATATAAACGTCAACGTCAATAAGCGTCCTTGTCGGAACTTGTTCAGTTGCTAACTAAAAATTCCCCAAAGTTTTCCCCCATAATTGCACGCAACTCGCAATTAATATCGAACGGGAGCGATTCTGTGCAATGTCTTGAAATGGTAAGAGACTTGCACGCAATTCCTGTACTCCGCATGCTTTTGATAAAGGGTATTGCGTATTGCGAGCTGTAAAACGGTCTTAAGAACCACTTTTGTAGTCGTTCTATTTACGCTTATAATAAATGCTTTTCATTTCGCTTAAGTTGATTATGTTGCTCTAAAGTCTAAACTTCAATAAGATGTCTGAGTTTATCATTAATCTTATTAACATAGACGTCAAAATATACAGAAAAACACTATTGTCACAATGAAAGCACTTTAGACTCCATTTGAAAAACTAAAGATTGATATCAAAAGTTCCACACGCCTCAAAACATTAAGTTTCTATTTTCACATTAAAGCAATTTGAAAATTTTCAAATTCGTACAATCTATAAGAACTGCGTAATCGTCACCATACTGGGTTACGTACGTGCGCACACACAGGCATCATCTCGAAAATAGTATACATTCAAAAAAGCACATTTTTTTTTATTTAGGCCGATTCAATACCTCCCGTACATTACGTATAGTGAGGGAAGTAAATATGATTATGGAAAACTTCAATTGACGAAATATTATAGAATGTATTTTTATTTCTCTGATCAAGAGTATCTAATTTAGCTTGTAATTATTTATTTGAAAGTAATGGGCTCCCCCCTGACTCCTAATCTGTTAACAGGAATAGGAACGAAATCGTCTCCACGTTGGGTTACGTTCGCACGTGAAAAAGGAAACTAGTGTGATGGCGAACCTTTTTGAAGAGTGAATCAATTATTTTTAAATCTTTTAAATACTAGCCCGTGAGTCATAAATCAGTGGTCTAAATTAGAAAAGGGTGCCAATTATTTGGAAATATCTTTTTGGTTCCCACTATTTGAAATAATCCAAAAATGTTTTAGTTTTCTTCAACTTTTGTGAAGTAAATATCCAAACTTGATTATATCTTGAATTACCGCACCAGGTGACAGCATGGTCAGTATTGCCTTTGAACAAAGTACATATTTGAATCAGCTTGGAATAAAAGAAAACGCTTTAATCTTGAAATACTCTTCATTAATAATTGACATAGTTGCAGATACAGTATGCGTAATAAACTTGATATAAAGTATATTGAATGCTTAATTTGTTGTTGTTTACTTTCAACCAGTTTCTTAATATTAGGTAGGTACATACTTTGTGATCATTAATATCATACTGTTGCAGATAATTCATTTCAAAGTTTATTCCTGTTTGTATTTGAAAATTCATCATCTATTGTTTTTTTCATTCAAAAAGAGCTATATTTCTTCTAATAAAATGACAAACCGATTAAGAACCTGGCGCCGCAAATGAGCATCGAACATTGTTGTAAGTCTAAATCCCAGAATATTGGCACTCTATTTCTCGCTTATTAAGACCTCTTGCGTTTATAAAGTTAATAACTTTAATTACAACTGGCATTACGTTAGAATATCTGTTTAAACCATGCTTCGCACATAGAACTTCCTGGTGTATTGTACATTGAAATTCTATCAGGGAATGTCTAACATTTTGTTTAAGCTGCTGAATAAAACTAATGTTTTTTCCCAACATATTGGGAGCATCAACTGTTGTTAGAGAAACCATTTTTTGTAGGTCAATTTCCATTCCTTATCAAATGTTTTAAAAATATCAAGGCCAGTACACCTTCCTTTCAACGTTATTAGTTTTATTAACTCTTCTTTCATTATATTGCATGTATTATAATGAGCAAAATCTGCGAGTTGTGCTTAATCATTTATATCAGTACTCTCATCTGAAGCAAACGAATACATTTCTACAGGCTTCAAGTCGTTATGTATTTGACCAGAAATATTTCTTTCTAACTCTATTACTCGATCTTTAATAGTATTGCGACTTATTGGTAACTAATTTATACACTTTATAAGCAAGTCTTTCTTTAAAACAGAGTAGCATTAAATTCTAAAAACTTTGTTTTACAAAATCTCCTTCTGAAATAGGTTTCCCATGGCGAGTAATGCAAAAGGATACTTGAAAACTAGCAGCAGTAATGTTATTTTTTGGATTCAAAAATGTTTTTAAATCACTTGTTTGTCAATCATTCTGTTTTTTCCTGTTTACCACATCCACGAACGACATGATATGCTCTAGTCTAGACTAGTCTAGAGATCATATAGTATAGAGGAGTAAAGCCCCGTCTCAACGCGAGAAGGTTTCAAAAAGTTATCCGATTCCCACTCCGCGGACGTAGCTATAGTTACACCCGGTCATCTAAGCGCGCGGTTGGAGGAAAATGAGGGGAACGAGTTAAAATACCGCAGAGTGGGGTACGTATAACTCATCGCGTAAGATCGAACATGGTACGCAACGAATACATAGGCTAAATAGGAGCTTTACTCCTCTATACTATATGGTCTAGACTAGACTAGAGCATGTCATGTGTTTGACAAAAAATCACGTTCCAGCTTATGATCTGTGGTATTACATTAACTTGGAGGCATATCCAATATTTAGAAAATAGAACAAGCAGTTCAGATTATGATGGCGAATAAAAATATATGTTACTTTTATTACTAAAACGAAGTTTTGTTACTGATTGTACTTCTATTTATTTACACAATAAATTGCAAACCATGAATTAATTCAAAAAACACGTTAAAAACAAGTATAAATTAGAACAAAATTGATGAACCTTATAATTTCTTGGGAAAAGGTACAAGTGGACAAGTTCAATTATTATTAATAATAAAAGGGGTAACCCCGGTGAGGTTTCTTCAAGCTTAAGCTGAAGCCCTTTCCACCCTTTATCATCTAGCATCATCCTATTCTGCGGGGTGGTTCAGTAATTCATCAAGAATAAAATAAGTATTTTCAGCATTAACACGAAAAGTTCCATGAATATACTAAATTGTTCACGTACAATTTAAGTTTACTATGGTTGGTTCAATAACATCAATAATATAAAAGTCATGACCATCTTAACACGCTATTATTCGTGACCGCTAGCTAATACACAACGTAACAGTCCCTAATTTGATCAAAAGTTTCCAACTTCTTCAACTATTGATGTGCAATGGCTAGAGAAATTAGTTTTGATACCATTAAATAATGAATTATTCTGACAGGTTCAACTGTAGTCAGAAAATATATGTACATATACAAGTAATTTATAACTACAGCTTGAGTTTTACGAATCCGTATACACGAGAGTCTTCTGAGTTGGAGCGAACTGGACGCATTGTATTGTTTTACAAGATATACAAGTAATACGCTACCATATATTTAGAAGGTTGGACCTTGTCTTCTGAGATGCGCTAACTTCCCTTGTACAAAGTTAGGTATAGGATCAGGCTACCAGCAGGGAGAGCCAAAGTCATGAGGCACCACTCTAACTGTCTTCCAACTGGTAGAGATTAATGCAACAAAAACTCAAGCTTGCATCTTCTCCAGGAAGGCGGATTCTACAATCCCTAATATGATGATGTCATGTCAACTATTCCTATTATACTTGCTGCAATGACTTGCGGTACCAACCCATTAGTGAGATACATAGAACATCAGTTGTCACTCCGGAAGACTAGTTTTGCCATCACATCAGGATCACGTCGACTCTTGACAGAATTGGTAACATTCAAGAACGGTGTTTTCCAAGGAGACTCCTTGAGCCCCTCTTGTTCAACATCTCACTGCTGCCGCTCTCCATTGCATCAGATCACCCATTTATTTTACTTGGATGATCTGAAACAGTATGAGTCTGGGGAGAAAAACCTCAATCAAGCTCTCAACGTGGTTCAATAATTTACACGAGGCGTAGGCATGGAGTTGGGATTGGACAATTGCGCAGTGTTCCATGTGAGGAGAGGACGATCTCCGGAAGTGCACGAGAATATGCAGCTTGCCGACGAAAGCATCTTTAAAAATCTTGATGCTGAAGAGACCTATCGATACCTGGGAATTGAACAGCGTCCTAATTATGACGCTTTCCAGGTAAAGGTGGCTCTCCGCGGCATGTACTGAAACCTTGTTCGAAAGATTTGATCTTCCGAACTTTCGAGTGAGAACAAGTCGTCTGCAACAAATATGCTTGCCGTTCCAGTCCTGCTTCACACTTTTGGAGTGGTGAAATGGACTGTTGATGAGCTGCATAGACTTGAGAAAGACACCTGGAAAATGATGCATATCCATCACAGTTTGCATCCTAGGTCGTCCGTTTCCCACATTCATCTCTCACGTGACCGGGGAGTTAGGGGACTCCTTAGTCTGGAGGATCTACATCGAAGTGTAGTTTTGAGTATGGCGTGTAAAGTTCTTAGGGGTTCGGACCCCCTCCTGTGTCTTGTCAAGAGTCACGATTTGGCCGGAGTGGGAACATTTATCGTTAAGGCAGCACAAAAAGCTGCGGAAGAACCTGGTCACGAATTTTACATCAGCTGAGAAGGCTAACTGGGCAACCTCGAGTTTCAATCTTCTCGCCTGAAAGCCGATACACGCTGTTTTCTATCGAAACGCTTCGGCTTGTCAACCAGACTGACCTTCGGCTACTGAAACATCATAGTGTTTTCTTATTGCATGTTTCGAAATTGCAATCAACGTTCCTTTCATTAAATGGATATTTAACAAAGTAAAATTTCTTGTTTTTATTTGTACAAATGAAATGTCGCAACGTAACGGACATCTCCATTCAAATATCTAGTTTGTGTCAAAATTTTTAGTGGATTGCCTTTACCGTTTGGCCGCTACGCTCACTCCGTCTTAATTATTGCACAACTTGGATGAACTTCAACGCGATAATTACAGATTTCTTGAACAAGAGTAAGGACCAATGTAGAAACGGGACTTTTCATCTATGAACGATGAACTGTTTCTAGCTGTAGGTACCTCCTGATAAAGATTAAGAAATCTTTATCGGTAAATGAGGTATCTTACTAATTGTGGTTGTGGAATATGGTATAAGGTATATTTTTACTTATCTTACTAAGTGTTGTTGGGGAATATGGTATATTTTTCTAACTCTTCGAATGATAGAATGAGAAGTGTTCAATAGCTCATAATCAACATCTAAGAATCATGATTAATCCTAACTACCTACCCTTATATGCACCAAAAATTCATCCATGTTAATGCTACCACTTCCATCTGTATCAAAATTGTTGAACATTTTCTCTCCTTCATCGTTGGTTATTTCTAGGCCGGTTTCTCGGAGACCCTGTAGGAACTCTTCTTTAGTCAATTGTTTATTTCCATCGTCGTCCATTCTTCTGAACATCCGTCCTAGGCCCAGTATACCGTTGGCTCCTCGTGAAAGGCACAGCAATCTCAAACGTTGGACGGGATCCCCAGCACTATGTGCTGCTTGCAGCTCCCGAAGACTTTTCGAAGCCAATTCGTTCTCATTACGCGACATGGCACTTCGTGGACGTGGCATCTTGACTAGAAACGATTATTCATTTAGATTTTTTTTTAAATCATCATGAAACACGTGATTGATTAGGGGCAGCTACGACCGAGGACAACATTCGGCAAAGCAAATGTTCTCCATTTTGTTGATGATTTGAAGAATGATTGGGAGTTTAGATATTTCTGTTACAATTCTAAGCAAAAATATGGAATTGTGAATCGGTTTACACATCATGTGAAGTCTTGACTCTGAGAACATTGGGCGTAATTAACTCTATAAAACAACGTGATAATATGAAAAAAAACCTTTAACAGTCTACACAAAATAATTAGTAAAGCAAAATACAAATACTATAAACAACAAATTGAAAATAATATCGGTGATATAAAGAAGATTTATAAAATAATATCTGAAGCAACCGATGAGAAAAAAACCAAATTCAATAATTTTCATATCACTGACCCTAACGATACATCTTTTACTAATGATAAACAGGAGGCAAATTACTGAAATAAATACTTTTTTGATATAGGAATTAATATTTAGTGAAAACACCAAAAAATTAATTTCAATTACAAACTAAATCAATACCATCAATATTTCTAAAACCTGTTGATTTTAATGAAATTATAATTAAAATTAACTCTCTCAAAACTAACTGTACCCCAGGAATTGACGGTATAAATTCAGTTTTAATTAAACATTTTCGCAATTACTTCCTTAAAGATTTAAAGCATATCATCAATCTAATATTCAAAACGGGAATAGTTCCTAGCCATTTCAAAACTTCAGATATCACTCTAATATATAAAACAGGTGAAAAAACCGAAATAACTAACTACCGCCCTATCAGTATCATTAATAACTTCTCAAATTTTTTTTTAAATGGTCTACTTGAATTTTTCACAAAAAATAATATTGTATCAAAATATCAATTTGGATTTTCTTCACGACTTAAATGTTCCTAAAAAACTGGACGACCATACCAAATGCTTGGCAAATACGTTTGATGATGTGCCCCATGACATCCTATTACAAATCTTGGCCAATTATGGAGTTAGAGGCATCGCGTTGAATGTGATCGAAAGTTATGTGGCAAATCGGGCCCAAACAGTCAGAATTGAAGAGCGAGCAACTTATTATTACATTTGGAATACCGCAAGGCACCGTTTTAGGTTCTTCACTTTTCAACACAAATACAAACTCCTTGACTAATATAAATATAAAAGAAGGTTTGGTGATTTCCTATGCTGACGATACAGTTGCTATTTTTAGTGGAAAAACTTAAGAAGAAGTGAAAAACATTACCAAAACAGGATTTTTAGAATAAAAAATTGGTTAGACACATTCAAACTTCAAATTGTTCAGAAACTAACTACTAAGCCTTCTCACTAACTTCAGCAAATCGTCCTGATTTCAATAATATTCAAGTAGAAGGTATAGAAGATGAATTACTAGAAGTACCCCATACCAAATACTTAGGAATTATTATTGACAAATATCTCAAATGGGATTAACATATACTAAAACTCAACAACATAGTGGTGTGGGAGGTCTATCAAACAGATATTCAAAAAACTTAATGTACCTAGTACAAACTATATTCTAAGAATTTTCTACAAAAAAACGACAATTCCCTACGCTGCTACTTTACTCAGAAAATATCTTAAACATACGATCCTTATATATTTTAAATTTTTGTTCTTTCATTCATAACAAAGGTAAATCAAAAAATTACATAAAACATCATTATACAACAAGAAATAACATTAATGAACATCTTATAATTCCAAATAGTAACTAACACCAGTATGAATCTGAAATGTTTGAACTAACTGGGGCCTAAAATCTACAATTGTTTACCAATCACAAAAGATCACATATTAAATATGAAAAAATTTAATTGCAGTTGCTCTATCTTTATAACTAATAATTTATATAAATTCATGACATTTATCTAACTGATATATAGTTATAGATCAACCTTATGTTAATTTTCCTTCCACTTTATTTTTACCTTCACATTTTTGAGTATTCAATTTTCAAATTTTTAATTACTGTTCAAATCTAACAAATTGCACATACGTTCAGTCCTCTAGGTGCTTTACTCATTTATTACATTTAATATTATTTTTAGGAATGTAAATATATTTAGTACTGCATTTACTGTTATTGATATTACATTATATTATATTATTCCTTAAGGATTTCATTTATTGATTTATTTCATACATTTCCTCTAAGAAAAAATGTCCAGGGTAAGAGTACGAAAATTATGAATAACAAAAAGATGAAAAGAGAAAATATATACACTTATAAGTAAATAACAAACTTAATTGAAGCAGATAGAAAGGCTTTACATAAATGACGTTTTTAGCAGTATTGAATAAGTCGATTATTTAAATCATCAGCAATCCGATATATCATGAAAAACGGGGAGAACTTCAGTACATTAGTACAGCAGTTCCCTACTGGCGGGAACTGCCCCGTATGTCGCACTCCAAGCGACTGATGGGAGATCTCCAGCAGCAACGAGTGAAAAATGTGCTGACGTTCAGCAGGCAACAAATACGGAATCATGCAACAAACACCTCTACACGATGGGTCTGGTAGATCAGCCCACTTGCAGGGGTTGCGGCATGGAAGATGAAACACCTATGCATGTGCTGTGTCAGTGCACGGCATACTCAGAAGTATCCCCTATATCAGGCTACTGAAATTCGTAGAATACACCGGACTGATGAGGAGGTAGCAACATGTGAGGGCACAATAGGACTGTAATGACCGCAGTGCAGTGGAGGAGGGGCTTTAGTCGGTAGGAATCCGGCACACCCGGGAGCATGGGCACCCGAGGCGTCTATGCAAGATTTCCCCTCCTCTACGCAAAAAACAGTACATTAGTAGGTATGGGTTGTTGATGGGTAAAAGCTACTAATTTATCAGTCGTTTCACTATGTAGTGTAAAAATCTAGAGTAGTACCAACAAATTTGGACAATCTATCATACTGTTGATAATGTTAGAGAAAAATACCATATAAAAGTATTTTGGACTGGTCATAAATCGTTTAAGTAAAACTACTGCCGATATGCCTATATTGGTAGAAAAGTCATCTAAACTTCTAAAAACTCTTAAAATCCTCATGTGAACATTCTCAATACTAATCTCATGTATCAAATAGTTCGCGACACCATACTACAAACGCGTATTATAATTTACTCCGTACCAAAGTATTGAAAATAATAGTTGTTATATCAACATTCTCAAAATCTCGCGTACATTTTGCCCACATGAAATAACATGACGGTGGAAAATCAGCGTTAGCCGAATATATTTTAAATACAGGTCACACCATTTCGCAAGAAAGATGACCCTTGAAACAATAATGATAAATATCTATGTAGGTAATTTAGAAGGGATGAGAATTTATCAGCGAAAAAGCAGCTCAATGAATTCAGATTTATCTCCAGTTGAGGGTAGTATTTAAACAGGAAAATTTTGATTTCTGGTTTAGTTTACTCTGATGATGGCTACTTGATAGCTGAAAGGTCATCAGTACTTTAACAGTATTTTTAGTAGATAAGGGATTGTTTCTTATTTATAGTGGTATTTAAAAATGTTCAAACTAGCTACAAATACATCATGTTTTGAATTCGTTGAAAAGCAGAAGACCTAGGACAGAGCCCTGAGATACACTTACACCAGATGACGTATGTTTCAGATATATAACCAATATAACGGTATTGAGCGAACTGTTGTCTGTTAGTAAGGTATGACTCAAAAATATCAATTAAGCGGGGGATAGACCAAATTTTGTTAGTTGCTGAGTCAAATGTTGTGGTCCAGCTTATCAAATATTCTGGAAAAGTATGTGTAAATAACGTCTAGTCTGTGTAAATAACGCCTATCTACTTGCTGCAGGATATAAGATGTTTTCTTGAGACTGGTTTATAGTCAAGGTTTGAAATTAAAACACAATTTAAAATACCTTTCTAGTTTCTTTTACAAATGAATTCACGGCGGAACGTAGTTCTAATTAATTTTAGAATTTTGATGTATGTCTAGACGTAATCTCATAACGAAGTGAGTAATAAATTGTCAATAAAACAAATGTTTTCAAATTTACTTACTTCATCGTAAAATAATTACACTACACCGATTTCATGCACATTAAAATATTATTATGATTCCTGAGATACTAAATTTTGAATTATTAATTAGGTGTAAAGGAAATTATAAATTTGGCTATTTATTATTTTCTTCCCTGCCAACTCTCTAGAAAATGAAAGCAAAAAATGTACATGGGCGAATGAATGCTTCAACAACAGGAAATTAAAGGCAACGAAATACTAATCTTCAAACTAGAAAGGAAAGGTCACAAAACAATTGGGCACGCTGATCACATAGTAATCACAGTCCAAGGAAAATTTAACACAACAATTCGGATAAGAACGTAAATTACCCTCAACTCGATAAGCATATGGATAGAAGAAGAGGGTCTTAACTATTAGCCCTCACAAATCTATCATTGTTACTTTTACCCTAAGTAAGAAACTAGAGGCAATATGTCCTCCTAAGAACTAACATTCAGCTGGCGGGGGAAATCAAATATCTCGGTGTAATCCTTGACTCTAAGCTTAACTGGAACCAATAGTTGGTGGAAGTCAAGAAAAAGTCCGTGGCAACATTAATGCAAGCCATGCACGGAAAGACATGGGCTAAGTCGTGTTGGACATAGATATCCCAGAAAATATTGAACATGGAACAAAGACCTGTCTGCTTTGAAAACAACTTCAATAGCAGCCATGAAAGTACTATTGGACCTACCCCCAATCAATATTATGATCATGGAGGAGGCAAGACTACAAAACACGAGTAGAAGATCGGACCATGATAGAATGAAGCAAATTGTGGGAGGTAATATTCACATCACTTTCGAGTACTCCTTCAACACTAACTTCGAGATAGCTAGATAGAAGGGAGTGGACAAACGGCAACATCGGGGCAAACCTGGCAAGAGGAACTGCTATATAGACGGGTATTCCGTATTCCAAACGAAGATGTGTGCAATCCTGCAACGCGCAAGGGAAAACAACATGAAGGAAGTTTGTGACGCACGGATCAGAATATGCACAGACAGCCAGGCGTCGCTGAAGCTACTCTTGAACCAAAAAGTGACATCAAGACTGGTATGGGAATGCCGTGAATAACTCAGCGCTTTGGCAGAACTCTAAAAAATAACTTTGATGTGGGTTCCAGAAAAATGTGACATCGCGGCCAACGAAAAAGCAAATGAACTATCCATCTGGGCTCATCATCATCAGCTGAGCTCGGAGTCACACAAAACGCCGAGCGAGGATGCACCACAGAAAAACAAACAGAACTGAAAAACTACTAAACATCAGTAGGAACCGAACAGTAACAGGTCTCATCAATGGTCGGAGCCCAATTAGAGGACACCTACACACAATCGGGATGTACAATGGAGACGTTTCCTGCAGACAATGTGGCAAAGGAATTGAAACAGCCAAATACATTTTGTCAGAATCCGAAGCACTAGATCGCAAAAGTCAAGCAACATTCCGGCAGACTAGTACAGGGGACTAGAGTTACAGAGTGGGTGTAAAACTTCCCACTGGAATATTTACACAAAGCGCCCTGTGACTGAGGTGTGACTAGTGCCAAGAACTAGTATCCGAGGCAAAAAATCTTCTCGATAGTCTATATTCTAGAATTATGAGTCAATCGAAGTTTTACCTTGGAATACAATGTAAATAAGTTTTTCAAAAATCTATCTCTTAATCGGAGCTGTTCTAAAAACTTGAATGAAAATGTATCGAAACAAAAGTAGATCAACATTTGACGGTACGGGTGTTATTAATTAAATGATTTTTGTGGAGTGTTAATTTCTGTATAAAAAAACTAACACTAACCTCTGGAAGCTTATTGAAATAAGTATAGAACTATGTTATAGGCATACTTGTGAATTCGTATAACGGTAACAAATAGAGCATCTGAGAAGTTATTAGACAGGGTGTCCCGCAGAGCGTAGGCATGTAGGGGACCCCAAAATATGATGATTTACCTCTATACCAAGTTGCACCCCTGAGAAGTTATATTAAATTTACATAATTATCATGAGTATTCTGGCGGAAACCCTCATGCAGTAGCTCCTCGCCATTTTCAACGAGAGTTTAAAATAAATGTTTGGATCGGTGTTATTGGTCGATATTTAATTGGTCCAGTTATTCTACCAAATCAAATGAATGGCGAATCTTATTTGAATTTTCTCCAAAACACTCTCCCGGATCTACTTGACGAGGTACCACTACAACTAAGACTGGAATATTAGTTCATGCATGATGGAGCACCACCTCATTTTATTAATATTGTTAGAGACTTTTTGAACGAACAGTATCCAAATGAATGAATTGGAAGAGGAAATAATTGCCTCCAGATTTGGCCTCCACGATCACCAGACCTCAACAAATGTGATTTCCTTCTTTAAGGAACGTTGAAAGAATATGTGTATTGCTCGTCAGTTGCGTCTCAAGGAGAATTGTGGAACCGCATTATGGATGAATGCACACTTATTAGAAACAATCAATAGTTATTGGATAGAGTAAACTTCCATTTTCGAAAAAGAATAACATTATGCCTAAGAGAAAACGGTGATCATTTTGAACAATTTTTATAACTTGAGTAAATTGTATTATGTTATTTATAGTAATAAAGTTGTTTGTTTTTCCAATAAATTATTTTTATCGCGATTGGGTTGAAAAATGTTGTCAAATTTTAAAGTTGCACCATCCCTTGTCAACCCTTTCGATGATTTTAAATAACATAGCTACTTATATACTTTTATTTATTCGCGTTTTTCTCGAAAAGCGACAAAATTTATTGAAAAATTACAAGAGTAAAAAAGTTTTAAAATAAAATTTTCCATAAAATAAGGTGATATTTCTCCGAAATTGCGATTGGGTTAAAAAAAAATTTCAAATTTTAAAGGTGCACCATCCCTTATCAACCCTTCAAAATCATCCAACTGAACTATACTTACTGTCCATTAATACTCTTGGAACGCATACAACGTGTACCAACGTGGTTTTTCTAAGTTGAAGTATAATTGAGATATTAATTTTTTTCAAAATTTAAAGTCCTACTTTGAGGGCCTATAACTTCTCAGGGGTGCAACTTGGTATAGAGGTAGGTTGCATTAAATACTCATATTTTGGGGTCCCCTACATGCTCCTATTCTGTGTTGGTTCTTATGCGGGACATTCTGTATAGTTTTTCAGAATTTTAAATTTTAAAATTTGACTATATTATTAAACTTTTATTTAGAAGTTCACTTGAGATATTTTTGTTTTATCTTATCGCTATGGTAAGAAAAATTATTCAGCAAATAGAATACTGCCCATAATTAGAAGGGATTCAAAATTAATTGAATTATTTAATCCATATAAGTGTCGACACAAAGCATGAAGTTTACCAACGACTACATCAAACACAAGCCACACCTGCAATCGGTCGGTACTAACCTTGTTTCACCTCATGACTAATAATATTGCACTTAGCTGCCTTTTTTATTGATATCTTTTGTTTTTGATGTTTCAAATTTGGATTTGAAAATAAAATTCTTATTCGAAAGGACACTGCCAACTTCAATTCTAAAATATTCAAAACCGTTTGGTATATGATGGGTGTTATAAAATAAGAAAATTAGAAATTCGGTTTTTGAGAAAAAATCTTAACTGGACTGAAATATCTCAAATAGTTTGAAACGAGAATTTTTCCAAACTATGAACCTATTACTTGAAGAAATTATTACTTCAAATCTGATTTGATTACTTAGAAACCTTAAATTAATCATTGACTGAATTCAAATAATCAGTGACACATTAAAAACAGTTGATATCATCAGTACATGTTGCAGTTGTAGAAGATGAATTCTTTAATATCTCGATATGAGACGAACATTTGCTGAAAAACATTCTTCTGAATTCATAATGAGGTGCTTAACCTCTAAGTTTATAGAGGGAAATATTAATATATTCAAGAGCGTCATCGGAATACTTATTGAATATTTTTTTATTAATAGACATGAAACTAGGGTGTTATTTTTGAAATATCTTCAATTCTTCATTTCTACGAATTTATGGTTTTCTGAGGTACATTTAATTCGTGTAACGTGTAACAGAGTGAGTTTGTAGATGATGTTAGTACAACATTTATGAAAGGAAAACTTCGTTTGTTTAATTTGTAGGTTCTTAGTCGTTAAGCTTCAACCGTGATGTCTAAGAACTTACCCAAATAACCCCTCGCAGTTAGGATCAAGAGAAATAAGAAAATTCTTAAATGAACTACATGGGATTATTGTTTATGAGAGTTCAACTATTTTATTTATTTTAATTATTTATTTATAAAAGAGGAATACAAACGGGACTGACCCAAAAACAATATTCACAGATAGGTAATTTATCAATGTAGTGAATCTATAGAATTCTAAAAAGTGTTACTAAATTGGTGATCGATATAAAAATCAATAAAGAATTCAAGTACTGAATTGAGTACATATAGTGAATGAAAACAAAATGAAAAATGAAAAACACACTTATACAATTATACATAATATATACACATAAATACCAATTAAGTTTGTGAAGGCAAAAACGTTTTTTCGAGATGTAGGAAAACTTTGAGAAAGAGTAAGAGAAAATATCAATAGAGATAGAATTTGATAGCCTATTGTATATGTTGCATCTATGCATTGGAGAGTTCAAAAAATAATTTGTTTGAGATTGTTCATAACGGAATCGATGCTGATGCCTAGTAATATATGTAGGAGCATTAAGATAAATTTTACTAAGGATAGCAGGCATCAACTAGATTATTTACGACTTTAAAGAGGAACTTCACGTCTGAAATGTTCCTTCTATTCGCTAGTGTTAATATGTTTAGTTCATTTCGAACGTAGATACGATTGTTGGGGTTGAATGGAAAGCATTTGTTATTGATATAATCTATGAATATGTTCTGAACCCGTTCAAGTTTATTTATATAAATGTCGTATCCAGGGTTCCATATTACAGAACCATAACTCAAAACCCTATTGACGTATGATATATAGGGAGTATAGTCTGAATATTTATAAATTCACGACAAGTTCTCATTATGAAACCTAACATTTCATAAGCTTTTTTAGTTGTTAAAATATATATGTTTCGAATAGTATTTTAGAATCGAATATTATTCCTAAATCCTTTATTTTCGTGACAGTTTGTAAGGGATGGGAAAATATTTGATATGATTGATTTAGAGTGCTCTTTTCGCGTCCAAACGAAATTTGGTGACACTTTTCGAAATTCAGATATAGACTGTTTTCCTCAAAGTAATCATAAAAGCTATTGATATTCTGCTGCATTAGCGTGATGTCGTCAACATTCAATAATTAACTATAATTATATCAAAATTTCAATGGTGGAAGCCATTACTTTGTGATAATTTATCACATTGATATAATAAAATAAAGCAATTTTACTTTGTTTCTTATCATATATATTACAGAAAAATGTGTTTTCAAATATTCCCCCAATGAATGTAAAATTTTGATATCAAAAAATCAGGAAAAATCACATACAAATCCCATATTAAAATCCGAAATAGAACAAGCTTTTGATCTTTGCCTTAGCCAAAATTATTGTTAATTTAATAACGAGTTTTTCTTACACAATAATAGATTAGCTATAGGATCTCCATTAAGTTCATTTTTGGCAGATATTCTCATGTCTTATATTGAAGAAACTATAATGAGTTCCCTTCTAGCTAAAAACATATTCATTGCTGGTTTAGATATGAAGATGATGTTTTCTTATCGTTCATTAATAATAACATCGTAACATTAAGTTCACTTCAGAAACTTAGAATGATAAAAATAATAATTTGTTAGACCTTACCCTCACGCACTATAATAATATCATTTCTTTAAAAATTTATAGAAAACCTACATTCACAGATACAACTATTGGCAATTCATCCTTTAGCCCCTGTAGTCACAAATTAGCTGCATACAACTCTATGATACATGAGCCTTTTTACTTCCTCTTTTTCCTGAACACCTGAATGAAGAATTGAATATAATCAAGGTTACAGTCATTAACAATAGTTTTCTACCTCAAATAATATCCAAATTAATTGACAAAAAACAGCAGAAGTTATCTTACTTAATTCTGATTCTTCATCAAAATACATTTCCCTCACATTTTTTGGTACCGTAAGTGAAAGAATTGCAGACATTTTATCGGAACATGATCTAAAAGTTAGCTTCAAACCTTAAAAAACAAATTGTCCTATTTTTTGTTCATTAACCTGTTCAGAGTGTGATAACTTTTACATCGGTAGATCTAGTCGTAATATAGAAATTATACAGGGATGTCCCAGGTTTGAGTAGCAAAACTTCAACAGTCGATAGAAAATATGATTTTGAGGAAAAAGTTCCTATTAACATATATGCATAGACGCTTAATTTTTGAGATACAGGGGGGTGTTGAATTATATAAAAAAATTCTTAATTTTGTTTGTATCTCCGAAGATAATCGAAAAGTCCTAATGAAATTTGGTACCGTATTACTTCCAGTGGCGTAAATATAGGTATTTAATAACAATAAATTGACCCGAAAAGTGTTATCGCCCTGTAAAGGCTACTTTTTAGGAACAAACTTCGATGCAGAATTTAAATCGAAGCAAATAAGGTCTCTTGATATTTCTTTCTACCTGCCACCGTTGCAAGGCAAATTTAATTTTTGGGAATAATTATCACCTACATGAGAATCGGAGAAATATTGGAAAAAGGTTTTCTTTGAAGTTTGAAGATCTATTGTACGACGTTGTGAACTATGTATGTATACGAGAAAATGAGAATCATTTTGAACAATTTCTTTGAAATTAATACACAAAATTTAGTAAATTTGTATTGTTAACTCTTGTTGGTAGAGTTACTATAAATTTAAGTACATTTGTTTAGAAAAGATAGCTTATTTTATTTTTGTCACTCAACGACGCTTTTATTTGAAGGTTCCTCTCTTTCCAATTTTCACCCGATTTTCATGTAGGTGATAATTAAACACAAAAATTAAATTTGCCGTGCAGTGGTGGCAGGTAGAAAGAAATATCAGGAGACCTCATTTGTTTCGCTTTAAATTCTGCATCGAAATTTGTTCCAAAAAAGTAGCCTTCACAGGGTGATAACACTCTTCGAGTCAATTTATTGTTATTAAATACCTATTTCCACGCCACTGGAAGTGATACCGGTCTCACATTATGTGCAAATGTGGTAACCTATCTACGCATCAACGGTACCAAATTTTATTAAGACATCTTAATCATCTTCGGAGATACAAACAAAATTAAGACATTTTATCTCAAAAATTAAGCTTCTGTGCATATATGTTATAGGGACTTTTTTCTCAAAATCAAATTTTCTATCGACTGTTAAAGATCTGCTACTAAAACCTGGGACACCTGTATATAAGGAAAATTTTCGATCTTTTACACTTAATAAAACAGATTCATCTTTCTCTAACCATATTTTAGAAACAGGGCACAATTTTACAAATTTAGACGAAGTTAAAATTTTACATAACCGGAGTAGAGGTTTCAAATTAAACACACTTAGAATCAATAGAAATTTTCAAAGGTATTAAAATAATGACAATAAACTTTTAAACGATCAATTGGATGTGTACTACAGCATTCTGTTTGATGTCTTGATAACGTGAAATTTCCCATAATCCGCTTACGCCTTGCTAGTATACTTCCGCATTAAAATTTCCTTATCACAATATTGACTCTACCTCATTATCCAATTTCAATTATACTATTCTAACAATGTATTTCACCAACCGGAACTCCACTTGTTACCTTATATTGTACCATAAATAGCCAAAATTATTCATATTCTCATAGATTAGTATCGTTTGAAGATGACACGCTAGTCACGATTGGTTTGTATAATATATGTAATAAAAGAACAAAGTAAAAGTGTTTTATTTTATTATATAATTTTTTTTTAAAGTCTTCCACGTATATATATTTGAATGTTCTGAAAATATCATTTACACATTTAATCGTTTTGAATTTCTAAGTAGAAAATATTTGGTGTTAAAGGACCCACCCGGCAATTTGGAGCACAAATTTCAATCATAAATCTTGCAATACTCTTGTATTGCAAGCTCTACCTCTTTCTGAAAATAAAACTGAATATATTATATACAATTCCAAATATCAATCGGCCAAATTAATCTAATTACTATGTACACCATGGAGGGAATAAACAGTTCTACGTACTCACAATTACGTATAAAACTTTGGCACTAACAGTAGATCTTTAATTTGAAATCAGCTACTACACTAATGTATCGTATTTACAATACTGTAGAACCGACCTTATCTAAACTGATAACTAAAACTGATAGAATATATTATGCCCCATCCTAGGAACAGGAAATATCTGGATCAATATCATCCTGTCTCGTTCCAATTCGGATTTGTCGCCGGCGCTTTTAAAGGAACGCCTACTATGTACGTAATACTAAGAAAAAGTAAAATAGAAGCATTGTACCGCAGGATGCAGTAACGCCACCAGATATCCAACTTTTAGATGAATAACTGCACTCATATCACTACATAATTAAGTGTAATTACAATGAAAATCCATATTTCAAAATCAACTGTTTGAAATGTGAAAAAGCATTTTTGTAGACCATGAAGTTTTCGATAGCAGTTACAACGAAGCAGAAATTTTGAAAAATAATTATTGATTGGATCATTGGATCTCCATCTCCAATGACTCAACTGTTTTTAAGTTATCTTCCTATAATTTTTTTGGACAATTGAAAAATAGGGTACCAAAAATAAGCTTGTAATTTTTGACGTATAGTTTTTCTTTCGCTGGATAATATCGAGCTCAGTATTTAAAACGGATTGTGTCGTGGTCTTTCAATATTAGTATGGCGTTTATTGCAAAGTTTACTGCTATGTGACTTTGGAGTCAATAAACTTTAGATAAAACATTGATTTAATCAATGGATAAACATATGCGGCAACTTTTATCTCGAAATATGTTTCTTATCATGATGAGAGACATGTCGCAGAAATAGGAAACTTGTACCAGGAAGAAAAAAACTTTGCTGATATGGTTTCTAGTCTACTAGACCAGATTTAGCAAATTTCGAAGTGAAGTGTACACACAGAAGAAACATATAATAATTTATTGACGTGACGACGTCTTATAATTCGATGGAGCCGGCTGCACGCACGAAAAAACATGACTCATGCGGCGTTACCTCGCGTTCCATTTAAGGCTTGAATGCAAGCGAGCTCTCCTACTTGAGTGAGCGATGCGTCCGCGTGGACAGCTGCTATACAATAATACATTTACATGTTTTGGTCAAGTATGAAGTGAATGTGGTGTCAATTGTTTATAGCAACGATAATTGCGGCGATAAAGGTAATGATTCTTTCGATATTAAATATATGTTCAGTGATATATTGTCGAATATTCGTGCTTTCATCATTAAAATAAATAGCATCGGTCCGCTAGTGCAGAGATTGTAGGTTATGCTATAATTGACAAAACTATAACAATAAGTTAACAGAACTATTTCACGATGAGTAAAAAATCAATTGCTTTACTATTGGATCGAAATAATTATCGAGCGTAGCTATGATTTCAAAAAATCGATTGTAGGTTATGCTATAATTGACAAAACTATAACAATAAGTTTAAAAGCTAAATTGACATAATTGTATTTATGCGTACAAATAAATGTAACTTGATCAATTCAATTGTGATTTCCGTTTACCTCCTTCTCTATATCCATACAAAATATCTATCAAACAAATAAAATTAAAATTTTCTTTTGAAAAATGAAACCATTCCATCAGTATTTTCTTATGACGTTGTCACGTTCAACTATCGTCAGTAAACCGACTTTACAGACAACCGACTTTTTTTTAGTAGCTTAAGAAATCAAGAATATTGTATGTAGGAATGTCGAGTGAAAACAATTTATTAGTTTGAGCTTCATTTTTTTATACTTCGACTACACGAGAGGGAAACCTATAATTTACGAAGAACATCGTGTGAGCCAGCAATGGAATGTAGGGAGAGGGGATAGGTATTCATGTTTTCTTGAAGGTTTTAGGCATAGGGAAAGACCTCACAAGGTAAAGAGTTCCACAACTCGCCATTCGATAAGAAAATTAAGTCTGGTAGGACCTTTCTAGAGAGGTCAATGAAGTAAGTAAGTGTGACATCATCAATCAAACGAATAGCTCTGTTCTGGATAGAATCCAAGAGCTTCAGCGTATGTTTGAGAGCCCCACTCCAAACATGAGAACAGTACTCCAGGACTGGTCGAATCTATGCTTCGAAGATTATGAGGAGCTGCTGGGATGTAAAGTAGCTCTTGACACGGAATAGAAAACCAAGTTTTTGTGAAGCGGTTTTTGCAATAGGCCTCACATGATCGTCCCATGAGAGGGTGCTGTTGGTGGTTATCCCGCATTGTTATGGGGGACTTCATAGGAATAGTTGGAGCCACCTTCCTGGAGAAGACGCAAGCTTGAGTTTTGATTGCATTAAACTCTACTAGATTATCAGATCCCCATTTCAAAATCTTTGCCAGATCTCCATTAATGGCGTCAACCTGTCCCTGTCTCGCTCTTCTGACTTCATTGGATGGTAGAGGAGCTCCAGATGAGAAGGCGGTTTTGAAGTGTACCATCATCTGCACAGCTGTGGACAGTGGGTCACGTCCAGCAGATCGTTGATATGGAGCAGAATCAAAGCTAGTGCCAAGACAGATCTCTGTGGAACATCAGCGTTGATAGACATTGTATCGGAGGATACTCCGTCAACCACCACATGGAGTGATCTATTAGAGAGAAAACTCGATAGTAAGTGACAAAGTTAAGGCGGCAAACCATATGACGGAAGTTTCTCAAGAAGGCTTTGGTGCCAGACTCGATCTAATGCTTTGGAGATATGCAGGCACAGCTAGACATTCCCCATGTTTTTCAATAGATTTCTACCATACATGTATTACGTAGGCAAGCAGGTTTCGTGTTGATCTCTGCTAACGAAAGCCATTCATTCGCAATTTTGTAGCTCTCTAGGTATTTGATGAGCTTGATATTGATTGCTTTCTTCATCACTTCAGAGATCACAGATAATAGTGCAATGGGTCTATATTAGAATTGGTTGCACTCTAGCTGTCTTCTAGCTAGAAGGGAACACACCAAGTTCGTATGAAAGTGTAGGCAACCTGCAGAAAACTGGTGTTAATTCTTGCGCACATTCCTTGAGAACGGCAGGTGGAATTACGTCTGGCCCCATAGACTTTTTGGTATTGACATCAAGCAGAATGCGCCTAACTGTGCGCTGACGAAAGAGAATCATCAGTCAGTGGCAGCAATATTAGAAGGGTCCTTCCCTTGTGTATACAAAGTTGAATTTGGTGCAAACATTCCAGCAGAAAGGTTGCCTTTTTCTTGTGGTGCAGTAGTCAGTGTGCCATCATCTTTAGTTAGGGGATGGAATGACTGGGAAGTGAAATTCCCACCAATTGTTTTGGCGAATGTCCAAAACGAACGTGGGCCATTTGGCATTCGATAACCTTTGATCTTATTTTAGCATTATATGCCTCTTTCGAAACGTTTATTGTTCCATTGCACATATTTCTGGATTCAACATATTTTGTTCTGGTCTCGAGACATGGATTAACGCGCCAACGAGTATATGCTGTTTGTTTTGAAGCGACGGCCGTAGAACATACTTTATTGAACCATCGTTAACCAGTTGATAGTAATAAAGATACTTGACCCAGTATGAATTATATATAAAAATTCCCGGGAAATAGGTCTCATTAACACTCTGTTTTAAATTTTCGTCTTTACGTACGTTTCGGTCTCACGACCATCATCAGAAGACTTACCATGTCTAAAACTTGATTACTTAAACTAATTGTATTATACAAAGCGTCCAAATCGCATCAATTTCAATTTAAATGCCCACGTCGCCGAAACGAACAGAAACACGATTGAACGAAATTGTAAACAGATGATAGTGATTTGTTGGTATGGGATATGTACGTTTCCATTTCTAGCCTAATAATATCAGAGATCATTGTGTTGAAAACCTCGAGCAAAAAAACTATTAGGAGGTAACTCAAGGAGGAGGTAAAAATCTGATGGCAAGTTCGATTTCTAACGTTCAATTAAGGAATTAACTATTGGTGGCCATTTAAATAACATCATAGGAATGTTAAGCAGTGACATTGAGACACTGCTGAACAAATTAAGAAAGACCATTCATAAAAATACACGAAAATATGTGAATAATTACCTATATACCAATTACAAACAAAATTCTACTGTCCATACTGTCTCGCGATTCAGATCTTTAAACAAAATTCCCATTGGAAATTCAAACTTAAAAATTTCCAGAAGACTTCCTTCAATCCTGAACTTTGAAAAGTTTTCATTACGAATTTTAAAAAATCCCTCATCTCTTTTTTGTGCAGTGAATAAAATCGCTTTATTAAAAATTGTGAGTGTGTGTCATAACTAAAAATATTTTTTAGCCTAACTCGATCGTTCGAAAAAAAATAATAATCCGTAAACAATCCAAAATTTTTATTATCAAGAACGAACCACCCTTCAAGATTCTAGAAATAAACAAAGCCGGAATGATTGCGACGTAGATGATCTTAATCAAACTCAAGTAAAACATAGTACCTAAATAAAAAATTATCATATTTGGTTCCCACTGATATTGGTAAGGCAAAGTAAGAAAAAAAAATGAAATCCACTCGTTCTCTGGTATCGATGACATCCCTCCATCTATTATTAAAATGGTATAAAATATGGTTGCTACTCCAATTGGAGTGATTAATAATTCATCCTTCAGTAAGAGTCAATTGCCTGATAAATTAAATATAGGTAGCGAAAATGATTCGAACTCTTTTAAGAAGGGTAATAAACATGACAAGCAACTATCGACCTATTTTTTTATTACCAGCTTTCTCTAAAGTGATCGAAATAGTGATATATAATAGATTATCCAGTTTTCTCGCAGAGAACAATATCTTAGTTCCTAATTATCTAATTGATCATAATTTCATTTGTATATTTTATATAATTTTGCCTAATTTCTTATTTTGGTACCTCTTATCTTTTTTGGTTCAATTTATTATTTTTTAACCAATTTAAATTACTTTGATACTGCTCTCAATTTTTTTTCTATTTTGTTGTATAATTATCCCTGAATAAGGACACCCAAGCTATATCGCTTACTTTTGGGATACATTTGATCCTTTCAATTATTTTTTCTCTTTATATTTATTCATATTATTATGTTATGTTATTGGAATTGAGATTATTTTTTGAATAAATGTATTATGATTATTATTATATTCAATACGGTTTCATGCAAAACAATGATACGGAGTATGCTTCACTTATATCATTCTTTCAATTAAATAGTTCACATGTTGGAAGAGAAAAATAGGTTAGCTGGAATATATTTTGATCTGTCTAAAGCATTTGACACTATTAACTATCAGGTACTGTTAAATAAAATGGAATATTATGGTGTGAGAGGTATATTATTTAATCTCATTCGATTGTACCTTTCAGGACCCAGCCAGATTACTTGGCTACACTACAATACACTTGAAATTTTTTATTATCATTAGTGGCCTCAGAGAATCAAACAGGGTTCCTCTTTAGTCAATCTTGGGTCCATTATTATTCTGACTATATGTAAATGATTTACAATCACATTTACAAAATGTATCAGTTTTTCAGTTCGCTGATGAATCTTCATGCTATTGCGAGTACTTCACGAATTCGGTATGACAGCCAAGTTTGTGTATCTACAGCTCAGTGACGTTTGTAAAAAAATTAATCATTTACAGCAAATAGTGAGATATATAACAATATGAAAACTAGAGGCTGTGGTGACTTAAGGATACCAAAACACAAATCCACATTTTTTGAGAAGAATGCTTTCTACCAATGTGTTAAAGCTTATAATTACCTACTCAAAACTAATAAAGATTGTGATTTGGTGTTGAGTTTTAAGGAAGTGCTTAAAACTTTTCCTTAACAGAGAATTGCTTTCACTCATAATGAATTCATAAACTCATGATATTTTAATTTTATTTTTTACTATTTTAGCCTCATTGCTTTTATAAAGCTATCTTACTTTATCGTTGACAAGGCTAATGTTTCTTGTAAGCCTGGACTTCCCCCCGCACTGACGGGGGTTGCGGAGGCGTTATCTATGCCACTCCCCTATTATAAAATTAAACACAAGTATGTTTAGATCACTTTTATTTGTAACTTTGTTACTCTAGATTCAGCATTATTACTCCATCTCCAGGCGGTATTCAAACACAAGTAAAATGCATATCTCCAACTATGAATATTAATTGGTAGCAAAGTATTACTGTTACTTTGTGTGTTCATGAACTGAGAGGATTATTACTATAGGATTACATCATGGGCTATTACATTCTAATAGATAATAATATTAGAATGTAATAACACAGCATGTAATCCTATAGTAATAATCCTATAAGATCACGAATGACCGACCACAGTGATCTTTTGCTACCGATAAGTATTTACAGTTGAAGTTATGTATCTTATTTGTATCCGAATACCGTCAGAAGAAGGCGTAATAACTTTGAAACTTGATTAACGGAACATACAAATAAATGTACATCAACATATTAGTGTTGAATTTAACAATATGGATAGTCAAAGTTTTTGGTTCACCAGGTTGAATAGTTACAACACATCCTATAGTCTCAGACGGCTGTTTCTCCCTTCTCATTTTCTGCCTCGTCTCACTGACTAGCCCAATGAGAAGGGCGAAACAGCTGTCTGAGACTATAGGACTATTCAACCTGATGAACCAAAAACTTTCGTCTATTGACTTTCTTACACGAAATGTGTTTGTATTTCACTACGCAATGTGAATAGTATTATGAATATTATGATAATTAATTTTGGGAAAATATTGCAATGAATCGAGTACACAAGGTCAAACAAAACTGAATATACTTCAAAAATAATTATCTATGCATATAGAAAAGGTTTTTCCTATCATTTTTGACAGCAGTTTAAGTTGAAAGTAAAAAAGATAAGTTTTTAATAAGAGCGTGTATGAATCAAAACAAAATTCTTGCGCGTTCATCATGAAATTATAATATATTTTGCTTGCAAATTTTCTTTTATAGTTTGGAACCAGAAATAGTGGTTCTGATTATTCTAGTAGCGTATTCAGGGTATGGCAGATAGGGCACGTGCCCTGGGCGCCAATGGCAGGAGGCGTCATTTCACAAGCTGTCATTTATTTTTAATGCACAGCGTGACCAATTAACAATTTAAAAGGCTTTCCTCGACACTTGACCCAACAGTTTTGTTATTATGAATATTATTTTCAAACTATTGCCAATATTTTTACTCCTATTGTGGAAAGTTTAACTTTCTTTCTAATCTCATATTTGTAATAAGCATCATTAAAAATACCGTGAAACCAAATTTCACCCCATTCCGAATAACTTTTAAAAATATTGTAATTTTTTTATACTATTTTGAAGATGATCCAAGTTTCCAAAAATATTTAAAGTTGTTTCTAGATATAGTTAAATTCGGTTGGTTCAGGCTAGTTGATCTGAATCCGGATTTTCCTTTCGACAAATAACTAAAAATTATAGAAAAAATCCGAGAATGTCGGTAAGAAATAAACATAAATATTTGGACCAGGGCGCAATTTCGATCCATATCACGGGCTCCATTTTACGCCACTGGACTAGGGGATACTTTCCACTAAGTATTAGATATCCGTTCCAGAGGAAATCATAAGAGTATTTAATTTCATTTTAATTTTATCTCGGAGGAGTTATGCCCAATCCAAAAATAAAATATAGACACTCAATTTGTGTTATTCACCATTTGACGCTTCTGATCTGTACTAGAAAACGTTTTAATTAATTACATCATTTATTGAATATTGATTTTAAACTAGGTATCAACATGGATTCATAACAAGAACAATTGAAAAAAGCACGTTAATTATATATTAGATATAATATTGAGTGATTTACATGAGCGATACACTCCGCAACCTGTTTGATTATCAATACATTTTCCTCACTACGGTTTGATTCATAATTAATATGAACCTAACTCAACAAAATTACAACTAAATCAAGAGCATTCGTATATACTTATCCTGAATATAGCACTTACCTCCAAGTCACAAAATAAACTACTATGGATGTGTACTACCTAAGTGAAATTCTAATCTTTTAATAACTGGATGGAAGGGCGTGTTTATTTAAATCATTTGGGAATAAGACATATCGACCAAACACGCACTGTAATTCATACACAAAATTAACAATCCACTCATTATAGTATAAGTATATTATAAGTATACCTGCAAAATTTGGGTGTATGAAAATCGATAATAATTAATGTGCAAAACCGCTGTTATCTAATACGTTATTATCCTTCAATAAGCTAACACTAACTGGGAAAGTTTAAATAAAACAGTTTTAATAAACTATTGATATTCAGAAAACATTAGAGTTGCCAAGCAATATCTTTCTATAACAACATAACGGAAGTAGATAGGGTCGTCTGTCGATAGTCCAGAAATACCTTGATTTCTAACTTATATATTGACCTTATCTCTTTGTTTGTGGTATTTATTGGCTAGACGATTTACTGCTCCAGTTTTAAAGGTGGCTAAATTGGACAGGTGAAAATCCTAATCGAATACTTACTTTTATAATTTATTTCTATTTAATGTATCGATGACAAAAACTGATCTATAAAAAAGTATTGGTAGTTTCAGTTTAAATTCATGTGTATTAGGGTGTTTCAAAAAGATGTTGCCAAACTTGGGGAGGTTGTGTAGGGCAATGCGTTAGAAAATTTGTGCATATAAGCCCCTAGTCGCAAATGAGCCGTTCCGACACTGTACGTAGTTTTGTGCATAAACGTGATGTTATCTTGTTCACACTAAAAAACTTCGATATTTATGTAATATAAATAATAATAAAACAAAAATGATAAATTTAAAAAATGGTTCAAAATGGCGACCCCAAACCACGGTCGTATACACAGGTCTGGAAACTCGAGGTTGTTTCCTATGTGAGCAGTGAGTCCGCTAAGCGTCGACTGGCCCGTAGTACCAAAAGTCGTCACGTAGGAGAATTTTCTGACAACTGTCAGTTGACTTGTCAACACAAGGAATACCTGCGTTTTTAGAAACAACTTACGAAATCGTGCATTGTGCCGAAATGCAAAACGGGGTACAAAAGTGTAAAGCAAGAATCTTCTGTTTTTAAAGTGCCGAAAGATGCGGAAATGCGAAAAAAGTGGATGCTTGCGATTCCGGATAGAAATCGTTACCTGCGTTTTTAGAAACAACTTACGAAATCGTGCATTGTGCCGAAATGCAAAACGGGGTACAAAAGTGTAAAGCAAGAAACATCTGTTTTTAAAGTGCCGAAAGATGCGGAAATGCGAAAAAAGTGGATGCTTGCGATTCCGGATAGAAATCGTTTTACCACTTCGCGATCCAAGCGCTAGCTGGTGACTGAGCGAGGGACTACGAGTTAGGCGACCCGTGAGAGACTCAAGTCAACCATAGAGTTTCCAGACCTGTGTATACGACCGTGCCCCAAACCTAGATATATTGTACATAAATTTGTACGTCGAAGCATAGAATCGCGCATCCGCCGTAAAGGTCCGTTTTCACGCTCATGCAATTTGCGCAAGTTGATTTGTGCATGCCAGTTTGCACAAATAAAACTGAATTTCGAGGTCCATTTTCACGCTCATGTAATTTGTGCAAGTTGGTGATTTTTTTTTAAAACGGGTCAGTCTATTTACACTAATTTGTTCACCACTACAGATATCGTTGAGTGTCGCGTGTTTGAACAAAAATTACGATGGACCACGAAGACGAGTTGTTAGCACTAGCTGGTGTTTGTTTAATTGAAAAGTTAAAAGTGCCAAAAAAAAGACCAAGAAGACCACAGAAATTTTTTATACAGCTCAATAAATTCCGTAATATCAATCCTTTTTTTTTACATTGTTTAATAACCAACATACAACACAGACAAAATAATTATGTAGATAACAGCACGGTGTCATAGAACACCGAAAATACAAAAGTCACGTGCAGGTTGCAGGTCAGGATAGAATACGCTACTACTGAGCATGCGTCGAGTTGGAGTGTCGTTTACACGTTCATGCATTTGTGCCAACCACATGCAAATTCTGACCGGCCAGATTTTACTCAAGTCAAATAATTTTGCTTGTACAAGTGAACGATTTTGGTTCTCATGCAACAATTTACTTGTGCCAATTGGCTTGCACAAATCAATTTGCGCAAATTGCATGAGCGTGAAAACGGACCTTAACGTGCGGAACTTGTGCAAAAACGTAATGATCTCGGTGACACCAAAAAACTTCGATATTCCATTAAGTTTTATTGAAAGTAACGCAAAAAATGATTTTGAACAAAAAAAACCTTGTTAATCTCTTCTGATCAGTGTTGTCCTACACAAGATGTTAGTGTGAATTGATGTTATACATGATAGCACCTAATTTGAGTGCTTCACATTTGTTTTGTTTATAACGAAACTTTGCTTCTAAACTGTTAAAATGGACTAATTTACGATCGAAGAGTGTGCAGAGATGCATCTTATTTATGGAGAAGCAAGATGCAAAGCAAGAGAATCTCAGCGTCTTTATGCTGAAGGCTCTCAAATCGCTGACATCCTTGTCGAACCACATTTCGGTCAATCCATCAGTGGCGGCTGATACTAAAGGGCACAAGGGCACATGCCCACCCAACCACCAAGATATACAGAAAGAAATTCACATGGAATTCAGTGCATTATTTTATTCCGCACGTCAGGCGACATACGCAGGCAATTCTAACGCTCAAAACTATGTTCCGGGGAACGTTCTGAAGTGTACCTATTTCGAGTATGATTCGGCTGACTACGGTTATCTTCGCAATACGCGCTTATACCGTCGGTTTGAGGCATAAAGCAATGTCTCTCCAGTAAACGTCTTGCCTTCATAGTGTACAGTGTGTGAATTCAATTCGAAGATGTGAAGTGATGATGGAAGTTAGTTGTGTGCAAAATCGTTAAAAAAACCCGCTATCATTTCCAGTAACAAATAAACTATTTTGTTTCATGTGCTTAATTTTTAAGAAAGTTAGTGCGTGAAATAAACAAGAATGATTTGAAACACATCGCAGAAAGGGCAAAGAAACACGAAAATTCCGTTTCTCACATGTTCGCATACATGTATTTTAGTGTTCTAGGCAAAGTGGACATAAGTGAACAGTTAGACAGTGCATATTTGCAACATTAAATTAGCTACAACGAAGTTGTGGAAAAAAATCATCATATTTTGCGTCGGTTCATGCTAGGTATAAAATTTTGCGGTGCCATTGAATTGGCGTTACGAGGCCATGATGAGACACTGACGTCGGAAAATCCAGGTATTTATGTAGGCTTAATCAACTTTGCAGCTGAATTAGACGCTGTGCTTGTAATACATATGAAAGGTTCGGGTTTACAAGTGTTTAAAGGCGTCTCAAAAACTATTCAGAACGAATTGCTAGATGCAATGTTGCAATTTACCAGCAGGAAATATTAAAAGAAATTGAATCTGCAAATTTTATTTGCTTTGGAGGCCAATGAAACTACAGATACCTCTAATCATCAGCAAATGGTTGTTATTATTCGATACGTGTTTAATGGACAAATTATTTTAAATTCTCCTTCTGGCTCTGATAACAATAAACTAATCACTCAAAATTAGGATTTGGCGTCCGTGATGAGTGGTAAGACAAATGGTGTCCAAACCATTATCAAAATTCACATGCACATTATATTCTCTGTTACCCGCATCGATTTAATTTAATTATTGAACGTGCGGCACAGTGCGATAAAAAAGTAATAATTGTCTTTGCAAATTTGTAGTCATTTACAAGCTTTTTTCTCGATCGCCAAAACGAATGATAATTCTTGATGAAATAGTCAAACGTAGATTACCACGCGCTATTCTTACACGCTGGATTTTCAAAAGTCGAACTGTGAACACATTATTTGAACACCAGGATTCGTTCAAAGAATGTTTAGACAAAATTATTGACCAAGATGGGATGAATTCAGTTACTATTTATGAAGCAAGTGGTTTATTGAAACGTTTGAAATGCGCCACTGCAATCCATCTTCGGTTAGGAGGAACAGGCACCTTTAAACGAGCTGAAGGAAGAGGGCATCCACGAACTGTACGCACAGTGGCCTTCCTACTTACCACTAGCACGCGTGCAATAGCGTATCAAATGCATAGATAACTCTACTACCGGAGTAGAGTTATCTATGATCAAATGGTTGCTACCCATTCAACAGTGTGGCGGTTACTTCAAGAATAGCTAACGCACCCTTACCGTATTCTTAAAACTGCAAGCACTGGATCCGCAAGATCATCAGCCACGGGTAGAATCTTGTCAATGGTTTTTACAACGTATTGCAGAGCAAACGAATTTTGGTTCACTAACTTTATTTGCCTATCAGGCACAAATCGGAACCAATCTGCTATTAACATGTGTGCCGGTATTGTTGTCGACTGTTTAATTGGTCCGTTCCTGATTCCATGTCGGCTAAATGATAAAAATCTACTTAAATTGTTTGCAAGGCGTGCTTCCTAAGCTAATGGAACATGCAAACGTTCTAATGAATATACAGGATAGAATGTGGTTCCCGCATGACGATGAACCTGCACATTTTGCCCACCATGTACAGGATCACCTGAATCAACAATTTCCTGGGCGATGGATGGGAAAAGGAGGACCTATCCATTTGCCAGCGTCCCGATTTAACTCCGTTGGATTTTTTCCTACAGGGTTACATCAAGCCCTTGGTTTTTGAAACCCCTGTTGCCACCCAAGAGGGACTGATAGGGAGAGTAATGACAGCTTGTGTTTTCATGCAGAAAGATCGGCACATGTTACTCCGGGTGAGCGATTCCATTCGTCGACGGACAAATTTATGTAACCAGGTTGGGAGTCGCCATTTTGACTCATTATTATAAATTTATTATTTTTGCTTTATTTTGGATAAAAACTACTCAAATATCGTCTGTTGGTGTCAACGAGATAACATTACGCTTTTGCACAAAATTTACTCCAGAGCCAAAACGGCTCATTTGCGACTAGGGGTTTGTATGCACAAATTTTCTATCGCATTGTCCTCCTCAAGTTTGGCAACATCTTTTTGATACACCCTGTATATTCGAAGAAGTATACAAAGTGCTCAACAAACTCAGTGGAAAAACAGCGCATCCTACCCTAATGAAAATTTGTTTTGAAGCAATAATACGGTTTTATTATTAATGACAATTGAGTAATTCACTATTAAGATTTCGCTGATAATTTATGTTTAGTTAAAATAATGCATACGCATATAACGTGTTTGCCGGAAACATGACTTGACAATTAGCTGATGGACAAAAAATGGCGGATAGGAGAACCTATTGTTCTAGTGTCTAGTGAATCAAGTGAGTTAACAACGAGGTCTAGACCTCGTTGGTTAACAACTGAGTCTGAGATGCGACTGTGTGATGGAACAATATATATAGCTTGAATCAAATTGAGCGGGGTATCACCAGTTAATAAGTGCAATAAAGAATCGACGCAAATGTGAGTAGCATGTATCCCCAACCTTGAACAAACTAGGGGTGATTCATAAGGCGCATGACAGTATCACTTAATTAATGACACACCAGTATTTTTACTGGAGTTACGCAAAACTAGTATTCCTAAATATAACATTACCATCAACATAGCATCAAGTGCTATTAGGGTATACCGCTATTATTGCTATTTCTATCTCAAATCTCAAAATAACTGTTTCAAATAAGAGGTACAAAATAGCAGTTGCTATTAGATATTGGACAACAAATGCTACAGTCACGGGGTTGCTTTCACGAAACAATTGGTAGGTAAGTAACAATAAAAGATCGCATACCCATCTCTAATTCTTAGGCATGTGCAATGCACACCCCTTCGTACAACACAAGTTCTTCTGTTTATCTTATTAACAATACAATACGTATGGCTCTCTCTCTCTCTCTCATACCCTCACATTAATCCTATACACCGATCGATCTGACTCAATCTGTATATTGTATTGTTGTTAAAGGGTACATTTTATTAGTTTTATTCATATTTTGATGTTAATTTCTGTAACAAGCTCATTAATAGCTGATTATCGCAACACCCAGTATTTGGTAAGAACTTTTCATATGACTTATAACTGTACATCGATGTAACAAAGAAACGTTTTAAGTTTCAGCAAAGAACTTCATCATTACCCCGATATTTTTGTGATTTGCATGTGAAAAAGTGCATGATTTGATTGTTTTTTTTAAATAAATAAATTCTTGTCAGTCCTGCTTTTACATTTCTATCGTAAACATCATATACGATGCCTAGAATTCGACAAATTCGGAATCAACGTTCATTTAAGTGATTTTCAACGTGGCGAGATTGTTGGTATGAGGGGGTCCGATTTTCTCTTAGGAAAATCTTCAAGCACGTAGACCGTAACAGTTTTAAGATCTTGAGTCACATGGATTGAAGATGTTCATCATGGGCGTCGCCGCGGTTCACGAACTAATACTGTACGACAATATCGACAGTAAAACTACAGTTTTATTTACTTTTTAGGACATATATAAAAGCTTCCTACTTAAATGGGGTTGGCAGGCGTTAACTGGGTCCTTAGTTAAACCCTATTTTTTAATGGAAAAACAAAATTTCAAAACAAACAGTAGTATGTATATAATATACGAGTGTTACTTGTGCATTTATTAATGAGGTAGGCAATATCCGTTTCGTCATGACTTTCACAACCAACAAAATTTTGAAGATAGTCCGTCCTCTCCTGTTATATGCTTTAAAACTAAGTCAAAACGAAACATGCGTTTATTTAAAATTATAATAAAATATTCTTGACTTTTAAATAATTTTTTGAAAATAATATATTCTAACATAACCAAATGGCTCAGTTTCTTTGGGACAAGATAAACTACCTCTACTTAACTCAATGGCAAGTACTAAAAATGGTAGTCATTAAAATATTCGAATTTACGCGCGCTTCTATATTATGTGTTTGTTCTTGTGTGACCTAATCGATGAATTCGTCTAGTTAAGCCTAGTGTCGCCGCTATGCGGATTTAACATTCAACTACGACGTTCACCGCTTGAATTATATTTTGTCTATATTCATAATCGTATACGTAAAATTTCGTTCAAATAACAGATTCTTATTTTTTTTTAATGACTTTTGTGGATTGTTACGTTCAACTCATGGGGTGGACCGGACAAATTGCTGATTTGCAAACACATAGCAGCAATTTCTCAAACAACGTCACTATTTTTTGTCACTCCAATATAAACTAAATGCCGAGCGTCTAAAACTTGTTGAACTTCAACATATTGGCGCGAACTATCACCAAAATGCGAATAAAAATCAACAAAATTAAAAATCTGTTCAGATAATTGTCCAGCAGTAGAAGTCATATTTAACAATTATATTTACAAATAATAATTATAAACACAATTAAAAGCAAAAATTAAAACAAAATAAACACGATACGCTAAAGTAGAGAATTCAAAAAAGAATGAATATGTTAGCGCGTCATTTTGAATGGTGAACGAGTTAATTAGCGGCGGCACCGCATAGATGGCTGTACTAGTCGTTTAACATCCCGAATATGCAGTTCCATTAGTTTTCATATTTGATATAAATATGAAGCTTGAAGTTGAATTAAATTACAATAAAGATAAATAAGTAAAAACTAAGTATTTAATTAACATCTCAATAGATATTGGAAAGGTTCTATTATCCAGATTTCGCAATTAGTGGAGGTAAATCCGGTAATCGAGATTCACACATGGAAGTCATAGGGCCATCATGTACATACCGATTATCCACCTTATTTAGACATTTAGGTTCATTTCAATAGTAAAATATTTTCTCTATTATTGAATGAAATGTAAACTATGTACTCCAACTATGGCTGATAGGTATCTCTCCTAACTTAAACCAAAATGGAAATGAACTCAGGTCAAATGAATTTTAAAAGAGGTTTTTAAATAAAATATGCTGCAAATCATTTCGGTATTTTTGTATTGCAATTCCCATGTAAAACTATTGTTTCATGTTCACAACGATAATAATATCGAAAGACATCACTATATCCGTGGTCACGCCACCAGGTACATAATTGACGGTTATAACCACAATGCAGAGTCTGTATGAGATGTGGATATTCATATCCGAGCAAGGTATACAAATCTTGATCTCCTAAATGACCTCGAAAATTGTATGTTGAAGTCATGTTTTTCAAAACCTCAGGTGTGGTTGTGCGTGCAAATTCTTTTGATTTTCTTATTGCACCTAGTTTCAATAGTACGACTCCAGAATTATAGCCTTGGAATCCATTTGGATGAATTTGTGGTGGAAAGAATGTTGGGTTTTGGTGATAGTAATCTCCAAAAGTTGTATTGTGCTTACTTCTATAGGAATGGAGAACATGCCTATAAACGGGTGTTAATTCTGGAGCTAAGCCAAAAAGGGCAGACTTTTTAAACCTGAAAGTATTGAGATATTAAGTATCTGTATTTTATATATACTATGTTTTTGATGATGAATATCTTTGATAAACATCGTGTTTCTCTAGTTCATAACCATGGGCCCTTGATTGAGTTTTGATGTTCAGTAATGGTGGCAAGATTATTGTCACATTCATCATCCAAGCTGTGCTAAATGGTAGGGGATGTCATTTCCAAACAGAAAATTTAAGAATATAAATGCAATTTGAAGAAGTTGTACTCACCTTTTAAATTCATTGAATAACAAAGCTATATCTTTCTTAAAATATAAATCACAATCCAGCAGTATTGCATACTTTTGAGATTCTGGAGCTATGCGATGCAAGCCCAAAGAAATATAAAATGAGACATCACTGTAATATGCTCCTGTAAAATGAAATATTTAATTAGTTTCTCTTAAAGAATAAATTATGTGAATTGTTTTAAGAAGCTACTGTAATTCAACTTTGATGCAATTAAATTTTTATTTAGCTATAATGAAATAGGTAAGAATCTGATTTGATGAATAAAGTAATAAAATTGGATAAAACATTTCAAACATAATCAATTGATAAAAGCTAGTTACCTGGTTTAAAACTAAAATAAGGTGTCATGGCACTCATAATATCTTCAACAGATTTTGCACATACATCTATATCATACATCTTGTAAAAAATAGATTTATTCATTTTGGTTCTATAATATGATATTTTATTTTCTACTAATAATTTAGAATTATTGTCAGCTATAATATTGAATGTCAATGGTATAGAAGTAACATTTAAAAGGTTTTCCAGTAAATTATAAAATTTTAAAGTTAATGGAGAGTTGTCCACAACTTTGGTAAATATTATCCAGATGTTAAATACTTCGACATTTTTTGGTGAATCAAAAATGTTCCTACTGTGTTTGAAATAATATCTCTCACTTATACCACTGCCTAAAGTGAAAGTATAATAAAATATAATTATAACACTAATCAATATCAAAAAACTTATAGTTCTTTTAATAGCAGTAGTTTTTAGATAAGCCATATGTATTTACTCTGTATTAATATGAAACAAATTTGTTAGTGTACTGTAACAGCTATTGTTTTATTTTCATTCGCCATTTAAGATTAAAGTCAACAAATAAAATCGTTTCTTATAAACTCATTATCAATATCCAAACAATAACGGATTTCAGGTTAACAGAAACGGTGTTGTCTATTTCTCATACAGCAAACAGCACAGATCAGGAACACAGAGGCAAAGCTGAATGAGAACCACGAAGGTACCTTCGTGAGGATTCAGAGAAAATATGATGTGGTAGTACCACGGTCGTATATACAGGTCTGGGAACTCGAGGCTGTTTCCTATGTGCGAAGTGAGTCCGCTAAGCGTCAACTGTCGCGTAGTACCACACGGGTGGCGCATGAGTCGAGGAATGATCTCTGGCACGTATACGCATAGAGATCATAATCATATATTAGATAGAGGAGTAAAGCCTGTGCTTAAGGTATATAAGCGGTGCGTGACATGTTCAAATTTCTTAGCGGTACCTACTCCTTCGTATTTTTACCCTCCCCTAACCGCTTACATTGATGATGGGGTGCTCTTATATAAAAGCGAGAAGAGTGGGGACCGCTAATAGAGAAAATTTCATTCGTAACCTCGAAGTTTGGCGACATGTAAGACTCATGCTAAACATACAGTTCCCAGACCTGTATGTACGACCGTGGGTAGTACGAAGTCATTAGTGCCTTAGCACTACTACTGATTATCTATGGTAGTACCATAACGCTCTTTAACTCCTAAGAAGGCTGATAATACAGATCAAGAAATAATATAGGTAGATGAACTGAACAGGCGTTATGTGGACTGGTGCTGTATTTAGTAAAATAATAGCTCTAATATCCATCTTATTTCCAGTCACTGGAGAAATGTTATAGTGACGCGTCTGATTTTATTTCAGAATGGTTTGGTGGGGCCCCTATGGTAGATGGTAATATTAAATGCCACAAAATATTTTTACAATACAACAATATAATGCAATTGTAGTCATTTAAATAAAACTTTTCTGGCTCATTGCCGTTCGCAATCTGTTTTTTTAGTAATTTTAATCTTTCAGTCGTACAGTTAGTGATCATCAGATGCCATTACATAAATATTAAATATACAATATATATCCTACTTTTGTAATGTAAAATAAATAATTAAAATATGTGAATACAAATTCTGCACAAAATTACGCAAAAATTATGGATTTTCAACTATATTAACAAAATCATCCTATCATTTTTGTTGAAAGCCAAACATTGTTTCAACATATTATACTTGGTGGGGGCCCCTTCTTGGCCCTCATGCAGTGTTTGAATACGACTGAAACCAAACTATAATACGCTCAAGTATCCATTTTCGAACAAGATCTTAAGGTTTATGATGTAAAAGGAAAATGTTGTCAGATCTTACTAGAAATATTATTATTTCAGCATTCTGCCTAAAATATACTTTTAACATTATAAAGACGCATGTAGCAATTGGCGACGGTTTTTATTAATTAACTTAGTATACATTTGAATAATAATTGACTTTGAGTCACGTTTTATGTGAATCATCTCCAGGATAGATCTCTTATAATAACTGGTTTCTTCAGTTCAAATATTAACATTTTTGTAATCGAAGTAATGGTTATAATCAAAACAATGTTTAGCAAGGGCGGTGGAATTTTTAAAGTTTCTGTTTCTAGTACTATACTTATAACCATTCGTTTTTGTAAATATTGTTTAGATATTCCTGCCGTGTCATTTCCCATCGTATTCTGAACAATTTAATTTATATACCTACTGTGTGCGTTTGTTTATCATTAGGTATTAAAGGTTTTAGATTTGAAAAATATTTATTGACACAGTTTGTAGGTTTATGCGCAACATTTATATCATACTTTTTTAAACAGACTCTGAGGTCTCCGGAATGTATAGTGATGTTATAAAATTATCTGTATTACAGTTTATATTATTTATATATGACGTACCATTATAGATGTTGTGTATTCTTCCTTTAATGATAGGATTAAAAAATGTTTTTCGGTTGCCATTTATTTACAGTATATTACGAACAATTTTTAATTTTTTGGGAAGGCCCTCTGGGTGGGACAATTTAGTAGCGTAATCTGCGAAGCTGTTTATAACACTCTCTTATAACTTGTTGGTACAACTAAATTAAAGTGAAGATATCGTTGAGATCAAATTTTTTGAGTAAACCACGATGTTTTTATTTTTCCAGCTGAATCATGCCTAATGTTTTTATCTAGGAAATTTTTGTTTTTGTTCACTTCTATTTCACAAGTAAATTGAAGTTTACAGTGGAAACTGTTAATTGTATCAATTACGTATTGAATTTCATCATTACACATTAGCCAAGAATACGGGTTGAAAATCCAATGAGTTTATTACAGAATCCTCTAAGCATTCCATAACTAGGTCAGCAATAATAGCTGAAATAGGAAATCCCATTGCTGTTCCGAATATTTGTCCAAAATATTACTCACCGTATTGAAAGTAAGTGCATTCTAAATAAAACTTCACTGCAATTATAAATTCAGAATGATCTAGAGGTGTGTAGTTTTTAATCAATGGCCAACGTTTTTTGATGCTACTCAATGCCAAAACGACTGTTATATTTGTAAATAAAGAAACAACGTCCAATTAATCATCTATTGGTACGGATTAATTTTTATAAACTCATTAGAATGCCATGACTCCTTCACATACAAATATTTTTTGATTATAATATTGTTGATAGATCTTGATAAAAGCTTTGATGAATTATTGTAAGTAGATGCTCCAATATTATTTATAATGGGTCTTAAAGGTATATAAGTTTTATGCAGTTTCGGAAGATATAAGGTGCTTGCCTATTATGGCAATTTAATTTATTTTTAGAATCAATAGGGATTATCCAATTTTTGTACCATTTATTAATTAATTTATTCATTTTGTACCGATAATGTAGGGTTAGATTTGAATTTTTCATGAGTTGTTTCATCATCTAATAGATTTCCTATTTTGTTTTCATCATCTCTATGCGTTATGACGTTTTTATTACATTTATCCGCGACTAATATTTGAGGGTTAGCATCTAAGAACTTTTTGTTTCTTTTGTGTAATAGTTAAAACAATTTTTTGCTATGCCTATTTCTGATTTCTGTTTATTCTTTTTATTTGTAAAGATGTTTTAAATTTTACTCCTAATTTAATTTTTTTTAAATTATTCCTTGCCAGCTACATGCCTGTATAATGCGTTGGTAAATATTTTTCAAATCTAAAACTTTTAATAACTAAAGATAAACAAACTTTAACAGTAGATATATGAATTAAATTGTTTAGAATATGATGGGACTTGTACAGGAAACAATATTTACAAAAACGAATGTATAAGTATAGTACTAGAAACAAAAACCGCCGCCCTTGCTAAACATTTTTTTATTATAACCATGAATTCGACTACAAAAATATTTTTATTCAACTAAACAAACCAGTTATTATACAAGATCTATCTTGGAGATGATTCGCATAAAACGTGACTCTACGTCTGTAAATCATAGAACAACCGTATACTAATTTAATTAATAAAAATTCTTGCCAATTGCTACATGCCTTTATGATGTTAAAAGTATATTTTAGGTGGAATGCTGAAATAACAATATTTCTAGTAACGTCTGACAACCTTTTCCTATTACCTCATAAATCTTTACATCGAAAGTGGATACTTGAGCGTATTGTAGTTTGGTTTCAGTCGTATTCAAACACTCATGAGATGTCTTCGATTATTAGAAGTAGATTGCTATTTTGTGGCTTCATGATAAATATTCATCTACTTAAAACATGTTGACATCTTCAATTTAATTATGTACCAACAAGTTATAAAAAAGTGTTATAAGCAGCCTCACAGATCTTGCTCTCACCCAGGGGACCCAGAAAAACAGGAACTTGGAAAATTCCACCGCTCTTGCTAAACATTGTTTTGATTATAACCATCAATTCGATTACAAAAATGTCAATATTTCAACTAAAGGAACCAATTATTATAAAAGATCAATTCTGGAGATGATTCACATAAGACGTGACTCTAAATCTGTGAATCATAGAACAAACGTTCAATCATTAAGTCAAATTCATACTAATTTAATTAATAAAAACCCTTGCCAATTGCTACATGCATCTTCATAATTTTAAAAGTATATTATTTTAGGTAGAATGCTGAAATAATAATATTTCTAGTAAGGTCTGACATCCTTTTCCTATTACCTCATAAATCCTGATCGAAAGTGAATACTTGATCGTATTATAGTTTAGTTTCAGTCTTATTCAAACTATGCATGAGATGTCATCGATTATTAGAAGTAGATTGCTATGCAGTGTCTTCTTGATACATATACTCAAAACATCAATGTATTACAATTTCGATTACCCGTGTTTCTGTTCGTTTTGGTGACGTGGGCATTTTTAATTCAAATTAATATGATAAAGACGGTGCTTGATACAATTAGTTTTAAGAAATCCCGTTTTAGACATTGATACGTCTTCTGATGATGGTCGTGTTAGAGACCTATTTCCCGACAATTTTTATATAATTCATACCTGGGTCACGAATCATTATTAATAAACAGATTATCTCAAAGGAGTTGACACTTAACGAGTTCAAAGGAGTTTCACAAAAATCATTCAACCGATACTCTCGGACGGTATTCCTGTAACATGTCTTCACCTCACTGAACGTCCGATGGGGGTTTTGCCGCAGCTTTACATGCTTTATGATCGTGGCATCATCTGTTCTTCGATTTTCTCAAAGAAGGAAAATATTAGAGCGGCATATTCTTTTTTGAGCAGTAGTTCCTTCTATGTGAAAATCTGAGAACAGATGAAGCTGCGACTATAAAGCATGTTCAAAGGTGGAGGCATCCTAACTCGTCGTTGAATGAAGTGGAGACATGATTCAGGAATACCCTCTCTGGCATCTGCGATTATCAGTCAATTTCATAATTTAATGAATAATTTCAATTTTTGCTGGATGTGGAGAAATTTAATGGTCCTTTAGACCTTGTTGAGGAACAGATAATCCATTGTAACTTGCGGTTATGTGGTTATTCCGGTACACTAAAAATTATATTACATTCGTGCAAGAACAAACTGAATATGTGTTCGATATATGTAAAATCACACACGTGACTTGTTACTATAAAATAACTTTGCCCGTCCCAAAACACTCACATTTTTGTATGTCTTATAGGTATTGTATGCGGATACATTTATACTGTAAGTATATAATGTGATCAGGTTTCACCAACAGTTAAACATACAAATTTAGTAGTTTGTATTGAATCATCTATAAGACTAAAAATTTAAAAAATTTATCACACCGTGGACGTCGCAAGAATAATGCAAAATAGTTGTTCAGCTCGTTATTGTATCGGCATTGGAGGATAACTCTTTCCAATATACTTTCTACTTACTAGACCCACTACAAAGTGAAGGGAAAACCGACTTAAGAATTTATAAATATAGGTTTAACTTGATTGTCGATCCTAGTAAATTGATATTCGTCAGTGCTAAAACATCTTTCAACCCTTATTGAACAATGAAATACAATATTGTGTAAGTTTTTACATCTTCTATTAGTGACAATGCTCCACTCCAGATCAATGCAAAGCAACTGTTAAGTGGTTACTAGCTTTCTCACTTTCATTAACTAATATCTTACTCAGATATATACTAAATTATTTACTTAAACTTGCAACTTGATAGAGATATAAAATTATTATAAAAAAGTTTGACATATGCGAGGATGTTATGTAATTATGTGAAATCGAATTTAATGTTTGTGTAGGTTGGTTTGGCACTCGGTCGGATAGTGCGAATTGCTTAGCAGATTTGATTTAAAAGTCGTTTAACTTCATGACATGTTTCATGCACGTATGTGGATGTCATTGCCAATGGGGAAAATTTAATTTCGATAAAGAATTCGTGAATAATTAAATATCCATTATCACACTTAGCATTTTGTGAAAGTATTTACATTGAGAAGTTATTTAACAAACAGGTACGACGAAGATCTGAAAGCGACGATGTCTACTGCAAATTGATTTACGAATAGGGAGCGAATTCATCAAATTGATTTGAGGCATTTCTCCTTTATGATGTTTTTTCCTCTGGATTTCAAGGGTTATATTCGATGTGTGAACGAATGCAACTTATACGTAGTTATACTATAATTGATTGAAATGATTGTTGAATGTAATATACAAATGAGAACATATGCCAATTTATTATAAGCATATAAGTTGTTTGTAAAAATCCACCAGTCACATTTGGGACAGGAGGATTATTAAGTTCGGGGAATATACATCAGTTTCAGCTATTTGCGCGGGCTCATCGGTCAAAAAGACGACACTGGGATTTTTTTAAACATAGTGGCCTCTTAAAATGTAGTAACAATGGACCTTTAAATTGAAATGAATGAATTAAATTTAATATCTTTTCAAGCATGGTTTTTCAAATCTATACAATTTGAACATTTGGTTGTTACAAATGAAAAACGTTGCATATGAGAAAAAAAAATCAATTTCTCATAATGAATTAAGCAAAAACCAACGTATTAAAAAGTAAATTATAACCTATCAAACTATTTATATAATTATACATGATAAGTATTAGATAAACTTATTTAAATTATGCATTTATCACAGCGTGGATATTTCTTTACATCTTTAAGTGATTGAAATTGAGAATGGTGTTTGCAACTTAGTCAATAATATCTCCATTTTTTAAAGACTTTAATATGCCTCTTTCAACAGCATCTAACATGAACATGATAAATATTAGATAGACTTATTTAAATTATGCATTCATCCCAGCATAGATATTTCCTTACATCTTTAAGTCAGTGAATCTTTGAAGTTGAGAATTGTATTTGAAACTTAGTCAATAATATCTCCATTTTTTAAAGACGTTAATATGTCTCTTTCAACAGCATCTGACATGGAAGATTACATATGTCCTTGGCTTATGCAATTTATCAATCCCTTCAATACATATCTTGAATTGTAGATAATGTAAATATATATTTATATGTAAATATACTTCATCCAAATATTAAATTCACAATTGAAATGGAAGAAGAAATCTCCATCAATTTTTTAAATCAAAAAAATCAATAATAAATTGAAATTTTCAATGTAGACCATGCAGGCAGATATGATAGCACAGGGGGCTAAAAAGAAACCGGAGTTTTATATTACAAGGGTATTTATGATTGCATATTTATCAATAGGTAGACAAGGAAAGATATTTATTAGTTTGTCATTATGCTTGAAAATGAAGTGTGTTGATGTGAACAGATTGCTTATGAAATTATATCGGGGACGTTAAAGAATTCAGTTTGTTGAAGGACTTTGATATTAAAAATCCTACTTTTAATCCATATTTGGGCAGATTTCCTAATTATAATTGGCATGACAACTGGTATGTTTAGTGATACTCCAACATTACTGGAATCAGCACTTGATCTACATTTAATGGTAATGCAACGTTACGGAGATTCTGTAAAGCTTATGATAATGAAGCATTCGTGGAATTCTCATTTACATATTGAAATTTGGTTTCAGCGACACGTGAGATCGTAAGTTTATGGATTATTATGATTTGGTTTGTGCATCTCACGGAAACCTACGTCTTAACATAAGCCCAAAAGACATGATTAGTGTATTGGTCACCAAAATTAAAACGTCGCCTTTTAAACAACTAATAATCCATACTCCTTAGTGGTTCGAAAATGACCTTTTTTGTTTTTATTTTAAATTAATATTAAAATGCCACTCAAAAGATGCGTTTTACTTGGAAAAATCACGGTTTTTTTCAATTTTGACTCTACCAGTCTTAAAGATATGATTAGTATATAATTTTAAATTACTAATTCCTCAAAAGGTGCACATTACTTCGAAAATCACTGATATTTTCAATTTAAGAAAATATCTTCAGCTCTCTACCAAATCTGATAAGACATTTCTGATTGCTACTGCAATATTGGAAGATCATATCTTTATGATATTTGCAAAGCTATGTCAAGTGGTGGAATCTGTCCTAGTTTTGCAAATCATAGTTCAGGTGAACTATTCCATTCTAAGTGACTTACAATGATAAATATAGTTCTTCGTCTTTATATTGGAACCTACCCCAAACTTTATGAAGCTTATTATCGTATTTATGATTATTATTTAAAATATAAGCACCAATGTGCATACAACACAAGGTAGTTTGCATATTTTGAGTTGATCTATTGATTAGAATCGGATGTAACTCCACACCACCAGTTTTAGCTGATTTACCAGATGATTTTACCTCAGAAGTTTAGTTAGTGATGTCGTGAGTTCAGAATTCGACTTTCTTCAGTTTCGATACTCAATTGCTGGAGAGGTGCTTTAAATTGGTAACGGAGTTATCTTGCCTTGTTATGGGTACTGAATCTAGAGATGGATGTATTCAAGAATAAAATGAAATGAGATTATTCCAACTTTTAAGAGTAAAATATGATTAGTTAAGTTTCAAATAGTAAGTGTCTGTTTGGATAAGATTATTTGCATTGAATCAGCCCTTACGTGACATAAATTCATTCTAAACTTGAGTAAAATAACTATTAAAAGTTTAATTTTCACTAATTTAATGAATAAATGAGCAGTACATTTATTTATTGAATTAGTGAAAATCAAACTTTTAATAAAACATTCTATCATTTCACCTTCTTCTATGCGAAATGTTATCCAAATTTTAAAATTAAACGCTACTATGTTTATATCACTTTTTATTTATAACTTCCTTTACTCGAGTGTCTTCAGATGGTATTCAAATACAGTCCAATATTAGCATTTGAATAACGCAACCAGTAAGTGAAGCGAAAGTTAATCGGCTTGCGCGCATCGCATTTTGTTAGATGCAACTATAGCGCTTTACTTGTTTCTTTTGGAAAACAATACAATGCGTCTGGCTTGCTCTAACTCACAATATTCTCCTATATACCGCTGATTCAAACTCAATCTGTATGTTTGGGTAACATAACCTTGAACATAAGGTTCAATACCCACTCTACTCTCAGATAGCTTTGAGACCACCATCGCACGAATTGTTATTCGATGTGAACGTTTTTACCATAAAACGTTGCTTTTCGTTAAAAACCAAGGTATCTCATCTATAATAAACTGCGCCAATAAGTTAGCGGAGCACTATGTAAAATAGTTATTTTTTAAGTATTACGAAAACATTGAAACACAAGGTTAGGTTAGGTTGATAACATTACTGTTTTTATATACAAAAGGTGAATAAATTTGAACAATTCAACTTTATCACCTAACAAAAATATTCACTTAAAAACAGAGCATGATAAGAATTCGTATTGAATGTCCCTAGCTGTATGTTCATGACAATTTATTTAATGTAGTGTGCTTGTGTCATTTATAATGTCATTAAGTATATGCCAATGAAATGAGGCATCTAAGCAAAGTTGAAGTTGCAAGAGCTGTAACAATAATTGAAGAATGACACAAGTATCGTAATGTTCCAAGTCAACTTCATGTAAGCCTTTCTGTTGTATGTAGGGTTTGAAATTGTTACCTTCAGGCAGGAAGTAATGGTAGACGACCTGGGTTGGTCGAAACGTGTGACAACCCTTTAGCAAGACATGTTTTTGCTCGACACCAGTAAAATGACATCAGAAGAGCTAGGGGAGTTCACGTTGTAAGGAAACCATTAGAAAAAGGCTGTGAGAAAACAATCTAACATTCTGAAGGAACCCACGGTTGACTACACACAAAAGGAATCGACGAACGTTTGCTCAACAATATGTGTAATGGTGGATGGAGCAGTGGTCCTCAGTCAAATTTCGGTTGGCACGTTGTGACGGCCGCCTTCGAATTTGGGCACATATAGGTGAACGTTGTCTTGATGGATAGGTTTCAGAAGGTAGAACGGTTTTGAGAAGAATCTGATATGTTGTGAACTGGTATCTCTTTTGATGAGAATGATATCTTGTTTCTATTCCTGGATGAATGAATTGTGTTCGATACATCGATGACGTTCTCACAAATCATGGGGTATCTGCTGGAGCCCTTATAGGTTTCGAATTCCTCTTGCAGCATGATATTGCAAAACCGCACGTAGCAATTGAGACAAGACACTTCTTGGAAGATTACCAAATCCCAATTATGGATTTGTCAGCTCTTAGCCCAGATCTTAATACTATTGAGGATGAGCATGATCAATGGCCCTAGAAAGTCTTAACAGCTATGGTAGTTCTTCAGGAAGTACCTATGGGTTAACATACATCAAGAATATATCCGGTTGATTCAGTGTATACCACGAGGGTGCCAGGCCTCCATATAATTCCGTTGAGGTCATACGCGTTACTAGACTTGATTCAAAATTGAATTAGTTGTAACGAAATAATAAATAAAACTACTTTGTTTAACTATCACTGATATTTGTTGATATTTTAAGTAGTTTTATTTATTATTTCGTTAAAATGATAAACTATCACAAAGTAACGGCTCCCACAATTGAATTTTTGAATTAGTTGTAGTTTTGTAAGCCTGCATTTTATAGTTTTGACAATTTGATTGTTTAATTGGGAATGGATGTTAGACATATTCAAATTTGCTTAACATTTGCATACAAAAACAATGAAGTTACCAACTTCCTGAGTTTAAATCTTTTATTATTAAAAATAAATACAACTATTTTACTTATTCCGCTAATTTATTGGCTCAGTGTATTACTTCATTCACATTGCCATGCAAAATACACTACATAGACTTTATATTTAGGTTAAATGAGACGTTGATTGCAAAAATATTAAATTACGTTTTCTACACTGCGACATTTATAACTGGTTAAATTATTGTAGGTACACCGTAAAACTTTAACGTATTACCTACATTGAATTGAGTCGTTGTTCTTTAGCGTCGAGTTTCTCTTACCTCTTCATAGGTTCAACTACAGTAGGTGTAATTTAAAATGCTTTGAATACATTAGGTTAGAATATAATTTTTCAATTACAACCATTTTTTTCGTCGAATAAGATTATTACAATGAATGTTACTATCTAGCTATAGCTATTTAGAACATTTTTGAAGTACTAACATGAGCTGAAAGTACTTCAATCAGTGATTAATTTTTAGCGTTATTGTATTACATAGCGTTGGAAAATGTTATATGTTTGATTAGTAGTCGGAGAAAATCATTCGAGTATCGAGTTTGCTTTTATTCTTTTGCTTTACATTTCCTATATGTTGATATAATTTCATTCTTCACGTAGTTATTTGCACCTGTCCAATACCAAGATAACTGTTCCTTCTTTAAGCGACCTTCGATTGAACCAACCGCTCCGATTTATTGATAATATAAATGATTTAAACCTTGATTAATTATTGGCATTTAGAAATACAACTTCAGAGACAGTAAACATGCAATTGACGTTTTTAATTATTGTTAACAGCAAAGAATCTCGAGAATTCCTTTTAAGAGTATCCTTGTAAAAACATCAATATTGAAATATCAGAAATTGGGAAATATAAGATATTATTATCATTATTTATAATGAAGATATTTGAAGTTATATCGTACCTTCAACATGTACATAAAATCGATGAAATGCATTAGATCGAAATAAATTAATCGTTAGTGTTTCAAATCATATGGATCTAAAAGTCGATTAATGTTGAATAATAAGATTATCTGATCAGATTATGATGATAATTAAATGTAAATAGAATCAGAAGATTTAATTCGAACTAATCGAATTAGAAATTTATTGCATATTGATTCTGAAAAACTTTGTATTCAGTATAAAAAATCTATCAATAGAGGTATCGCAAGGGGTACTATGCCATTCGAATTTTCGAATTTGGTGCTGCTGGCCCTCAGGGTGAGAGATGGGGGGTTGGAAATTGCATGTCTGAAGTTAAAAATAAAAATCGGGTCCGAGTATTTTGGTGAAATATTTTTGTCAACGATTTTAAAAAATTTATCCGTTAATTTTGGGAAGAGATGATCCCAAAATCTATAGGTCATGGACCATATTATATATAAAAATTCTCGGGAAATAGGTCACATTAACACTTTGTTTTGAATTTTCGTCTTTACTTACGTTTCGGTCTCACAACCATCATCAGAAGACTTATTATGTCAAAAAGGGTTTATTAAAACTAATTATAGCACAAGCGTCCATATCGCACAAATTTCAATCAAAAAAGCCCACGCCGTCGAAACGAACAGAACCACGAATAATCGAAATTGTATCGTCAATATTAAAGTATAAAAATTTTTGTAACAAGAATCCACTATTCAGTAATATTCTTATAATATACAAGCGCATGTTGGTATAGTCTCGTAACAAGTATACAAATTAAATTGTTTAGATTGCGATGGGAATCTCTAAACAATATTTACAAAAAAGAATTTATGGCCATAAGTATAGCACAAGAAATAAAAACTTAGAAAATTCCACCGCCCTTGCTAAGCACTGCTTTGATTATAAACAACAATTTGATTACAAAAATGTTAATATTTTAACTAAGGAAACCAATTATTATAAAAGATCTATTCTGGAGATGATTCACATAAAACGTGACTCCAAATCTGTAAATCATAGGAATGATATTCAGGGATTAAGTCAGATTTATACTAACTTAATCAATTAAAACTCTTGCAAATTCCTACATGCGTCTTTATAATGTTAAATGTATATTTTAGGAAGAATGCTTAAAAGTAATATTCCAATACAGGTCTGAAACCTTTTTCAAGTACCTCATAAATCTTACATCTGGTTCGAAAGTAGATACTCAACATAATAGTTTATTCGATCTTCAGTTGTTATGAGACTATACCAACATGCGCTTGTATATTATAAGAATATTACTGAATAGTGGATTCTTGTTACAAACATTTTTATACTTTAATATTGACGATACAATTTCGATTATTCGTGGTTCTGTTCGTTTCGACGGCGTAGGCTTTTTTGATTGAATTTTGAGCGATATGGACGTGCTATAATTAGTTTTAATAAAACCTTCTTAACATAATAAGTCTTCTGATGATGGTCGTGAGACCGAAACGTACGTAAAGACGAAAATTTAAAACAAAGTGTTAATGTGACCTATTTCCCCAGAATTTTATATATAATTCATACTGGGTCACGAATCTTTATTATGGTCATGGACCATAGATACTATAAATAAATTACTCTGTGGTATCATGGAAGTAAGGTTGACATAATCCCTTATTGATAATAAATAACTATTTTGTCACCTGATCGCAAACTTCATTTGTATCTAATATTTCACACTGACAGATTTTTTTATCCATATATATTAATGCCAGAATTAATATATTCAATTATTCTCAATGGAAATAAATAAACCGCACCTGTCAGGTATTCCAGGCGCTCAACGGAACACTTCTTCTTGTCTTAATATTATTTATTGTATGATTCTTCGAGACTATCCTTGACTTCTCTTATAAAAATCAAGTTTACCATGGAATTGTTAGAAATGGTTGTTAAATATCAATTAATCATTATTATCATTCTGAAAATGTTATATGAAGATTGGAACATCCGGGTTTACTTCTATTATTTTATACAGAAATAATGTACTCGTCTGTGAAATTCAATAATCAAATATAATGGATATATTTCTTATTATACATAACATAATTCTAGGGCTGTATTGCTCATTATTATCAACCAGAAATAATTGTTCCTAACCTGATTATCTATTTGAATAGTACTTAGTTGAAGGGCAATGTTTGGCAACATGGTGGAAATACTATTTTTTTTATAAAAGTTGACATGAAATGCATTTGGACATTCTTTTATCCTAGTTTAGTAATTTAGGTAGGTTCCCATAATTCAATCCTTCGGGATAAGATTTTGCATCATTGGTACTGAATTTTTAGTTTAGTAGGCAATTTTTTTATGTATACTTTGACTACACGAAAGGGAAACTTATAATGTTCGAGGGACGTCGTGTGAGCCAGCAGTGGAATGTAGAGAGAGGAGATAGGCATTCGTATTTTTTTGACAGTTTGGAGGTTATAGCCATATGGAAATACTAGGTAAAGAGTTCCACAACTTCGCTGTTCGATATAAAAATTAAATCGGGTAGGAAAAAGCTCGGCAGGTCTCGAGCTTGACAATGAAGGAGGGTGACTATCTGCTTATAGGATGGTATAGGGACTCTAGATGAGTGGGACTACGGATGCATTACTTCACTGTAAAGCCAGGACTTGGAGTCACTCATTTTGCCTTCCCAAATCTTCTTTGCATGCAATAATTTTTTCTAGGAGTTTATTAACTTCCAGTCCGTTTCACTATTCAGTATAATATCTACCATATTTTTTGTTAACTCTTCTCCTAATTGTTCATGTATCCTGTTACTTTCCACTTCCCACCGGATGCATTCAAACATTGTATGTTCTACACTATCCATCCTATCACAATACAAGCACTTGGCTGTTTCCATGGTCTGATTCACCCGTCTTAAAACCGAATTGGTTGTTCGATAATCCGCTGTGGGCTTCTATTTCTTTATAAATCTTCTGTAAACAACTCCAAAAGCTCCGCAATGGCATTCAAACTGCATACGAGTCTATATGTATCCGTATCTCCTGGTTTTTGTTTAGGTTTCTTCAGAAGCATTAGACGAGCAATCTTCCATGTTTATGGAAAGTGACCAGTCTTCAGCACAACATAATCTGCCATTTCCTTCATTTTCTCTGGGAACTCCGTAGCAATCACCTTTATAACCTCTGACGGGATTCCATCCGGACCAGGGGCCATCTTTTTTTAAGACGGTCTGTCATCTTTTTAATTTCGTCGATCGTGAAAAGAGGTACTTTTACCTCATCTATGCGTACCTGTTTCCATAGAAGAGCTTAACCGCCTCCTCCCACTTTTCCTCTTATTTTCTCTGTTATTACTGCTATATCCAAATTATTATCTCTAGCCATTAATAGGCGTCATGGTTGGATCGTTTCTTCCCAAGTTCCCTTCCTCCCCTTTGGAGACTTCCCTCATCTTCCTCTGTGTTTGTTGCAGGTCGGTTGCCCTGTCTAACTTGAGCTCTATTAATTGCCTCTCTGTATACTCGACACCTAAGTGTGTTTGGCGTATGGCCCCCCACTCTACAGATGATGCAGTGTGGCTCTTTGTTACGTCCCTAAGCCACATGTCCATTCTCCCCACAGTTTCGGCACTTTTCCAACTGATCGTCTTCTCCCTTGCATCTTCCTACCGTGTTCCGGTTTCCCAATATCTATGGCAGAATATGACGTTCACTATCTCCTTAATACTGCATACTGCGACAAGCACCCTTATCTCATTTAGTTTCAGAAGATGATCCGCAGCTTCTCTGTTCATAAGTTCCGTTGTATATTTAACTATTCTCGGTTAGATCTAATTCCACCCCTTCGGAAAAGATTCTTTGTAGCTCCTGTCTAACTTCGTTTGACGTAGTGACTAATTCTAAGTTTCTTATTTGAAGCGATACTTTTCTTTCGTCTGTTGTCATGTTTGTATTACTACCTCACGTCTTTGGCTTGTCCTTTTCTTTTATCAATAACCAAAAGGAGGTCGCAATTGATCTCCTGCCTCACCGTCCTGATACTTTCTGCTATCTCCTTCGATTCTACTTGCACTTAACATTTCTTAGAAGATCGGCATATGACCTATTTTTCGCGTCTATAATCATTACTTTTATATTTTTGTTTTTCTGTTCTTTAATATTCCCTTCTTTCTGATTCCCTCGTCCTCTCAGACTATTTTCAAAAATGCATTCCATTTTACGTTGCGACTCCTTTATATAGCATTGCCACATATATCTTACGCCGGTTGTTCTTTCCCACTAATGTCTTTAATTGCTTTAGAACCTCTAGTGTCTCTACGGTACATGTACTTTCCTTTGATTTCTCGGCACCTACCAAGAATGTATTATATCTTTCCTTATCTCCTGTCTCCTCTTTGCCGTCTATATATACTCTCTCCGCATCTGACTGATAGATTATACTGCCATTAGCTGGTCTATCTTCCTCCACAAGTTCATGGATTCTTCTAATCCTCTAAGTAATAGTTTTGATTTTTGTTTATAAAATCACTTACTAGCACTAGGGGCTACTCGTCACCACGCTTCTTCTACTTAATACCGTATTGCAGTATACACTCGCCATACATCGCTGCTTCAGCAGATAATCAATACCGACTCCTCTGGCTATGTCCGATTCAATCCTCTCCATGTTTTGTTCCTCCTTCTGTTTCATTTCCCAATGGTTACCCACCTACATCGACGGTGTTGCGGGAACGCTCCTTGCACCTCCTTAATCTTTCCTGTTATTAATCATACCTCGTCTGTTATTCTACTCTCATCAATGCAATTTCTTTCTCTGCATCTTCTATTTCCTTTGCTCCTTTCTAGGAGCGTATGGAGGTGATCACCCTCCTTCCCCAAGCGAGTGGCGTACGAACTTTCTTAAACTTTAGAAAGACTCAAACCCCTGCTCCTTTCAGATTAATGTCTCTAACGCTTCTCTTAATACTTATTCTTGTAACAGGATTGTTTTCCACTAGGTCTATCAATATGTCGATATTCTTTTCCATTTCAAGCATATATCTATCAGATTTTTTTTTGTTTCTTTCTTTGTTCTAAAGCTCTCTTCATCCAAGCCTCTGCCACGTTTTTTGTTTGCATTTGCCTCTTCCCGTTCCTCCTCTAGGTTTATCATCTCACTGGCGCTAAATCTGCTACCCACACTGCTAGCGTGGTTCTTTCTACTTCCTGGTGGCGTTCTTTGTATACTGCTTCGTCTTATAGAAGGATCCACTTGAATGTAGCCTTCCATACTTCTATGCGTTCCAGCGGTAGCCGGAAGTTGTCTATTCACAAACCTAGAAGAGCTAGTTTTAAACAGAGTTCAGGAAATGTTGAACTGTTTTCATACCCAACTAAGTCTTAGGGTATGCTACAAAAGTCATCTACAGAAAATTCTAATAATTATATAAGCACTTTAAAAATAAGTACATAAGATAATCATCATCAGAGCGTAACTACAGTCTGATGTTATAAAAGAGAAGATTGGTGTAGATGAATTATAATTGAATTAAACCTAATTATTAGTAATTACACATTCACAGTTGTATTAATTACTATTGTTTGAAGTTCATAATTATACCTGCTTTCTTCAACTCTCTAAGGTAATGATATCATACTATCGATAGGAATTGTTTTTTCAATAACTGAAAATTGTTAATCGTATCTGTATAATATATTTTCATAGCAATCTGTTTGAATCTTGGTTATCCATGTCAATTCCAATAAACTTTCAACGTCATGACATAGAGTATAATTTGAAGTCTTTGCACGCCTTTAGCTGCTTTTAATCATATGAAATATATCAGTTTAAACAGCTGCGAAGCCGATGCCGATAACACTGCTAATATATACTCCTATGCAAAGTATTTGGTACAATTAAATAAAGTGTAATATATTCGTTATTACTTACTAAACTCTTTAATTTACTTACTCTATATTAAGGAGAATATCACAAGACAACGCTTGATGTAGCTTTATACATTTTACTCATACTGTAATATTAGGTTTGAAGATCCTAATCATTATCTAAGAGACACAAATGCAGACCGAACTCTAGAAAGATTTTTTATGTTCACCTTTCCTTACGTGAACTTTAGCTTATATGTATTCTGCAGTTTCTGTTACCCCCATTCAGAAGCAACATGTATCCTGGGTTCAGGATAAATCGAGCGTCTTAAGGTCACGACTGTATGTCGCATTTTGCCAACCATTAAGATTCAAGAAACCATGCATAGTCTTCAGTAATTCTTGTTTTTCTGAAATGATCTCAAAGGCGACACTGAACAGGCAGTAGGCCAGTTGGTGGAGATACTATTTGCGCTACGCTATGGTTTTGATTCTCCTAGTAGTGGCATATGAATTGACTTACGTTTGAATTTTAATCTTCTGATTTTCATTCTTGGATGACTCCACGGTTCGGTTCAGGTATTACAAAGTTGATGTATCTCCTATAGCAAAAACATCACCTAATCTACTTGATTCTATTTTCTCGTGCCCTAGAAGTCACGTTAAGGTGACCCTGCTGTCTTAGAGTGAATTTTGCTTCAAGTCGTTTTGCAATAACATTTTGCAGTTAAAGTGCGATATTTCGCTTATCCGCCCTTCTACGAAAGGAGGTACACAAGTGTAACATATCTGGAATGTCACTTCGTACATCCTTTCTGTTATCAGACAAGTCTCCGATTTGATGGCTACCTCGTAGATTTTTCAGTGTTTTGAGATGACCAACATTTCTAATTTCAAGTGGTTTGATTGTAGTAGACTGAGAACACTGCTCCTAGACTCCAACTTCATTTAAGCATGTTCAAAGAGTAGATCATATGAGTTAAATGGATTCACCTTTCCAAATTGTCTGCATATTGTATACTGACAACAATAATGCGAATCCGGCGAAGCTTCTTGTACATTATTACAGCTGGAATGTTTTCTTGTGAAACCACAAACTACCTTCCTTACTGATGCTTCCTGTTCGTAATCAAGGCTCTTTCAACTTTCAATTGCGCTAGTATTGAATATGATACTATTATTATTTACAATTCTATCTAAAATGACTCATAAAATAGATTTCTGAATTTCATTTCCTCGCTAGCTGCGATCATTCTTTTAGTTGATGAATGAACCATACAGCAACGATGATCTATGTAGTAGTGGATATAGTGTGTTCTACAACAAGTTTGGAATGGCTCATATTCTATGCGAGCGAAAGATTGTACTTCAAGCTGAAGGCGAGGACTATGGTTCGCCATTCCAAACGTAGAAGACTATACTTAACAAGCTTTTATTAATTAATAATAATAGTTTTGTCAAACTTATTGTTCCGCAACCAAAGCAAACTATCACTTGAAACGGTGAACGTAATAATGCGAGGGACGTGAATATCAATATGTAACCATAGCAACCGGAACAAAGATCATATGAACGCTGTAATCAACGACAAGGCATGGATCGAAATAATCAATTGCTTCAAGAAAGCAGATAACCCGTTTCCGACTGTTGGAAAACTGATACAGAATATACAGGATGAGTCAGTTTTTTGTAGACAAACTGCAACAGGAGATAGAACAAGTGTTTTTAAGAAGAAAAGTTCCCATAAACATATGTCGTAGAAGGCTTCGTTTTCGAGATACAGGGTGTTGAATTTGAAGAAAAAATTTCGGTTTTTGCGAATATCTCCGGAACCGTTTATCGTACAAAAGACAGCTTTTGTAAGCATTTTGTACTCATAGTAAGCTATGTTCTGTGCGATACAAACAATTTTTTTACTCTCAATTGGTGAAGATTTTGAAGGGGTAGTGAGTGTTTTTCTCCCCAACTTCTACGCCATTGAAAAAAGTACGGTTTTGAGACAAACATTTGAACCGCCAATGTTTTCTATACAAAAAAGGTACACCTGGTCATAAGCTCTAAAGTTGACCGTTTTCGAGAAAAATCAACTTTTATGTTGCAAAACATGGTCAATTCTTACTAATTAAACGAAATTTATTCAAACGTTAGAACAAATAACAAAACCAAAGGATTGACCATGTTTTTCAACATAAAAGTTGATTTTTCTCGAAAACGGTCAACTTTAGAGCTTATGACCAAGAGTACCTTCTTTGTGTAGAAAACATTGGCGGTTCAAGTGATTATGACTAAAAAAAAATTTTTTTGCCGCACAGAACATAGCTTACTATGAGTAGAAAATGCTCACAAAAGCTGTTTTCTCTACAATAAACGGTTCCGGAGATATTCGCAAAAAAACGAATTTTTTTTTCAATTTCAACACCCTGTATCTCGAAAACGAAGCGTTCTACGACATATGTTTATGAGAACTTTTCTCCTTAATAACATCTGTTCTATCTCCTGTTGAAGTTCGTCTACAAAAAACTGACTCATCCTGTATATTCTGAATAGATACTGAAAGCGTGTTCGACAAAAGATTTTACATTCACGTTTTGTTTACAGGTTATTGCAAAAACGTATGAAAAGGATCACTTTAGAAATTCTCCAATGAATATCCAGAATTTTGGAAAACTTTCAATCTTCCTGATAAATAATAGAATACAAGTTAATTATAAATGAATTAACGATACCGGTTTAAACTTAAATTTTTCTGGAACCAAGTTTACATACCTAATTTACATATCTATTCTTGATATTATAAAAGTTGGAAAATGCGGCAGGAAATATTGAGCGCACGTATTATTAAATAATTTAGAAACGACCCTGGATGAATATAACATTATTTCACATTGGTAATTGAGTGTAATGGTACCTTATACAAGTTCAAACATATTAAAATACGTTCGAAACTCGTCCACTTATCCAATCAACATAATTTAATATCTTTTTCTTGGCGGAAAGAACCTTCCTGATATTAAAATTAGATACTATTTTATTGATAGATACATCTAAATAGTCAATATTGCAAAATGTTAATTACTTCTTATCAAAAATTCAAAGTAGCACTAATGAACTTGTTGCAAAGATTACTGTGTTGTTGAATCTATGGTAATTTATTAAATATTCAGCGACTGGAAGCCTTAGGCGCCTGAGTGGTTCTCCTGGTGACCTATGCCATCTTATACTTTCACTCTCAGATTGCTTGAATAGTGGGATTGCCCGTTTATTACCTCATTCCTACGATGTATTCATTTTTATCCATTTCTTAGAATTAGTGATGGAAATTATGAGCCAGTTGTTACAAGGTTTATAATTTTAATTTCATTCAATCAATATAAACATTAACTTTTCACTCTTATTCTTACAGTTTGATTAAAAATTTGTTCACGATACTAATCAAACACGCTTTTTTGAAGTAAAATAATTGATAGTGTTAACAGAGCGATATGAAATATTTATAATAACTTGAAAAATGTATTAAAAAAATGAAGTTATCAATTTTCGATTTTTGGTGAATTTATTGTTTTGTAAAGAACATATAAAATTAATGATAACGGTTATACTAAAATGGTTTGAAAAATCACTTGATTTCATTAAAATCAGACTGTGGGTAACAAATCCAGTAGTCTTCCCAGAAAGTTAATAACGATTTTAATTATACAGGGTGTTTCATTGGCAAAGGGGCATACGTTAACTATCAATAGAAGTGAGGTGATTGTGTTTATTTGACATTTTATAACCGAAATACGTATTTTAACAATTTATTTTTCTTTTTATACTCGTAACATGGCAAAATCACCCTCATATTTTCATTAGAAAAAACCTAAATGAATATCATATCTGCATATTCTACAATGATGTGTCAATCCTATGGCGTGCTGGACATACCCAAATTCTAAGTAAAAAGTAACTGTGATCTATGTTTTTTACCTAAGGGTGGTTGAAAATTAATTTTTGTATTACCTATATGACAGTACAAAAAGAATGAATTTGCGAACCGATAATTTCAAATACTGGTTATACATAGTGTTCCAAACATAAAGAATTACGATATTATAATAAATACTGTATTAAATCCTCTAGTGGTCTATATGAATAAAAATAGAAACATTATAATAGAAATTTAATTAATCACATAGAATAATTTCAATTTTTAGCCTGATAAAATTAATAAAAGTATGTCCACATTTTGGACTTAAACTATTTGTGGCACAATCGTCTGCTGAACAATAAAAAGTTTGAATTGTTTTCTGTTTTCTTTTAAAATATGGTAACTGATTTGAAAAAATCACATAAGCTTTTGTATTCAGGGCTGAAGATTTTGTGAATGATTTGCGAAGCCAGACCAAAATTTCCTGCTTTTTGATACATCGGTACATCTCACAAGTCATTAATGACACTTGTGCCAATTCTCAAAAAAAATCTGGTATCGGTTCTCAAATTGAAAATAGGTTATAAAAAGACAAATACCCATAAAGTATGGTTCATTTACAATCAGATCAGTTACTCCTATCCAAAGTTAAGGTATTTCCCTTTCCAAATGAAACACTCTTTGATTAAAAAACACTTATTCGTAGCACTTAGTTAGTAAAGTACCCGTCGGAATATTATTCATTTCGAAAAAAATTGTCCGTGTGTAAAGTTGATGTTATCAACGGTTTAATCAGAAAATAACCAATTATGAATTTTAGTCTAGACACGAGATGGTAACCATAACAGGTCACGGTATGAAGTAAGTATGCGATCTGTCAATGTATCGCTGCTGAATAGACATCTCATGATATAATTAGACAAGTATTCAAAAAGTTTGGAGATATACCGGTACTTATCGTTCAAATCTACAAAATCTGAGAAATTTAATGTGCCTATCGGTAGTGCGGAACTTTGACAAAAGGAAACAACTACATCTTTACAAGGTGCTCTTGATTAAGAAACTTTCTGATGTACTGACTTACAGTTGACTAAAATATAAAGGGTTACTTGCATGTGATATAAAGAGAGCTAACCTCAAATTTTGCTGAATTTCCTTGAACAGAGCGATATTTTATCAACATAAATCCTTACAATGATACAATTGATGCTCTTTGTCCAAAAAAAAAAATTCATTGCATGGAAATTTCGCAAACATCAAAATAGCAGAATTCTGTATAGATATATTTTAATTGAATGTATCATGGACGCATTTTAAAACGCTCAATCCTAAACTGAAAGTATTATTTGCAAACAATAATAACAAGGAAATGGGAAAGATATGATTTCTATTCACAACAGAACAATCTTTAGAGAGTACCTCAGTAAGATTTTGCTTGGTCAATGGATAGACAGGAGAGGCGTTCGGATAGTCTAAACTGGCCTTCCTCTGAAAATAGTCTAAGAAACAATTGTATGTGCCAGAAGAAATCTACACACTTCAAACATCTATCATATGGTACCAACGAAATTATTTCTTCAGTCTAAAAGGTCGGACAAGATTCTATGAATAGAGCATTTGAATATTATTCTATCGATTTAATTTAGTGAGCGTCACTCTCACTGTGGATACTCTATAACACTATAAATGAGAAACAATTATCCTTATCTACTAAAAATACTGTTAAAGTACTGACCTTCCAGATCAAGTAGCCATCATCAGAGTGAACAAAATTAGAAATGTGCCTGCTTAAATACTATTTGGAATTAAACGTGTAACCAATGGATTACCCTCAGTTGGAGATAAATCCGAAGTCATTAAATTGCTTTTTCGTTTATACATTTCCGTTTCTTTTAAATTACTTAGATATTTATCATTACTGTGTTTCAATAGTGATACACTTCCTTGAAAAATGACCTGTATTTAGAATATGTTTGGTTAACCCTGATTTTTCACCTTTATTTTTCTTTATGTAGGCCAAATGTTTTTTATACCGATTTATGTTATTTATAGTTTGGCCCACATAGCATTTTGAACACGACTCACGATCGATTTTGTAAATCCCGGATTTGTTGAAGTCGGAAACTTATTGTTATTGTATATTATTTAGAAAAGACATTATGGAATATATTACTGAAAGATGATAAGCGAAACTTTTGAATTTTATTGATCTATTTGAAGGTAGCTACTCCAATATGGTTAATTGGTTGAGTTCCTCTTTTGTTCAGAAATTAAGTTATTGTTCAAAGATTTGTCATAACCATTGTATAACGCTGGCTCAAAGGGGCGCTTAGTAATCTATGAACAAGACAATTAGTTAAGCTTATAATTAATATTCAAAACTGAGTTTCGCTGTAATCTTTCGAATCCTAATCTTCCTAAGCTGAACTGCTTACCTAAACTTTATAAACCAGCTGATTCCATGACAACAGTCATTTCAAAAATTATTATTGTCCCCCATATAATATAGCGAAATGGTTAGTTAAAAAATTTAGCAACTTTCAAGCCGCACCAAGTTTGTATGTAAAACATTCTTTGGAACTAATTGCAAAAATGAAAGATTTCAAACTTGAACCTGTTGATACTCTCGTTTCGTATGATGCTGTTTCACTATTTACAAATACCTCAATCCCTGAGTCGATGAACATTTTGAAGACTTAGCTTTCAAATATTAATATCCCCGATAGAAACAGTACAGAAAGCGTGATTCTTACGTCTTTTTTCACTTTTAACAACAACAACAACTATTATAAACAAACACGCGGATATGCAATAGGCAAACCACTATCTTCTTTTTTTGACCGATATTTTTCATAGCGAACTTGAAACTTCCGCAACATCAAAATTTAATCAGTTCCCAAAAGTTTGAAATAGTCATTACATGACTTTTTGAACACAAATTCACTGTATAAATAGAAAAAATGGCCAGCTTTCTTTCCTTGATTTCTTACCATATCTAGTAGGAATCATTAGTGTAGAAAGGATAGGAAAGAAAATGAAATGACTAATATTATTTAATAGCATAATCCTTCAGTCAGAATCGTTTAACACAATTTCGATAATTCAATAAGTTGTCTGTTTCAGGATAGTTTTAGGCGTTGTTTGCTTAATAGCAGTTTGCACGGCAAAACCAAAACCAAAAGATGAAGAATATGTAGAATATGAAGATGAACCAGAAGCACCGGCACCTCCACCAAAAAAGATCACACCCGCTTCCCGGGGCAGTTTGTTGAACAGAAGAAATCCATTAACCAACAGGAACAATAAACCGCCAGCGACAGCTGCGCCACCACCACCACCTCCTCAGGTATGATTCACTCTATTTTAATCGAGCAACCACCATCTAAATCAATATTATCTGTCGAAGTCAATCAAAAGATGTGAGATGTTGTGTAATCTATTTTAACAAGCTTTTTGTCATTCGTCTTCAAATGAGTGGTTTACTTCAATAGAAGGGTTTCCGCAATAGAGATCGGATAATCTTTGCTTTTTGGATCAATGAATCACTGAACCGCGATTGACACCCGATAATTTGTTTGTAGGTTAGTAGGTATCGTTTCTGACTTATTCTAATTCGCAAATATCGTCGTTAGGTTATATGACCTTCACTCCCAATTATTGAAAAGATATCAACCTGTTTAACGGTTGAGGTTATTTGTATTTGTATTTTTGAAGATTTCTGGCCCTTTAGTAATTTTTACCAGGTAAAACAATGCCGACGAGCCAGGTGGTTTTGGGAGAAGTTTGAATATTGATGGGAAGATTATGTTACGCAGGTGCATCAATCAACTTCATATTACGTTGAACGTTCCTAAACGACTCATTTCTCCAGTGTAGCCTCCATTGCGTGGACAAAAATTGACAAAATCAGCAAAATTATTTTTGATGAGTCATCACAAGAGATTCCAGATACGCACACTAGAGACCTGCCGAACTTTTTCTTACCAGGCATCATTTTCCTATCAATTTCTTGCCTAGGGATTGATGCTGCCGGGCATAAAAGTCTAACAAATTGTGAAAAAATGATCCAAACAACATGTCCGAGATTCCATTACGTGTCATAAATAGTGATCCTCAACTGTAACAAAATAAAGCTGCTGCTAAGCTATCATGCTTGAATGACTCTCTTAGTGTATTATTTCAGTCAGTTTCGTTGTAAGAGGAACAAGGATATTTGACAGTTAGGCTGAATCAACTCTACGTTTAACTGCGAAGTTTATTGCTGCAAACGGCGGCTTGATAGCTTGAGAGCTTGACAGCTACGATAATAAAAAATAATAGTTCACACCGTTCATCATACATGCGTGACGTCACACGTGATGATCTGCTCAGTAAAAACAAAACTGTGTCCCCTCTGTGAGTAAAACCGAGTGTGCGTAGGTGCCTAAAGACTAAAATGCACCGGATTCAATCAGCTGCATTTAAAATAAAGTACCATTTTTTTTTTGCGTAGGGGAGGGGAAATCTTGCATAGACGCCTCGGGTGCCTGTGCCTACGAGTGTGCCGGATTCCTGCCGACTAAAACCCCTCCTCCGTGAGGTTAGTTCTTCATCCTAAGATGAGCCCCACAGCACTGCGGTCATTAGTACTATTGTGCCCTCACTTGTTTCTACCCCCACATCAGTCCGGTGTATTCTATGAATTTCAGTAGCCTGATATAGGGGATACTTCTGATTTCTTCGGGTGTAGTCTTATCGTCTCCGATGTATGTCCGACGACCTACCGTGTATGCCGTGCACTGACACATCACATGCATAGGTGTCTCATCTTCCACGCCGCAACCCCTGCAAGTGGGCTGATCTACCAGTCCCATCGTGTAGAGGTGTTTGTTGAATGGGGCGTGTCCGGTCAGGAATGCGACAAGATTCCGTATTTCTTGTCTGCTGAACGTCAGCAGATTTTTCACTCGTTGCTGCTGGAGATCTCCCATTAGTCGCTTGGAGTGTGACATACGGGGCAGTTCTCTCCAGTATCTCGAGCCATTTTTGGATTACAGATTTCGCTGTGGCATGAGAAATGCCACAGGTTGGCTCTGGTCCAATCAGTGGTTTTTCCGCCCTCGCTTTAGCGAGTGCGACGGCAGTTTCTGTCCCTTCTCGTTTGGTTTCTACAGACTCCCACACGAGTGTTACTCTATTGGGGTTCATTACTAGTGCCGTTAGTTTTCTGACGCAATCAAGTACACATTGTGAGGTGATTGTGTATGACTCCAGTGCCTTAAGCACTGTCAGGTTGCTCACTATGATTGTGATTTGTCTATTCTCATAGGCTCTCTCTCTCATAATTTGAGCACATGTTGTAATTGCAACTATTTTTGCTTGGAATTCTGTCGCAAAATTCAGGTTAGGTTCAAAGAAATTCTTTCCCGTTGGTCCGTTTTCTCGACTATTCCAGCACCCGTACTTTTTTATGTCTTGGTGCCCTCGGTAAGCCATATAGAATCCCCTGGTATCATATGAGGACTGCCCCCAGCGTTCTCCCGCCCATTCACGGTTTCAATCATGAAAGGCACGGAAGTGCTGTGAACCTTGATCCTGTCGGATCTCATCCCCAATGGCCCAGGTGATCCAAGCAATCCGAGGATGCTTCGGCCTTTTTGGTTAGCCTTTCTTTGGCCGATAAGATCGAAGCGATACGCTCCTCTTATGGCCTCTGCCTGAACGGCGAGGTGCAGTGGTTCCAACCCCAACAGCTTCTCCATAGCAGTCGTTGTGGTAGTCGACGTTGCACCTGTTACTCCTAAGCATGCCAGCCTCTGAACTCTGTTCAGTGAATGCTGGGATGCTTTAGTCTTTGCTTTTGATCACCACACGATGGCGGCGTATGTTACAATGGGTCTCACTATGGTTGTGTACACCCAGTGTACCATCCGTGGAGTGAGTCCCCAGGTTCTCCCGACTGTACGACGACAGGTCCACAGGGCCCTTATCGCTTTGTTAGCGGTTTTCTCCAGATGCTTCCCAAAGGTCAGCCTTTTATCTAGGCTTACCCCTAGGTACTTGACCGTGTCCGTCATCTGTATATTTTTTCCATACAAAACTAAGTCTTGTATAATAATAAAGTACCATAATTATAATCATTACTTCGTGGTATCTATTCACGAATAAAACAACGAAACGGCACAGATATATCACCGACAGTTTTGTAATTCATACATAATGGGACATAGATGTTCAACCCAGTTAATTGTTAATAATGTATTTTCACAATGCCTATAATAATTTTCAGATGTGAGATGTGCAATCAGAACCCATAAAGTCACGACTTGCAGATAGTACTACGTTGAACTTATAGTTACCGTGGGTTTGTAATGTCACCATACCTTCATCTTTTACATAGTCATGTGAATGTAATTAAAACTTCAACTATCACGCAATGTTTTTTATCCACAATCTTGCATGAAATACTATCAACTGCTGGAAACAACAATACTCGTTCGTAATAGTTTGGTTACTTTGGAATTTCATCAGATTTTTGGGTGATAGTCAGTCAAAAGTTTCATTCGATAATTCTCTTCTTATTTCAGGAGATTCATGCTATTTTATTTTCGTCATATGTAGCAACATGATTATGGTATAGGAAATGACGTATTTTTACTTCCCTCATTATACTTAGTACAAGGATTATAAATATATCTATCACAGGCATATATAAAATATTTAGACCAGCCAGCCACTTCCCGGTTATATCGGAAGTAGACTCTAACTGTCTTATTTGAATATGTACTTTAATATGCAATTGTTCAATCTACAACAAATTGAGATATTTGATAAGAAGCAAAAACTACCGTGCTCGTTGCGTCGCACCACTGATTTTTATTTCGCAATTTGATGTTAGGGTTCTCAAATTAGAATTGACTTCATAGATTAAAAGTAATCATATGTATTCACTAAAAATACTGTTAAGTACTGAGGATCTTTCGGCTACCAAGTAGCCATCATCAGAGTAAACTCAGTTTACCGAAATGTCCTCAGTACTTTAACAGTATTTTAAGTGGATAACGGTGATTATTTCTGATTTATAGTGTTATAGTGTATCAACAGTGTAAGCTCTTTTATAGTTTATCAATAATTAACTTATTCTAGATGTTGTAATGAAGCTCATTATTTGGGGATACGTATTTTATATTCTCAAGTGAGGAATGTGCATATTGGTCAGTAATTCCGCATAAGTATTTTATAGTATCGTGCATATTGCTCATTAATGCCGAATGGGTATTGTATATTATCAAGTAAGGAAGGTGCATTTCGGTCAGTAATTCCGCATAAGTATTTTATAGTATCGAGCATATTGCTCATTAATTCCGGATGTGTATTGTATATTATCAAGTAAGGAACGTGCATATTGCTCATTAATTCCGAATGTGTATTGGTAGTCCAGGAAATAAAGTACAAAATCGACCATGATTAGAAAAATTTGAGGTAAAAGGCCGATTTTGATGTGTGAGGGCTCATTCGATTCGTTTTGACCTCTAGATCAGAATCTGCCACAGCTACATAGGGGAAAATTTGTCCTATAGTTAATAGACAATAAATAATGGCCAATAAATGGCATGTTTTTGACATAATAAAAAAAAATTGAAAACGCTATTTTCCATCAATTCTTAGCGGGTAAAGTAGAAAATTGCAATTATTTGATCAATAAACAATGTGAATTTAAGGTTTATAACAATTTGTCAGTTATCTATTCGTTAATAAACAACAAAATGGAAATTTCCTAAATAATCAAGATTAGATTCATTTTCAGGTAATTTGAGGTCGCTGAATACAAATTCGATGTTATTTTTCTGATTGGCTGTTAATCTAATTAGTTGATTAACAATTTGTTAATAAACAAATTAACCCAAAAAATGGAAATTTAAAAAATAATCAAGATTAGATTCATTTTCAGGTAATTTGAGGTCGCTGAATACAAATTCGATGTTATTTTTCTGATTGGCTGTTAATCTAATTAGTTGATTAACAATTTGTTAATAAACAAATTAACCCAAAAAATGGAAATTTAAAAAATAATCAAGATTAGATTCACTTTCAGGTAATTTGAGGTCGCTGAATACAAATTCGATGTTATTTTTCTGATTGGCTGTTAATCTAATTAGTTGATTAACAATTTGTTAATAAGCAAATTAACCCAAAAAATGGAAATTTAAAAAATAATCAAGATTAGATTCATTTTCAGGTAATTTGAGGTCGCTGAATACAAATTCGATGTTATTTTTCTGATTGGCTGTTAATCTTATTAGTTAATTAACAATTTGTTAATAAACAAATTAACCCAAAAAATGGAAATTTGAAAAATAATCAAAACTAGAGTCATTTTCAGGTAATTTGAGGTCACTGAGTAGTTTGATGTTATTTTTTTGATTGAATGTTAATATAATTATTTAATTAATGATTACTTAGTTACCGAATTAACAAAAAAATTCAAAGTCTTAAAATAATCAAGATTGGAGTCAATTCGGTATAATTCAAGGTCGCTGAATACGAATTTGATGTTATTTTTTGAATAAATTGTTGGGAAACTATTTTTATCAATAACATGAAAAACCACTCTTCTCCTTTACGACTACGGCCCTCGAGGTTGAATTACTGGTTCTGAATTCAGCTCATACGTCCCTGCACTTCTCTCAGTTACCATGGCAACGCTATCAATCAACTAATAATATGAACAATTTATTGAAAAATCACATTAGATTCAAATTTAACTACTTCAAATTATCCGAAATTGACTGTAATCTTGATTATTTTAAGACTTTGAATAATTTTTGTTGATTCGCCAAGTGAATTAATTAATTAATTAAATTATCATTCGATTCAAAAAGTAACATCAATTTCGTGTTCAGCGACCTTAAATTATACGAAATTGACTCCAATCTTGATTATTTTAAGACTTTGAATTTTTTGGTTAATTCGGTAACTAAGTAATTATCAATAAAATGATTAAATTAACCTTTAATTCAAAAAATAACAATTCATGTTTAGTGACCCGAAATTACCCGAAAATGACTCTAATCTTGATTAATTTGAGAAGGTGAATTTTTTTTTAAATTCGGTAACTGAGTAATTATCAATTAACTAATTAAATTAACATTTAATCAAAAAAAATAACATCAAATTCGTATTCAGCGATCTAAAATTACCTGAAAATGACTCTAGTCTTGATTATTTTCAAAATTTCCATTTTTTGGGTTAATTTGTTAATTAACAAATTGTTAATCAACTAATTAGATTAACAGCCAATCAAAAAAATAACATCGTATTCGTATTCAGCGACCTCAAATTACCTGAAAATAAATCTAATCTTGATTATTTTGAAAATTTTCATTTTGTTGTTTATTAACAAATAGATAACTAACAAATTGTTATTAACCTTAAATTTGCATTGTTTATTGATCAAATAACTGCAATTTTCTACTTTACCCGCTAAAAATTGATGGAAAATAGCGTTTTTAGTTTTTTTTTATATATTGTTATAACACATCATTTTTTGGTCAATATTTATTGTTTATTAACAATCTGAGACATTTCCCCCTATGTAGCTGTGGCAGATTCTGATCTAGAGGTCAAAACGAATCGAATGAGCCCTCACACATCAAAATCGGCCTTTTACCTCAAATTTTTCTTTTCAAAACCTTTATTTCCTGGACTATGGATATTATTAAGTAAGGAAGGTGCATTTCGGTCAGTAATTCCGCATAAGTATTTTATAGTATCGTGCATATTGCTCATTAATGCCGGATGGGTATTGTATATTATCAAGTAAGGAACGAGCATATTGGTCAGTAATTCCGCATAATTATTTTATAGTATCGTGCATATTGCTCATTAATGCCGGATGGGATGGGTATTGTATATTATCAAGTAAGGAACGAGCATATTGGTCAGTAATTCCACATAATTATTTTATAGTATCGTGCATATTGCTCATTAATTCCGAATGTGTATTGGATATTATTAAGTAAGGAACGTGCATATTGGTCAGTAATTCCGGCTAAGTATTTTATAGTATCGTGCATATTGCTCATTAATTCCGAATATGTATTTTATATTATCAAATAAGGAGCATACTAATCATACATTCAGGATAATAAGTCTATACTATCATTTCAAAATGCGCATAATAATTCCGGATAATTACTATATAAAGGAAATGTAAACAGTGAGGGAGTATGCATTCATATATCATCACGTTTGCATCCGGTCCGGTATATACAGGATGTCCTCGAACTGCGTGGCTAAAATGAAACCGAAGATTCTTTGATTCGAAAAAAATTTGATGAGCCTTTTTACTTTTGCCTCAAGTGTCTTGTTCAGCCGGTAGAGGGCTTCAAAGTTGCAAAAATAATTTTGTTTTTTCGGTATAACTTGAGAACGTGATGAAGGACTTTTACAATATTTGGCAGGTGAGTTACTGTCAATAATAGCCGTTTTTGAGAGCGGAGCATAGAGCCTTAGAGACCATAGAAATGGCTCAAACTTGAGGATGTAACGGGAAAAGTGTCCAGAACTTTTTTGTGGTCAATGTAATTCACTCTATATTTTTTATGTAGATAGCTTATCTAGTTTGAAAACTTTTTTAACTCTTAAAAATTTTTTATAAAATCAACGGATTAGCTTGAAAAAAATAATTTTTGAGTCTCTGCAATTTTAGCTTACTAATTTTACTTGAATAAAATACCTTAGTTGCCTTTGCTTTTCTAATGTCATTTTGACATTTGGAGAATTTATTCTCAAAATTGTCAGTTTTTACTTTGCTTTCCGTACAAATTTTATAAAATTATGGCTCTAAATTTCACTAACACTGAAATGGTTAATATCTCGGTAAAACACGAATAATAAAAACAATAGAAATGGGGAAACGATGTGATTATTTAGGAAAAACAAATGCTAAATTAAAAGAAACAACAAAACTTTTTGGGAAATCGCTAAGGCATCAATTGTTCGAAATGTTGCCCATCCTGAATACACAAATTAATTCGTTTCAAGAAATTGGATTGAACTCTGGCTAGTACTTCAGGATCATTCTTCAATAAATCCGCTTCATGATTAATTCGTTGCTTCAATTCCTCTCGTGTTTTTACTGGAGCTGCATAAACTTTCGACTTCAAAGCGCCCCATAGAAAGAAGTCGCAGGGCGTCAAATCAGGGGAGCGGGCCGGCCAGTTCACTGGTGCATCGTGTCCTCTACCTATCCAGCGATCTGTATATTCCGCATTCAAATGTCGCCTCACAGCTAATGTGAAATGAGGAGGTGCACCATCATGGCTAAATCAGGCCACGACGAATGTGTAAGGGCAAGTCTTCCAACAGTTCAAGTAGCCTTTGTTCCAAAAAGTTCAAGTAGTTCTCCCCGTTCAATCGATCGGGTATAACGGTAGGGCCAATAATAAAGTTATCCACAATTCCAACCCGAACATTGATTTTAGTTTGATTATGAAAATCTGTAACTTCCGTTTCATGAGGATTTTCATCAGCATAGAAATGTTCATTATGGAGGTTAAAAAGACCACATCTCGTGAAAGTATCTTCGTCCGTGAACAGAATTCTTCTACAAAAATTGGGGTTTGCGTTTTGTCTTTGGACAATAAGCCGACAGAAATCTAGCCGATGACCTGGATCCATGGGCAATAAGTCTTGAACTGTTTTAATATGATAGGGATACAACAGTTCTTCTTTCAGTACATTATGAACTAATGATTTTGAGGCTCCAATACGAAGTCCCAAACGTAGTGTGCTTATCCCAGGTTCAGTTTCAACCGCTTCCAGTATCGCTTCTTCGAGCTCTAACGTCCTTCTTGTCCGTCTGCGTCCAGTTTCTCTGCGATTTGCTTCAAATTTGCCAGTTTCGCGAAGGTTTGCCGATTTGAAATTCTGCGATATGGATATCTTTCCCTTCTCCGGCCATTGCAACGACAAAGTCCATAAATCAATAACATATCAACCATTTCAGTGTTAGTGAAATTTTGAGCCATAATTTTATAAAATTTTTACGGAAAGCAAAGTAAAAACTGACCAGTTTTTAGAATAAATTCTTCAAATGCCAAAATGACATTGGAAAAGCAAAGGCAACTAAGGTATTTTAATCAAGTAAAATTAGTAAGCCAAAATTGCAGAGACTCAAAAATTAATTTTTTCAAGCTAATCCGTTGATTTCATCAAAATTTTCTAAGAGTAAAAAAAGTTTTCAAATTAGATAAGCTATCTACTTAAGAAATATCGAGTGAATTAAATTGACCACAAAAAAGTTCTGGACACTTTTCCTGTTACATTCTCAAGTTTGAGCCATTTCTATGGTCTCTAAGGCTCTGTGCTCCACTCTCAAATATGGCCATTATTGACAGTAACTCACCTGCTAAATATTGTAAAAGTTCTTGATCACGTTCTCAAGTTATACTGAAAAAACAAAATAATTTTTGCAATTTTGAAGCCCTCTACCGGGTAAACAAGACACTTGAGGCGAAAGCAAAAAGACTCATCAACTTTTTTTCGAATCAAAGAATCTTCGGTTTTATTTTGGCCACGCAGTTCGAGGACACCCTGTATGGTCTCAAAGAAACGATCAAATTAAACGGATCAGACTTCCAACATCTTTATGCATAAAAACTCTACATATAATTATTAGACGACTTCTGATAAGAATTTCCTCTGCTGGAGTTACCGGAGTATAATTCGCGTGAAATGAAGAAAAAAGTGTTGTGCTGGAATTGGTGAAGTGACCTGTCCGCCCGCTAAAAGCGTATAAATAACGCTCGCAGGGTGCGAAAATCAGTAGAACTAGAAACAGACGGCGTCCGAAATCAAGTTATCCCTTTTCAATCCATATCGTTAATTAATAATCGTAGCTATATCACATATTTATATTTGAATTGAGCATTTAAGTATGGTGCCCGGCTAAAGTATGGTACCCGATTATTGCAAAAGTTGAACGAGGATCGCAACTTCCATCTATATTCTCAGTCTCTCTAGCAATAGGTGGCCTTTTTTGATATACTTACCTACAGTTCCTGCATGCATGGTATCTCTTGCAATAAGAATCTGTAGGTGGGGGAGTGATTGACGGTCGTAATATTCAACTATATTCTCAGTATCTCTAGCAATAGATGACCATGGTTCAATATCAATATTGATTAGTTTCGTTTGAATCATTTGTTCATTTCGTAAATAATACAAGGAAGCCTCAAATTTTATTTGTGTTCAATCTCTAATAGTAGTCAAAGAACTAATCGACAAGAAATAAATACAATTAAACCTGTCATTTAGTGCTAAGCATTCTGCCCCGCTATCTGAGCTCTGGTTATCTTATCCACTGAGACACTACCTGGGATAAAGCTGGACCTAGATAGCATTGTGATGGCTTTATATTGAGAACCCCAGAAGAAGTTCTCAATAAAAACTGGCGCTCGAAAATCAAAATTCAAATCAACTGGCTTTAGATTTGGAAAAGTCGAAGAACCGGTATAAGCCGTCGTCTATATCTAAGGCCAAAAGTGAATAAAGCACGTCACAATGTTATTATTATTTGTTACTGTATTACTATTTACTTATACATCTTATTGCAGTATGATGTAGTAATAATATTCGATTTCAGAAAGAAGAGGAGGAGGCACCAGAAGAGGAAATCGTAGAAGAGGATGCGGCTGACGCAAGCTCTACAACTGAAGCTCCTAAAAAATTGATCAAAGGAGGCGTTCGCCCATTTAGGACCAATGAAGATCTATTAGCCACATTGAAAAGACGTAGAGACCAAGGTAACCACGGTAAGAGCTCAATACTTTATCACTTTATTATAATCCAATATCATATCAAGTGATTTCAACTCGATACCAGGTCTATGATGCTCAGAAACGAATTTAAGGTAGCATAAGTATCGACTGTTTCAATTTTATTCAATGACACCATTCACCGAGCCTTTTGCGTTTCACCATTTTTCTCTAATTTCCTATCATGATGATAAAAAAATAAAATTTTCATGTTGTCAGCTACGTCAATAATTAAGTACTTAAAAATAATTTTGGGTCCAAAAGGGAGCGTTTTTCTTTGAAAACCACTGTTCCGTAGGTATAACCCGTATTTGAGTATATATAGAACGATGACATTTTTGTTATGAAATACATGCGAATTTGAATCTGTTTGGTATCAAATGTTTGTATCACTTATACCGAACGAGTTCAAAAAATAAATTATTTTTCAATTATGAAAGGGTTAAAAGTAGGAAAGTGTTTAACTTATTTCGATACTTAGATGAAAATGAAACACATCAATTAACAAAATTACTAGATAAAATACATGAGTATACCTACCTACTTATCTAATAGTAAAAAAACAATTGTTTCAAAGAAAAAAAAATCTTATCTCTGACAACAGTAGGGTTTAAAATTTAAAATTTAATTTGATTAAAAAAGTTATGGTAATTTTGTCATTAATATGCGGGAAAACAAACTTATTCTTATGATGTAGCTGCGAAGATAGTCCACTATAATACTGTTCTCATATTTTATTGCTTTTTTATGTTCTACAAAATACATAGAAGTCTATTTTTTGGTATTAATATTATAAATAAATTCCGAAAATATGTTTGTGATTGCGTGGCATCATTCCCGTATAGCCCTGAAAATTACATTCTTCTAAAATGATTGTTTATTTTTTATTTTGTGATACATTAAAAAATTATCAAAAGTGAGGTTATATTGTAAACGTTCTATCATAAGTTTCATACGGCAATAATCTAAATTTTCATTTTCATGTTTTATTATCTTATCAGCAGGATTCTTATAAGGAATTACTTTCCATCGTAAAATTAATAACTCCATACATGGGCACAGTGTAGAGATGCAAGTTTTCGTTACTTCTCGGTACTTGTAACTATTCGTTACTTTTAGGTACAATACTCGTTATTTAATACTCGTTACAAGTACTCGAAATATCGTGGTATTTACTATTCAAGTCTTACAAAGATTACTGCATGCATGTGTTAGTTATACGTCGTTGCGTAGGTACCAGGTAGGTACTAACTGACGTGGTGATCCGACAGGACGGAATATGTATTGAATTAATTACATATTATTTTAACAAGTGTTAAATTTAAAGTTTTTTTAGATTTCATCGTATTTTTCATTTAAAAAATAACTGCGATCACTAAAATTGGGCATCCAAGTGCTTTGTCCTCCGTATATCTTATTAAGTGGTGTTAGGGAGTGGTTGCTGAATTTAAGAACTGGAATAAATACATTTTGTGAATACTAACCCTTAATTCTACTACTAAATTCAAATTAAGGAAATATTAGAAGCTGAGAATTATCTCCCTAAATATATCATTTCCTTAATATTTCATGTATCGAAGTTTCTGTTAATTATATTAATCCGCAATAATAATATGGGATGACTAAAATATCCAATGATTCATAACAACGTACCAAATCAAGCAAGTGTGCAATGCATGAATGCGCCATGTCTCTATAGTCCGAGGAGCAAAGCATCAAGTCGACTGTTCAATCAGGATCAATGCTTGTTCGGTATTTTATTCTGTTACGTTACGAATACTGTAGGTATAGGTAGTTAGTTGATTTAATTCGAATACAAAATCCAATCCGTAACATGGTAAAAAGTTCTATCGAGTAACTGTTTGCAAAAAGTAACGATTACTTTTTAATGTTGGTATTAGTTACTTCGAATCTTATCCGGTACCGAGTACTCGAGTAACGAATAGTTACTTTTCTTGCATCTCTAGCACAGTGTAAACAGGGTGATTTGTAACGTGTGGAGAATAAAATGGCTCAAAATAAGCCAGTCATATTGACAAACTTTTCACAAAAGCTCAATAATTTTGAAGTTGCAATGTTGAAAACTTGAAATAGATATTTATTAGCAGGTTCCAAAAAAAATTATGTTTTATAAAAAACAATGAAAGAGTTATAAAGGAAAAATTGTGAGGGAATATTCTTAAATTTTCTGTTTCCATTATCGCTCAATGTTGAACAGGATATTAAGCCAGTTGTCGTTGTTAGAACTAACTGTCAACACTTACATCTCAGTAAATTGCAGTAAAAGTACAGCTAAGACAGTTTTATGATTTCCAAAAATACATAGAAACCTTGTTACTCTTGAAAACAATTCTCTGTGGAAAACCAACCAATTCAGCGGTACTCAATAGAAATTTAAACCTCTATAATGTTATTTATTTTTTATTGGGTTTTCGTCAAAAGTTCATTATGCAAAAATGTTTATTTGATTATTTAGTAGTCCCCAATAATTGCCCTTCCAATCTACTCCATACGTTATATATCACCCTGTATATATTCTTGGTATTTAGGTTTTCATTGAATTACTATGAATCTTGGCTTAGACGTTTTGATAGCTTATTGCTATCTAAGTATATCATTATATCACTGGTTCGGGAATATGTATCATCTCCATTATCATCCATTTTTTGGATAGACTCCGGTAGCTGTTATTTTTCCTTAACTCATTTGGTGTAAGTTGAAGAAGGGTTTAGAATCAATGAATGCGTTTACTGGACATTTGTAGATGATATATAAACGGTTTTGACTGATTGAAAATATAATACTTTTGATTACTTTCTATCAAGATATACTGTCAAGCAATGATACAAGAACATACAATTTTCAGGCAAACCACAAGCCAAACCTTCCCACGACTCTGAACCATCATCAGCTAATGTAGAAAAAGAAGTTCCTGCTCCTAAATCCAAAGCTTCAGGTAGCGCTGGCGGAAGAAGACGTTTTAACAGTCCTAAAAATAATAACCAATCAAGTCAGAGTCAAACTGCTGATGCTGCAGAAGAACAACCCCCATCAGCACCCAGGCCGGGTAGGAGATTTAGTCCCAGAAGCTAATAAATTTGCATATTCACAGTAACGCAGATGTAGTGGAAATTTGAATTCTAAAATAGAATTATCCAAAAGAAACAACAAATGTCATCAGATAATATGTATTATTTAACTGTTGAAAAATCAAAATCAAAGAAAAGTTGCCATTCATATGCTTCGTCACAATATTTATTTAATATTATTGAAACATCCATTTTGAGAAGATATTGATATTTTTTACAGGTATTCAGAAACATCAATAGTTTTTCAGATTTAATGTTATACATTCTACTTAGTTGTGACCGAAGCATTTTATCAGACAATTTATCCCCTTTATTATTGTTATTATAAGATACTAGTACTTTTAGTAAATTGTAAATAAAATATGATAATCTATTACACTTTATTATATGTTCCGCCAGTTTCAATTTATCTGATAAATTATAATTTAGTTAACACTATCACCCTTTTTACACTTTACATATTTCTTTGATAATGGCTGCATCGCATTTGAAAAGTGCTTTAGACAAGTTATAATTATAGGTAGAAAAAATGTTTTTGAATGGAATTGTCCGTTACTTTGTGATATTCCATTTTTACAGATAAAACTAAGGAATTTTACTTTGTTAAATATTACTTTATTTAAAAGAAAGTTGATCTCAATTTCGATCTTTACAGTTCATTATCAAAAAATACATTTGTACGTTTTGATAATGAACTGTAAAGATCCAAATTGCAATCAACTTTCTTTTAAATAAAGTGATATTTAACCAAGTAAAATTTCTTGTTTTTATCTAGAAAAAAATTGATAGTGTAAACAAAATTATATTATATAACATTCTACATACAGTTTTATCTGATGAATTAGTATCTTTCCATAGCTGAAGATGTTGACTTGCAATAAAACGACTACATACGAAATATGTGAAACTCAATGAAATAGTTGCACAATGAATCAATTCAAAAATCAACAAATCATCACCTTAGAAAACCTCAGAGCAGACTGGAAGCTGGTTCTCTGACTTGGTGGTTGTTCTAGCGAAGTGTTCATACCTTGATAACTACGACTTACGATAATAATAATGATAATTCATCACCAAGTCATGAATTACACTATTTCTTCCCATGTATATCTCAAGAAGTAGAAAAGGATCAAGAAACTGCAATAAATTGCTTCCAGATTGGCTAAACCACCTGCATATGCACAAGTCAATTAATTTTTTCCTTTTATCATAATTTATAATAATAATAAGCTCAACCTCATAATGAGATTAATAGCAGACTCTATAAAAAATATAGCAAATTAGAATAACTCTAAGAAAAACAACAGATGAATTCTCAACTATTGAAATAGTATATTAAACCATCATGCAATGTTTAATTTTTTTTTGTTGAGAGTTAGCGATTCTCTTAAGCTCAGGGGGGGAAATTATACATTTTGGGGGGCTGAGTATAAGAAGATCTCAATGTTTTAAGTATTGCTGGAGGGAAGTTTCAAAAGTCCATCAGTTTTGCCTATAGATTCATGAGAATGAGTGAAGATTCAACTTTAACTTGACATTTTTATGAATAAGTGAACAAGCTGAAGACAGTATGTTCTTATATGTATACTTTCTTCAGAATATAATTTATTAGTAAGAGAACGTTTATTCTGACACCACATAATTTTGAGAATGTAGTTTTGTGCTTCGTTCAACGTGTTTAGCGAGTTTTGACAGATCCCACCCCCCACACAACATCATCATATCTTAAAAGAGACTCAACCAGTGCCTTGTTCACACTGATCAAAAATCCCTTACTAAGAATTTCTCTCAATATATAATTTATGTAGCAACTTTTTAATATTATCTGTTAGCCCCTTTATAATATGTTCGTCCCCCGTGAGTTTTTTTATCCACCAGGACTCTTAGAACCAACTTCATATGTAATATCATGATCATTTTCAATAAGTACTGGTCGACTTGCTTGTGTTATTGTAAAGTATATATATTTGATTCACTGCCTTATCAGGGAGACTGGTGTTATTCTTGCCCGATTTTGCCTAAGATGTAGATGACTCCGAAGAATTATTGTCTGCTAACGCAAACCTCCAGCGGCCATACAGAGAGGATGCTAAAGATTAAAGCTACGGCGAGATAGATGTCACGTGACCGGGAAGTATAGGTTTTTATTACACAGTATGGGTAAGTCGAATGAAATGGTCGGAAATTTTTGAAAGATGCAACTTAAGTCGGATCGTTAGTCGATTTTAAAAACCAATTCAGATTATTACTAAGGTCTATGGGTCGCTTGATATTAGAATTTTCGTTTTGGGTCCTACAATATAAGGTAGAAACCATAAGATTTAAGGTCTTCCGTTTTTAGATTCATCCTATTCAGCTAGTTAGGTTATCAACGGAAGTAAGACACACAGGTATTACGTCATAAACCTTTCATGCATTTTCTATACGTAAGGTATAAGCCTTAGCTGCGACCCTTACTGAAAATTTACTTTGTATTATTTATTAGTAAAAATTTATCATAATTTCCATATTGTCTTTATTTGATATCAAGTAGTTACTGGGTAAGTGCTGTTTGTAGTTGTTTCCATTGAAGTGGAATCAACTACAAGATACTCTAGAACTTCGTTTTGATTAGTTTCAAGATATTTCTTTAGACAAAATTACATAAGGATTGATTTTGTCCTTAATGAACAAGATTTTAGACCCAATTGGATTCTCTTGTCCCGTGTCTTTCTTTTCGAAAATTCTGTTGCAAAAGATGTGGATTTTGAACGTTGGTTGGGATGTAGAAGTACCGGAAGATATTAGAGGTACCTACATCTTTGGAGTTGCTCAAAAATTCGGGTATTCTAGTTGATTTAAAGATTCTCAGACGTTTGTCAAATTCGTCGAAGAACAATTTGTGGAGTATATACATGTTCTCGGATGCAAGCCAAGATGCTTACGCTGCTGTTGTTATTTTGAGATTGGAGTCCGATACGATGCTTGGAACTACTGGCTGCTACAACAAGAATATTCTCGTTTTTTGATGGACCGATCCGAATACAGTTTTATCCTGTATACGTCGGGAAGATCAGTGGAAAATAATTGTGTGGAATAGAGTTCAAGAAATTAGGACTCTTACAAACATTGATAACTGGCATTTTCTACCCGGGCAGATAAATCCTGCAGACTTGCCTTCACGAGGATGTTCTCCAATACAATTGTTGGAGTCTCGATGGTGGGAGAGACTTGGCTTTCGAAACCAAGAAGTAAGTGGCCTCTCCAAAATTCTGAAGTAAATGAGAATTCTGTTATTGACTGGAGAAAACAATCTATATCTATACCTACTATTGACAAAATGTAAAGAAAAACCAAAGCACTAACTCAACATTATGGGAGATTCAAGAAGCTGAAAAATCATTGATTATATTCATTCAACTGGCAGCTTTCTCTGGAATTCACGAAAAGAGTCTAGCTTCATTACAACCCTATGAGGACGAAGATGGTATTTTCAAGTTGAAAACGAAGATTGCTGAGCGAAATGACTCTCAAAATTTCCGGCAACCTATTATTCTACTATCATATTACCCTATTGTTCCCAGAATGATTCATGGGAGTCAAGTTGAAAATTGTCACGTTGGAATTCAAGGTTTGTTGAGAATGATAATCGCAAGAGCTTCGTGGGAACAGAAAATGCATTCGCAAAAATAGATTAATTTTCCTGCCATTATCTATAATGTCTTGACTAGCTGCCCTAATATAATATAAGCGATCATACGCTTGCTAAATCCGCTGTACTTTATTGTTACGACCGCGACACATGACTACACCTGGAGATCACACGCCGAAATAGGTAGTGATAGTACCTTTTATCGCTAACAGATAGCGCTAGTAGTACTTTCGAATGCGCAGTAACAACAATTAAACATTCCGGGAATAATCTCGTTGTTTCGAGAAATTTCTGGTGGATTCCACTAACTTCTAGATGACAGTAATTGGAGTTTAAAAAGGCTAGCGATTCGCGAGTCAAACCGCCTAGGGAAGGCGAAGGAAGCAAAACTGTCTGTTGTGAAATAAAGTAGTGCGTAACTCCTTAAAACGTTTTAGTGTGTGTTTAAAAGACATCGTAATAGTATTTTGATTTAACTTGTTGTTTTTGAATGTGATTTACTAGTATGGAAAAGAAGCGAAAAGTAGACAGTGAATGCAGAACATTCAAAGATCAATGGAACTTTCAATATTTCAAAATTGAAAGAAGCCACTATGTTTGATTTGCAATGAAACCATAGCCGTTTTCAAAGCATATAACAATAAACGTTATTATGAAACGAAACATTTTCAAAACTACTCAAAATATTCAGGAAGTTTGCGGGCAGAAAAATTTAAAGCTTTGAAGCGTCGCAGCAATCTTTGTTTACGAAACTCAATCTGAACAAGAGGCTGTAACTCGTGCCAGCTTTCCTGTGGCCCTTGAAATTGCGAAACGTGAAAAACCATTCACCGGTGGAGAAATGATTAAAGAAGGCGTAATTGGAGTAGCCAAAGAAATGTGCCCCGAAAAGGTAAATTTATTTAAAACTGTCAGTTTGTTAGCAAACACCGTGGCTCAGAGGGTAGACAACATTGCCAAAATATATCATCTCAACTATCGGACAAAAATGGACATCTTGAGTGGTTTTCTCTGGCGTCAACGGATGTGTCAGATACTGCTCAGGTGCTGATTTTTATTCGAGGAGTAGATAAATGGTACGAAGTGTATGAAGAACTTCTTGATATTGATAGTATTCACGGCACGACTACTGAGGAAGATAATTTAGTCTTACATTGTATCATTCATCAGTCCTTCTGCGGGAAATAAGATAATTTAGTCTTACATTGTATCATTCATCAGTCCTTCTGCGGGAAATGGATATGTCTGAAATTCTAAAACATATAAATCATATCAGTTGTTAATTTCATCAGATCCACTAGGCTGAATTACCGACAATTACAAACTATTGTTAGTGGAAAATCACAATTACATAAATTTCATCAGTATTTCATATGCTATATGTTTATGTATTTATATGCTATAATATTTATAATCTTAGTGAGATTCAGTTCAATTATTTGTTGTTATTATATTTAAGTATTATACTTGTCATTAAGCTTCACCTAGCAAGTGAACAAAACCGAGGTATTATGATTCTGTATCTTTTTATCTAACTTATCACAACAGCAATAAGTCATTAGCAAACGCGGCCCGAATTGATGACACTGGCGGGCATGATTTGGCCCGCGGGACACAGTTTGGAGACCCCTGTTATAGAAGATAAAATGAAAGATATTTTAAAATTAAATGATGTTGAGACAAACTATGTTACTGCTCGTTCTGGAAGGAAAGTCAAACCTCCGGAATAGCGGATTTTATAATTTTGTATCAAATTGGATAAAAGTGTCATACAGTGTTCACTTTGGAACATGTTCACTTTGGAACATAATAATATATAGTGGTATGCCATAGTAACGTAACAATTTATCATAAATTATTTTAATGCTCTGAATTGTTTATTATTAAAAAGTTATCACAATCTCCATATTGTCTTTATTTGATATCAAATGGTTAATGGGTAGGTGTGGCTTGTATAACTTATAAGCATCTGGTAAGTATAGTATATTGCGAAAATAATTCTGGAGATGTAATTTATAACGAGGTCTGGGGAGGGATGAAATCAATTTTTACCAGCGTCTTGGAGTAACGTATTTCCCGAAAATTTTATATAATTCTCCAATGACTCGGCAAATGAATATTACAATATTCTGACACAGATCGCGGATTGATGTCAAGGTATTGCAAACTGAAAAATTTCACGTTTTCATCAGATTCGATTGAACTGACATTCAATTCAGATGAAATAAGATAAAACAAGTCATTGTTGATGTTACGAAGTACGGGGAACGTTTTATTCAATCTTATATTATAGATATCATTCCAAGAACTTATCTATCATTCTAATACGGTATGGTAATATATTTACCACATCATTAGACTAGCAAGAATTAAATAGAAGCGTACAATGCATACGAAGAAGTTGAATTCAGTCGCTTCATTTGAATGTCAGATCAAGTAACCTATCAACCCTAACATTGCGTAGTGAGCTAGTTGTTAGAATAGTTAATTTGATGGTTTAACCATTTAAAACAAGTGAAGGGGAATCCATATGCAGATCGTAGAAAGTTTATTCTTCGATTAACATTTAGGAGCTTCACTAATGAACTATTCGAATAGAAATAATGTGTAAGTCATGCAAAATCTATAATTTTAAATATTGATGCAGTATTGCATGTGCATTCAATTACAATAGTTATCTACAGAAATATGTATCCCATTAATGAATTCAGAACTTTACCAAATATGGTTCATGATATTGTGGAAATAATTTGAGACACATGAGTTATTATTTAATTGAAAATTCTTGACTTCCATATGGAGTATTAGGGTTGGAGGCTGGAACTGAAGCCTCCAGCCTGCCCTGAAGATGACATTTGTAACGATTGGAGAAAGGTCAGCATCAAGTCATGCTACGGTGACAAGGAATTCATCCGGAAGTCGAGAAATTTCAAGATTAGCTACCTTTTGAATTCTACTACTCAAGATATTATTTAATTGCATCCTATCACTGTAACAGATCAATACCCTCTATATACACAAGGCTTGAGTGCTGACCACAAACGTAAGTCTTACGTAATCACCAAAATACTTGAAGTAGAGACCAAATTTTACACTAAAAGTACGGCCGGATAAGAAAGCTGAGGTAATTGGCCATGTATGCCATTGTGGGTGCCTGGCCACAATGATCGGAATCTCATCGACCACTGGGCTCCACGCCCTCAAAGAACTCATCATCATCACTTGAGGGGAGGGGGTTAGCACCCAAATGCACTTTGGCCACTTAGTTGGGCTCATTGTGCACGTGATCAGAAGCCTATTCTATTCTAGCAGGTTTGTGGCGCGCCAGAAACCCAGAATATTGCCAATGCTGGCTTCCATAAGTTCTTATGGAAACAGTTTTGATTCTCCGTCGGTGCCTGAGGGATGTTAATGCTATGCATTCCAACAGGATGTGAGAAGTAGTTTCTTCCGCCACTCTGCATTTCCTACTTATTGGGTCATCTGTGATGCCCATAGTGTGTAGGTGTTTTGTTAAGACGACAGTGACTGGTTAGGATTCCAGTCATCTTTCTGATGTCCTTTCTGTTTAGAGAAAGGAGTTTCTTTTAGAGCCTAGGCAAATGTTCTCTAATGAAGAGCTTGGCCTGCCTGATGCGTGGTGATTCTTGCCACAGCTTAGAGCACTCTTTATTCAGTTGGCCCAGAAGGACCATTATTGACTTTGGCCCGACGACCCTCGCCTGGTCAGGGAGTTGGCTATTTCGTTTCCTCAACTTCACTGCGTCCAGATGAGTTGAACTTTATTTCTCCTGGCTTATTCAGCCAGTGTATTCCTGCAATCTTTGTCAAGCCTTGATGTAACTCTGGGTGATTTGAGAGTTCCCAGAACCAACCGGCTATCTGTGCAAATATATATGCCCCTATTTACATAGTTTCTTCGCAGGTTTTCCATGGAACAAGTCAATATTGCGTAGACCTCCGCCTGAAAAACCGTGCAGTAAGCGCCTAGATTCACTGAGATAGTGGTCTTTGGCCTTTTTATGTACACTCTCACCCCAGATGCCTGACCAACCTTGGACCCATCTGTGAACCATACGAGCCCATCTGGTGGCAATAAGGTGAGAGTTTCGTTACTCCAATCTTCTCTATACGGGATGAAGATTTTGGGAGAAGTGAGATATATAGCTGGGATCATGCTATCTTGCTTTATTTCTAGTATGTGTCATTTAGAGATTGCCTCGCTTAAAATCGATGAGTGTCCACGAGAGTAGTTCATTTAAGTCTAGTGGCCTAGACCTATACGCCTTTCTCATGACTTCAGTCTTTATTTATAAGTGTAGAGGTGGTAATCCGTTCAATATGCCTACGCATGTAAGCCGCTGGGAAATACCAGTACTTCTCCCCGACTACCACACTACCGCAGCTCAGGTAACCATAGGCCTGATCACAGCGGTATAGATTTAATAAAGAATTTTTGGCTGTGATCCCCATGTGCTGCTGAAAGCTCTTCTGCACGCCCAAAATGCCTCACTCGATATTCGATTTCCTTGTAAACAGAACAATTTCCGTTTTGTCAGGATTTACCCTGAGCCCCTCAATGCGGCACCAGCCATCCAGTATGCTGAGCAGCGTGTTTTGCATCTCGCACAGCGTCCCCAAGTGCCGCCCGAAGGTGACACCAGCCAAGTCATCGGCATAGGCTTAGGCATAAGACAAAGCCTCTTCCAGTTCCTCCAAAGAGTCCATCGACTACAAGGCACCACAGAAGCGGAGAGATAGGACACCTCCCCGTGAACACCCTTCAGTGGTGGTGGTTTGTACAACGCATCCGTTATGTTGCACCTCTGTCGCACGCGTAGATAGCATGGCTTCAATCCACCGGACCAATGTTGGACTGACCCCACGCTTAGCGATTTAGCAGATAGACTCGACCCCAAGGGCGTGTTTCTCACAGGCCATAGCACCATCTTTTTTTGTGACTAGATGATGCAAGACCGTTTCAGCCGAGGGGCCAGTCTGGCAGGCGTGTTGACGACAGTGTAAGGGATGGGCCTTCAGTGGGCCATCTCTCAATTGTCTGTCAATCAGTCAATGCTTGAAGCATAAGAGATACCAGTCCATGCAAAATCTTAGCCTTCGCCACTGCCTTAGGTCTGCTGGACTGATTCTTGTATCAACGGACGTACAATGAACCCAATCAAGCAGTCTAAGTGCTCCGGACTTGTCCGCCCCCGTTTTGATTGATTGATTGATTGATGCCATTGTGCTCTAATTATAAGGGAATGAGTAATTTGGCTACTTTATCGTAAGCTTTACTAGATCTAAGTAAATTACATCAGTCGAAGTAATATTATTATAAGTCATTTATATACACACGGAGATTAGTAGTTGTTAGGTAATCTAATGTTCAATTTCAAAACGTAATATTCCATCAATTATGAAACAACCCATAATTTCAATTTTAATTGGTGTGAGACTGATTTGGCGCTAATTCTAGGCCCGAACATTTCGCATCCGACGTCGAATTTCTGGAGAACATTGGATGATTTCTACTATTTTATTGTTTCAGATCCACCTAGATGGATACGTATTTAGTATTATTAGCTACTTTGATCTTTTCAAATTGTATATTATCAATTTAATAACTTATGTAGGACAAATCTCTTTCAAAAGGTAACGGTAAGTGAATGGTGCTGTTCTCGAATATAGAGTGAGAGTCAGAGGTCACTTTATTAAAAAAGAAACTTACAGTAAAGTAACAAGAATACCATAATATCTATTTTAAAGAGCTGACAGATTCATTTATGAAAGATAGAGTGCAACAAATGTCTTCCTTCCGTAAGATTTTGCAATATTTGATCTGGTATTGTTCGAATTTATTCTCGTATATTTCTCTTCAGATCATTTAACAGTTGAAGATTGATTCAACACACTGTTATGGTAAGATACGGTGATCTCGCCGGCCATGGCAAATCACCATCACGTGAAATTAGTCGTTGCGGAAAAAGTTCTCAGCGTACTTCCATGGAAATCCTTGCCGTATAACTAGCGCCATCTTGCAGGAATCAACTGTTCGAGTTGAGATCTAAAGGCCGGGCCAGCCTGATTGACATTGCTATGTAACTCTGATATATCCCACACTAATATTAGTCAAGATGAATTTTTCGAACACAGAACACCAACTTCTTGCGGCCGTGGTGTGCGTAATTATACTTACCAAGAGTAAGAAAAATTACGCAAGAAGCGGTTTCGGGTTCGACCAACACGAAGATCAAGAAGATATGTTATAGTGGAACTCATACATTGAAAGATCTTAAAAGAGACGATGTGGGTTTCATCAATTGCGGAATGGCTTCCAGGGGCAGTTTTAAAAAATTGTGCAGATTATCCAGTTCGGATTTCAACGACTTTATTTAATTGGATCTAAGATTCACACAAGCGGCACACGATTGAAGGATGTAATACCCTCTCGTATGGCAGTAACTTTGCAACTTTTAACCACCGCATTTCTTGAGATCATATGAAAGTATCGTTAATGTTTCAGTTGCATACAAGGTTTTTGCCAATGAGTTATTGGATTGGAATTTTCCTCATTGTGCTGGCTTTATGGATGGGAAACAAGTTAACTTGCAAGCTCCAATTTCAAGGGGAACAGAACGTTTTTAGTATTGTTCTTTTTGCTGTACACTATCGCAGTACCCTACGTTTTTGTAAGCGATGATGTCTCTCCGTTACAACCACATATATTCGCCAAGATGAAGGTTCAGGTGAAAGAATATTCATTTATCGCCTTAGTCGTATTCAAAGAGTAGTCTAGAACGTTTTTGGAATCATGTCATAATGTATTTACAGTCTTAACTAATGCTTGTCGAAACAAGAAAATTTGAAAATCATGTTACGCATTTGAACGTGTAACAACAGCAGTGCTATATAATTTTTAATCTTCACCGACTCGAGACAGATAACATGTAGAAAGAAAATCAGCTATATGTCGCTTGTAAGCAAACTTTAACCGGCCATAAGAAGTAGGTAACATTTCTTTATTTGCAGTAACAGAATGATCATTTTTTTCGATAGAGCCCAATAGTTCTAAACTTTGGCGCACTATTCTACTGCTGAGTTTGAGTAAGTGATTTTGATTCAGTCTGTACAAGTTCTCAACACAAAACGTTCGTTGTTCAATGGTCTACGCATTTTTTTTGACAACCACCCGTAAATGCTGGGTACGGTAGATTAAAAAAATAATCAGATTTTTTCACATAAACTATGGTCCTATCTTCTTTCGTTTCGGAGATACAGGTAGTTACATTTGATTTGTTTAAAACAACTTCTGCATACGTGAAAATGGAGGCATTTTGAGTACCTGTTACAAAATTCGAATTATTTCTATTATTTGATGATTCATTGTTATTTTTGACACATTCTGTAGTAAGTAAATTTGTTAATGAGTATTTGTCATGTTCATTTAAACGCGTTTTTCTCGAAAACGGGGAGATCTTGAGAACTTCAACAAGTGTACTTCATTTGTTTGCAATAAAATTGTAAACCAGGAAAATGTGTAGAGGAAACAAAAAAATCATTTTCAAAAATGTTAAGCCTGAAAGAATGGCCGAAAAGTCGCGCAGTCAGTGCCCTCTACCAAATATTCAAAAATTAACTTAGCCATCTTATTCGGCGTCCTCCCCGAATACCAGATTTCAACGAAATATCTTTAACTGCACAGGAGCTACAGCAAAATTTCGTTTGCTTTTAATTAAATTTAACGGTCCTGTATCTCCGAAACAAAAGAAGATATTTTATATGAAAAAATCTGATTATTTTTCCAAATCTAACCTCCCCTGCATTTACTCAAATCTTCGAAGAATAAAAATGTTAGACATTTGACTTGTTTAGTGTTAAGTACTTATTGACTGGAGCGTGTTTACACAGAGTAAGACAGGTTCAATTTCTAAAAACACTTGATGGGGTCATAAAATTTTAATTTAAATTTAAAATAAGGTTCTGGTATCATTTTGATCTGAAATTCAATTGAACTTGATACAACACTATACGTTTTTATTAATATCGTTAGTTGACGCACCCACCAATGTAGGTCAGTTGTGACATATGTACATATCTACATATATCAAAAGTTAATGGTACGATTGTATCAATAAGATATTTTATACATTTCAAGAATCAACCGCATGCGGTTGATGGGAATTTGAAATTTCTACGGATTCAATCGAATATACGAGAATCGAATATAAATGGTGTAATGATGAATGTTTTCATTCAGTTCCTGGTAGTAATTCGAACGAGGTTATATTATCAAGTATTCTTTGAAAAAATATGACTAATAACAAATAATTACTGGGAATAATATATATTGAAGTAAAACATAAAAGTATCTAAAAATAATATTAGGCCAATTGAATTCCTTTCAACTGAAGATGGTTGCTTTTATATCCATACGTTCAGAACCAAAATTGAATAAGTACAGTCTAACAGACTCACATAATTTTGTGTTACTACGAGACTGATCATATTACTTGATAACAAGAGCATTTGGTTGACATTATGTTCCTTCCTAGGTAGAGAGACGTTGTCACCAAATAAGAAAATTAATCTCAATTCTTCTCCTGCTCTTATACGTTCTTTCTTGCGTGGAAAAAACATTACGAAAACCAAAACATCGCTTATTAAACGTTATGGCGACTTCTTTTACCATCGATTGGAACGATTCAGAAGCGAACGTTCTGATCATCCAACTGAGGTTACAACGACAGAAATCGTTGATAAAATCAATGGTATGATATTGAACGATCGGCAAGTTAAAATGAACGAGATTACTTAGGCTATGGGTATCTCAACCGAACGGGTACGGAACATTTTGCAAATTTTTGAATATGAGAAAGTTATCTGCCAGATGTGTGCCGCATTTGCTCTCTGTTGACAACAAGCGCGACCGTGTGACGACTTCAAAGGAGTGTTTGGCGATGTTCAAGGGCGATAAGAAGGACTTTTTGTGCCATTTCGTAACCATGAACGAAACATGAATCCATCACAACACGCTAGAGATCAAAGAACAGTTGAAACAGTGAACTTGTCCTGGTAAATCGAAGCCGAAAGAGGCCAATGTGAGTTTATCGGCCAACAAAGTCATGACGACAGTTTTTTGGAATGCACACGGTATCGTCCATATCGATTACCTCGAAAAGGCCAAAACGATCACCGGCGTATATTATACAGAGCTGTTGGATCGATTTGACGGCGATTTGAAGCGCATTTGGCAAAGAAAAAATTGCTCTTTCACCAGGACAACGCACCGGCGCACAGATTCGCAGGCTCAATGGCAAAATTGCATGAATTGCGCTACGAATTGATTCGTCATCTACCATATTCTTCAGATTTGGTCCCCTGAGATTTTTATCTATTTCCAAACTTGAAAAAATGGCTTGGCGGAAAATGATTTGACTCCAATGATGAGATCATCGCTGAAACAAATGTCTATTCCGGTGGATTGCCTCCTAAATCGTATTATTTGGAAAAAATCGAAAACTTTGAAGAACGTTGGGTGGAGTGTATCGGGCTTGTTTCATTTTTCAGGAACTTTCCACCTTCCCCTCGTATAAAGAAGGACAATTTATACAATTGTAAGGTCTACAATTCACTCTTACTTAAGGATAAACTAAAAGCTCTATTTTATGACTTGGTTGCCGACAGCTATAGTGAAGACGGTCGTGAGTTATAATTTTAGATGTTAAGAATTCGGGTGCCAGAGTATTTTAACCAACCAATGAATTACGTATATAACTAGGGAGTACAAATACTCAAGTCCCCAGGTTGAATTATCCTGCAAGAAAGAAATAAAAGACCTGTACCCAGAATGATTGAAATTTACTAGTAACTAAGATACTAATATTGATACAGTTTATGACAGAACTTATACTAATGAGATATGAAGCGAATGAATTGAAAATATGGATGAAGGTAATTGTTTAAACATTAAATCAAGAAACAGTTGAATTTACTCAATATACAAATACTCAATGATTATTTCAATTGTTACATAAAACCAAAATCGGTAGCCTAACCTGGTGAGTGCTGGATGTTGTACTAGCTTGGTAATAGATTGATACTTCTACTTGATGTAGGAGCTCCTGCCACAGTTTTAATACCGTTTCCACGATTGTACACCACAAGTAAATCAGTGACTCCTAAGTAATCTTTTCCACAGCAGACCCAAGCCAGCCTCAATACACTTGTTGAATTTTCCACAACATAAACAGAAAAAAGGAACCCTGAAATCACGAAATGTTCAACCTCTATTGTTCTATTGTCCTCAGAAGACAGACATGAACAAAATACATAACAAGTGTTGAACAAATTAGGACTAACCTATGTCCTGTCAGATACCACCTATGGAGGCAAATTAATTCCTGAAGTCAGTGAATAAATCAAATGGAATTACAAAGATTATTTACCTCTATCACGATAGGGTTTTCCTTCCAAGAAGACAAACTTCACTTCCGTCCACAACCAGTCAAGTTGAAACTAAGTTTTAATCCCCTAAGGTGAATTAATTACTCAAATAATTCCAATTATTCCAATCCAAATTGGGAATTGATGCCTTTACTTTCAACGGAAGAATATTCCCAGAATTTGGTTCCAAACACAAGCTTGGTATCACCTCCCTGTTGAAATAACCTACCAACGAACTTCCCGCTTGAACGATTGACCAGAAGTAACGCCATTTTCTCTTCCTTTCCGGCGTCTCGTTGTCTCACAGAACAACCTCAAAATAGAAGCGGTATCTACGGATCTGACACCGAACAACCATGACCCTTAGTATATACGGTCTAGCATAGCTGACGTCCCAGGAGTTAACCGATTGTACTACAGCGGCCATTTCTAAGCCGTTAAGTGGAATTTACACGTTACACAATGTATAAAGAACAATCGATACCTACACTGGTTTCCATAAAAAATAGGGTGACCAACGACGAAACAATTTTTTCCTGTCGCATTTCAAATCTAAGGAGAATTTTGCTTCAAATGAGTTTTAAATATCACACGATTAATCTTATAGAAATCTCAACGTTAACGGGAATGACGTCATGAATATTTGATGGCTATTAAATAATATAGAGCAGAAAAACGTCTATCTTAGCGAAACATCGTTTGATACACATGTCACTGCGAAAAAAAGAAATGATTTTTGAAAAAACCAAAGCTCCTTCAAATAAAGGCAAAAAAATAACAATAATTCTTGCAGGTTAAGGAAATGGATTTGTTCCGACCTGTCTATTGCTTTAAGACCAAGAAACTGACGAAAAACTTTTTGAAGAGTGGTTTGAACATCGTCTTCTTCAAAATATACCCAAAAATAGCGTAACTGTAACTGTAATGGGAAATGCTAGTTATCATATTCGTCAACCAAAAATGTTGCCTACTTCTAACAGTATCAAAGCAGACATTCAAAATTTTAAAAATTTACAGTTTCTTCTTTTAGCCGTATTGAACTTTTCAAATTTAATAACGAATACGTAAGTGATAAACTTGCAACAGAAAATGTACATACAGTGTTGCGTCTTCCCCCCCCCCCCCCTACTATGGTATATTTAATCCCAAGGAACTAATATGACACGAAGTCAAAACAAATATTAGAAGGAATAATATTTCCCCCACATTAAATATATCTGTAGTGGAATTAATAAAAAAAACATAGTAAAATAAGAAAAATTTCTGTAGAAAGTTGGAAAAACTATATCCAACGTGTAAGATTACTAATTTTCAACCCTTAATGATAAGTTTAGGCTTAGATTAATATAATAGTGATAGTGACACAGAACTAAATTAAATGTAAAATAGAATTAAGTTGTTAAAATTAATTATCGTAAAACTTTTCCGTGTACATACATTAATTTTTATTGAAATTTTTATATCTTTAATAATGAAATAAAATATTAATTTCAATTGTTCATTATTTTTCTTCAGAGTAAAATGCCTTTTTAATTGAAAATAAAAATAAATCAAAATGTAGGTATATTTTCAAGCCGACACTGCACCCATTTCTTGTGATTTGCAACACGATGGGGCTAAATTAGCTAGTTGGTTTATTATAGTAAACGTCAACGGTATAATATGAACTATACTATTACTAATTAATCTAGAAAAGTAACAATTCTCCGTCCGCCACTGATGTTGCTAAAATTCAATCAATATGCATTTATATTGAAGCTACTCCGACCCACCTCATGATGAAAGGTAACCTTCTTGGTGGAGGGCACCAGAGTAAAAGTAATCAATTTCCTATAACCAAAAGTTACCAATATCCGGAAAGAACTGTCATTAATAAGTAGAAGCGGTTGAGTTGGAGGACGTGGTCCTATTACTACTATTATTGTAATCTAGTACAAGTTAACCTTGCACTACTATCGATACGTACAACGATTATGATTATTGCAAAGCAAATTGATGACATATCAAAAGCAACTGGTTCATAGCTTATATTTCCTCAATCCCTTCTCTTTAAAGCCTGACAGCTAAGGAAGATTGTATCACGTTCAATTTTACTAGTAAAATGCAAACTATTATACAGGATACCCCATGGGTACGAAGAACCTCCATAAACTATGTTGCTATTTGTACAATTTAAAATTATTTATCATTTACAGAGTGTCAATATGGGAGCAGGGTAAACAATTCCCTGAAAAAACAAACAAGAAATGTTTTTTTTGGTTAAAACTTATTTTATTTCTCAACATAATCTCCTTGTAGCCCGATACAATATTCCCAAATATTCCTTTCTTTTTACTATTTTTCTGGATGTGAGCGTGAGCTTTGACGCTAATAAATAATGATTATTAATATCAAATTAGAGATATCGATATTGGTTAACCTACAAATATTATGTAAAAATTAATTTTCTTAAGTGAATCACTGAATGTTATAGCTGCGTCATAATCGAAAAATGAATTTATTTTATTCAGTGTTTTCTTCTTGGAAAACAGTGGAACAGTGAATAAGAAGAATCATTTAAGCGAAATTCACTTGTGAGGTGCTCAAAGTGTTCGTGATAACGTCCGAGTGCTCGCGAGCACTTTTTACGAGCACTAAGCACTAAGCCCTTTTTTGAGTGCTGAAAATACTAGGCTGATGTCACACTTAGCAATTCATTGGGCTCTCTAGAACATCGTAGAAAAGTGGGCGAATTCTCCCTTTTCTATAGATATTTGTATTACGAAGCTCTTCGGGAATCTCATTTGTTATTGTACTATGGAAAATTCCAGGTAAGCAGACTACATATAGCAACTTTTAACAATACACTCACCTAGCTGAAATGACGTGAACAATGTTAGTATTTATTTTTTCTTTTAGCTGAATGTCATTAATTACAATCTAGACAGTATAAAATTGAGGACAATACATATTTGACATAAGCCACCTATGATTTCTCACAATAAACGTCAAAATTATCCAACCAAAATAAATTGGAAAGTGTGAAGGGTACGATAATTTCGAACTAGAGATTATGAAAAATTGTTTCACCTCACACTGATTAATTAATTATTAACTGAAAAGAGCTTATTATTCATTATATCAAATTTGTATGTGAAAAAATCTACTTGTACGCGAGTTGCCGGAGATGTAACTTCTATCATACCTCTTGGTTACGGCACTGTTTAAGGTTACAAAAATGCTCGCCTCCAAACACTTTGTCATTATAATCCTCGGAAAACTGAACTTTTGAAAACTGAATTAATAGAGCACCGATCCTAAAGCGACAACCTAGCATGTTATAAAAGCATCATCAAGATCAGTCTAACTAACAACAGTTGGACTTAAAGTTACAGGAAGTTTGAAATAGCTCGTTAATTCATTGTACCAGTGACATTATCAGGAAATTACATCTTTTATATAACCTTATCATGAGTTGAAATGTTTCTCATGGGTCCAATTGTCTATCCCTAACTTAAACATTAGTTTTAGTTTCCGTGAAGCGTACCTGTAGTTTCACTTACATACAGTATTGTCCATAGTTAAATTATTTCAAACTAAAATGAATGAATGTAATGCATCAGACATGGGTGTGTACATGTAAATATCTTTCAACACAATGACTTGCTAGTTACACAATATATTTAACTTTTTCAAACTCAAAGACTCATTGAACCCTTATTACCTAACAGCAAAATCGAGAATTTAAATGGCATGGAGTGAATTTGTTTGAAATAGATTTAAATCTTGAATAGATCAAAAGACGTGAAAATAATTCAAATATTGGTATCATGTTCACCTGTGACTAGGACGCTCGTTCTAAATTAATTTTGCAATCAGTTTGTAAACGCAACTTTAGTTTTTCTTCTGACGTCGGAAAAAAAATAACGATATCAATAAATCGATATTAGAAGCCATTTCATGTGATAATTTATCATATTGGTATAATAAAACCCTTTTTATTTACATTATAGAACCTGTAATATGGCTATTGTTTGACAACTAGCGTGTCATCTTCAAAACCATACAAAGGTATGAATAACATACGAGATCTTAAGATATTTATAGTCAAATATAAGCTAACATGAACAAATTGGGTTGCAGCTTGAATATGAGAAAATACTCGACCTGGAATGAATAATTGGAATAAGATAATAGGCTAAAGCTACCAAGGTAATTAGCAAATTTCAATGCGGACAAATAGTAGGCGGGGTGAAGTAAGTAAATTACGGGGAAAGTTTATGTCATCAAGACATTGAAAAGAATACTGTAGCAAATGATCGTTCATAATTTTACTGTCGTTATTTTATATACCCTCAACAATTTCTACTTATTTTAGAGTATTATAATTTAAAACTTCTAATCTGATTATGCAAAATTTTAACTTCATCTAAATGTGAAAAGTATGTTTGTAATGTAAATATTATAAGAAACAAAAATAACATTATTTGAACTCATAAGAGAACATATATTAACTGAACACATGAGAAAATATATATTATCTCCAAGCGGCAATTCAATATTAGTGGATTAATTGTGGGTTTACTTTTGTATGCAATAATATTAACTGAACTCATAAGAGAACATAATATTACCTGAACCCATGATAGAACGTCTATTAACTGAACACAAAAGATAACTAATATTAACTGAACACATGAGAGAACATATATAATCTCCAAGCGGAAATTCAAGATTAGTGGGTTATTTGTATGTTGACTTTAGTATGAAATAATATCAACTGAACTCATAAGAGAACATAATATTATCTGAACACATGATAGAACATATATTAACTGTACACGAAAGATAACACATGAGAGAACATATATTATCTCCAATCGGAAATTCAAGATAAGTTGGTTATCTGTAGGTTTTCTTTTGTATGAAATAATATCGACTGAACTCATAAGAGAACATAATATTACCTGAACTCATGATAGAACGTCTATTAACTGAACACAAAAGATAACTAATTTTAACTGAACACATGAGAGAACATATATAATTTCCAAGCGGAAATTCAAGATTAGTGGGTTATTTGTAGGTTGACTTTAGTATGAAATAATATCAACTGAACTCATAAGAGAACATAATATTATCTGAACCCATGATAGAACATATATTAACTGTACACGAAAGATAACACATGAGAGAACATGTATTATCTCCAATCGGAAATTCAAGATAAGTTGGTTATCTGTAGGTTTTCTTTTGTATGAATTAATATCGACTGAACTCATAAGAGAACATAATATTAACTGAACCCATGATAGAACAACTATTAACTGAACACATGAGAGAACATATATTATCTACAAGCAGAAATTCAAGATTAGTGGGTTATTTGTAGGTTGACTTTAGTATGAAATAATATCAACTGAACTCATAAGAGAACATAATATTATCTGAACCCATGATAGAATATATATTAATTGAACACAAAAGGTAACACATATTAACTGGAACATAAGAGAACATATTGTTAAGTAAATCTCCACTGAGTTTATTAATGAATCATGAATTTGTATTCTGAATTTTAATTTTAATTTAATTTCATTTATTCCGGCTAGCTTTTTATTTTGATTTTATTTGTTTTGATTGATTTGAATGAATGATTTGTATTATACGTTATATGGAGTGAAACACAATACTTTGTTTGAATGTCAAAAGTTTATATTTCAATATTAATGACCCTGTATTATTATATCAAGTTTACAGATTTTACAAGTTACCTTTATGTTCTGAAATTTCTATGTTGACAATAGTTCTTTGTATTTTTAAATTTTCTATGTTTCTATTATAACCTCAAACTACTTAAAATTAATACTTGCTTACAAATGACAATCTTACATTCAGAGACACAAATACAATGAGGATATTATAAATAAACTTACTTTTAGATATATCCAATAATACTAGAAAGAATTTTGGCAATGTTCTGTTGATTTTATATGTCTTCTTGGTTATTTGATTATTCACTTTAAAACAATACTCTGCTATTACACATACACAGGTAAACTACGTTGATACTTCTTTATAATTCAGGAACTGTTGATAATAAATTGTTGATTGTTTTATTCTTTTAAGATATAAAACTTCTTCTATAATAAACTGGAACTGCTATCGAAGATTGAATATTCTACGATGCTACTGGGATAACTGTGGTTATTATAACCTTAAACGTTGATACGAGGACTCATGAAGACTATTAGCTTCGTAGGAATTATTACTTTGCTTCGGTTATATTAACTTGTCGAAGCTACAGAGACTGTTTCAGTTCTCCGATGTTTCCAAAAACTATGGTTATGGAAATTGAGCTGCTGGACACACTTTCAGTGTCAGATGTAAATGCAAACTGTCTAGCTTCCTTTCCGGTTTCCTTTTTATAGGACCCACAAAAGGACGCCAGTTTATGTCAGATTCAACCAATAAGGTACTTCCTTTCCATATCTAAGATGCTATTCCCATTGTTGGATTTGACAGAACTTTTTAATTTTTGTCCTTCGAAATATCTAAATTCGTATCGACCAATGAAGATTGAGTATTCTTGAAATTTTTAAATATTGAAGATTTTCAAATTATTTAAAGTGATGGTGCATTCTGCTATTTAAATTGATATTGCCAACATTTTTCCACATATTTTGATATATGATAGCCTATGATTAGGTTCCTATTTACTTGATTATTCTAATTCTTATGTCAATTTTGACATTTGTCAATTCTTAAATCTAATACATAATATAAAATATAAATAACATTTATATAACTTTGTAGAACTCAAATTTCTTAATACTATCTTAAATCTATAACTTATTTTACTAGTTTGTGCTATCTTTTGATAGTCTTTGAATTATTTTAATTATGATTTTCTCTTTCGTATCACTGTACGCTTATCCACTTTCACTGTTTCTCCTTTACTATCTTATATACTATTTTACATTTCGGTCTATGTTATTATACAATGTTTAATATCTTATACTACTTATAATTTAACTTTAAATAATGTTTTTTATTCCATATTTTATATTCTTTTTGAATCTTTTCTATTTTTAATGTTTCGGTAAGTTCAAATTTTATCATTTTATTTTATCTAGGAAATGAAATCATAACAATATATTAACTGAACACCGGAGAATACATAATAACTGAAGACTGAATACATAAGAAAACATGTATTGTCTGAAAATATAAGAGGGAGGTTTTAAATTAAACACCCTAGAAGCAGTAGAAATTTGTGAAGGTATTAAAAAATAACAACATTGAAATTTTAAATGATCGATTAGACTTGCTATTACAGAATTCTTTACGATTTCTTGAAAACATTTAATTTTTCCGCCATCCACATAGTTTCACCCTATTATCTCCGCATTAAAATTTCCTAATTACATTATGGTAACTTTATTATCCTCTTTCAAGTATTCAATCCCAGTCATACATTTCCTCATATCAAACTGCAATCCAACTTGTTACTTTTAGCATATAAATATTTCAAGATTATTTCTATTCAAACATCAGTATGGTCTTGAAGATGACACACTAGTTGTCGAAACTGTACTTACTTTAAGAAAAGAAACGGTATATCCCTCAAATGTCGCTGAACGTAACCATTTTGGACATATTGGCTCTCAAAGTTGTCGGTGAAATCTCTCTAAGCCCAAACAAATAGTGTTATGTAGGCTTGGCATATCTTAGTTTGAAGTTGAGATCATTCAAAGATACAGCCATAAATTGATCAATTTGCGGACAGAGATTATAGATAAAATAGACATTTTAAGACGGCAATAAATTCACTTTCAAATTACCAACCAGCTCATTTAAATTACACATATTTCTTCTCATCACCAATCTTACTCAATTGTTAGATAAGTACCTATGTGAATTTAATTGGCAAATGGTAATCATTATCCTCATTACTGTTGATTTAGTTCGTTATTATTTTATATAACAGTATTTAATAGATTATGAATTTAGAAGCTACTGCTTGTAAATGTAAGCAATTTGAAGACAAAGAATTGTCACTACAATGTTGGTAAACTTGAAGAATGGCTTGGTAATTATATGTTGAGGAATGTCGTTTCGACGCGCCCATGTTCGATATTTTAATTGCAAATCATATAGGTAACTGGGAAAAGCTTTTATTTTCAATGTTCGTTATGATGATACTTTGTCGTTCTTGGTTTTCTTTTGCTATTAATTTGAATTAAACCATAAATTCTAACAAGTCAGTTGTAAGTTTATCATGTTAAGATGAAGTAGTTATATTGCCGTGGAATTGAATGGATATTGATTTTAATGTTTTTCATTTGAAATAAAGCACAAATATCGAATAATTTTTTTTTAAAGCAGCCCACCGAAAATATATTGGAATTGGTTATAAAACAGATAAAGTCGTGGGATGACGTCAAAATATATGTCATTACATTGAAACTTTATTCGAATTGACAACATAATATGTTTTACAGGGGTTAATACTCAATGTTAGGACTTATCTACTACTCTTGTCACCTCCTTTTCTTAGAACAGTCTAAAAACGTGGTAAGACGTTAAATTATACTATATATCACTAAAAGTTCAATCGAATTGACAACATATGTGTTTAAGAACTCGATGTTTTATACTTATAAACATTGCAAGTCAAACTTGATTTCTCGTTTATACTACCTCGATATCTCTCCTTCAACATGAACATAGTTCGTAAACCTAGTGTGGCGGGGCATCACTAGAGCGTCTCATGCCAAACATTAAATAAGAAGGCGTGGTTCAGCAGAACGTCTCATTTTGATGCTGTATTTTTGGGAGCCGATATAGTTCAGGCTATAAGCCGGTAAAAAGGCCATAATAGAAAAAATATATATAGTAAGCTAGAGTTTCAAAACTTTTTTTGCATTTTGTTCCTAATACCCCATAGATCATTCATGACTGTCAAGAGCATTCTTGTAAAAACAATTCAAAAGTTTAGAGAATTAATGAATTAAGAGCCGAAAATGACCCCTAGTATGTTTTTTTGGATCGCTGATCACGATTCCGCAGTTAGTTTTCTCGAAAAACTCTTCAGATATAAAATTGGGGAAATTTGAGATTTTCGTGAGATGGTTATGAATAATAAAGTATAATTTTGTTACAAAACTGACCCCTAGTATGTTTTTTGGTTCGCTGATCACGATTCCGCTGATAGTATTATCGAAAAACTCCCTCCAGATGGGAACTTTGGGATTTTCCTGGGGTTTGGGAATAATAAAATATAATTTTGTTACAAAAATGATGACCCCTATTGGTTTTCCCAGAAAACCCTCCATAGTGAAAAATCCTGAAAATTGTAATTTCCTTTGCAGTTTCGAGGCATAAAATTAAAAAATTTTCAGGTATGTATTATTACTTTTCTATTTTTTGTTAAAGATCTACTTTTCTAAACTTCATTATTTTACATACATATTTGTTTCCATCATTATATACAGGGTGTCCTCGAACTGCGTGGCCAAAATAAAACCGAAGATTCTTTGATATTAACCATTTCAGTGTTAGTGAAATTTTGAGCCATAATTTTATAAAATTTTTACGGAAAGCAAAGTAAAAACTGACAGTTTTGAGAATAAATTCTCCAAATGCCAAAATGACATTAGAAAAGCAAAGGCAACTGAGGTATTTTAATCAAGTAAAATTAGTAAGCCAAAATTGCAGAGACTCGAAAATTATTTTTTTCAAGCTAATCCGTTGATTTTATCAAAATTTTCTAAGAGTAAAAAAAGTTTTCAAATTAGATAAGCTATTCATATAAAAAATATCGAGTGAATTAAATTGACCAAAAAAAAGTTCTGGACACTTTTCCCGTTACATCCTCAAGTTTGAGCCATTTCTATGGTCTTTAAGGCTCTATGCTCCACTCTCAAAAACGGTTATCATTCACAGTAACTCACCTGCCAAATATTGTATAAGTCCTCCATCACGTTCTCAAGTTATACCGAAAAAACTAAATTAATTTTGCAACTTTGAAGCCCTCTACCGGCTAAACAAGACACTTGAGGCAAAAGTAAAAAGGCTCATCAAATTTTTTTCGAATCAAAGAATCTTCGGTTTTATTTTGGCCACGCAGTTCGAGGACACCCTGTATATATTTTTATTATTATTATTATAATTTTTATTATTATTATTATCATTATCACGTATAAAATATAATTTATATTATATCAACTGCAACTGCAAAGGAAATTACAATTTTCAGGATTTTTCACTCTGGAGACAGTTTTCCGAGAAAACCAACAGCGAAATCGTGATCAACTACCCAAAAAACCTACTAGGGGTCATCATTTTCGTAACAAAATTATATTTTATTAGTCCCAAGCCCCAGGAAAATCCCAAATTTCCCATCTGCGGAGTCATTTTCGGCTCTTAATTCATTAATTTTCTAAACTTTTGGATTGTTTTTATAAAAATGCTCCTCTGAGGGGTTGAAACCCCGTTTTGGTGGGGTAGAAAGGTTGACCCCCACGGTCTTGATAGTCATGAAAAACGAAAAGCAACAAAATTTTTGGAATTCTAGCTTACTATATACATTTTTTTTATTTTCCAGTTCGTTGCCTGGACTAATAGTTAACCGTGCATATGATCAGTTTCTGTTACATGGCTGTAAATATTTGGATCTAAATTTGAGTCATACACAGGATTATATTAATTTTTCATTTATGAATTCTTGCTAATAAAACCAATAAAGCAAAATAACAATATGGATAAGAAATGTTCATTCTTAAGTATTCTCAAATAATAAAATATAATATGTAATGAAATTAAACTAATGTAATGTGAAAGTCGAAATATAATCCCACATTTTTATCCAATGTTGACTCTGGCAAGTATATTGAACAAATGAACGGCCGCACGATGGAAAATAAATAGAACCTCTTACGGCATTTTGCAAAAATAGACATATCTCACCGTCTAAACAAATCAATTTGGAACGAAAGAAGGCAATGCCACCCACATATAGAACTTTCTTAATATTATCAAAAAAGCCATATTTGCAAATAAAAAGTTTACAAACAATTCAACCCACACCCAGAAACATACATTGATCTACAAAAGTAATAATACTCAATTGGACCACAGCTTTTGTCTGATTTGCGAAAAATAATCATTATATCTGTCAATTGTTAATTGATTACTTGTTTTTAATTAAATCAAGACAAACCTGGATATAATTGGCAATTACCGATGACCACTAATGATTATAAAGGTAAAATTACTATAAAATTTGTAATGGTAATTAGGTTTCATTACAATGATTATTACACTCTTCGCGACAATGTCTGAAGAGTACAATGCATTTACACAAGCTATTTATAAAATAGTTTACTAAAATTCGAGCAGAAATCCCTGCACCATAGTATTTTTTATCGAGTTTTAACTCAAAAACGAAAGGTCCTATCACATTCAAATTTTCACAACAAATCGTTTCTATTTGGTGGCGAACCCTAGCGTTTTTCAGGTAAATCGTGTAATAAGCAAACACACCCTTTTGAGAAGGATTGTAAATTTAAAAAAAATCGTAACACCCAAAGTAGGGGAGGTAGCTCAGTGGTAGAAGAATCGATCTACTAATCACTGTGGCGGCCGGTCGCGGGTACGGATCCAGCGACTGCGAAATTTTTCCGATGGCCCGAGTAAGTGATGCGGCAAGATACAATGGGCTGTCAGGCCCAAGTGTCATCGAGACTTCCCTGGTTGCAGGATCGAGCCTACCACACGAGGTGGAATGTTCAGTGGGTATATCTGAGGTGATTAAGTTCGGGATTCAGGGACTCTCACACTACCTTATAGAATGTTACAGGACCATAAAGTGCCCATAAAGGGTTTCAACCACCTACCAATAAAAAAAAGAAAACTCCCAAAGTATACATTGAATCGATTCAAAAATCTTACAGTAAATTTATGTCATTTGAAAACTGCTTCTACCCAAATTTCAACAAAATCGTTAAACAACAACATTAGTTATTGACCTAAGCTTAAATTTACACAGTTCCTTGGAAAAATTATTACAATTTATAGCCTTATTAAAACACATTGAGTATGTTATAACCATGGAAAAGGTAATATCGGCAATTACAGTTTCGTCCATAAAGCCTTTTGCCAAAAATTAGGTTATACATTAATAAATTTAAATAACTAAAATAATTTGTAAAATCTCAAGCCATGCGATGAAAATAAGAGAACATCATATTATCTAAAGAGCAATTCTAGGTTAGGAGGGTATTCGTGAGTCTATTTTTGGATGCAATAACTTTAACTGAACACATAAGATAACTTATATTATCTCCGAACAGCAATTGTTGGTTCATAAGTTATTTGTTTGTTCATTTTTGAATGCAATAACCTTAACTGAACACATACGAGCAAATATAATATCTATAAGCAGAACTTCAAGGTTCATAGATTATTTTGTAAGTTTATTTTTGAATGCAATAACATATGAGATAACATATAATCATTAGTATGTTATTTGTCGGTTTTTTAGTTTTGGATTGTAAAACGAAATGATTTATTTGGTGAAACCTTATTGTGTTTCTCAACATAATCTCCTTGTAGCCCGTATTTTATATGTACTCCGGGTCAGCACATACGCACACGCATCTCAAAAATAGGCTAGATCGATTCAGAAATGCTTTCAGCCTATCAAGTGATATTTGCGAAAACATTATGTTTACCCTATAGAGTATTCTGAGGAAAATTTCACTTTACCTTTCTTTTTGCCCTTTCCTTTTTCTTTCTTCCCCTTTCCTTTCCCTTTCTTGCCTTTCCCTTTCCCTTTCTTGTCCTTTGACTCCTTGTCCTTTAACTTCTTGTCCTTTGACTTCTTGTCCTTTGACTTCTTGTCCTTTGACTTCTTGTCCTTTGACTTCTTGTCCTTTGACTTCTTGCCCTTTGACTTCTAGTCCTTCCCTTTTTCCTTCTTTTTCTTCTTGCCTTTTCCTCCCTTCTTAGACTTTCCTTTTTTTTTGCTGTCCTTGGATGCTTTGTCATGTTTATCGGCAGTTAGGACTGCCGGTCCAAATAGCTCCAGCGAAGGTTTCCTAGGTAGAGAAAAATCGCCTATTATCAATCTGGCTAGATGTTTAACTATCCCGTAGTTGAATTTGTCATAGTACAAGCAATAATTACATCCTTGATTGGCATAAAATGTATCCAAAGGATTCGCATTTCCGTTTAGATAATTCAAAATGGGAAGTGGGCTATCGTCTGTTCTATCGTCTTGTTCGGAGGCGGCTTTGATCACTTTTATGTAAGCCGTCAGGGCAGTTTCGAAGCAATTAGGATCCTTCGGTGTCATCGGATTGGGAGATATCCTAGAATGTCTATGGATCTCTGTCTTCTTGAATATTTCGTCTTCTCGTTCTTGTGAGATGCTAGTAGGCCCCAGGTCTTTGTAAAGATGTTTGGCTGATATATTCTCTTCCAGAATTATCGCTTGAAGATGATTGAGAGGATAATTGATCAAAACCCATCCTTTCTTGTCTCGTATCGAATTCAAATATTGCACCACCATTGCCGATATCAAATAGTCCGTAAAGGGTTGACCCGAATCTAGGCAACATTGAGCTACTTCGCCCAAATAAGCCTTCTGCGACAAGCTGATATCATCGTCGTGAGAAATTAGAGGCGTTTGATTTTTCTCATTTTTTGATCTCTTCCATATAATACGATTTCGGCAACTTTTCGAAATAGGCGTTTCTTTCAGCGCTGACCTCATCGTTGGAGTCAAATTTCTTTCCGCCGAGTCATTTCTCCAAGTTTGGAAATGAATAAAAACGCAGAGGGCCAAATCTGGAGAATATGGTGGATGACGAACCAATTTGTAGGGCAATTCACGCAATTTTGCCATTGCGACTGCGTAGATGTGCGCCGGTACGTTGTCCTGGTGGTAGAGTACTTCTTTCTCTGCCAAATTCGGCCGCTTTCGCTTCGAATCGGCGTCGAATCGATCCAACGTCTCTGCATAATATACGCCGGTGATTGTTTTGCCCTTGTCAATGTAATCGATATGGACGAAACCGTGTTCGTCCCAAAAAACTGTTGCCATAACTTTGTTGGCACTTTGGCCTTTTTTGGCTTCGATTCACCAGGACAAGTCCATTGTTTCAACTGTTCTTTGGTCTCTGGTGTGTTGTGATGGATCCACGTTCCGTTCACGGTTACGAAACGACGCAAAAAAGTTCTTCTTATCGCGTTTGAACATAGCCAAACACTTTTCTGAAGATGTCACACGGTCGCGCTTGTTGTCAATAGAGAGCAAATGCAGCACCCATCTGGCAGATAGCTTTCTCATATTCAAAAATGTATGCAAAATGTCCCATACCCGTTCGGTTGAGATGTCCATAGCCTCAGCAATCTTGTGCACTTTAACTCGCCGATCGTCCAATATCGTACCATGGATTTTATCGATTTCTGTCATTGTAACCTCAATTGAACGACCAGAACGTTAGGCGTCCTTTGTGGTCATACTACCAAAACGAAAATCAATAAACCACTTGTGTATCATTCCAATCGATGGTGAGGAGTCCCCATAATGCTTAACAAGCGATGATTTGGTTTGGGACTGAATGACATATCAGTCTGAAAATTTTAATGCGTTCTGGTTAAAGATGCTACATCACAAATGTCACGTGGTGTCATCTGTATTATCTTTGAGGGACTTTCCATCTTGCCCTCGTAAGTACCTAAACTTCAGAACAGGTAAGACGGACGACTGTGTGTATTCCCTAAGAACGGACGAAACTTTATATATTCAGGTTAAGAGCTTCTTGGGATTTCTACCAATTCGGTCTGACGAAACTGTATCTGTCATATACATATAACATGAGAATAAATGATATAAAAACTCTAAAACAGAGAAATAGTCTAAATAAGTACCTATTATTTCGAGAACAATATCAAGGAAAGTGAAGAAAATCCAATAGACACTATGAAGTCAGCATTTTGTTCATTTCAGATCTACTGACAATGGCAGCTTAGTGGTCGAATTGCGTGTTAAGATTACTGAATATTATCGTTCTTTCGAAGAAAATTTGATTCGATATTAATTTTATATTGTTGTCCTGATTATAATGCCGATAAGCCCCATTAAGTGAAGCTAATAAGTAGTGTTCTTCAGTAAGAATGAATATCATCCCGAGAGCAGTTCCTGTGAATAGTTTTTCTACGCAGTAATGAGGATGCAGTGCACAATTATGAAATTTCATCATACTGAAACCAATTTGAGAGAATAATTTACTAGAAATCGAATGTTTCTAGAACGTGACTGTTCATTCATTGTGTGAACGCAGACAAGATTCATCTGATGCAGTAGAAGTAGAAATACAGAAAACTCAAATATAAACTAGCGTTACTACTTGGAGAATAGATGAATAGTGTGCGTGGCAAAGTCACACTTCAAAAATCATGACTTAGTTACTAATTTTACTATAATTGTATCACACTCTATAAGATACCCTTCGCATGGAATAATATTCAAATTAATAATGTTTTTGAGAAAATATTATTACAAAAACAAATTTTCCGTTTCTGGGAATCGAACCCGAGCCTTCTGAGTGGGAGCCGAGTATCCTGGCGCCCACACCAGTTAAAGTACGGTGTTTTGAGTATAAAGTATAAAGTATTTTGAAACTAGGTTTACAAAACAAATATTACATATCAATCCTGCAGGGATGCCGTAGGTACCTGTATGTAGGCTGGTTATAATCTTACATGAAAATAAAAGAAAAAATGAATAACAAATGAATGAATAAAGAACAATACATACATATAAGAAAAATAATAAGAACATTGATAATTTATAGTCAAACTAAAAATGGCAAAGAAAAGAAAATATTAATAATAATTATTGTGGTAACTAATCAACTTAATGTGTAGTTTGTTTCTTTGTATATTTTTGTAGTTCTATCTTGTAATCACTCTTTTAAATGCTTTGTGATTATTAAAAGTCTTTATAGCTGAATATTTCGGATTCTTTCTCCCAACTTCCAAAATTGCTTTGGGCAATACCATATCTTGGCTTCCGGATGAATTACGCGTCACAATAGCACGACTTGATGCCGACGTTGCGCCAACCATTAAGGTGGTATCTTCAGGGCAGGCTTAAGGCTTGAACTAAAACTGATTCTACTGGTTTCAGGAGCGGTATTTATTGTAGGAAAAAATCGTTCACGCTACATAGTTCATTGCCTTTATTCCGGTGGTTAACTCCGTTCTGGCACCTGACCCTACTGTTGATGGATGGGTTTCCAAATGTTGGGACGGTAATATCCTGAGTTACGGTTCAGATTATTTGGATGTTTTGGGATTTCTATAGCTTGAAAGATTTTTCACTGATAGAAGTTTGGAACTCGGGCTAGAATTTTAGTATTTTAAAAAATGATTTAATGATTAATAGCGTGAAGGATTTTTTCCTACAATAAATACGGCTACAGAAACCAGTAGAATCCGTTTCAGTTCAAGCATCAAGCCTGCCCTGAAAATGCCACATGTAATGGTTGGCAAAACGTCGGCATCGAGTCATGCTATTGTGACGCGGAATCCATCCGGAAGTCAAGATTTTTCAAGATCAGCTATCCACGGAAGTCTACTATTCAATACTATATCTTTGTTTCTTGCTTTTAATAAATAACTTATGAATTTTTCTGATAGATCTTTGTAGTAGTATGCCAGAATTCTGATAATTCTTTCATGAATGTTAAATATTGATTTCTTTACTGTAATATTAGCCGTTCCTCAAGCAATAATATTGAAGTTTACTTCAATAATTGATTTTGTTTTTGTTGAGCGATTTTGTTGAAATTTGGGTGGAAGCAGTTTTAAATTATCTTGGATAGTAGACTTCCGCGGACAGCTAATCTTGAAAAATCTTGTCTTCCGGATGGATTCCGCGTCACAATAGCTCGATTTGATGCCGACGTTTAGCCAACCATTACAGGTGGCATCTTCAGGGCAGGCTTGAGGCTTGAACTGAAACTGGTTCTACTGGTTTCTGTAGCCGTATTTATTGTAGGAAAAATCCTTCACACTACATAGTTCACTGCCTTTGTTTCGGAGGTTAACTTCGTTGTTGGCACCTGACCCTGCCGTTGTGCGATCATGTGCAAAGTTGAATTTTCGAGGATGGGTTTCCAAATGTTGGGAAGGTAATATCCTGAGTCACGGTTCAGATTATTCGGATGTTTTAGGATTTCTATAGCTTCAAGGATTTTTCGCTGGTAGAAGTTTGGGGCTCGGACTAGGATTTTAGTATCTTCAAAAAGGATTTGATGATTTGTGTTAAACTTGTGTTCCGCAAGTGCAGATCTACTGGTGTCACGAAGTCTTGTACAGCGCTCATGCTCTTTCACACGAGTAGCTACTGTACGACCTGTTTCACCAATGTAGACTTTACCGCAAGAACAGGGAATACTATAAACACCTTCTGAGTGGAGAGGAGGAAGGGGATCTTTGATAGGTTTGTAAAACTGAGACAATTTTGGAAGTGTTGAAAAACGGGTAGAAATATTATGTTTTTTGAGGATTTTGGAAATTCGATCTGTTATATTTTGAATATATGGAAGATAGGCCGTGAACTTTCAAATACCCTTTCAGCATCCGATTGGCTGATTCTCGACCGAATTACCTATGATCAAGCCGATCAAATTCGAACCCTCAATTCCAAACGTCATATTCAAAAATTCAATAAACCTTGCCTCCCAACGCCCTCAGCACCAACCTTCAAGACCAACCCCTTTTGTAAATACTGTGGTCAATTTATCTTCACATACCCTTACTGGAGCTGAACAATCGGTTCTATCTAAAGGTCCTAATTTTGTCTTCTCCCCCAAAATTATTCCTACTACATCCATTATTTCTGCTGTAGAAGCATCCCTACATAAAGTTCCCCATCTCGCAGCGGATGAAATTCGTTTCGAAACTGCTAAAATTCTTCGTCATTCCAAGATTCCTAAATCAAATTGCCCTAAACCTTTAATTCAAGCTCTCAATTCACTCAAATCAAATCCTGATTTGGCTATTTTGAGGGGTGATAAAGGAAACTCCACTGTTGTCATGAATCGTTCAGATTATGATAACAAAATCCTGCAACATCTGCAAACTAATTCCTATAAGCTTCTACCAAAAGATCCCATCTCCTCTATAGAACGTTCAATTTCACAACTTATTCGTCATTCTTCCCTTCCTGATCCAGATAAGAAATTTCTTATCCCCCATTGTTCAAAATGTCCCCGTTTATATGGTTTGCCTAAAATTCATAAGCCCTCAGTTCCCCTAAGACCAATTGTCAGCACTATCGGATCTCCTACTTATGAACTCTCTCGATACCTGTCATCTATTCTCAAACCCCTTGTAGGTGAATCCAATAGTTTTATCCTAAATTCCTTTCATTTCGTTGAAAAACTTCAAACGTTGAAAGTTGACCCATGCGATTTGCTCATCAGCTCCGTCGTTGAATCACTGTTTACCAATGTTCCCATTCCAGACACCCTTTCCATAATTTCTCAATTGTTACCTGCCAAAAACATTTCAACGGACTTGCTACCGTTAATTGATTTTTGTCTATCCTCCACATATTTTATATACGATGGCAAGTTCTACGAGCAGTCTTCGGGAGCTGCCATGGGTTCCCCACTTCATGGAAGCTTTTGAACAAGATGCCATTGACTCATCTGTTCTCAAGCCGAAATGTTGGTTTAGATATGTCGACGATACTTTCGTTATTTGGCAACATGGTCGCGAAAAGCTTGTTCCCTTCCTCAATCATTTAAATTCATTACATCCCAATATCCGTTTCACCATGGAAGTCGAATCGCAAGGTTCACTCCCGTTCCTGGATGTATTGGTTAGTCGACAGACTGACGGTACTTTAGGACATTCTGTGTATCGGAAACCCACCCATACCGATAGATACCTCAATGGTCTTTCCCACCACCACCCTGCCCAAAAGCAATCTGTCATAAACTCCCTGGTCCACAGAGCTGTCAACCTATCTCAGCCTCAATCCTTAAAATCAGAATTAAAACATCTATCATCTGCCTTATTATCAAACAATTTCTCCCATCACAACATTCAAAAAGCCATAAAGAAATACTCTTCACCTAAAATTCCAAATCGACCTGAGCCAGAAACCCTCCCACCTGCTTTATCCACGGCCTATCTTCCATATATTCAAAATATAACTGATCGAATTTCCAAAATCCTCAAAAAACATAATATTTCTACCCGTTTTTCCACACTTCCAAAATTGTCTCAGTTTTACAAACCTATCAAAGATCCCCTTCCTCCTCTCCACTCAGAAGGTGTTTATAGTATTCCCTGTTCTTGCGGTAAAGTCTGCATTGGTGAAACAGGTCGTACAGTAGCTACTCGTGTGAAAGAGCATGATCGCTGTACAAGACTTCGTGACACCAGTAGATCTGCACTTGCGGAACACAAGTTTAACACAAATCATCAAATCCTTTTTGAAGATACTAAAATCCTAGTCCGAGCCCCAAACTTCTACCAGCGAAAAATCCTTGAAGCTATAGAAATCCTAAAACATCCGAATAATCTGAACCGTGACTCAGGATATTACCTTCCCAACATTTGGAAACCCATCCTCGAAAATTCAACTTCGCACATGATCGCACAACGGCAGGGTCAGGTGCCGGAACGAAGTTAACCACCGGAACAAAGGCAGTGAACTATGTAGCGTGAAGGATTTTTCCTACAATAAATACGGCTACAGAAACCAGTAGAAACAGTTTCAGTTCAAGCCTCAAGCCTGCCCTGAAGATGCCACCTGTAATGGTTGGCGAAACGTCGGCATCAAGTCGAGCTATTGTGACGCGGAATCCATCCGGAAGACAAGATTTTTCAAGTTTTAAATTAACTTGAATTTGCTGTGAACGTTTTGAATCGATTCAATGTATACTTTGAGATTTATGATTTTATTAAAGCCTTTAGGAAAAGGTATGTTTATCACACAATTCCCCTGAGAAACAATAGGTTTCGTCATCTAGCAGCAAACGATTTTTGTAAAAATTTGAATATGATCAGACCTTTCGATTTTGAGTTATCGTGTAGGCAAGTAATTCATGATGGACATCCAGACAAGCTGACGTATTTTTTCAAAGTTGTTTAAAATTCGATAAAAAATATAAAATACTATGGTGAAGGAGTTTTTCCTTTTGGACTTGACTTCTTTTAGCGAATTTAGAAATAACTTTAGTAAATTCAATATACTCTTCGGACTTCTTCTGCGAAGAGTATATAACAAAAGAATTGCATTCCAGAAAATGTGATCATTTAGTTAGGTATAGTCATCGATTATTGTAAATAAATTCCTGTAAATACTCCAAACCAGATTTCGTTGTTATAACAAAAATACAAATGGAAGAAAGTGAACAAGACGTCCTTGGATGTCGAGACTAAACCACATACTCACACTAAAAAGTAGGATTGTGAAGTTAATAGGATCCCTATCATAAGCTGACATTTACAATTATGTATTATGCTATTTAAAAGATGGAAATTATAAAGAAGCGCTGGTTACGAAATGAGTTAGTATTGTGGTGTAAGTTTATTTTATTCACCTCTATCAAACGCAAAATTAATAAGCAGTCTTTCCTCAAATAATCCTTTTCAAGAACTTACAACAAACATACACTCAGTGTTATGAAAATTGCTGTCAATATAAAACACGACTTAACTCACTTCTATTAATCTGTGTTAACCACGGGTGGAACCGTGGGGGAAGAGTTATAGTTTTAGTTCGATTTCTTATAAATTTAAGAAGAAATAGAATTAATAAAATATTTCATCAATCTGATAAAACTCTCAATATAACTGAAACTCGAGATTGTAAACATGTAATCATTTCATTTTTCACTAAAAACAAGTATCGAATCTCTTTAAAAAAAGGTAATTGCCCCCTCATGGACATTTTTTGGATCCGCCCTTGGTGTTAACGTAGAAACTGAGAATAATTATTGAGCGATTACCTCCTTGGCTTATACGTCAATGGGAACTGAATTACAAAAAATATGAGTGCAGAATAATTTTACAAATATTCATCATGTGAAACTCAGATTTGTCCAGTCGTCCTGCAATTGAGCTACAATTAAAATGATATTTTTTCCACATCTCTATTTTATGATTGATATTTATTTTTTTTGGGTCACTGATCACCAATATGGGAATTAAAAAATCGTAGACCCATGGCGTTCCGAGATATTGGCCATTTTTTACCTAAAAATGGCCGTTTTTTCGAGTTTCCGTCGTTTTTGGCGTTTAAAGGAAAACAACACATTTTACCGACTAAACAGTGGTGAGCAAAGTTGTAGAAGATTAAAAAATTAATTAGAAATGTCTAAGTTATTCGGGGCCTGATATAAGGCCCATTTTGTGTTTTTTATCGGTAACATGAAAATAAATTTCGTGATACAAATTTTATTCCAAGAACTTCATTTTCTGCTCAATGGTAGTATCTTATGTGTACTTTTTCGTCTATCTTTTTTTTGGCGCCAAACTTCGCCCTCCTAGAAATAATGTTTTTTTCATTATAACTTTATTATGTGAACTGAAGAGTTTCATGTCCTCTATAACATATCCAAAATCCAAGCACTTTAATTTTTTTTTGAAATGTACCTTACCGACGTTCGGAATTCGAGCAAGTTTGTATTTTTTTTGCTCCGTTTTTTTGTAACTCGCGCTATAATTTTTTTTAAGATATGTGGAAGGTCGGCGATTTGGGGTTAGATAGCCAGAAGCCTCTTCTGTAAGAATCTTTCTGATTTTTTCGATTAGGTTCAAAATTGGGCTCCCTGTGGACCCAAACCTACATCGGAGGATATCTCAACTTCTACTCATCCAAAAGAGACCCACGGGGGCTTGAAATACTCGTAGTATGGTGTTCTATTTGCAAGTAAAATTTCCATCTCATACGAGTATTCTAATTTAAAAATTATTCATTTTTTCTGGGACCTTGATTTTTTTCCATTTTTCAAAGTGCTTGGATCTTGGATATGATATAGAGGACATCAAACTCTTCAATTCGCATTTTGGTTTGGGTCAAAAGACTCATTTTATACGGAGTTATAATGAAAAAGCAATTTTTTCTAAGATGGTGGATTTTGACGCCAAAAAAAGTGACAAAAAAACAAAATTGGTTCGAAAGTACAGATAAAATACTACCAATTAGCATAAAATAAAGTTCTCAGAGGAAAATTTGTATTACGAAATTTAATTTTTATTTCATCGAAAAAAAACACAAAATGGCCCTTACATCAAGCTTCGAATAACTTAGAGTTTTCTACTTGTCACCATTCGACCCATTTTTCTTCTCTACAGCTTTGCTTACCACTGTTTAGTCGATAAAATGTGTTGTTTTTCTTTAAATCACCAAAAACGACGAAAACTAGAAAAAACGGCCATTTTTGGGTCAAAAATGGCCAATATCTCGGAACACTAGGCTTACAATTTTTTAACCCCCATATTCGTGATCAGCAACCCAAAAACCATATCAATCATAAAATAGAGATGTGGAAAAATTTCCAATCCAAATTGTAGGACGACTGGACTAGATGTCAATAAAGTAGATAGGAATGTTTTTTTTTATTTTCAGTACATGAGAGAAAAACCTATATTGCTCGTAGAACATTACATTTTCGTATTAGCAGTCAATAGACTCTACCAGAGAAAACCCAAACATTGAGTTTCCGTAGACTTGCTTACAGGGTAAACTACAATATGTTGAATACTGAGGGTATATAACTGTTTTTTTCATGCAAATTTGTTGTGCCTTCTCTTTGCACTCGAATAAAATAACTCCCATAACTCCCATATAAGCTATAGCTCCGATTTGAATAAAAAATTTCGAAGATCTGGGAGTTCCAATGACAAGGTGAGATACTTGGAGACCATCTGAGAATGTGATGTTATAGTAATTTAGATGTGAATTATATAGTGAAACATTTCCGTCAATTGACAGAGTCAAGGTTGATGTAGGTCGAACAGTCACAACACATCTATCAGTCCCATACAAATGTTTCGCTTTTCTTTTAAGCTCATCACTGGAACAAGTAGGTACATTTGGTAATGCTGAAGCCCCAAGGTTACCTAATGCCATCTACCAGAAGAAAGAATTATTCACAATGCCACGTATTGATTCAAAGTTCTTACGCGTTTTAAAGAAACGACGGGGATAGTGTTGGACCTACAGTCAGCAGGTGGCGGTACCGAAGCAACAATTTGGATGAATAACAATCAACACGAAAATGTGTTAATGGTGGAATAACATACAATAATTCTGGTAAGCACCGACCATGGAAATAGAGCTAATACAGCAAAGTGGGGGTTCGCCCACCGTTCTATGATGTTGTAGAAAATACAATGAATTTGTAAGTGTAAAATTACAAACCAGACTTATAGCTCTCTTCTGAATAGAATCTATGAGCTTCAACGTAAGTTTGGAAGATGCACTTCAAACATGTGAACAGTACTCAAGGACAGGTCGAATCAGTACTTTGTAGATCATGTAAATTACCCCATGGCAAGTGCTAGAAAACCCGTTTTCTGTCAAGCTGTTTTCACAATGGACCTCACATGATAGTCCCATGAGGAGATGCTATTGGTGGTCATACCGACCATGAATATTGAATCCTTCACAGGAATGGTCGTGCCTGACATCACAAATTAAGCATCTGTGGGATGATGATTATTTCAAATTTTTTGCCAGCTCACCTTTTATTACATCGATCTGTCTCTGTCTCGCGCCTCAGGCTTCATTATAGGGGCTCTTGAGGAGAAAGTGGTATGAAGGTAGAGCTGAATGGAACCACCATTGTGCTGAAATGAGGACAAACAACTAGGTATTACACTCAACAAGGCTCTCACTCATAGTCAGCACAAAAATGTAAAGAAGGAGGCGACATGTACCCTAATGGTGTGCAGAAGAATGGCAGGTAAAACATGAGATTGTACACCATCATGATGGTGAGAGATTTAACCAACCAAATTACCAAACAAAGAAAATTAAGTAAGATTCGAAGGTTCGCATGCCTTTGCATATCTGGGTCCCCAAGGTATAGCCCTACGGCTAGCATGGAGAAATCATTGAGATCTACCTCTTGATATAGCAATAAGTAGGACAGCGAAGAAAACTATGATTAACATAAGCGCAGAATAATTTCAGATAAGGTGGAAGCTAACGCCTCTCTGAAGAAGAAACGCCCAATACTCATGGCATCAAGGGATGACATGAGTAAGGTGTTCGTGTTTGCATAGAAGAGTGGAGATATGGAAACACTAACCGTGTTAGGAAAGGACCAGTCTATTGGTACCCCAATGGATTAAGCACAGCAGAAGGTATGACCGGAGACTTCGGACCCAAAACCTAATACTCCGAACCCATGGGTAAATACAACAGTATCTTTCTATCGGGAGTTCAGCCTATACCGCAGACCGGGTCCAGTCTGCGGTATTAGCAAGCATACTATACAGGAAATGCTCAGAACAGAAGAAACCTAACTCAGTACAAACTACTGGAGTTCTCTTCCGGTACATAGACAATGCAAAACCACTGTAGATAAATTTAGGGACAATAATGTATTAGAAAGTATGAGGTTAAGCAAGAACAACCTAAGAATCCAAGAGAGCTCCAAATTCGTGAATGACCGGCAATATGACTTTCATCAGCAGATATCAACAGGAGACCTGCTTGCCTACGTAACACACGTGTGATAGAAATCTATTGAAAAATGTGGGGAATCTCTAGCTGTAGCATAACATATCTCCAAAGCATTTGACCGAGTCTGGCACCAAGGTCTAATTGAGAAACATCCGTCATATGATTTGCCGCCTCAGCTTTGTCGCTTCCTATCGTGTTATCTCTCAGATAGATCACTGCATGTGGTGGTGGGAGTATCAATGAGTATCAACGCTGGTGTTCCACAGGTATCTATCATGGTATCAACTTTGTTTCCGCTCCCTATCAACGATCTGTTGGAACTGATGACCTGTCCCGTTAAGTAACTTCATACCGCCTTCTCATCTGGATTCCCTAAACCATTTATTGAAGCCAGAGGAGCAAGACAGAGGCAGGTCGACGCAATTAATGGAGATCTGGCAACGATTTTGAAATGGGGATCTGATAACCTAGTAGCGATGATGTCAGGTACAACTATTCCTACAAGTCTTCAATATCCATGCTCGGGATGACCATCAACAGCACCCTCTTATGGGATGATCATGTGAGGTCCATTGGGAAAACCACTTCACAAAAACTTGGTTACGAATTAATTGACCTTTCTAGAACATGGTAGGAAGGTGGAATCACTACGAGTGATTCCAGGTAGGCGGAGTAGACGAGCTCAAGCTAGTCACCCCTTCATTGTCAAGCTTGAGATCTGCCGAACTTTTTCCTACCAGACATCATTTTTCTATCGAACTGCGAAGTTGTGGAGCTCTTTCCTTAAGCCTATAACCTCTAAACCTCCAAGAAAAAATCGAATGCTTATTTCCTCTCCCAACATTCCACCGCTGGCTCACACGATGTTCCTCGAACATTATAGGCTTTCCTCTCGTGTAGTTAATATTGACAGGAGGATACAATAGTTCTTTAAAGACGTAGTATACACGACACCCCTAATCTGATCTAATTCAATCTAATACCATCATCCGCAAATATGTGGACGCGACAGGAGATCATATCCAACAGATCGTTAATGTGAAACAGAAACAAAGTTGGTGCCAATACAGATCTCTGTGGAATATCAGCTTCGATAGCAATTGTATTCAAGGAGAAAAAGTTGTTGTGAGTTGGCAGCTGGTTAAGATATTTCAGATATAAATATTATGCCTACACCTTTGAAAGGATGGAAACAAAGAGTTTCGATGAGGATGGAAACAAGGACTGTCGCAGAGTTTCGATGAGACCCAGCAAGATCGAAATAACTTTTCCACATCTCAGTGATGCGACTACTATTTACATCCCAACTGAGTGGTTTGATCTGTTTGTAGATCATTCTGTTGAGAAGAATATTTCATTCCTTAATTTAGCGACGGTTTCACCAATATGTATATTATCTGTTATAGCCATATCAACATTTAGACCTACTGAAAAGTCGTTGGATATTGTTTTGAATAAATTTTCACTAATCTTGTTAGGAAAGGAGCAGTCTGTTGGAACACCGATGGATTAAGCACAACAGAAGATACGGCCAGATACTTCGGACCCAAAACCAAATACTCCGAACCCCTGGGTAAATACACCAGTATCTTTCTATCTTAAGTCCAGCAATCAATCAATCAATCAAAGCGAGGGCGGACAAGTCCTGAGCACTTAGAGCACTTGATTGGATTAATTTTGCGCCCTAACAAAACCCAGTCTAGCAGACATAAGACAGCTCCGAAAGATATAATTCTGCAACGACTGGTGTCTCGTTTGGCTTCAAGAGAACACCTTGGACTGTAGAACAGAATCACCCTGCACTGGACATACAGTAATTGAGGACCGAGTCTAATCTGCTGTATAGGCAAGCACGCTGTTCATGAAATCCTCAGAACAGAAGAAACCTCATTCTAATATACAGTTAGAACAAAAAATGCGGAGCCTTCAGAGGATAGCAGAACAGTCATTATAAATTTTCTTCTTCCAAATAGTCGAAAGCACTTATAGGTGACCTTTTCGGCTTCGCATATTCAACTTGGTTTTTCGGATCAATTCCCTAGAAATATGTTATTATTCACTAGAATACTAGAACAGTGCATTTATTGGGGACATTATATTAGTTATAGGGTGCTTCTCATATCTGGAGATAATAGTTTTAAAACTGTGTTTGAATACCATCTAGTAGGTACCCTGAAAACCACATTTACCTTGACTCATTATTATTAAATGTCTAATATTCTGATATTTCATCAATGTTTTCAGAACGAATTGAGAAAGGTGATTGTTTTGCAGAATTATAGGTACATAATCAGATTTATCAGCACGATTTTTACCGAATTAAAATGTTTCCCATTATTTCTTTCATATTTTCCATTCTTCAATCCTTAACAATTGAATTCTTTGTGTGCATTTGTAAGGAAGTTTGTCTTAACAATACGATCAATTTTGCTCACGTTCTAGGAGAGTTATTGTTATAGAATGTTAAACGACTTGTTTCGATCGTAACTCCAGGATAAACGGATGGTATTATTATGTACACGGCGTAAGGATTAACGTCTGCTGCTTCCATAAATAGTTAATATTGTTTTCTCGTTTTATTAAATTTATTACCGCTTTCTTGGCGGTTCTGGTTGGGCTATTTTACATTACTTTTTCACTCGTATTGTTTAATGAATAATATATGTATTGCTACATACTGATTGTTCTGTTAATCTTCTACCTTTTAATACTGATAAACATAATAAGCATGTAATTGTGACTGATGTTAGATATTCTTCTTGCAGCTATTCTGTAAGAGTATATTACATATTATTATTTTTTTTTTTTTTGTTTCAGTCGTATACAGACTTTGATCGACATGAGATCGTATATTATAAAAAAATTGCTAAGCAATGGATTCTTGATACATATTCATATACTTAAAACATTAATGTGTTACAATTTCGTGACGTGGGCATTTTTAATTGAAATTGGTGCGATAGGGACGCTTTATGCTGATACAATTAGCTCTAAGAAATCCCGTTTAGACATAATACCGTCTTCTGATCACGGTCGGGCACCGAAACGTACGTAAACATGAAAATAATAAGCATATGTGTTAGTGTGACCTATTTCCCGAGAATTTATATGTAATAAGTAATTAGTATTTTTAGGAGATAAGAGTGATTGTTTCTTATTTACTGTGTTATAGTGTGTCCACGGTACACAGTTATACCGGGATATCAAAAATTATCTTGGTCAAGGGTGGTTGTGGAATCTAAAACGTGTGTCTTACTTTACGTTTGAAATAATTATATCACTGTCACACTGACATCATCACTAACCTACAAATTTCATACCTATTTATTTCAGTTGTAAAACAATAATGAACTACAAATTATGAAATAATTATGTGAACTTTGAACCTTTTCAGAGGTCGTGATAGCCACAATCGGGGTCAAAAACTGTTTTTAAATAGTTAATTTTCCGTAAATCGAATGACGTTCACGTGAGAAACCCGTAGCACGCGAGTTAGAAAAGTGCAAACTGGTTGTACCTAATACGGCTTTACCACGACTTTTCGCTCCATATAGTTAGATTTAGTATTGGACCGTGCCCGACGGCCCTTCTTTTTTCGATAAATGTCCATTAAATAGGAAAATTTAATTAAAACAGTTTGAGCTATTCTCAGACTTCTGAGTATTACAATATTCGTATAAAATTGCGAAATTTCGCACTTTTAGAAACTTCAAATTAACTATGACATAATTATTTCAAACGTAAAGTAAGACACACGTTTCAGATTCCGCAACCACCCTTGACCAAGATAATTTTTGATATCCCGGTAGTTCATTAGTTCCACTTATTGTTTCCTATACTTCATCCAGTTATAATGCAATAAGGAAGTATGTATTACTATTTGTAGAGGCGTCGGAAGCATTACCCAAATGACCGTTAGTCCTCAATACTCCTTTTGCATATTAAATTTATTAGGTGAGTAATTATATCACACATTTCCAATTACTGTTGATACGCTTCCGAATTGAAAATAAATCGCCGAAATTATTTTCGTTCTACAATAAAAAGTGTCATAACAATTAACGACTAAATCTAATTCTGATGTACCAAATCGAAGAACGTAATGATCAATAAAATATGGAAACATTGTCTAGTTTGTGAAATCGTATGATCTATAACTGATTATTACAAGAACAAGTTCCTGGTTGTGAAATTACCGACCAACATTTTCTCTGTAAAGTTAAATAAATTGGTAGCATCCTTTCTAATGACACAAATACAAGTAAAAGTGAATAATAAATTTCATAAGGAAGCATACATTGACATTGGAATTCCACAAGGATTGATATGGGACCTTCGTTATTCGTTCCATTTATTAATGATATATTTGAACTTATTTCTCTGGGGAAGATCTCTGGATACGCTTACTTTCGATTGTTGCCTCAGCGGATATATCGTGACTGGGCTAGTTAGTGACTGAGGTAAATGTAATAAATAAAACAGTGCTTATGTATTCCAATTGCAGACATCTTAATCTCGATTTCAATAGGAGTATTATTGAACTAATCTGCATAAACATTTTTACTTACATTCATTTTCATTAACTCGTGTCGGATCTCTTATACTCTAATTTTTTTTGCAATTTAACAATAATCATTCTTTTTTGGGTTAATTCTGTTCCAAACAGGTATCATTGGTAGTAAATTAATCAATTTTTCTTAGCAAAAAACTGCGTTAATAGGTATTGAAAGAACATGTTTTTTTCTGTGTGTAATGAATTATTTAAATATTTCCAAAAATCAGTGTTGGAACAAATAAATACGAAATTTTTCTTTTATAAAAATGTGTAAGTAATAACAGTAACAGTATTTTGACGTTCCTCTTCCATATCAAAAACATCAAATAAAGTCTGCATTCAGTGATTCCGCATTTATATTCGATTGTAGAAAAACAAAAAACCGAAATTAGGAGTTACATTTTTCATAACAATCAATAACATATTTTCTAAAAAGAAGCGTAAAACAATAGTTATCATCAAGTACCCATTATTACTTGTAACTGCCAGATTTCAGCTAGCCTATGTATGTTTACATAATAAAAATTATTTTTCAAATAGTAAGATCAATTATTATTAATAAGAAATAATTACCCTTATCTACGAAAAATATTATTGAAGTACTGAGGACTTTTCGGCTACCAAGTAGCCATCATCTGAGTTTACTCTGATAGCCGAAAGATCCTCAGTACTTTACTAGTATTTTTAGTGAATAATGGTGATTATTTCTCATCAATATTGTTATGATATATTCATAGTGTGAGCCCTTTATAGTTTATCAAGATCAATTATGTCAAATGGGAAATGAAACTTATTATTTGGGTTTTTACAAATACGTAATAACAAAGACGTTACTAGTTTCGGTACTACCGCACTATTTTCAAACGATACAAACCACTCAGTTACCATTATCACTAAGTGATAAGATAGGTAGATTCATTTATCATCATCATAACAAAATATTATAGTGGTTTCTCTTTGTTTCCATGAAAGAAAAAATATATGCAGGAGGTAATCACTAAGGACACTCACAAAAGGATTTCGTAACCTTTGAGCGTGAGATTGTCATTTTTCCCTACACAGATAAGATAATAATGAAAATATGAAGTTTAAAAATAACCAAAATGATGATATATTATAACACGAACAGTGAAATTTTAATAATAATAAGAATAACAACCGTAAAAGTGTATGTGGTTAATTGTTAATGGTATATTAAAATGACGTAGTAACAATATGGGGTGGTTCGATTGCATAAAGGTCAATCTAATTAAGTATAGAATATTCGGAAGAGTTCTTATAAATATACAAGATAAGCGCTTATACTATACATACTTAACATTCAATTATTTTCAATATCAATCCAGTTATATATACCTAATAAGTTTTGGAGTATTGAATAACCATTGTTTTTATTTGCTTTTGGAAATATTTTTTGTTTTAATTTGTTTCAGCTCAACCGGTAATTCACTATATATTCTTTGGGTCAGGTCACTGGCGTGCAAACAGGGGTTGCAAAGGTTGCATTTGCAACCCTAAAAAACATTGATCATTCAATAAAATTTTGAAAAAATTATAAGACGAACAAAATTTTTTCCAGTCACCCTAGTCAACAAAATTTTGAGAACAGTTTTCTTTTATTGTAATAACTGTTATACCAGTATATTTTTTTTTGCTTACATAATTTATATAAAGTTATATACGACATGCCTTTGCACGCCACTGGGTCAGGTATAAGAACGATCTTTTAAAAATTGTTATTTCAGGTTTAGGCATAGCGTTTTTATTTCTTTTTCTGTCTGGTGTTATAATTATATACGATGTCAATGATTTTTATTGGTGATTATATAGCAATACATTCTCCTTAGATCTACTACAAGAGCAACGTGGAAGAGCTGTTTTTGTTTTCGTATTACTTCAAATTTCTTCAGGTATATTGCAACAGCCGCTTCCCAGGCAATGATTCCATAATACAAGTGACTTTCCACCAGTGCAAAATAAATGATTCGTAACTGACAAATACTAATCCTGTTTTGAAGTACTTCAATTCAAGTGACTATCAATAAAGATTCCTACATGTTTCACTAGGTACTGATTTTTTTTCAATATTCTGATTATCATTATTATAGTTGATGATTGATACTGAGTTTAAATAAGTTGGTAGACCAGATTTATATAAACTAAAAGGTATGAAATGGGTTTTCTTTATGTTCATAGTTGGTAATTTGCTGTTAAAGTAGGTTATGATTGATTTAAAATCTACTCCTGCCATTTCCTTCAGTTTCCCCCAATTTTCTTTTTGGTATATAATTGCAGGGTCATCTGCAAAGCTTATAATATTTCCCTTTGAAGTCCTGTTGAAAAGATCATTTATATAACGTGAACAGAATCGGGCCAATTATTGTTCCCTGAGGTACTCCGTATTCTACTTGTATGTATGTACTTAGGGTGTCATTCAGTTGCACACATTGTTTCCTTTCCTGTTATCTAAATAGCAAACAGTTTCAGTGGTATACCTCTTATACCAGCATTTTCCAAGGTTTGTAGCAGTAGAACATGGCTTATTGAGGCTTTGGCCAAGTCGACAAAGATGCATATTGTGGATTTTTTCGAATTCAGTCTCTGATAGAGATTTTTATTTAGGGCTACTATTGCATCCTGCGTCGATTTGCTCAACTCTAAGCCAAATCAAGGAGATTGGTCTGTAGTTAGTTATGTTCTTTCTGCTGCCTTTCTTTTTATACAGTGGTTTAATGACGGCAATTTTTAAACAAAACATTTATTAATCAAGAAGCATAGTTGAGTTTTGATGTTTTTTATCGTATTTGATTTTATCATGCCCTGCAGCTTTCCTATTTTTCAAACATTCTATGGTTTTAACCACTTCGCTTTCATCTACTTCTGTTAAGTAAAATGAGTTTGTAACAAAATTTTTATTTCGATTAGGTTCTTGGTTATTTTTTATTTTATACCTCTCAATATTTGTAAAAAATTTAATAAAATCGTTTGCAATATCTTTTCCATTGCATAATGTATTGTTTATTTGCTTTTTGTTAAAAATGATTTTGGAGATTTTTAGTAGCGAATTTAGTTTATTTCTATGAGCTTGGAAATTATTTATATGCTCAAGAGTTTATTCTCATTATCAGATATAGTTCTTTTTTCCTTGTAGAAGAATTCACTAATCCGTTAGTCATCCAACACTTCCTTTTTAGGTCGTGTCTTCTTATTTTTGTGTACATGCGTCTATTAGATCTTTAATTTAGAACTGAATATATCTGTACATTTTCAAGTTTCTCATAAATTTATTGCCACGATTCTTCTACCAACCTAGCTTTCAGTTTATTGTAATCTATACGTTAAGTGATTGATGGCTTCCACTATCGATTTTTCTAATGCAGGATTGTTTAGTTCAGTTAGATCAATTTTCTTAAGGTATGAATATCTCTTAAAATTTTGGTGCTTGAATAATGCATTCTTTGTGAAAATATAAATCTATTCAAAAAGTAAAGGTTCAATGTAGGTATATTTGTTTTTAATTTCTATAATTATGTATTTCAAGAAAAATACATCTCATTCAAAATGAAGATTTAATCATTATTGCCTTCTTCATATCTCTGATTCTGAACGATGTAAATATTCGATTCAATGCTATGTATATAATTATCTAACAATTCTAACAATGACATATTTTCATATCATGGGTGTGAACTGAGTCATAAGTCATAATATAATATACGGAAACTCAAGTAAAACGAACTATTGACGTTTGAATATGATTTTAATATCTTCAAGAACGATAATTCAAATTAGGTACCTACTCTTAATTGTAATTTGTGTTGGGAGTAAGATTGGAATTTAAATTATCATTAGGATCTCGCATCTCTAATCCCAAGTAACATTACTGTGTGCATACCTACATACTTTCTCCTGAACAATGTTCAACGCTTATTAACTCTTAAATATCAATTCAAAATACCACAGATTGTCGCAATAGTTTGAATTTATAAACGTATTACATTTTTAAGGTTACTTAAGATATTCTTATATATATATATTCCTTCGAGTTTACAATGATATAATATAATAATAATAAATCAACAGCTCTTCTTATTTGGCTCTGCTATACTTCGCCCTTTAACATATGTTCTCTTCAATTACAAATAATATTGAGGTTGAAAAATTTACATAAGAATTATCTCATAACATCTTTTTCGTCTCTCCTTTCATAGTTTTGATAAACCAACTTCTTAGTATATACATGGTGCATCAAAAATTGAGACCAGCATTGGCATAGGCGCATGGATGGTGGGGAGAAGATGGGCAGTCGCCCCCTCTGGAAAATTGTAAATTCTGCAGAATAGAACATGGGTAAGGTCTTCAATGTCAGATGAACGGTTAGTATCACCTACCATGAGGTCAATTCATCGAGAGGTAGTCGAGAAGCTGGACTGCAAATTTTTAGATGTGAAAGACCGTTTTGGTTGAGAAAAAGAAGTCTCCAGTTTTAAAGCCAATTAAACGACGATTTCCTTTAGCTCTATGTTTAAGGTTGAACTAGTCTTTAGTTGTTGGAAATCCATTAATTTACAAACACACTGCAGTAAGTTCCTAAGTAAAGTTCGTAATTCAAGCCATTCAATTTTTCACAAACCAGCAGCATATCACAGGATGGTCCACAGGCTTATGGCAGTTATAACGTTAGCCCAAACTTCCCAAAAAGAATTGAATATTATAAAACAGATATCAATTAACAATAAGTTCGACCACAAATATAACATGTTGAAAAAGAAGTAATATAATATTGCCATTCCAAATCACAAAAAAAAGAAAAATTATAGAAGCTTCACATATTTTGGTAAAATCACGAATGATGTAACTTACACACTGGGTCAACATTTGAAAAATGATAAAAGAGTGAAATCTGAATTCTAAGTTATGAATGCAAACGCACATCATGTATAAGTCAATAGTATAAAGCTTTGGTTCTCTCATGAGCTCTTCAATGGGACGAGGCACACGTAAAGTCATTGATCAACCAGCTTTGAAAGTGATATAATTATCACCCTCGAAAATGGTGATTCACAATATCACGCATTGATAATACAGTTTTCGCGATTCAAAGAAACAGTTGAAAATACTAGCTCCAGGTGACGACCTCGTAACAATGCATAAAGTGAATTACAAAGATACTTCGTGTTAGAAGTCAATCGACAAAGTTTTGGTTCTCCAGGTTGAACAGTGACAACACGTCTATCAGTTCCAGACAGCTTTTTCGCTCATCTCAACCTCAAACATGTTTGGCGAACCTAGGTGTTCCAATACCATCTGCAGGAGAGAAGATGTCCCACTGAAAATGCAATTCACAATGCCACGCATTGATAATACGGTTCTCTTGCATTGTTATGCCACCTGGCGGTAGTATTTTCAACTGTTTCCCCGTCGATTCTTTGAATCGCGAGAACTGTATTATCAATGCGTGGCATTGTGAATTGCATTCTCAGTGGAACATCTGTTTTCCGGCCGATGGTGTTGGAACACCTAGGTTCGCGAAATATTTTCGAGAGTGGTAATTAAATCACTTTTGGAGATGGTTGATCAGTGACTTCACTTCTGTCTCGTCTCACTGACGAGCTCATGAGAAGAACAACTCTCTGGAACTAAAAGATGTGTTGTCACAGCTCAACCTGGAGAACCAAAGCTTTGTCATCAAGTTATGGATCTTGTCCAAACTTTTATACAAGTCAAAGTGAAAAATAAATGACGTGGAACGTCGATAGATGCATAATATTAGTAAGAGAGCTTTTCGATTACTAATTCCATTCTATACTTGAAATCACTTTCCATTTTCACTTTATACAGTGTGTTAACGTTTTTCCTGTTAATTTAATAGTACTAATCCCCGTATCTCTGCCATCTTGGTTAACTAATGAAGTTATTAATAATCTTATGTCACCTTATGAATTTAAAATGTGTACCAAATTTGACTTAAATACCTTCTGTAGCCTCAGAAAAAAATAACACAATTTTTTTTTTTTAATTCAGCATATCTTGAAAACGAAGTGTTTACAGACCTATGTTTATTCAGAATATTTTGCTCAAAATTCCTTCATCCATCACGTGTTAAATTTAGTGCACTAAAATTCGGACCATATATGTAGGTACTCAATATCCAACTGTCCTGAGAAACGACAACTGTTTACGGAACCCCAGAATACATTTACTGAAATCAAACACTAGCTGGGAATTTGAGATTTTATTCCTTTCAGTATTAGGATAAGCAATCATTATTTTCAATTATCTAAATAAGCACGATTGATCTTCATTATATAGACCGGCAAGTGGTTGTCATGATTAATTATTATTCAATAGACTAGATGATAAATTATACAAGTTTCATTTAATGGTTTTGTAATACTAGATAAATATGATTCTGACAACTTAAATAGGACCAGTTAAGCGATACATTAGCTAGTTACATTTCAATCCAATCAACATTCGGTAAAAGTAGAAATTTACGAAATTTCACATCATCAATGGTGCATTATATCGTGCTTCACTTGCACCATGTTCATTTTCATGGGTTGAAAAACATCAATTTAGCAATACTGCAAATTTTACATGTTGATTATTTTCTTACCGGCGCTCCGTTGTATGAAGAAAATTATTTTGGCGGCAGAAAGAATAAGTCCAATCTGAACCGAAACTCGTATTATATTTTGAAAAATATTGTGTGTAGCCAAGATTTCTTGTGGATTGTTTGAAGAATTATTGTGTATATTCTAATAGATTAAGTTTTCTACCCTTCGTACTTGTATGTAAAATATTTAAGTTTTCTAGTGGAGAAAAACTGATTTCTGTAAAGTGGTTTGAAAAAATTACTTAAAACGTTCCTTATCTAACTTCAAACGATCTACCTGTTTGACCAATGTATAGGGCATTGCATTCTTCACAAGTTAACTTATAAAGTACTGACTTTCGAAATTTATTAGATTTAGTTTATGCATTAACAAATATGTTTGAAAGTTTTTGACTTGCTCTGAAAGCTAAATTTAACTTTTGTTGTTATGTGTACCATTAATTCCTAGAATCGATTCAATTTATAGTAAACATATAAATACTATGATGTTTCAGTGTCTTCTCATTGTATGTTTTGATAATTAACTGTACAGTTCGAAATTGTAATCAACTTTCTTTCAAATAAAGTGATATTTAACAAAGTAAAATTTCTAGTTTTTATCTGCATAAAATGTAATTCAGACATATACAGTGGCGTAGATATAGGGTTCTGTATGCATGTGAACTCCCTTAGCTTCAACGCTTATGGAATTACCCCTTCTTTAAAAATATTTGATTTAGTAGACATTAATTGCATTAATTACAGCAGTTTCTACAAATGTCATACAAAGCAGATATTCTTTGTTGAAGATACTTACGTCAGTTTAATACTATGTCGATTTACCAATCAGGAATATGCAAGTATTAATTTTGTTTATGGGTTTTGTAACAGAAATTTCATTTCTATGGCTACAGAGTACCATATACGTTTTCCAAATGTGAGACATTCATCTCATATTTAGAAGAATTTTTTGATTTTTTCGGAAAAAAGATCCTACACATAGATGAGAACGAAATAAAAATTATAAAGTTCTATAAGAAATAGAACAAGACTTAGATTATTAAAGAAACAAGAGTTATGAAAGGAGGTCGCAGAGCTACTCGCATTCTTAAACAATTATAATAATACAATATTTTCGGACCATACGTTTTACCAAACAGACGTGCGTGTGACATCACCAATTCAGCTCTAACCTGAATATAATCTGAGAGTATCAGCGTAAGTTTGGAAGCCAAACTCCAAACGTGGAAACAGCCAGGATAGGTAGAATCTGTGCTTTATAGATTATAAGGACCTGCTCGTGGATGTAAAGTATGGCACGAAATAGAAGACCATATTTTTGTGAAGTGGACCTCACATTATCGTCCCATTACCACCATCTTTGGGCATGGATATAGAGCACATCATAGAAATAGCTGTAACTGAGATATCAGGGATTGTGTGATTCTCCTTCCTGGAGAAAACAGCTTGAATTTGGTTGCATTAAGCTGTACTACATTATCAGATCCGCATTTGAAAATTCTTACCAGGATTTCATTTATTGCAACGACCTATCTCTGTCTTGCTCATCTGGCTTCATTGGCTGGACATAAAAATGATATGAAGTGCACCATCATCTGCAAACCTGTGGAAGGGACATGAGGTGAGTTTCAAGATATAGTTGATATGGTGCAGAAACGAAGTTAGTGACAAGACATATCCCTGTGGAACACCAGCGTTGATAGCTAGGAGAGGAAACTCTATAGTAAATGGTAATGTTTGGAGGCAAACCATATGACGGAAGTTTCCCAAGAATGCCTCGAAGCCAGACTCGGTCAAATGCTTCGGAGTTATCCATTGTTACATCTAAAGATTCCCTATATTTATCAATGATTGCCTGCATTATTATGGTGTTACGTAGGCAATCAGGTCTCCTGTTGGTCTCTGCTAACGAAAGCCATATTGTCGGTTGTTCACGATTTCAGAGCTCTTTAGGTACTGGATGAGCAAGATGCCTATTACCTTGTCCATTACTTTGAATATTCCCCAAAGCTTGAGTACATTCTATTGGTGTACCTACGCAAATTAGAGGTATCTTCTTCTGCATTTATTTTAACGTTATTTATGTTCAATAGATAGACAAAAATTTACTTTTTCGCATTTCTCTTTAGTTATGTCCATTAGTAATATTTTCATATTTGAATCCAATATATTTTGTCTGTTATGAGCTACTGTTACATTTTCACATCTTACCAAAGTACAAGATTCAATAGAATCTACTTTGTCGTGAAATTAATTCAGCGAAAGTATGTCATTAGAGCGTGAAGATGTGATTTTATGTGCAACTCAATAATCAAATAAATCAAGAGATCAAGGCTTAAGAATGGTAATGCAATACCATGTTTATTTCCGTGAATTTAATATATTCAATTACATTATAGCGTGGTATCAAAGATGATAAAAATCTACGTCTAAAAAGTCAAATGAAATAATAGTATTGTTAATGTTATTATTTTCAATTGAAATAGAGTCCACATAGACTATTATATTCCAAAAATTATATGCAGTACCTACCAAATGTAATGGCTAATTACATAGAACTTCGCCAAGAGTAAAAATTTCCACACAATCCAATCTGGTTACCATCCACTGGAACTTAATCAGGAATCTAGTCAATTTTTAAATATGTTTTTTTCATGGAGCTGTCCAACAGCTTCTGGAAGGGAGCTCCCCGTGAGAAATATTTAGTGGCATGCACCAACAGGAACATCATGCACATCGGCTTGCATTTGATCATGATCTGGGGAAGGATTTCCAAGGAAATGTGTGTTATCTGCGAACATGGAATGACAGAGTAAAAGCTTTGAAGGTCTCGCGAGGAACTCGATTGAATGATTTGGAGAAATCTAGGTGACATCAACCGACTCTGAACAGTCCAGTTATTGGGTCAACTATTGGAAACAATGATGGAGGTTTGTTATCGTTGAACCACCTGGCGTAAAACCGTGTTGTCTTCTACAGAGGAGAGTAATTGATCCACAATTAGTCGCTCCATTATCTAGCAGCAAATAGATAGAAGACTCAATGGTCGATAGTTACCTGGGTCCAAGTTGGCTCCATGCTTATACATAGGCATGCCATTGGCCTCCAACCATTGACTGGGCAAAATATTATAATATAGTAGTAAGCGACTTGCAAATAAATAAAGCTGCTTATTTAAGTAGGCAAATTATATGATTCTTGAGACAGAATTTCATTTAGAAAGGAGAGAACTTTCATAATTATCACCTCAGTTATATTTTATGTGTGCAAAACAAATACGAGGTCCTAGAAGTGATGAAATCTGACCAACTGGTTCAGGATAGAACATCTGGTGGAAACTGCCAGCTAGAACACTGCTTGCTTCAAGTGATTTATCGTGTAACTTACTATTAGGAATTTCATAATGAGAATAGATTTTTATTGTGTTTTTATATGATTTTAGGCCATCTCTTTATAATGTTATGCTCAGAACATTGCTTAGCCAGAGTGATATAAGCCGATAAGGCAGTTGAAAAAGCTGACATAGTCATCAAGATCGTATTTGAACCTTTTACTTTATGCCCATAATCTGCCTCTATAACTAGATTTTCTAATATTCAAGGTTTCTGATAGTTCATTCTTATCATAAAGGAATAGATGGCACGGTGAATAGCAGCAGTAATGGAGGTTCGAAATATTTTCCACATTTCATTTATTTTATTTGTTGTTGAAAGAAATTTCCATTTAATCTCACCGAGATAATAATAATAATAATAATAATAATACGTCAAAAATGTACAGGCATGTAAGTAAACAAATAAATAAATAGATAAATGAACACGTATTTTGGTACAACAAATAAGACAGAAAAGGAAAACAAAAAAGAAAAAATGATGCAAAGAATTACAAAGACAATACTTCTTATGGAAAGTATTATTATTTTAAATTCGAAAAGTAACAAATAATAATTACGATTATAGCCCAGTATCTAATATACTTATTTATGAATATTAAATCAGGAAATTTAAGCAAATGAGCAAAACTTTATGCATTATCTGTTACTATAGATGCCAAGTACTCAGAAACACTGTAAAATACATACTCTTACAAAAGTTTATCAGCTCCCTTCGTAAACTGATTTGAGTAAGCATTATCTTTCATCGACTGCGGAAGTTGGTTGAACATTTTTATGCCCATCATACATCGTGGACTTTCTTCATACAGAGACATCTTATGCTGAGGTATTAACAGGTCTACTCGGCCTCTAGTAGGATAAGTATGATTGAAATCATTGCGGGGAAAAAACCAACATTTATTTTGACGTATATCAAAAGTTGCTTTATATATAGGAAGGGGTAGTAATTGCAATTTTCGGAAGATGTTTCTACATGAGGTTCTTCTATTTGCTCCTACCATACTTCTTACTGCAAGCTTCTGCATTAGGAAGACTCGGTCCGATTTAGATCCTCAGAATATAATGCGACAAGAACATCTTGAATAGAACTGTGCATAAAAATAGGATAGTAGTATGCATCTACTTGTAAGACTGTACAACCTCCTCAAAGCAAAGCACATAGTTGATAATTCGCTACATAACATGTCAATGTGAGCATCCCAGTTCAAAGCGTTATCTATACATAGCCTCAGAAGACGTCTGACCTTGCCTCAAAGAATGTCCGACCATTTTTAAGAGGCAACTCTCATTGTAGTTTATTGCACGAGGTGTAAAATAAATGAAAACTGTTTTTGAGGTATTCAGAATAAGTTGATTCGCAGCAAACCATTCTACGCAGGCATTCAGACTATTTTGGGTATTTTTCACCAGCACGCGTGTGTCAGGTGCGGTGCTTAACATTGAATTACCATCCGCAAACATCGTCAGAATCTCTTGTTCCAGTACAATTGGCAAATCATTAACAAATAACAAGAAAAAAAGGGTCCAAGTACAGGACCTTGAGGTACACCATTCAGAACCTTCAACCGGTTAGATTTTATACCATCAGTGTCAACAACCTGGTAACGATCAGACAAATATGATGATATCCACTCATACAACTTCCCCCTAAATCCATATCCAGATTATTGTCGAGCTTTATTTTGTTAAGCTCACCTATTTGAAAATTCTTGGCTTCCGGATGGATTCCGCGTCACAATAGCACGACTTAATGCTGACGTTTCGCCAACCATTACAGATGGCATCTTCAGGGCAGGCTTGAGGCTTGGACTGAAACTGATTCTTGTGGCTTCTGTAACGGTATTTATTGTGAGGAAAAACCTTCACGAAGGTTTTGGCACCTAATCCTGATCATGTGCGAAGTGGAATTTTCGAGGATGGTTTTCGAAATGTTGAGAAAGTAATATCCTGAGTTACGGTTTAGATTATTTGGATGTTTAAGGATTTCTATCCCTTGAAGAATTTTTCGCTGATAGAAGTTTGGGGCTCTGGCTAGGATTTTATTATTTTCGAAAAGTATTTCATGATTAATATCAAACTTGTGTTCCGCAAGTGCAGATCTACTGGTGTCACGAAGCTTTGTACGGCGCTCATGTTCTTTCACACGAGTGGCTACTGTACGACCTGTTTGACCAATGTAGACTTCACCACAAGAATAGGTAATGCTATAAACACCTTCTAAGTGAAGAGGAGGGAGGGGGATGTTTGGTAGGTTTGTAAAACTGAGATGGTTTTGGAAGTGTTATATTTTCTATATATGGAAGACAGGCAGTGGATAAAGAAGGTGGGAGCTTTGTGGATCAGGTTAAATTGAAATTTTAGGCGAAGTGTATTTCTTTATAGCTTTTTGAATATTATAATGGGAGAAATTATCTCATAATAAAACATATGAAAGGTGTCTTCATTCTGATTTTAAGGATTGGAAATGGTATAAGTTGACGGTTGTCAACATTTGGAAACCTATCCACTATGCGAATAATTACACAACGGCATTGTCAGATGCCATAAGGGAGTTAACCACCGAAATAAAGACAGTGTAGCGTCAATGGTTTTTCTTACAATAAATACAGCTATAGAAACCGGAAGAGTCAATTTCAGTTCAAGCCTCAAGTCTGCCCTGAAGATGCTATCTATAATGGTTGCCGAAACGTCGTGCTATTGGCACGCGAAATCCAACCGGAAGCCAAGAATTTCCAAGATTAGCTATTCGCGGAAGTCTACTTTTCAAGACTTAGGTACTTATTTATTTTGTAATAGTTTTGGGAGTACAATATTGAATTATTTGGAGACTAGCACTAATGACAGCTCGGTCCGATGTGATGATATTTATTAAATGCGTACAAGTGTATTCAATATTTTGTCTTCACTTGGTATCAAAATTGCAGTAAGTTATTCATCGTATCAATTTTATATGAATACCATCTTCTCTTTTAAAGTTCATGATCGAACATATGACACGTCATTCTATGATTATAATACATTTGAAATTATTGCCAACAACTTTTCAATCGTTAAATGTCAACAATTTGCAAGAGGATCTATTATTGTAGATAAGAAATTGTTATGAATATCGTTGGTACCATATCCGCACGTAAGGATGAATACACCGAATTACAATTATTCAGGTAGTTTAGGTTTATACCTTAGCCTAACGTTGAAGTTTCCAACTTAGATCTTTGAATACATTTCTCTATTATTACTTATTTAGAAGTGCTCCAAGGTTAGCAACATTCCCAAATTCAAAAATCAATGATTTTGCCTAAATCATATTCGACTTTTGTCAAGAATGATGATGACTTTATTTCTTGGCTAAGCCTTACAACTTGATTTCCCTAATCTACTATAGCCTGAACAATTATGTTTGGCTCGTTAGCATCGAGATTTTCATTGTTCGGCAGAAAGTTTGCAAAAAAATTGTCGCAACGTCACATTACACCTTTTAGATTGAGTGGCCGATACCGGATTGTGACGTAAGAGCAATCCATCTTTGTTTACGGCTGCATTTTGGCGCGCAGAGCATTATTCTGAAATCATATGGTTTTTCACAGGAAAACTATTATCTATAATTCAAAAATTCATCTGACGATTGACTTATTACAATGTGAAGAATTCAATAAGAGAACTAAAAAAATGTGGAACTTCCTCAACCAACCAAGAAGTAATATATTGGTAATAAACTTTTTGATAAATCTGGCTGGTGGTTTTGTAAGGTTAAGCCAAAGAGGAACTGCCTGTCTAGTCGTTATCTTCGAGCTGGTAAGAATTTTGTTCAAGCGATTAGGATGGATTAAGCGTACTTGACTTCCCTTGGCATTACATGAAATAAAGATTCTAAAGCGAGATAGCTTTTAACGTCATCGTCAAAGTAGAGACAACAAATTTCACCAACAACATGTGCTTCACGAAAATGTAAAAAAATTGATTATGTTATTACGTAAATCAAAATGGAAACTTGTTCCTCCTTTTAGAACCACATTTTCAGGATATTATTTGTATACCTATTAAAAATACTTTATAAGCTTTTGTTTCTTAATGATTCTTGACCCAGGTATGATTTATATATAAATTCTCGAGAAATAGGTCACACTAACACATATGCATATTATTTTCCTCATTACGTACGTTTCGGTCTCACGACCATCATCTGAAGACGTATTATGTCTAAAACGGGAATTCTTCACCCTAATTGTATGAGCACAAAGCGACACCAATTTCAACTTAAAATGCTTAAATTGCAGAAAGAAACAGAAATACGAATAATCAAAACTGTAACACATTACTGTCTTAAGTATATGTATTAAGAATACACTTCTTAGCAATTTTATCATAATATATGAACTCATGTCAACAAAGTCTATATACGACTGAAACCAAAACACATAACGCTAAATGGAACAAAAATAGGATAATCCCTATTGAATTGAAAAATAAATTAATTTGCCATAATGGGCAAGCACCTTATATCTAGGAGCTTCCGAAACGACATAAAAGTGATGTACCTTTGAAACCCATTGTAAGTAATATTAGGAAAAAATTAATTTTATGTGAAAGACTCATTTTAATGAATTTATAAGAAATCAATCCGTACCCGCAGATCGTCTATTAATTTCCTTGTAAGCAGTGGCGGCTCCTCGAAGGAGGCTCAGCCTCCTCACCAATTTATCTTGTTGATCATTCTTCATTTTATTTCCTGTTTCCTAATAATTTTTCAAATTTTACAATTAATTCCCCGTTCTCAGTAGTTATTTTTAAATCTGACAACAGTGCCCTGAGGCTAGACTCTGCAAACTCCAAACACTAAACACGTGTTGCTCAACACAGTTGCCGTTTTATCGACCAGTCCAATTGCTAAATACCGTAAGAAATAGCTGAAATGGCAACACTCTCAGTAGGCTAGCCTGCCGCCTGCCTCTTAGATCAGTACGGACAGTAGGAAACAGAATTCTCTGTAATGCTCCAACATGATGCAGTGTTTACCATTCATAAAAATAAAGACAAATTAATTGAAACATTTGATTTTATATTAAAAAGTGATGACTTTTCAACAGATCAGGTTTCATTAAATGCTGCTGTTGGTTTCAAATCTTATTTAGAGAATGAAGAAGTTTTGTTTTTTCTTGATACTTTTAAATTAATATTTGAACAAATTATTGTTTTTCAAATTTTACAACATAAATTCATTGATATAATTTATTCAAGTTTGAAACATCTCATTGATAAAATTTCCAGTTTCCGTAATACAGAATTTCATTTTAATATTTTATTTGAAAATTTTTCAACTAATGAGGCTTCTCCCGCGAAAAGGAGGAAAGCATATAATTTGGTAGACAGGAAACTACATTATAAACAACTTTTTTCGCAAACTAAAGACCGTAGAATTCCGTTAATATATAAAAAAGTTAATAAAACGAAATATGAAAAATTCCAAAAAAAAAATTACAAAAATAATAAGCATATGAGTTAATGTGACCTATTTGCCGAGAATTTATATATAAAACTTTTGTTTCTATTAGAACATTTTGTATATAGCTAATTGAACTAATAATTAATGATTATGCACTTTCCTCATACCACCCAACGGATGAATTAATATTCTAATACCGATGATAGCGTACTGGAGAAGAAATTTATATCTAAAATAGTGATCACTATAATTCTGAAAAGTCGCCAGTACTGAATCTTAGTCAATGACATTCTTAGTTGACAAAGTGTTAATTGAACGGCTTGTATATGCAGGTATAAAGATCGGTAAAGAACGAATCAACAATCCATTGGGCCCGCAATAGCGAAAGTTGTCCCGGCAAATGCAGACTTCTGTTACCAGTGCTGTTGTGCTGTTAGTTGTAGTGTAGTGGGCTCCTTCCAAGTGGGAAACAGTGTTTATGTGAATTTCTAGCGGCTTGTCTGCCGCTGAAACCCTCCTGTCTTACTGCCCGCACTCCCCGAATTAGCTGCCTAGTCTGATCTCGGATAATATAAAAAGAAATTTGAAAAATGTTGACCTATTTCATTTTATCGTAAGTAGAACATTTTTATATACCCAATCATTAACCACAAATTAGTGTTTTGTTTTAAAAAATTTATTTCCAATCTCGAATAACAAATTTATTACAAAGGGAATAATTTCCCAATTATTTAAATAAAATATGCTATTTTATACGAAGATAATTTATTTTAAGACTTCGCTTTCTATATGTAGCTTTATAATGTAATGCTAATGTTATTAGTAATCTTGGTTTCATGGTATTACATAAATATTATTTAATAATGGAGACATTACATTATTTATTAGAAATTGCATTATCACATATGACATTTATTACATCCATATGGGAATATAAAAATATTTCAATCGAATTAATCTTCTAGTGTTAGATGGAATAAGAAGAATGAACTTTACGTTTTGTTGCATTTTTCATTGAACTGTACTCTTCTTTCTATAATTACATATGAATATATAATGAAGATACAACAATATGACACACATTTATTTACTGCTTCCCTATTCGTTTATAATTGCTAAAGCAATAATTTTCATTTTGTCTCAGAACTTTACTATACTCATTTTGTAACTCGGATACGTATTTCATCGGCTATGCTATGTTTTCAAAAGAAGTTATTGTTGAATCCTCTGTGGAATTATAATTTTGTATTAAATAAATTGTGAGTGGTCAGATAAGTGATGAATATCTTGGTTTCAACAAAATGTGATTCATATTTGGAAATTTAGATGATGGACATTGGTGAAAAAATTCAACAAAAATCCTGCATACAAACACCATATGACAAATTTTATAGATATATTAAAAATAAGTAATAGGTAATGAGAATGACATAGTTAAATATATGTCAACATTTCCGAGATTGAGATTATAAATATAATTAAATAGATAGTATTCAGTAAAACAGTATTTGAAAATGCAATCAATTTTATTTTTTGGCTATTCTATTGTCTCAATTGAATAGAGTTGAACATTTTATATTCTTGAACATCGACATCCATATATTATCGAAATGAGATTCGCCTAATGAGACCAGATCATGCAGCAAAATTTAAAATTAATCAATTATAAAAATTAGTTGATAATCATTTTCTTTATTTCCTCCAATACACACATGATATGTATTGCCACTTTCCATTTAACTCAAGGCCATTTGAAATGAAATATTAATGTGAAGATATTAAAATTGTGCACAAAGTTCAATTTTGAATAAGGAACGCTTTTCAAATTCCAAATTGGAAAATGTTAAATAAATGTTGAATTTAATTTAAGAAAGTTGTTTTTATAGCTTTCCAAAAACTATAAAATCAGAAAATTGTTGTGTTGTGAGGGGCTTTGGAATGCGAAATCAATAGTGATTTTAAGTAAAATTTAATTACTTATTTGGAACGTTTGCGTATTGTAACACTTGAAGTGAAAGGTGATAACATTATCAAGTATATAAGGAAACGATATGATTGTCCTTCCTTCTATGGAGTACCACATTTGATATGGATATTGTTGAACCAACTAATAAAAAGTCAAAATACGAAGGGGATGAAGACATGTGGCTGGTTACTATATGTGTCAATAAAGTTGATGTCCCAAAGAACCATCAACCACTATCAACTCTAGCACAATTTCTCTATGTGAGGGAAATTCTCAACCGTTATATTGTGAAAATTTCTGTTTGTTGATTTCAAGTCTCAAGTATTCTTTTGGTAATTCCTTGTTTTCTCTAATCATTATGAGGCTATTAGTGAAGACAAACAGATAATCTTAGTTCGAAACAATAAGTCGTCCCTTTCACCAATTCTCTGGGCTTAGTTTTATTGAATGTTATGTACATATATACAAATAATTGTGAGGGTAATGTGCTTGAGGATTCTTATCCATATTAGGTTCATTACTATTATAATATCAATTTAAATTGTTGAACAAACAACTTCATCTGTCTAAGCAGCATGCGTCTTTAAATTCATTACCTATAATTTCAATGTATCTATTTAATTGCAACTCATTGACTGGTTTAATTCACGACTAATCCGTATGTTAGCATCTGTAATTAGTTTAGTCAAAAATAGAAAGTCAGTGTCAGTGCCTTCCAGCATGAGGCCTATTGTACATCTGAAATCAGTAGCTCCACACGAGGCTTCTTCTCAAAACCTAGTTGGATACCTGGTTGCTCAGTTTCAGAATTGAGTTCGCTAACATAGCTTTGTCATGCTACTCACCTATTTTGATAATATACTTATTAAGATTCCTTCTAGATTTTCTTGCACCTATCGCGGTGCAACTAATGCTAGCTACGAGGCCAAGGTGAACAGCCCCTGAAAATGAAACAAGAAATGATTCATTTGGTCGAAACTTTTCTCTTTCCGCCAAGCCATTTCTTCAAGTTTGTAAATAGATAAAATCGCAGGTGGCCAAATCTGGAGAATATAGTTGATGACGAACCAATTTGTAGCGTAATTCATGCAATTTGCCATTGCGACTGTGGACATGTGCGTTGTCCTGATAGAACAAAAATTTTTTCTTTTCCAAATGAGGCCGCTTTTGCTTCAAAGCGGCGTCGAATCGATCTAACAGCTCTGCATGATATACGCCGGTGATCGTTTTGCCCTTTCCAAGGTAATCGATATGGCCGATACCGCGTGTGCATCCCAAAAAACTGTCGCCATGACTTTGTTGCCCGATAAACACTTTTGTCTTTTTCGGCTTCGATTCGTTAGGCAAGTCCACTATTTCGACTGTTTTTGGTCTCTGATGATGGGTTGTGATGGATCCATGTTTCGTCCACGGCTAAGAAACGGCGCAAAAATTTATTCTTATCGCGCTTGAACATCGTCAATTCCTCCTTTGAACTTATCACACGGTCGCGCTTGTTGTCAACAGAGAGCATATGCGGTATCCATCTGGCAGATAGCTTTCTCATATTCACAAATTTATGCAAAATGTTCCGTACTCGTTCGGTTGAGATGCCCATAGCCTCAGCAATCTCGTGCACTTCAGCTCGCGGATCTTCCAATATCATATCATGGATTTTATTGGTTTCTGTCAACCTCAATTGGACGACCAGAATGTTCGGCGTGCTTCGTGGTCATACTACCACAACGAAAATCAGTCAACCACTTGTAAATCTTTCCAATGGATGTTGAGGAATCCCCATAATGTTTAACAAGCGATGCTTTGGTTTGCGTAATGTTTTTTCCCGCGAGAAATAATATTTCTTCAAGGCGCGAAATTTACTTTTTTCCATGTTTACAAAAATCTTCCAGGTTGCTTGCTTCCTATGGATGTTAAAACAGAACTGAATGACATATCAGTCTGAAGATTTTGATGCGATCTAGTTAAAGATGATACACCACCAACGTCACATGAGATTTTGGACTGTGGCGCCATCTGATTAATTTTTCAGGGACTTTTCATCTTGCCCTCGTATATTTCCCAGTCGATGTTCTTCAGTGTTTGAAATACCGCTGTATCGTCATCCAAGATTTTAAGAATCAATTCACATAGCATTTAGTTGTGAGGTTGGTTAAAGACATTCTCCAACCAGTTCAGAGTTGATCACGGCTAAGCGCTTTGTTGGTATATCAATGGTGTGTGCATATGAGATCATGGAGAGTCATTTCTATTAATATCTCCTGCATAAGATGAGAATTTGCATGGTATATAGCAAAAATCCATGCTTCTGTCTCAGTGTCCATTTTGCCAACACTACATGTTATGTTATGTTATGACTGCCTCCCTTATAGCTGATTTCTTCACTTCGAAAGACTCGTGGAAAGATCGTTTTGAGAATATGTCTAATTCATTACCACTCAAATAGCTGGCTCGGCTACTACTAATTTTAGATTTGGCTTTTCACTAACCATCAATTAGCACAAGTACCCATTACTGCTCCGTCTTTAGCAGCTATGTTTAGGAGTAAGAGTTGCAACAAGGCTTCTAGGGATGCATTTGGTTTGTTATCTTTATGCAAAGGTAGACGAATCCATGCATAGTCCTGTGGTAGTTGATTCTCTGTTTTGGGCAGGGTTTCATCCCCAAGATAGTTATCCATATGTTATTGCTAGTTTTAGCCCAAGTGTATATATCCAGAGTAAAAATGTTAGATTCAAGCGCAATGTGTGTCCTCATAAAAGTTCTCATATCTCATGTATCAAGGAATTTAATTTTACCTTTAGGATTGTTTTTCTGCAAATGTTGGTTCGATGTCAATTCTTCATTCAGGATGATGTCTTCATACTTTCTGTAACATCAAGACTTGAAGTGATTCGTGTGAATATAATAATATTCTTTATTATATACACTTTTGTTTTGAATCCATTATCGTGACTGTAATATGGTTATTCATATTGTAGACTTCCGCAGACAGAGAATCTTGATATACACTATACACCGACATTTAGCCGACCATGCGGCATCCTCGGGGCAATTTGAGATCTTGAATTGAGCCTGACTGATGTTATATGTTCCGAGTTACTTATGGTGCAAAAAATTAACGTATCGTAGTTTGCTAAATCCGTATAGGTGTTTGGTTTGTTGATGCGTGATTATTTATATGCAGAAATAATTGGTAGACGAGGATTTTGTAGAAAAGGTTTCCATATGTTGTGAAGTAATATCCAGTGTAGCCGGGTGGTATTTATCAAGATTTCTATTGCCTCGATGACTTTTTTCTGATAGAAAAATAGCGTTTGCGCTAGTGTTTTGGAGTTTTGGTGTCTTGAAAGAGGCATCTTTGTATTCTGCTAATGCCGATCTACCGATGTTCTAGTACAGCGCTTATGCTCTCTTTTACACGTTTATCTACTGTGCGACCCTGTTCATCAATGTAGACTTCACCACAAACAAGGAATACCGTAAATACCTTCAGAATGAATAGAGGAAATTGGGTCTTTGGCACTTCGGTAGAACTGAGATATTTCGGGATGTGTAGAAAACCTAAAATAAAATATTGTGCTTTTTTAAAATTTGACAAATTCGGTCCATAACATTTTCGATTTTAGGAAGGTAGGCAGTGGATGAGGAGATACACAATAGAGATTGTGGAAGATGTGTATTTCTGTATCGATTTATCTTTGTTAGAATTGATATAATTATTGCTTACAACGACAGAGGATAAATGATTTATTTCTGGTTTGAGATTGTGGGCTTGAGATAAGTTAACAGCTCTGTATACCAGAGAATTAATAATAGATTGTTTTGATCGGGTTGATGATGAGACAGACCATTGAAGTATTCATCAGTGTTCTAAAGAGCCATTTTTTGTCAACAAAGTAGAAAATCAAGGAATAGAAGTGAGCCTTGTGATTCAATTTCCGTGGTATAGTGAATGTTATACAATTTTGAGTTTGTATTACTGTTCAATAATATGATAGATGGCCATCTTGTTTTTAGACGTGTGTATTTTGCCGACATGTTTGAAACGTTAATTATAGGGAAATATTAATATTCGATTACAAATAATTTGAAATACCAGTAACATTCTTTCAAATAATAAAGTATTCATAAACTTCTCGATTCAAGCACTATTCCTCCATTAAACCGTTTGAACTTTACTAAACCAAGGCTGTTTCACTTTTACCACTACATACTTACTAAGTCACTATAACTGTGTCTATATGCCGTATACAGAATATAATGTACTGTACAGCAAGTGAATTGAAACAATACAGCTTAACCGCATTTTCTATTGTCTAACAGTTTTGTAATATAAATATACAAGTTTCGTTACATGGATAAGCAAATGACTGCTACTCAAAATAAAAGTAATCATACGTTAAATAGACCGCTGAAACCGAATATTGTATAACTTCAAATGTGTTTTGTAAGACATAAATGTAGGCACTTCTGTGCAATTCTGTTTTAAAAAAAATTATGTTCATGATGCGAATGTTTTAATTACAAGCGTTCGCCACGAGACACTTTCTACGCGCCCTAAGGCTTCAGTTTGTCTTGTACAAAGTCATAGACCTTTTTCTTCTTACTTCTTTTAATTCATTGCGGAACCGAACCTATTACGAATCTTTTAGTACTATTCACTTCGGACAAGTTATTGCAATCGGTAGAAAAAATCTCTATTCCATCTAATCTACATTTTATATCTATCACACAGGTACACACCTACGTTGGACCGTTGAAGAAACGTAGAATTTGTTATATTGAGTTGAGTATGGAAAACATTAATATTTCGGAATAAATCGGAATTTTAGAAAAGTCTTGAATTTATTATATTTTTAGCAATTCTCTAGGATTATTCTCAAAGCCATGACGACGTTCCCATTATCACGCGAATATGAGACATTTTTTTTTGAGGATCACTCAAAAGTTTTTGTAGATTTTTGTCTGCATTTTTCTATTACAAACACTTAAGATTTATTAAATTATCCCTTCCGTTTCTGAAATCTTTTTTTTGTTTACATTAAAAAAAGTCAAGAGGTAATTTGTCATTGTATGATTCTCTATTATTATTTATTGGTTTACTGAGTAAAGCGCGGAATATATGCAGAAAAAAATGTTAATATATGCGCATATTTATGCTAGCCTTTATTGAAAATTTGTATATGTTTTGTTAAGAATGCTCAAAATTTGTTGAACATATGCAAATATAATAGAAAAATGTGAGAATGAATACGCACCATTTGTCTTGTTGAATTATGCAAAATCGTTTCACCCTAGAAAAATTATCGAATACAGAAAAGTGAATTCTAATTTTTCTGAAGAACAGAACGTATTAAATATGAAAAAACGGCATTTTTTATAACTCATTTTTATATTACTTCAATTGCATACAATAAAATACAATCTCCAATTTAACCTAGAATTTAACATATTAAATAAAAAAATAAAAACTATGCCGACACACTACGGAAGTAATTTATTATGTTTTTCAAAATTTTAAATTAAAAAGGAATGTCTTTTATCAGTTAAAACATTTTTCTACAGCGAAATAGCGTTCTACATCAACAAATGTTATTGAACAATATTTTAATTTGTGCAATATATTGTACAGGGTGTCCCATTTTGGGTACTTTTGCGGGGTATCTCCTTTATTTTTAAAGATAGAGAGTTGCGGTTTTCGCGACACTGTGCTACTTTTTCATAAAACTCAAGATGCTGTCAACAGAATTTTCATAGCCCTTTTAGTTTTTAAGATACAGGGCATTTCTGAAAATGTTGCATTTTGTGACCCCCCTCGTATCTCCGTTATCCTTCAACTTATCGAAAAGGTAAAATAACATTCTAATAGATTTTTTTCCGTAGAATGCAGTGGTGTAGATAACTTTTGTTACATATTTACTGTTTTTGAGTTATAAAGTAAACTTATGTTTTTTTAAATGGAACACCCTGTATATTTATAGACTATAAAATTTGTCTTGTTTTTACCTTTTCAGAAATATATGATAGTATAAACTTTTTTTCAGAAACACGCAAATAATTGACAATTTTCAGAAGATTAAATACATATTTTAATAGTAGGCTATGGATAACAATAATAAACAAGTGCAACTTACATATTACTAACAAATAATTGGATACCTTGTATATAGGTATCTATTAAAAAAAATTCCCATAGATCTTTTTCTAACAGTAAGTTTGTAACAACAGTTTTGTGGCGTAAAGTGACAATATAACAAAAACACAAAAAAATAACATTATTAAAAAAAATTAAATGTGATGTTCAAATTGACCACCATTTTCTCTAATGCAAAATTGGCACATCTTTGAGATTCTTTGAATAGCGTTCAAAAGAACCATTGTTCTCATTCGCAGATTTCGAAAAGCTAAATGAATAGCCTCTCGAAGTTTTGCAATGCCGTCATATCGAGTTTTATATACTTCATTTTGTATATAACCCCATAAAAAAAAATCTAAAATTGAGAGATCTGGTGATCGTGGAGGCCATCTAACAGGTCCGTTGGTACCTATCCATCTTTGAGGAAAGTTATTATTTAGAAAGGCCCTTAAGAGCCTAGAGTTATGACTTGGGGCACCATCTTGCTGTAGGTAAACAGCATTATACTGGGCTAATGGAATGTTTTCGAGCAGTTCTGGAATAACTTCCTCAAGAATTTCTAGGTATCTACGTGCTGTAACACCTCCTTCAAAAATCCTATAAACTATATGTCTACCCAAAATAAAACATGAAACCTCAACTCCAAAGCGTCCTTGTTGTGCCCTTTCAAACATTAAATGCAGATTTTCACTACGCCAGTTCCTGGTATTGTGACGATTGAAAATGCCAGCACTTGAAATAAAGCATTCGTCTGACCAAAAAACAAGTCTGCCAAATAAATCGTTAGCATCGATTTGTTGCAAATACTACTGGCAAAACAGTGCCCGGCGCTCGGCATCGCCAGGATGCAAATGTTGTAGTATATTAAATTTGTATGGATGATACTTATATTTCTTCAAGATCCTCTGAGCGTTAGTTTTTGGCACACCAATTTCCTTCTAAATTTTTCTACATGAGGACGAAGATGTTGCTTCTATATATCCTAAAGTATCTATCTCTTTTCTTTCCCTGTTCTCTTTGTTGTATGTTTTAGGGCGCGGGTGAACAAATGATCCGTGCTCAACTAAATTTGCTTTTAAACGGGCAAATATCCCAAAAAACGGTTGCCTTCTTTCTGGATATCTAACAAGCAAAAATTTAAATGATAATAGAGATTTTCATAGCCATAATAGCTTACTCACCTTTGGAAATATAATTCCAAAGCTTCTTCAGAATTTTCATTACTCTGTATAAAACATACCATCATATCATATTTCTCATAATTTTCGTAAACTGCCATTATTCGAAAAAATCGATAAATATCTATTGAATAATGATACCAAAAGAACGAAAATAAACAGCTTAAATGCGATAGAGATTTGATGTCTATTTCTGTTTCTTGTCATAAACAATATCAATGGCCTACAATTAAAATATGTATTTAATTTCTAAAAATTGTCAATTATTTGCGTGTTTCTGAAAAAAAGTTTATACTATCATATATTTTTGAAAAGGTAAAAAAAAGACAAATTTTATAGTCTATAAATATACAGGATGTTCCATTTAAAAAAACATAAGTTTCCTATATAACTCAAAAACAGTAAATATGTAACAAAAGTTATCTACACCACTGCAATCTACGGAAAAAAAACTATTAGAATGTTATTTTACCTTTTCGATAAGTTGAAGGATAACGGAGATACGATGGGGGTCACAAAATGCAACATTTTCAGAAATGCCCTGTATCTTAAAAACTAAAAGGGCTATGAAAATTCTGTTGACGGCATCTTGAGTTTTACGAAAAAGTAGCACAGTGTCGCGGAAACCGCAACTCTCTATCTTTAAAAATAAAGGAGATACCCCGCAAAAGTACCCAAAATGGGACACCCTGTACTCCAAATTCTGATCAAAACCGTCTGATATTATTTCACCTAGAAATATTTTAGATATATTTGTTAGATATTTATAGCCTGTATTTTTTTGTATCATGTTCTCTAGTTTTCCGAGACCTCTACTTCTCATAGTTCCTTCAATGTTTTCACATTTCTCTGAAAAGTCTTTTATGATTTCTATGGATTCGACAAGTGATCTAGACCTTCTTGCTAGGACAAGTATTGAGTTTGGAATAAAACTATAATTAGATCTTATAAATTATTATCATTATTATTATTATTATTATTAAATATTGTTGAGCAACTGCATTATTTCTAAATAATTTCTGAGGTCTTAAAACACATTGGGAACCATCAACAATGTCTAAAATAATTTCTTTTAAATTGTCAAAATTATCTGCATTAAAATAGTCCACCTGGTGATAATTGGTTGTGGTGGTTAAGGAATTCCTGGTATCTTATCTTTATAAAGTTGCACCCTCAAAGGTGCCTTGATGGATACTTTTTTAATATTTGAAATTAATTCATTAACTGAAGGAAAATCGTTTCTTATAGTTTCCGCTACTCTGTTAAGACCATGTGCTAAACACGTTACATGTAATAAATTTTGACAAAAAAATTTCAAATTTTGTCCAACTTTCAACATATGAGGTTTTGCATCTGATAAAATAATTATGATTTTTTCGTCTGGTACCGCATTCGGCAATTAAAAATTAGTTAATGAATCTTGGACGAAATGTGTAACAGTTATTTGTTTTGTCGAGTTGCTTTAAAGTTATTAAAATTAATTGTCCTGGTTCTTCCTCTTGAAGTATTCCTATCATCAAATGCGCCATATATCGGCCTCAAGTGTCGGTAGTTTCGTCAACGATAATGTAAAAATAATTGTCTGCAACTACTTTTCTTGTAAGCTGGATTCAACTGCTCTTTTCCTGATTGATGATTGATTCATCTGGTATATTGAAATTGCAATAGTTTTGCAAAAATGATTTAAAGTGTACGTTGTTTCATGTTTTCAGTGGTATATTAGCAGAAACTAAAGTTTGGCATAAATGTTCATTAAACAGACTCTGACCGCTCTTTACCTATCCAATAGACTCCCTTGGTGACATCTGAACAGGAAATGATTTCATGCTCCGCACTTTTGCGACGTGCGAAAGAGTTCTGGCATGTTGATCGACTTGCATTTTTTGTTCAGTTTTGAGAAATATTCCTATAACTGGTATTCCTCTCTTCGGACTATTAAGATAATGATTCTAGAAGGCGAAATATTTAATTTGAATTGTTTCCTTCAGTATCTGCTTCAAAAATTAGAAATCAGTTTACCCTTATTATGGAGAATGGAGATATTTGAAGAATTCGGGAAATAATACATTCGAGTTGATACGACTTTATAAAGATCTCGTACATTCAGAAAATTGGCTAATTTTAAATGTGATTTATGAATTCTTTCAGAGCTTGAATTCAAAATCCTATCGTCTGCGCCAATTTAAATTTAAGAAGACAGTGAATTTACTTCTGTAGAAAACTTTAAAAAACATTTCTGGGTATTTATTATATCATGTTTCAAGAGCTTCTTAAAATTATTTAGATTATTTGGCCTATCAGGTTTAGTTTTAGGTTTCTTGTTCAGCCTTTCTATAAAGCCGATGGTCTTGCTGGTTGAAGTTTTGTCGAGATCTTCTGGTAGGGAATGTACCTTACAAACTAGGCTTAACTTTTTTTTTCTGTTGAGAGAAATGCTTTATGCACACCGTAAGCTTTTATCTATCACTTCAGGTAGTGCAGGACTCACTTAAGTTTATTAGAGCATACCTGCTAAAACCTCTCCGATCTTCATCCATATCCCGGGACCATTTATCACATTGCTTCAGGATATGGACTGCGTCTTTCTCTTAGTTTGTCGATGTTATATCGAACTGAGTTTCTTTTGATGTTTAATGGTGATATTTACGTTGATTAAACGTAAATATCTACATTCGTTATATAAGTTGATGTTCATGTTATGTTTATACCGTAATATGGTTGATACCCAATTTTACGGTATTTTGTTTTAGTGATTTATCCTCTGTGGATAACTTCCTATGTTTGGTTTTTTACCGATGTTACGGTTTCTTGGGTTTCAGTACTTGATCACGTTATGGGTCTTTCCTGTGTGTATCTGTACCAAAATATTGTTTTTTCCACAATATTAAGGTACCTAAGTCTCAGTAATATATCGGTTCGTTGATATTTCCTGTACTCTTCGTTTTAACCATGTTGTTCTGGTTTCTGGGTTTCCAGTACTCCATCACGCTATGGATGTTTCCTGTGGTGTCTCGTTTTGTACCAAAATATTGTTTTTCCCAATATTAAGGTACCTATGTTTCAGTACTCCTGCCCTTGACTTTGCTGGCAACAGGGCCATGAGCATTCCCCTATCCGCCACCTGGGGACGCGCCTGGTTGCGGTTTTCATGCTCCGCACAAGAGAAGAGGCTCCTGTTTTCCAGGACATAGGCTTAACCTGCTTTGGTCTAGAAGTATTTTAGCTCTTGTTCTCGAAAGGCTTATAATAAACGCTTTAGAGTGGGCTAATCCTGGTAAGGCTTCCCAGTACTGAAATAATCTACGTTCGGTCCCAGATGTTTTTGCCTATCGGTATAAACTCTGCTTTCAATAGAACTCCGGAAGAATTTGTAGTTTTCGTGGTCCAGCTAAAGTTCCTTCAAAGAAATGGTAATGCCAACATTGATTTGTCCGAGATATTGCATATGTCTTTGTTGCATCCAGTGGATTTCCAGTTAAGGGCAACTACCAACCTACAATGTATCGCATCAAAAGTCAATTCAGACAGTTGTTGCATAAAAAAGTTTTTTCTAAAACATCTGCATTGCACGTCTTAGATAACTCTTACAGTATTACTTTCAATCTCTTACACAGTTAATAAATCATTTAATCCCACATCATATGAATTCTTATACCGAACACTTCAAGAAGATCTCTTACATATTCACTTTCTCTAATTTTTACTATTTTATTTACAGTGGAACGGGTGAATGGTTTTGCGGTTTGAATATCTATTATTGTATAATATACATGTTAACTTTATTCATACGGAAACTCTATAAAATGATAAATTAAAATTTCAAATTATTAAAACTGAGCCAAACTAATAAGCTGTGAATGCATTTATATTTCTTCTGAAAACAAATATTCGCCGATTCAGAATAATATAAATCAAAAAATGTTGTATTTCTCCATTCGTTGATTAGTTGTTAGAACTGGTATTTACATGTCCGATTTCGGGATTGTATTCCCCCTCTATAAATTAATATAAACAATAAACATTACGAATCTCATTTGAACATATAAACGTTTAAAAAAATCCTTAAAAATGGAAGACGCGAATTGAAAAATTGAATAATTGTAAAAGACCTTTAATATTGCTTACTACAAAACGTGAAAAATTTTGGTAATGTTGAAGTTATTGATGTGAACAAAATAAAGAGAAAAGAGGTCACCTCAAGATAAGGATATTTTGATTGATGCCTTTATTGAATTAGTCTGTGCGAAATATTGCACCATATAAATATTCTTCGATTCTTTTTATACTATAGAATGATAATATTTAATTGGCATACTATTTAGCGAGATTTGCTTATATTCGTGAAATATGTTATGGAACTGACCTTGTGTAAGCTTGCAAGGTTGGGATTAGATTCACTCGCACCAAAATAAAATAGAAAGTCTATCCGCTTTTTCGTAGCATTGAATGAATATAAAAAATTACCCAGAAATATGTCTCTACACATAATGAGTTATTTATAGGTACCTATATATATGCTGTATTTGTTTTCTTGATATTTTGGTTCACTATTATTACTATGAATTACTATGAGTAAAATAAGACTTGCTTTTGATGTTTCGACTGTTTATTTCTATCATAGTAATAATAGAGAACCAAAATACCAAGAAAACGTATACAGCATACCTAATCTACAAATGGTTCAAGAATATAAATTACAAAACATATACCTGCAAAATTATAAAATCCAATATAACGCCCCATTTGCAACAGTTCTGGTTACAAGAGATACTTGGTAGATTTAGTATTGCGCTAGGAGTACTCAATAGAAGTATATACCTCTAGTAGGAAATAATACAGATTGAGTTGAAATTTTAGATAATACATTTTCTCAGTTTCTGCCTACTTATGATGGAATTTTGGCTGAATGAGATAATAATGTAGATATGTACCCAACAATTGTATGGCGCAATGTTTTGCTTCGTATGGCATTAGGCGAATTAACCAACACGAATAACAAAATTTTCATCTACTCTCCTTGATCCAATTTTTATCAAACATATTCAACATACCGAAAGTAGCAATAGAAATGCAGATTAATGACTTAATTTTTTGCAATATACAAATTCCAATTATATTCAACAGAAATAAACATATTCAAGTTAAACAACTTTAACTCAGTTTTAAACCATATTGACTGGGATGAAATTCATGAGAGGGACATAGATATTAAAGACGATCTTTTCACACAATTTATCACGTTTCTTCCCTCTCTTCACTCACCCCTCAAAACTAATCGAACCAAGAACCATCTGCTCCATGGCTCACAGATGCAGACAAAAATTGTGATTAGAATAAGATACAAAGCGAAGAAAAAATGTAATAAACGGAAAACTGGAAGAAGAAAAAATGGCATATATCCAATAGCTGAAGAATCGGAAAAACAAAGACCAACAGGGAACCAGGCTAGCGAATCTAAATGTTGAAACTCAAAAGAAGAAGAATACTCCCTTATCTGGGCACTGCGGACATCATAACTGATTAATTTTGGTAAGAATAACAATTCCAAGCATTTGATTTCTCATTATAATTCTAGTGGGCATTATAATTGAGAATTTAATTTTTTGCCAATGCTTGAATGAGCTCGAACGCATACTTTTTGGATGCAATTATTAATCTCCAAAAGCACTAATTATATTTGCCGAAAGTAATCCCACGTATTAGGATATAATGACGCACCTTCTCGGAACCTTTCATTTTACGTGTGGTTGCAAGGTGTCCCTTAAGCGTCCCATCCTCAAAACATCGCCTGGAATGACTTTGTTTCAATAATTCTATTGTCGATAAAAGTATGGTCAAGTTTGCGTTCTAAATAAGGCACTACCACCGTATATTAATGTTGACAGAAATTATTTACTAACTGTCGATAGAAGCCAGGCTGCATTCTTGATTGTTTTGAAATTCTCCAAGGCTTTCGACACCGTTGAGTTGGATTAGCATAAATCACTATGCTAGACTACTGTATTATGGAATTAGTAACAAAGCTCCAGCATATTTCAAATCATATTCATATGGCAGGCAGCAAATTGTAGTTATTGGAAATAAAATTCCCGGTCAGAAAATGTAATGCCACAAAGTTCAATAATGCTTTTATACGACCAAATTTTCGATCCTACTAATTATCAGTTAGCAAGCAACGCCGGGCTGGCACATCCAGCGATCGGGCGTCTGCCCGATCCAAATATAGGTCGGGATGTCAAAAAAAAGTCAAATACCAAATAAGATCAAGACACAAATTTGGAAATTTCTAAAGTCAACCACCTTCCACGCCATTCTCCTGGACTTACCCGAGTTCCGACGGGCCAACGTAAGGAATGTGTCTTTGTTTGTTTCCTTCATTAGACATCTTAGCGCTTATCGTAAGCCTCTAGCAAGATATAAGGGGTGTTTGGTAGTGCAACTCCTATCATCTTATACCCAACAGCACTGAGGAATGTATCTATCCGGTAGACATTTTTACTGCGAATCCTCGATAAAGGAACGCTGTAGAAAACAAAAAAGGAGTCGACTCGTTAGATCTTCAAATGAGCTTCAGGGTTTTTCGCAACGTATGATACCCCTTCTTCCACGTGTCTTCATACCATCTAACATGCATTCGCGCAGCGATCCCCGAGGTGGAAAAGTGTAGCGGATAAAGAAAGGTTTCACTTTCTCAGATAAGAGTAAGGAGGAGGGAGGTCCCCTTTTGATAGCGTGGCCAATGGTCTAGCACTTTTAGGAGGATAATTACAGACCGCCCGAGGTCATAGTTGTATGTTACAGTTTCAAAAGTTTTGAATTATAAATTGGGAAATCACTTAGGTGTGTTATGAATATTAATATGTTCCTTCATTGGGTCTGCTTGATTGAACAAGGTTAAACAAGGTTTAAAGCGAGAAATAATAGGTAGCTTAGATTGATCGTGTATCTGTGTTCGGTTGTCTTTAGTATGGATGAAAACGCACTGAAATTCCATCTAGAACAAAAGGCGGTAGCGCAGAATAGGAGAAAGAAAAAAACGACTCCAGCATAGCGCTGAAGATTTCTTGAGAGTCTTCGAAGTATTCAGCACAAAACATTGAAGGCTATTACAGATAAACTTGTTGTAAGGGAGTTCCAAAGAACCTCTCACCTATCTGTGAGCTTATTGTGCTATTTACCAGGAATATCAAGTCAATATTATGCATAGCAATAATTGTTGGCCCTCCGAGGATGAAATGATTACGTAAAGATGAAAAACATCTCGTGACAGTTACTGAATATGTAATTCAGTTCTTTTAATATAGAAGACATACGAGCATATCTAATAACTATATTACTCCATAACTCGATGGAAGAAAGCAGTTCTTAACTTCCACTGCCATTAAAAAACTATGATTCAACACTATTGAGATGAAATAACATTGATGAGCGAAAGTTAACTCGAATTAAAACGTAAACAAACAACAACAAAAGACTAAAGACTCAACGAACTGCCAACAGTGGCAACTGTCAACTATTTATAATTTCATACTCAATGCTGTGAGAATAATTGGCGACGTTGCCAACTGACTCTCTTGAAATGACCTCTGATATTTGGTTTAATATATGATCAATTTCGATTAATAGTAATATGCACTGTGGTACTATTATTGTGAAAGAGGGAGGTTGAAACTTCCCAATGCTCAGTTTGTTCATGAATTTGTGTAACGGCAGCATTACCTCGATTTCCTCCCTCGATGATTAGTTTGGTTTTTAAATGAATTCATTACTTCAGAATTTATTTGTGGAAAAACTACTTCGTATAAAAAATGTAAAAGAAATCCCTGCTACTCTTCTCATTGTTCAGAATTTCATGGCATTTTTCCAAAAATTAGTGTTCTCGCTTAATTTTTATAAGGTCACTTGGGTCAATCCACCAAATACGGCTATTCTAAAGAAATGTAATACGAGTTAACTATACTTTTGAAAACCAGGTTCTAAAATAAGAACACGGATTTTTCACCAGAAATGAATAGATTTAGTGGAGACTTTTGAAAATAATTTGCATCTAATTTATAATAAATCATTCATGCTAGGTGTTTTAAGAGACCATTATTTCTTATATATTATTATGTACGTATGAGTATGTAATGTACACATACATGTGAATGTAGACGTTGACATCATATTTGGAGCCTGGGCCGATTCTCACAGCCAGTCCGGCCCTGGGCAAGAGGTCAAATTAAGCCTTAGTAAAATTTACATAATGTGTAAAGCTCACAATCTCAAATTGAATGTGGAAGAATACTAAACAGTATTCTTTGTACTAAATTGGAGACAACAATAAAATTAAGTGAAAGTGTTAGGGCAGATTATGAGGTTCCAAGAACCTCAGTTTGAAGCTGAATTTGCCAATAAGGATATTCATCTAAAGAAAACTGTATGTGTAACTATGATTCTATCTATAGGTACTTAATTATTCAAATGTGGTATATTGCTTCTATTTTGAAGCCATAACAAAAAAATAGTGTACAAAAAATGCATAATGTATGTTGCACGAGGTCAAGAAACAGCGTAGAGTACAGTCCTGAATTTCGCCATGCGTAATTCCAGCAGTATGCACTGTATTGCAGTGGCGGCTCGCCAGGTGAAGCAAGTGAACCACTGATTCACCTTTAGTTTTGTTCAATTACTTCATATCATTCGCGCAAAAATATTTAAAACTTAAAACGACTTTGTTTTGTAGTGAAATTTGAATTTAAATGAAAATGTCTTTTATTGGGACTAGGACATATTATTCTCGAGACATTCCACTGAGTCTAAATATAAGATCAGATCGTATGCTTCCTATACCGCAGGACCGCACTGAATAAACTTTTATTTTAAGAAAGAAACTAAACACATTTTTTGCCACTGACTTCCTCAGGTGCACAAATAGTACTTAAGCTTAAAAAGGTATTACTAGCTATTTTATATACATAAACAGATAATAATCAAGGAGGATGTCTTGAAATGGTTAGAAATTTAGATTGCTTAAAGCTACCTTAAAATCTACCTGATTATTGAGTAAAAAATTTCTGTGCTTATATTTATTAATTTATGAGTATTCTAAGTTATGAAAAAGTGTACTTTTATGTTAGATTTCAAAATTTCGATTAAGTTGTTGGCCCGTCTCTAACAAATGTATGGCATACTGGAAGTCAAGTTTGCTATTCCCATAACACCTAAAATGTTCACCCACTCTATAAGAAAAAGACCTACCAATTTGACCTATATAAAAGTTTGGATCCTCAATTTAACTTGTTGACTCCAGATTTCACTCCTTTTTCTGACTTGTCTTTGTTATTTTACAAATGTTGATCTAGTGTGTTAGTACTTCGAAAACAAATAATTAAATTCACGTTTCATATCATTTGAGATTTTACCAAAGTATTTGATGCTTCTATAGTTTTTCGATTTTCTTCTCATTTAAAGGAAAATTTTCTTTAATAGAAATATAGTATTGGTTCTTTTCCAACGTATTCTCGAAACTATTGTTAATTGAAATCTGTTTCTATAATATTCAGTTCCTTTTCTAAATTTTGGACTGATATTGGAGTTGACACGAGTCTGTGGACCATACTATGAAATACTGCTAGCTTGTGACAAATTGGATAGTTAGATTAAGTTTATTTGGGAATTTTTCCACTGTGTATTATTTAGTGTAGTGCTCATTTGTATTATAATAAACATCAGTTTAATCTTAAAAATGAAAATCTTTACATAACACAAGAAATAACGGAACGACAACCGTCGTTTAATTAGATTTAAATACTGCTCCTTTTTTGCTGTGTCCCTTGACAGCATGGCAAGTGATGGTAGCCGTTCGTCAGACGTTGTAGACCTTAACCATGCCTTTATTATTCGCAATTTCCAAATTTACAGGGTAAAGTAAAGTCCTTAAGATAATATCACAAATAAAGTTTTATCATAAGAATAATAGACAATACGACATAGTTCGCCTCCACACAGGGGCTTCTTCAGTTGAATACGTGGTACTTAAACTAACAAAAGTATTACTACCTACATACATAAAGAGGGCTGACTTAATGATTACGAATTCAGATTGCTTACAGCTAACGTAATGATTAATTGATTACAATAGTACAGGTAGGTTGTTTTCCTTTATTTTCATAATAAAATTTACTTGGGAATTATTCAGTGTAGAGTTCATTTGTAAAATAATGGTTTTCCAACAGGTATATATCAGTTCAATCTTGAAAATTTTAAGATAACTTAACTCCTACGATTTGAATATAATATTATATTCATGCAATGAATATATCGATAGACGTCAAATATCTCTTTATAAGGGTTTTGTCGATTTGAAATATTAATAACTAGCGACCCGCCCCGGCTTCACATGGGTGCAATGCTGATAAATTCAAAGTGCTATAGGGAGAACCGCGGCCTCCGACGCGCTATTTATAGGCACGCTCCCGCCCGGCCGGCCGGTACCGCCGCAAACGCTACGTCCCGCAATTTTTAAATCTGTAATATCTTCGAAAATATTCATTTAAATCATATGCTGTAAAGGGTCATATAGATCTATATTAAATCAACAATGTATTTAAGGTACTTCATTGGATAAGGATTAATGCTGTATTGGTTAAAATCGCTTCGAAAATTAACCATTATTTGTCGTAAAAAGTAAATGACAAAAAAATGGTATTGTGGGATAACCATAAGAGATAGACATTTACCATCGCGGAGTCTTATGTAGACCTTTTCAATGTGTACAATACTTGGTACGTTATTTTGATATATCTCGTAGGGTTCAGCCTGCGTTTGCAATGTAAGCGGAAAAAATGTAATTATTTACGACATCACATTAGAAACCTCAAAAATAACAGTATTTCTCCACTATTTGATGGATGTTATTATACATATAAACCTTCCTCTTCAATCACTCTATCTATTTTAAAAAAACGCATCAAAATCCGTTGCGTAGTTTTAAAGATTTAAGCATACATAGGGATATAGGGACAGAGAAAGCGACTTTGTTTTATACTATGTAGTGATGATTTTAAACGTGATTCATTTTAGAGCGTGAGTTCAGAAACCTATCGTCTTCGCCACTTTTGATGCGATATTTGATTTTTGTATTGATCAGATGGATCTGCTATATTTAACATCACATATTAGTGAGGTACGTTTCATTGCATATGTAGAAAACAAGTAAGTTCTCCTGAATATCTGATTGGTCAACGTTAATTGTGATATATTGCATAAAACGACTTGATGATGGGTGATATTTATATACACTGTCATAAACAAAATCAACCCTATGTGAAACAACTTTCCTCACTTTATTGAATAAAGCTATGAACATCTTATTTTAACAGTACCTACGTTGATAATTCTTGTCTATGATCGTTCCATCATGTACCACCTTCATCTGACACAAAATAAGCTAAGTATATCGTGTTGCTATTACTTTACTTTTACTAGTTCTGATTTACTTATAGATAAGTTATTGACAATGTAATTCAAGCGGTGAAGGACAAATCGTTCGCAAATCGTTTAACAATGCAATGAAACTTGAATTACCCAAGTATTGGAAACTTGTTTATATTCCTTAACATGTTATAAAATTACATCCATATTGAAAATATTCCTAAAGTATACCTTTCATCTTGATCTACATAAGTTTTCGAGGTGGGATTATAACTGTAACAGCAACACGATCTACTTAGCTTATTTTGTGTCAGATGAAGTTGCAACATGATGGAACGAGCACAGACCAGAATAATTATCAACGTATTGGTAAAATTCGAAAATATTCATAGCTTTATTCAATAAAGTGAGGAAATTTGTTTCACATTCGGTTAATTTTGTTTATGACAGTGTATATAAATATACGACATCATCAAGTCGTATTATGCAATATATTAAAATAAAATTAAATGGAGAATTAAAGAACCACAGAATGTACAGTTAAAGTTTTATACACAATGGATACCCCAATGAACAATTTTTATTTCTCTCACTATACGTTGTTTATAGTGTAAGTGAAGTATTATAATCGACCCAAATAAATGTCCCGGATATTCGTGGATATATCCGTTTTGAACATTTCTGAATCGATCTAGATCATTTTTGAAATGATGTCTGTGTGTGTGCGTATGTGCGTTACCTACTGTAGATACGAATGCGTCGTTCCTATTGGTCGTATGACTCTGAAATTCTGCAGATCGCCTTAAAATGGTGAAAATAGGAACTGCGTTGTTTTTTGGGCGCCGTGACCACGTTACGAGTGATATTTCTGACATCCATCTTCATTTTTTCAAATGGAATTATGGTATTTTTTGATCCATATGGACAACCGTGTTTCTCTGGTTATAAATATATCACACGTATATATTTAAACTGTGGAAATGTCGGAAATTCTGATTTTAAGATCAAGGTGACTTCAGCGATGCGACGTCACGATCTATTTTATGTCTTTATTCTGTTACATTTTGATAGTTCATTTGGCAACAAGTGTCTATATAAAACAAGGTTATATTTTAATGTGAATAATCGCAAAAGTCAACCTAACAGCAGGTGTCAGTATGAAACATAGATTTGTGAAATATATGATGTAGACAATTTGGATCAAAGTTCAATGTAACATATAGTTTAAGTAAGATGCAGTGAACGAAATGAACGAAGGCTTCTCTTGAATCGGGTTATATGGTACCAGGTACGTTTTCGTTTAGCGGCGAAATGGTAAATGCAATCCAGTTGAAATTTTGAAACAAACTAGATATGATGCTCGAAATTTACTGGCATTAGAATTGAAAGATGTACCTTGAGCCATTTCAGTATTTTTGATCAGAGCGGTCCGTCGAAATACTCAACGCTATTCGCTCTGTTTCACGCGTCTTTTTGTGTGCTAACTATCTGGTCGATTGTAGAGAGAAATATTTCGTTGCCGGTCGCATCTGCTGGTGCGGCACACGAGGAATGACTAGCTTGTTCAGTTGAAAGCACCCGACAAAGGGTACTTTTCACTAATTTAATTAAGCGGGCTTATGCGAAAGACGGAGCGAGCAGTAAAATGAACTAATAGAATAAATATAAGAGTTAGATTTTCACCAATTTAATTAAGATGGAATAGCAAACGAAGTCTTTCCTCTTCTCGCCTCACTCACTCCCTCCGTCTTAACCTTTTGGGCATATGTGCAGCATACTAACCGACCTTCTAGTTTAACGTCTTCCATTAGTGGCTTCTAAATAATTTTCACTATATTTTCTGTTCCTACAATCATTTACATTTGACCCACAGGAGTGTGTCCGAAAGCTATTTTGCTAAAAAAAGTGAAGGGAGTCACATGATCAATTGATCAAAACTTTTTCAAAGTTTTATTTAGGACAGAAGCAAAACTTGTAACTACTCACTAAATGAAAGTCTACATGTTCTGACCCTATAAAAAAGATGTTCAGAGCTCATGAAATCCGTGAATATGCATGTGATTGATGAAATTGGACACAACCAAGTAGGAATGATATATGTTTGGCAATTCTAAAATCTAATTTTATTATGTACAAAAGCGTACTACTCTAATGTCTTGATTCAAGCCATAAAAATAATGCCAGCATTATACAAATTCCTGCACTAATTTATTTTATATTAATTAAAATATGTATTGGAATGGATAGTAAATAAATTGTCATTTGTATAATTTTCCGGATCAGTAAACATAAGTGATTAAAGAACATATTTTAATTGCATTTATATATATGGTAATAAACAATAACTGAATAATTCCGAGGTTTTTGAGCTAAGCTATAATAAGTGCCTTACAATATACAGAGTGTTCCAGGTTTTAGTAGCAGAACTTTAACAACTGATAGAAAATTTGATTTTGAGAAAAAAATGTCCTGCTAACATATACTGGGTGTCCCAAAAGTCTGGAAACGGTTGAATATCTCGTAAACAAATCATCGGCTCGCAAAGACAAAAAACACACCTCTTTTTATTTTTAAAGATCAATTTAATGATGCTACTGAAAAACCACCCCCACCCATGTATGGGATGATGAGAGGGGTAGTTTTAAAATTTTAAATGGAAACACCTACTTTTTATTGCATTGTTGCATTCTTCATGAAAAACCGTGTTAGGATGTGCAATCAATCCTTTTTTTCACCCCCTACGTGGGATTGAAAAAGGGGTTGATTGCACATCAAAACATGGTTTTCTTTATGGAAAATGACCAGCGTATGAAAAGTTTTTTTTTTACAAAATTACTAAAACTACCCTTTTTGCACCCCCTTATTGGGGTTGAAAAAAGGGTTGATTGCACATGAAAACACATTTTTCATAGTGAATGCAACACCGTATGAAAACAAATTTTTTTCGCAAAAAATACAAAACTGCCTTTTTTTCACCCCTTAAGTAGGGTTGAAAAAAGGGTTGATTGCACATCCTAACACAGTTTTCCATGAAGAATGCAACAATGCAATAAAAAGTAGGTGTTTCCATTAAAAATTTTAAAACTACCCCTCTCATCACCCTCTACGGGGGTGGGGGTGGTTTTTTAGTAGCATCATTAAATAGATCTTTAAAAATAAAAAGAGGTGTGTTTTTTGTCTTTGCGATCCGATGATTTGTTTACGAGATATTCAACCGTTTCCGTCTTTTGGGACACCCAGTATGCATAGACGCTTAATTTTTGAGATACAGGGTGTTGGAATTGGAAAAAGGTGTTCATTGAAGGTAGAAGATCTAATGTACGACGTTGTGAACTCAATACACCAGAAAATGGAAATCATTTTGAACAGTTTCTTCAAAATTAATACATAAAATTTAGAAAATGGTGTCTTGCTAACTCTTGTTGGTGGACTTACTATAAATTGAAGTACATTGTAGTTATCTGGCTTAAACTTCTTGAAAATAAAAATTTGTTATTCGGCCTTCTTTTGTAATATATCGCTCTAGAGATTAGAAAAGACAGCTTATTTTATTTTTGTCACTCAATGACGCTCTTTAATTTAAGGTTCCTCTTTTTCTATTTTCACCAGATTTTCATGGTGGTAATTATTCACAAAAGTTGAATTTGCCAGGTACAACGAAATATTAAAGACCTTATTTATTTAGATTTAAATTCTGCATCGAAGTTCGTTCCTAAAAAGTAGTCTTTACAGGGTGATAACAATTTTCGGGTCTATTTATTGTTATTAAATACCTAAATCTACGCCACTGGAGGTAATTCCGGTCTCAAATTATGTGCAAATGTGGTAACTTATCTACTCATCCACGGTACCAAATTTCATTGAGACATCTTGATTATCTTCGGAGATGCGAACAAAATTAAGCGTCTGTGCATATATGTTAATGGGAACTTTTTCCTCAGAATCAAATTTGTATATACAGTGTGTTGAAGATAAGGATGTCTATCATGGGGTAATAGATACATTTTTGTTTAAATGGAGAAAAAGTTGCGCGACTAGAGAACCATTCATATGGAAGTATAAAGTTCCCGTTATTATTTTTGATTTTCAAGTAATTTTGATTAAGACCGAATACTTCGATTACCTGTTTTATTCGTTTCCAGTGCCGCCGTCAAAGATGGAACAAAATAAAGAACAATTCTTCAAGGCTACTTGTTATAAGCTTCCTTGTGTTCATGTCAGTTTTATTAACCGACGTTTCGTTGCTTTTCAATACACTTTGTCGAGGTATTTTTAATTTTCATTGGTGTATCACATGTGATGGTTCGATTATGTTTAGCACTCGTCAAGATTCTCTCCAAACATTCAACCGCTGGATCACACCAAATCAGTAAAATTGGGCATCCTAATGCTTAAGAAGAATCGATAGTTAGAGTTGATATTCCTTTAATAATAAATTGTCGGAACAAAAACAAAACATTAACGATAATCCAGGCTATGAACCGGAAAATAAAAAAAAACGTGTAAGTTTGAATCAAAAATTTTTTTTGCATTAGCTTCGGCAGGTTCTCAGGATCGTTCATACACCTGTCAAGTCTTGAATTGTATTTTCTACAAAAAAAAGGTATTTTGGCATTTCGAGTGCACCTAGGGGTTTTTTTGGGTCGCAGAACACGAATCCGAAGCCAGATTTACTTGGAATCCATCGTATAGGGGTGGTAAAATCGACAAAATTAGCCAATTTGCACCCCTAATATGTTATTTTGCAATTCACGTGTTTTTGGCATTTCGGATGCTCCAAGGAGGTTTTTTGGGTCGCTGAACACGAATCCGTAGCCACATTTACTAGCAATCCATCGTAGGGGTGATAAGATCGACGAAATTGGCCAATTTTGCACCCCTTATATGTTATTTTGCAATTTACGTGTTTTTGGCATTTCGAGTGCACCTAGGGTGTTTTTTGGGTCGCTGAATACGAGATATACTTGAAATTCATCGTTGGGGTGATGAAATCGACAAAATTGACCAATTTTGCACCCTTAATATGTTTATTTCGCAATTTACGTGTTTTTGGCATTTCGAATGCACGAAGGAGGTTTTTTGGGTCGCTGAACAAAAATCCGGTGACTGATTTTCAACATCATTCTTCAGCGTTGTTTATGGAGGAATTATTAAGTATATCAACAAAAGCAAGATCATATCTTTTTCATTTCATTCATTTTTTAATGATTTATGGAGGTTTTATACATTTATAGAGGCTCTATAAAATTATTTATCCATTGTCAATGTTAACAATAAAATCTCTACCTTATCAAAGCGGTCTATTCTTTTTCAAACAAAATTATCAGTTGATTCGTTATTATGGTCCCTCTTACAACAATAAGGTTAAAAATAAAAAAAAGTATAGTAATTAAATATTTCTGATTTTTCAAACAATTAGTAATATTCCTAGCCTCTTAATATTAAAAAAGAAGAAAACTCCGAAGTAATTTCAAAATGCAAAAATAATAAAAATTTAGAAGCATGTCAAACTAGCCATTTTTGTAAATTTCCCACTCCTACGATGATATTCAAGTAAATCTGGCTTTGGAATCGTATTCAGCGACTCCAAAAACATCCTAAGTGCACTCGAAATGCCAAAATACCTTTTTGTGTAGAAAATACAATTCAAGACTTGGCATGTTGCAAATTTGGGGGATATTTCGGGCCATTTTCTCCCCCAATGGGTGTAGTTGGGGTTCCCAAGAGGTTTTAAGGTGTATGAATGATTCTGAAGCTAATGAAAAGAAAATTTCTTGATTCCAACTCCATGTTTTTTTTTATTATAGCTAAAATCCCGGTTCACAGCCTGGACTACGAACTAAATTATTTTTACCAGTACGTGAGCTGATCTTGCAAATTCTTGACTTCCGGAAGGATATCATCTCTCAGTATCACAACTCGATGCCGACGTTTCGCCAACCATTACAGGTGGCATCTTCGAGGCAGGCTTGAAGGTTGAACTGAAACTGATTCTTTTGGTTTGGTGCCTCAAGAATAATGTCAAACATCTTACTTTTTTCATTTTAAATTAGTTAAATATGTTAGCTGTCAATTCTACGTTTTCCGCTCATTGTCTTTCTAAGAATTAATATACTTCATGTGTGTGGCCCAAACACAATTCGTCTTCGTGCAATACGCCCCAAAAACCTAACTGTTTGAGGTCTTTAAATATATTTTACTCATTTTCTTTCAATGTTAATTATGCATTTTCATTTCATTGTTATTTTGAAATTACACAACTATACCAGAAATAATATTTGCCATGGTATTTCTTTCGAAGAAATATGAATGTTTCTCGCGATTTACATATATGACAATTTTAAGGTAAGGTAACAATCATATAACTTGATATTTCGATATTATAAATTAAGTTCGATTGTACATTCACACAAATGGACTAATTCGAAAAATCAAGGTCGGCGCCTTCAAATCAGATTTAGGTAATATCCCAGTTCCAATAACTTTCTTTCTGACGAATGCAGGAAGATCGACCTTGATCAACAAATTTCTCCTTCTTTCACTTTCTGTCAAGGTACCCAACCCAGCTAGATTTTGTGTGTCAATGGCATTGCATGGAATGGACACAACGATAACGAAAGTGGTTGTAAAGTTGACTGTAATTATTATTAAATTAACTTTATGTGTATTTAAAGTTACTTATAAATTTGGTTGCACAGGGTTCATGCATGGAAGCGGGTCAACAGGATCTTCTTCAATACTCTCGATTTCGATTTCTATAAGTGCATCTACTACTTTATTTATTTTGATTGAGTTGTTTTCTTTCGATTATTCCTAGAGCTTTTTTTCAATAGTATTACTATTTATTTTGAACAAATCAAACCTCAAAAGCTCTGTTACGATATTCAGATTCGGATCTATCGAGTATTTTATAAAATATGTCACACCAACATTCCTCAGCCAATAAAATGTGTAGTTTTTCTAGCGTCATAATGAGTACCCTGGAGCGAATTATTGAGAAAATTTTTTGACATAATCATAACATAATTTTCTAGCAATTTTATTAAGTCAAACATAACATGATAAATTAAGCTAATTTGGGTTAAAATGAACCTTGCTCAATTCCATTTAAGAACTCTTTTCAGATTTCTTCTTCTTTTTCTTGTACTAGAGGTGAGACATCGGGCGTTTTACTGTAAAGATCCAGGGCCGGAATCAGAGTGGGTGTGGGGGGGGGGGCTGTGCGCACAAGTTTGATGGGGGTAGCTGGTAATATTAAATGCCACAGAATATTTTTACAATACAAAATTATAATATAATTGTAATGTCATTTAAATAAAACTTTTCTGGGAGATATATATATATTATTTATTTGTACATATATTAATTATCGTTACAAAGGTACTTTTCGCACTTTTCTCGTCGATTTGATTTATTAATTATTGCTAATCAAAAGCGGGATATCATTGAGGCTTTTTTGGCTCATTGCCATTCGCAATCTGTTTTTTTAGTAATTTTAATTATGAAAGGGATCTTTCAGCCTTACAGTTAGTGATCATCAGAACAAGATAAATTTTTTTAATTATCTGCACATATTATGTGACCGCCTTTCTCGAGAAAAATAAGTTTTCTTGTTAAGCGGAAAATTTGAAAGGGCTCACCAGCGGGATGGGTAGTCCAGGGTTGTATATTTCCCGTTGAATGTAATCTGAGAGATTGATTCCTCACCAGTAAAACGCAGATGTTTATATATACAGTTTATTAAATGAAATGAGTGATTCTAGAAAACATTTGTACAAAAGAAAATAAATATTTACACCTAGTCTGAATAAACAATAATTTCAATAAATCAATTTAACTAATTAGCTCAAGTATTTGGCATAGTCGAGATAGTTTATAGCAATTAAACAATCGGAAGTTTTAGAATATAATTCAAATGAGAATATCTATTCGCGTGACACAGTTGTTTACCTCGAACAGATGGTCTTCCGTAAAAAAAACTTAAACCCAAGTGATGTACGTTTGGAACGTTGACCCGTAATAAGAAACTAGCAGAAATAATTCAAGAGTTAGTCAGTATCTGCAGCACTGTTAACACAGGTGGCTTTATTTATTTCGAATCGTGGAAAATTAGCGTGTTCGATAATGCTATTCGAGTTCTTCAATAATCGGGTCAATTCCTCAACACAAATAATAAACTATTCGATTTTCGGCACGGGAAGTCAGGAGGCTAGTGATTCATTTTTTTCCACGCAAATAATAAATCAGTAGGGCAGTGATTTATTTTCCTCAACACAAATAATAAATTATTTGGTTTTCGGCACAGTAAGTCTGAAGGCAGTTGGTTTATTTTTCCTCAACACAAATAATAAATTATTTGATTTTCGGTACAGTAAGTCGGAAGGCAGGTGATTCATTTTTCCTCAACACAAATAATAACTTATTTCGGTTTTCGGTACGATATTTACCTTCGGACTTGGTCAAAGTATATGAGTGGATCCTATGGAGCACGGACGAAGTTTATAATGAAAAATAAAAATAAATTCTCGGAAATTAACGGAGTTGAATTAATTAAACGGTCGGTGATAATGTATCTGAATCGTAGTGACGGTCGGACGGCTGATTCTTCAATCCCTTTCCGTTCTTCTTTTATACTGGTTTTTGGGCCAAAAGAAATAACACGTCAGAGGTGGTCTGAGATTCTGGCAGTCAGCGGTAAATTTGATAAGAAATTTCTTATCTGATAGTAGCTTCAACTTTTTTTACATAGGATGCTTAAAACTTTGATGCGTTAGAATCTCAGCCTCGTCGGTGTTATTTCTTTTTCACCAGAGGAGTACATTAATTTATAAGTAACGAGGGCACTTCGTTACAGTCAACTATCTGTATTTCTTTCATAACTCGATCGTTTTGATAAAGCATGCGGAATAATCGATAACGATTAAATTGGTTTATTTTTATCAGTATTTAGTGTCTAATTTTTTTAGCTCAAGTCGACCAAAGATGTTCTTCATGTTAAATAGTCTTTACAATGCTATACGTAGAATTGCAAAACGCGTCATATTTTTAGCCAATATTTGTTGCTATACATATGAGAAAGTATACTCAAGTCATCGGTATTGGCATCATCAATAAGGATTGAAATAGCTTCTTAGAAATGCATCGTATTATCACTAACCGTCGAATGTATTTTGAATTTGCTGTTATTAAATCACAATTTTTTTTCTAGAATTCTCTTGCTGGTACCATTATCAACAACATCAGCAGTTGAACACGACGAGATCATCACCAAACCCGAACCTGGTCAAGAATATGTATATGTTCAGTCAGTAGGTCCTGGAGCACGACCTATTGCTAGAAAGGACAAAGAGGAACATTACTTTGAAACTGCGCACAAGCTGCCTGCATCTTTGACATTCGCTTTGAATTATGACAATTTCGACCATAAAATAGATAATAAACTTAGTAAGATAACTAAAAGAGCAGCCGCTAATCCAGCTCCAGCACCAGCTGGTGCGATTAGATTGGACATAAAAAAGTTATTAGAAAAATATAAAAGTGAACTAGCGAAAAGTACCACTACTCCAACAACGAAAAAACCAACAACAAGCGTGAGATCAAAATCTAGAGGTGGCAACCGTCGTATCAAGAAAGATACATTAGATGCAAATTCTTCTACTAGCCGTATACCCACTTTAACAACAGTAGCACCATCTACCAAATCTAAAGAAGACGATGATGTTGTTCCTAGTGGTAGTGAGAAACAAAGATCTAGGATTCAAATTAAGAAGGGACCAAATGGACAGGAATACGAGTATGAATATGTGTACTATTACTATGACGATGATGATGAAGACGCAAAGGACAAAAAAACACCAAAACAAGAGGTAAGACTCATTGATAACTTTGTGAGAATTTAGTACCTACTTGCTGGGTTAGTTGTTGTGTTTAGTTGTATGAGAATGCCTCTGTAGATGCTATAGGGGTTAATTTGATACCCCCGGAAGTGATATGCACTTGTTTTTGTTATTTTATATTGAATCATTGAGGTCGAAGAATATTTGAAAACTAAAAATTATCCCCTATACAGAGTGATTCATTAATAATTGTACATACGTTAACTGGAGAATTCTGGCTACTACAAGTGGCATAATTGAGGAACATTTCTTTCCTTTCCGAAATTCTACGCCACTAGTCGAAGTATCATTCTAGTTGTATTCTCCAATACTCCGATACTTTCTGCGTAATTAACTTCCATCTTAGCGTTAAAGTCATTAGTTCTCGAGATATTTAAAGTTAAACATAACACTGCATAATTACTTTTATTTCAATATGTATTTATTTGTCATATTATAATTCATGTCAAAGTTTTTGTGACGAGATTGCATTTATTGCATGAATTATGGTTAATAGTTACAACATTTTGTTAACGACACAATATTGTTGTTGTGCATAAATACACATTATATCCGGCTTTTCAAGTTTTGATTAATTATTGACTAGCGGAATTCAACCCTGATAAGTTTTTCGTATTTTACAATAAGCAAAATAATGTGTGACAGTGATATCAACAATTAAACTTGACCAATAATCTCCAGACCCCAAAAAACGATTACCAAAGGAATAAAAAAAAAGAAATACTCTAAATGGATTCCAAAGATGATACTTTCGGTAGCGATTTATCACAGTAAAATAACCTCCAAACCTCAACAATAGTCAAATTGGTAACCAAATAGTTCCATAGAAGAAACGGTCTAAAATGAGTTATTACCAGCCATAGAATAAATAACGTTTGCTACCCGAACGTAAATTAGTAGTAGGCGAGGCGGAAGTGGGAGTTATTCACACACACCCCAGGTATGACCACGGTCGTATACACATATACTATGGTTGACTTGAGTCGCTTACGCGTCGTGAAACTCGTAGTCCCTCGCTCAGCCACCAGCTGGCGCTTGGATCAAGAGGGGGTGAAACGATTTCTTTCCGGAATCGCAAGCACTGTTACTAATGCCCATTTGCACCGTTTAAGCATAGCTTAAAATTGTCGAAATGTTAACTTTGAACTTTTTAAAAGGTCGTGATAGCCCCAAACTGGGTCGAAAACTGTTTTGAATTGGTTAATTTTCGATAAATCGAAAGACGTTCACATGAGGAGCGCGTAGCTCGCAAGTTAGAAAAATGTAAATCTTCGGAACATAGAACGTCTTAACGAGGACTTTTCGCATGCGGTTTTTGCTCCATGTCGTTAGTTTATGAACGGGGCCAACTAAATAGCATAGTCTCGGGCCCAAAATGTCGATTAAATAGGAAAATTCAATTAAAACAGTTTGAGGTATTCTCAGCTGTCAGCTTCTAGCGTCTGACGTGCGATGTACCAAAGGGAATTTTCTAGCTACTAAAATATACTCAGAGCGGGTAAAAGCTAGCGGCCTATAGCCGTAAACACTTTATTACAACTGGCTCCGGCCGCACGGGGCATAAAACGGCCCCGAATTAACAAGATCGACGTAAAAAGTATAAACTCTAACTGACGCGTAGCGAGCTCCTCGAGGCATATGTCAAAATGATTACGTTCGTAGCTAATTACATAGGACGTCTTTCGTTCATGCAATTGTGTTTTTATACAATTCGAACCTTCTAATTTCGATAGGCCACGTGAGAATCCCGGAGCCGGAAGCGCTATCGAGATCTGAACGTTAAAACTTTCGTATAAAATTGTGTTTACAAGTCAACTGACACTTGTCACAGAATACTCTTCATAGAGATCAAGATGATACTCTTACGTGACGCCTTTTATGATTCCCCTATGTGGCGTCTTTTGGTACTACGCGAAATTCGACGCGTAAGGGACTCACTGCTCACCTAGGAAACAACCTCGAGTTTCCAGACCTGTGTATACGACCGTGGGTATGACTCATTCAAACCGGGTTACGTCTATCGTGGTTTTTTGATTTGACGTTTGGAAACTTAAATTTGTGAATATGATCAGCTGTGTAGCATGTGGATGTTCTCAAACAACCAAAAACAAATCTTTTGGTATCACATTCCCTTCATAAGTATCATCTTCCGTCAATTTAATAATAATTTGGTCAATGACAATGAAATGTCACTTAACCGATAGGCGTACTTTCACATTCCATTCAAATCAAAAAAAATCATCAGATAAGATAAGTAAATTATTGAATAGCATGGGCCATTACGTGATGCGGGCAAGCCACTGGACAAAGAAAATATAGATGCGTCATATGCAGCCCTCATTCGAGTCCACCAAGATTATGATGCCCTAGCTCCTTTCTCTCACTATTTATTCTAAGATACCTGGTCGAAAGATGATATTATTTTTATCAGTAACAAGAACAAGTGAATGTCACATCCTGGGGCAACTGTTAAGTTAGCCCCCGAATAACTTTTTTTTGTATGAGGTTTGTCATTTTTTAGTCAATCGAAATCTTCAATTCTGCGCACACCTAGTATTTAAGATGTGTTCAAATCGTAAGAGCTAAGTATTATCTACTTACACTTTTCTAGTACTTTCAGCTAATTAAGAAAACACGTTTCTATTCAATAAGCTTGGATAAGAAGGATTATACACTCTTTTACACGTACACACAACTAGCATGAATTGTTCAAAGAATCTTAATTGATTCTAGTAATGTTTAATTAGTAGAGAGTGATACATTTACTCAATAGAGTGAACATTTTGAATACATACGTACGTTTCTGCAATACTACTAATGAAATTGTTGAAATGTCATGGAATGTAAAAGGTTAATTTGCCGATTGGAATAACAATAAAAAAGCAGTTGAATGCCACGTTATGAAATTGAAATTAAAAATTAAAACACTAGTTGCCATACAAGCTCAACATAGCATAGTGATAAAATACTGTCCTGTGATAGAAGCTTAATTTTTTGTTATCATACTAAGGAACACAGATGTGAAGAAATTCTCTTGGCATTCGAAAAAAGGCTCAAACTCGTAAATCTTAGCAATTTTTTTCTTTGATTCTAAAGTTATTACCAAATTCCTCAACGATCATGGTGCCTCCATCAATCCTGATCGCCACGACACAGGCGGACAGGACACTCAACAATAATGAGAATAAGAAACTATGAATATGCTAATTATTGACAAAGTTGAAGGTTACCGCAACCAAAATTGCATCCATTTGACAGAGAGCATTACAGTTAAATAATGTCCCCTAAAATATTTTAGGAAGACACTATCGCGTGTTGAACCAACATTTGTAACAATATAAAGATTCTTGACCCAGTATGAATTATATATAAAAATTCTCGGGAAATAGGTCACAATAACACTCTGTTTTAAATTTTCGTCTTTACGTGAGACCGAAACGTACGTAAAGACGAAAATTTAAAACAGAGTGTTATTGTGACCTATTTCCCGAGAATTTTATATATAAAACATTTGTAACTACAAAAACTGGGTTTTTGGAGAGGTTAGAAATGTACCGAAAAGAATCATAATTGAAATCTTTATGAAGGATTTATATTAAATTCTTCGAATCAAAACAAGTCAGTACTGAAATAAAAGAATTGATTATCGTTATATTCCGATGTAAATGCAGAAGTCATAAAATATGTGCACAAAGTTGATTGTTCTTTTTGGTATTATTAGATACAATTAGTTCACAAAGTTTGGATATAAAAATGGGAAGAAATATAATAATACGGCAGCCCAAAAATTCCTAAAGTGAAAGAGGGGAACGTAAAAGGTAGAAAAAATTCAGGAAAATGTATGATCAAATTAAAAGTTTTTTTAATAACAACTTTTTTCTCATGTTTTCCGGAAAAACATGAATAACCCTTTCTTTGATATTGTAGCGATTTGAAAATATTTAATTGAATAAATTGCAAAATTCAGACACATACAATGAGGCCTTTTGAACAATTTTTGGTACCTGATTTTTTTTTAATATGCAAATTTTCCGAGTTATACACAGATTTTTGCTAGCCAAAGGTGTCGTTTTTACAAGTGTTTTAATCGTTATACCGAAATAAAAGTCTTATTTTAACCGTCTGTATAACTTCTCACACTTTTATCATTGAAAAATTAAAATTTTCGGAAAAATTTCAGTCTAAAAATTTTTTTTAATACTTGAAAATGGCTTTAATATATAGATTTCATATTTTTTTACAATAATACTTATAAATTAAACTTATTTTACGAATTTTTTGATATTTTTTTATGTACATACGTGTTGTACTTTTGTTTTCTTGAAAAACTGTATGTAACTCGGAAAGTTTGAATGGTAAGAAATTTAAAGAAACAAAAATAGTTTAAAAGTCCTCAATGTATACGTTTGCATTTTTTGAATTTTTTCGATTAAATAATGTGCTACAATGTCAAAGAATGGGCTGGTATTTCATGTTTTTCTGAAAAAACTGTTGTAATCAAAAAAAAAAAACCAGTGACTAACCGGCAGGCCAGTTTGTCCCTGATAGATATTTTTGGTATTTATTGCGATTATCTTAGTTTTTATGTATTTTCCATGTATGTTGACTTTTGATTTGTTTCCTTATTCATGAGTTTCTTTCGCAGAGCTCCTAGATATATGAAGCAAGACTCGTTGTTCTTGGCACCCACATCCAGTTGAATTTGTTTCTTGCCATTATTTTCAGAGCCTAAAAGTATTCCTAAATAAGTTTATACTCATATATGAAAGCATATAATGGTTTCACACAATCTTTAACATACTACTCATTTTTGCTACTGGTATACCTTCTCCAATAATTTGTACTTAAGAAAAGTTCATTGGCGTGCATTCTCGCCTAAAATATAATATGGAACTAAAGTTCGGCCCACATACACCAACTAAAACCTACTTCCTTCTTCGAATCAACAGTATCTATGAGTTTTCCTCGAACGAATTACACCTAAATATTTGGTGATGCAATTCTTTAACTAGAAATTTCCTCTTTAAAAGTAGACATACGTTTCCTCAAAGATTATTTGTCAAACAATGTTTTCCTAAAATTCATTAAACAATATACATATAAAAACGGGAGAATAGATAAAATAATTTCCTCCGCCAAACAAAGATGGTTAAAATCAGAAAATTAGTAACAAATATCACAAACTAGAACATTTACAACTTTTAGCTTACAATTTACATTTAAAAATCAGTCTTGAAACAACATCATTCGAATCCTTCTATTCTAAATTACTAAACATAGTTACGGCAAAAACTAATAGAAAAATCAAATCAATCAACATTAAATTTCAAACCTTGTTACTAAAAACCAATAAAGGTATTAATTTTGCAATTGATTTTAAGAAATTACCTATGGAGAATTTAATCAATGATATTGAAAATACGATTTGGTCAGTTAACTTTCAAGATAAATCAGTCATTCGGAACAAATGCAAGAAAATCCTTGAAGATTTAAATAAATCATTAAACCCAATAATTCTAGTGAAATCATAAACGGAGAAAGACTCGCATTACTTAAAAGCAGATAAAGGAAATTCCATTGTTATTATGCACAAAGAAGATTACAATAATTCAGTAAATACCATGCTTAATATAACGGTCCATATCAACAGATTTCCAGAAACCCATCACCTATCTTCGATAATAATTTAAAATATAAAATTAAACTTACGATTCCTAATAAATTTAAAGTTTTGCATATTAAGATGTAACAGTATGTCTCAGCAGTGTTAAAAAATGATATTATATCCACAGTGCGGATTCAAATTACTTATTTTCAATACTTAATTTCTTAAGTAAATTGGATAAGGATAAATTTAACCAATATCTATTACATATTTCTAAGGAATTCACTACGTTTTATGTAAACATCATTCAACATGTAGGTATGTAAGTGGAATATGATATAATTTATTTAAATAAACAACCTATACTTTCACTAGGTACTTGTCACAGTATATGATTGCAGTTTTTCACTTTCGAGCTGTTGAAATTTGTTACTGATCAAAATAAAACATTATTCTATTTCGCCTATAAAATATTTTAACACACTGATTTGTTCGTCGTTGTTAAATAGAAACTAAAAGTTGTAAATGAACTTGCAATAGCTTCTTTAAGAGAGATTGAAATAGGTGTTTGTGTTCAAAATCTATCATTGCGATTATGCTGATGGAGTGATTTCATTAATGGTAATATCCGAATTCAACCCTGTAAGAAGTTGAAGAAACGTATTTCCCAGTCAAAACACAACATTATTCTTCACGATACATATTGACTATATGAATAAAAAGCAAGTGACCTTAAATACAATAAGTTACCCTAAGAAATCTGTAGATATTCTAATTCTTCTAGAAAAGGATCACAATATATCTGGGTATAGATTAAAAATATCCTAGTGGAATACTCAGTTGCTGTATATAGAAAGTGTGCAACAAATTTCGCATCTTTTCTCTTTGAAATTTAAAACTTTCGATAAATCTGTCAGATGGTTACTGCGAAACTAATGAAATATAACAGTTGCTATTCGTACCTTCAATTCAGCCTTCCGGCAATATTAAGTCATACAGTTGTGAAATTATATATCTCAAATAAGTTTGAATCCACTACGAATAAACGTTTTCAGATTTGATATTTCGAGTGGAAATTATATCCATTATTGCTTTGTTGTTGGCTGCTGCGGCTATATCAAATGTTATTTAGGTTTCAAAAATATTACAAAAACTGTGAAGAAAAATATTATTTACCATTTCATATAAAACACATTCATTTCAATGAAATATGAGAAGTAATTTTCTTCAATATTTTGATGGTTTAACAACAGTCGCTATTGTGATCTTGCAAATTCACAACTAAAGATAATATAATAACATTTGCGAACATAATTATCGTTGATTGAATGTTGTTTATCATGTCCCGATAGCTCATACCATTGACAGTAACAATACAAATGCTATGATGGAAACACCATCACCTTAAAAAAGTGCCGGCAAATGGTTCCTGAAGCTTTAATACACATTAGACAGTGCATAATTGTGGATGTATTTTCTTGAACACCATTTGGATTTTTATTACACCGAATTTGACAACTATGGCGACTCAAAATACCAACCAAATGAAAATGAGTTTCAATGCTGAATACGAGATTTTTTGCATAAATATTTGCACCCCCTTTCGATTAACCTAGAAAATTTTCTTACATAATGAAGGAACACTGCTTAATCAATTGATGTTGCATAAGAGTAAAACATACGTTGGATAATACCCTCCATTGTATCTATGGAGCTAGTTATTAACTTTCACGATCATACTCACCCATAACTTAATCATAATTCATCATCATTAGATGCTTCCAAACCGCCACTTATCATTATCTCGTTTTACCATTAACATGTGCATATTGCAATGGGATGGATTACTAATAATAATAATAACATATCAGATAACAAATGCTCACGATGGTCCAGTTCGCAACCAGCTCCCCACTCAAAATAAACCTAAATCGCGTGGATCTGGCACAACGGAGAAAGCAAGTATCAACCTGGAACGCAATGAAGTTATACCTAAGAGTACTGCAGCCCCTATTAGGTCCCGTGGACGTCAGATAACTGGGGAAGAAGAAAATGTAGGAGAAGAACGATTGCCAGCCAACACCAGATTTCCACCAAGAAGTCGCAACTTAAACACTTCACCTGCGTCAGAAGAAGTAACAGAGAAAGCAAAGAGTACCCACGCATCACATATTAGGCGTAGACCAAGTAACCACGTAGAAACCTCTTCGCCCGAAACAGATAATGTATCTGATGAAACACAGGTTTGTACATTGGTCCAGGTATAATTGGTTACCAACCTAATATTCATCCCTAATACATTGCATTGATATAATTACATAAATGTTTAGGTGGTTTAGATTTAAGATTGTAGTTCCAAAATACTCGATTAAGAATTTGGTGTGGTTAACGTATACGGTCATGGTCAAAATAATTTGTCACTTGTTAACAATTCGATTTTGTAATCATGCTTCATCACTCGTTCACAAGAAGCAAAAACAAGCAGCCATGGTAAAAAAGTTTGTTAAATGTATTTTGACAGTTCAACATTGGTTGTTCTTTTACACTTTATGAATTTCTGTTAGTTTTTCAATAAATAGTTTAGTTAATGAAGAGTAGGCTGATAAAATTTATGGTTATGAATATTGGGATGGGCTGATAGAGGTGTCTGTTGTGAAAACAATTTAAGAGATCAAAATAGACGCCAACCTTTTCGTTGTTTTTTCTCAATAGATTTCGATGGCTTCATAAGAATGGCACCCTGTTCAAAATCTGTTACTGTTACTCAAGGAATTGCCATTATCGATCTAGTGGTGTAGATGAACCGGAACCAGAACAATTTCTGCACATTAACAATTGACTGTTAACTTTGTTTGGAAATCGAATAATTTGGAACCTTTATAAATATCAAAGCATTCATCATTTTCAGCTCGGCGACGAAGTACAAAGAATTGAATTTTGTCATTAGCTGCTGCTGCATCAACAAGATCTTATCTTCATTAGTAAAACTTTATGATCCGATGAATTTATGTTTATAAAGGATGAGATTAATAATATTCGTAAGAAGCATGTATGGTCCTTAGAAAATCTACAAGTAGTTAGAACTAGAGATTTGCAATCAAGATTATTTTGCTTCATCGTATAACTGCTTATTTATACCTAGGATTTCTAGAAAATCAAGATGAAAATTTTTTGGATCATATTCCTATACAATGTTGTATCAGCATGACGTTGAAATAAATGTAGTAACAATTTCAAAAAAGATGGAACAGAAGACGCGGTTCAATTTAGCTGCCTGCTAGGTGTCCTGACCAGAATCCGCTTGACTTGAATCTATGGAGCCCTTAGAACATTAATTAATGCTGAACAAATTATTATTATTGAACAATGGAAGGAAGAATTTCCAGTTCTAATCAACAAATTGAAGATGAAGTAAATTTTGCAGAAGTTTACAGTTCACTTGTTTTGCGTTGCCAGGCCTGCATCAACGTACGACGTGGCATTTCTGAACATTTACAATTTACCGTTACAAAGTTTTGAATGAAATAGAGAATTTGTTGCTATATTTTTGTTTGAAAAAATATGTAGGCAACGAAGCCCGATATGACAAAAAGTTGTTCCTCGTTTTGTGCTTAGATTTCGATTTTACATAAGACAGTTTGGTTCTCTAGTAACCGAAAACCGAGTATAATAACTGAAGGAGAAAAAAGGTTCCTTTCGTGAGCAAAATATTTCGCTACAGTGAACTATTATTATTTTCGGATAATCTCCTAGATATTCTCAAGAATACAAGCGTTTGAAGAATTGACGTATCAGGTGAACACTCGATAACTGTAAGCCGCTGGATGTTTGCTTCTAGGACCATATACAGATCATAGATAACTTTAATTCCGATTAAAAAAAAAGGGACGACATGAATAAAATTAATTTACAATGATCGAGAATATCTTTAAAAATCTTCATTGTCTGTTCTTTCTCATGGATTAGTCGTTGCCGAAGTTGGGAAATTTTGATCAGGCATCGACAATCTTCATTCATTCCAAACTAGAAAATATATCTGATTTACAAGGTTCACAATTATGTCAACGATTGGATTATTTGGTACACAATCAAGTATCAAGTTTGAAATATCACGAACACATTTCGATAGATCAATACATTTCTAAACTGAATTTGGTATCAAGCTGACACATAAATTAAGGTCAGCTGATGGATCATTTGATCCCAGCTTAAGACAAGTTGACCGAGCCTGGCACCAAAGCCTTCTTGGGAAACTTCCGTCATATGGTTAGCCCCCTCAACCTTGTCGCTTACTATCGAGTTTTCTCTCAGATAGATCACTTCATTTGGTGGTTGACGGAGTATTCTCGCGATACTATGGCTATGAACGCTGGTGTTCCACACAGATATCTGTCTTGACACCAGCTTTGTTTCTGCTCCATAACACGATCTGTTGAAAGTGACCACCTGTTCCGTCCACAGCTTTACAGATGATGGTACACTTCATACCGCTTTCTCATCTAGAGCCCCTATACCATCCAATAAAGCCAGAGAATCAAGACAGAGACAGGTTAGCGCAATTAATCCCACAATCCCTAATATGATGTCAGGTACAACTTCATATGAAATCTTCCATATCCATGCTTGGGATCACCACCAACAGCACCCTCTCATGTGACGATCATGTGAGGTCCATTCCGCTTCAAAAAATTTCGTTTTCTATTCCATGCCAAGAGCTTTACATCCCAACAGCTTCTCATTATATTCAAAGCACAGATTCGACCTGTCCTAGAGTAATGTTCACATGTTTGGAGTTGGACTCCCAAACATACGCTGAAGCTCTTGGATACTATCCAGGAGAGAGCTATTCATCTAATTGATGATGTCACACTTGCGAGTTCATCAACCTCTCTAGAACATCGTAGGAAGGTGAGAGATTTCTCCCTTTTCTATAGATATTTCCATGGTCAGTGTTCATCAGAAATCTCGTATGTTGATCCACCACGAGAGATTCTAGATAGGCGGACTAGACGAGCTAAAACTAGTTATCCCTTCATTGTCAAATTCGAGACCTGCCAGACTTAATTTTTCTATCGAACAGCGAAGTTGTAGAACTCTTTGCCTAGTGAGGTCTTTCCCTATGCCTATAACCTCCAAATCTTCAAGAAAAATTCAACACCTATTTCCTCTCCCAACATTCCACCGCTGGCTCACATGATGTTCCTCGAACATTATATGTTATCCTCTCGTGTAGTCAAAGTATTAAAAAAAGCATCCAAAGCAAAAACTAAATGCACAACTGTTGATTGTTGTTTCGCACGTTCACAACCAATGTGGCAACATCCTCTAGTAGAAATAAGAAAAAACACCTGTTTTTAGTAGCTCAAATAATAATAATTTGATTCTTACAATGATACTCCACCAACAAGTACGAGTTCCCTTGATACCTACTCATCTTGGAACTTCTTGGATTCAAATTCATTAGAAAAAGATCATTCTCCTGAAGAATCGGCAACAAAATTTACATAATCAAATATATAAGAGAATGATTTTCAGGTTCTCTGATTAAAACTAATCTTCTATTCATTCTTCTCTATTTTTAGCTTCTTGGGTATATATATTATAATCTTGCTTCTTCCTTTTCCTTTTATTTACTGGTGTGTAGACGAACGAATAATTATTCCGAACTTTCAAACTACGTTGCTTAATAGTTATTACTAATTTCATAATATTGATTCCAAACTTCCTGTTCCCTTCAAGTATATGTTGCGTATATCTTTCTCCAAAATCCTTCACCCACCAAAAATACTTTTTCAGTTACCAAATTTCGTTAAATAAATTAATTAAATCTACCTATTATGATCTTGGGAATATTGCATGGCAAATGAAGTTGGAAAAAATGTTGAACTGTAAATCAAAGTGGGTGTATGATTTAAAATTATGATTACAGGGCACACGAGGTCGCACCAGAGCCAACGTAAAACGTCCTTCATTGGATTTGGTTGATAATGAATCGTTCAATACTCATTCAAACAGTCCAGGACTAGAGTCTCAAGGAGGACCCTCTTTCCCTTCTGATTTACCAGCTGGACCTGTACGATTTTTGGGAGCCACTCCCAACGAAAGCATCGACTTACCTGTAAATAAATTCGTATTTTCTTTAATTTGGTTTGACTGTTCAGTATTATAACAGTGTATGAACACAACTATAAGATGCTATCTTGTAGCTTTTTTTAATCTTCTGGTATACATTTTCCATAATCTCAAAAACCGAAGTGTCATCATTCTTGTAGTTATTTAAATGGCACATCAATTTCATTTTATATAATATAGATATTGAATTATGATTTCTTTCAAAAATAATATCCGATAGTTGAATATTCGGAATTTATTTCAGTGAATATGGCAGAATTTTATTTTAATTTTAAATAAGTAATTTATTTTTGGAAACAGTAGGTACCTACTATTAATTATATGTAAATTATTGGGAAATAGGTCACATTAACAAATATGTCCACTATGTTTTCGTTTTTACGGATGTTTCGATTTCAATAGTACCATCATTAGAAGACGTTTGAAAACTAATTCACATCAACTAAAGTACTTATGGCCACCCATTCTTTATATATCGCTATATAAGCAATTTAATTTATTTACCGATGGGTTTGCTTATCTTTAGGTATCAACGGTTTTAGATTTGGAAAATAAATATTAACAAACACAGTTAATAGGTTTATGTCCAACATTTATGACATATTTTTTTTAATATTTCTTGATTTTCTCTGACGTCTCCGGAATGTATGGTAATGTTATAAAATTATCTTTATTACCGTTTATATAATTTTATTATTCTTTAATGATGGGGTGACAATTTCTTAGGGTACCTATTATCAAAAAATTCATTCAGTAACTGTGAACGAATGGGTGGAGGTAGATCGTTGTTATCCCTTTTAGTACGAAATGAATAAATAATAATAAAAAAAATTTCACCTAAAAATAATTCTGTTAAACTTTTCTGAGCGGAAAATAAAGAAAATATTACTTATACTTCTCAATAATAATGTTAAATCAATCTAAAAATAATTTCGAAATAATGACAGAGCTGAAAACTAAATTGTAAAAAATGAAAGGAAAGTTCTAAATTAAACCAAATGCTCAAAATGACCTTCGTTAGCAAGACAATAACCCTTGGTTCATTGTGAAATGTCGTGCCACTAATCGCACCCAAAAAATTCAATATTTATATGCGGATTAGAAAAATTACAGATTTCGAAAATCTGTAAATTTCTGACTAGCAGAGGAATTAAAGAATGCAAGTCAAGTTCATAACATCTGTTGACTGATAAACATTTTCTCAACAACTATGTTTTTCAAATCATGCTTTAATATGATCGCTGCACTGGAAATCGAGTCGGGATCACCAATACAGTAATAATATACTTGTTGCTTTTATTAAATTTGCTTTTATTTCTCGTTGATTATAATTTTTTGTTCTTATTGGTTCGAAATGTTATTAAAATTCAATGTAAAATATAAATAGCGATAAACTGTAATAAATATGAATCAATTCAAATTATAAAAATCAATAAATTGTTTGTGTTGTCAATACAATGATTTCACAGTTCACCAAGAGAAGGATATAAAACAATCTAGATCATAATAACAAAGTATAAAGCAATAAAAAGATAACAATAAAAGAAAACAGTAAACACTATATATACACACGTCTCGCTATCAATAATAGCCATTGTTCCTTCATTATAAGAGCTTTCCCCTCTGTCGTTATCCAGTCAAATCTTGCATCAAATACTTTGAAAATTAAAATCTTTATGAGAGTAGAAGTAACTAGAAACTACAACATAAATTAGTTTCGAGTATAAAGTATGTAACATGTAAATGATATTTTCTAGGAAGTGCTACCTCCCAAAGTTGAACAATCAACTTCATCACCAACATATTCAGATATACCAGAAGAAGTTTCTCTTCGACAGCAACAACCTACGATCGAATCGAACGATGGCACAAATGCTATGGACAAAGCCGCCTTGGATCTATATGCTATACTTCAAAGTACTCAAAGACTGCCCGATCAAGATGACAATCGTACAGAAGATGATAATAACACGTTTTCCACAAATGAAGTAGATCCAACCACAAGCCAGATTGGAACCGATGCTCATTCATCTCAGCCAGATAGTACCACAACCACAACTACAACGACTACTACCACAACTACAACAACTACCACCACTACACCTGCCCCGACAACAACTACAACCACTGAAGCACCTAGTACTGAAGGTTCTCTTTTTGGTAGAGGTCGCTATAGGGGTAGGGTCGGTGCCAACAGAAAATCTACACCTGCAGGATCAGCAGAAACATCTGCAACTGAAAGTAGCAAACCCAAAAGTAAATTCGCTAGACCAAGTTTTGGAAGTAGACCTCGCAATGGACCCAGAAGCACAACATCGAGTTCAGTAGAAGAACAAGCTACTAAAGAGCACAGTAAACCAAGTGGAAATGCAAGGGTTAGTGGAACTGGCTATTCATGTTATCAGATGTTAAAACAACTGAACGCAATAATATGTAAATCTCCAAAATGACAAGTTTGATACAGTTTTTGATTTCACTGAAGTTATCTCGATTATTTACACTTTCTGTTTCCATGTAGAAGTTTGATTTGTCCCATTATGTATGTATCTTCAGCTATCTACAAAAATATTATCTTTAGAAACTTCAGTATCGTGTCCTAAATAACACATTTTCTGACCCAGCTAATCATAATTTAATTGTCGATCAATTTTCGTCGATGGCCATGGTATATGTAAAAATTTGGTATAGTTCTAGTTTTAGTCTCACATACATGATATCCAGAGGCACGAGGAACCTCCATAGCTCCGTTGCTATTTAAGATCTCGACCAGCGTTTTCTTTCAACTGTGACTACGAACATTCTGTACAATTTAAAGTTCTCATCATTATTTTCAGAATGTCCATATACAGCCCTCCTATATTTTAGAATCATTGGAAAGCTCTTTCCATTCTGCAGGGCATTTTTTAAGTAATACGAACGTGGCCAAATGGCCACGTAGTAATCATAATCTGGCCACAACCAATTTTCGAAAATGCGTGAACAACACCCAACTGATATAATGTCAGAAATTTTCTGAACATACATGATTTCCCCAAAATGTCAAAAAATATATAACTTGCTAATTCTAATGAAGTTTTTCGGTGCTAATCGAAGAAATTTATCAACGAATGAATGACAGTTCATCAAATATACTGTCAATGAGGATTTATATGGAAAAAAACATACTCACGACTTCCGTTAGATATATAAATTTAATAAATTCTGCACGTGCTCGAGGATTTTGGTCAGCATATAATTAAGAATTTTTGGGCAAGTATATAATAAGTTGGATATGAAAAATAACTATTTCTGAGATTACTTTTTTATTGCAAATGTTTTGGTATGAATGAGTCACAACCCGTCGATACACAATTCGTCTATTGAATAGATATGATTATAACATCACAAACCGCCATCTTTACGAAAAAACTTCCGAACGAAATCCCTGTCGGAGTACAAGGTGAGATCAGGTCAGTGGCGGATCCAGGGGTGGGTCACGGGGGTCATGACCCCCCCCCCCTAATGATGAAAAAAAAAATTTTGGACAATAAACTGATATGGTAAACGACAAAAAATTGTAAAGTCAGCACTACATCTGTGAGCCAATTTATTTTGAATATAACAAGGATTTTAATTTAAACAATATCGTATGTGATTAAGACAAGCTTTTGTCAATTTTAATGTATGCATGTCTGAGAGTGACCCCCCCAAAACAAAAGTCTGGATCCGCGTCTGGATCAGGTTCTCGGTAACGCCTCTCTTTCTTGCGAAGGAACTCTGCTACAGCTGGCCTCGGATCATATAAAGCTGTACCTACTCCATTCAGTGCCACAAACATTCTCGAGTTCATGGTCTCATCTGAAGTTGACAGTCGGTGGTTTGATTTAATTTGATTATAATGAGAAATCACTTTCTCAACAATCATGGAGTGAGGTGAAGTGACCAGTAAAGAGCACAACAGTTTCTGCAAAATCCCACATGTCACTGGTATCAGTCGAAGCAGCTTATGCGACATTTTTGCACCTTCGGTGGGGGGGGGGGGTTTGAGGATATATTTTTCTTTTGGCCACCTAGTGAAAAATCCTTAAAAAATGCCCTGCCATTCTGTTCAAAATGGGTTTGATGTAAATCATCGAATTATGAACCGTTTAAATTATATGGCCTAAAAAAGCGTGAAAAAGCGCCTCATTTCAAAATTCATCAAGACTTTTCTGTTGGAAATAAACCAGGGATTAAAGTATCCAGTGTTTTTCTATGTTCTGAGTTTTCATTCGAGTACTCATTAATCGACCACTTCAAATTACCGTATACAGGAGTGTCCAAATGTACCTTGTATCTTTTTATATCATTGAATAGCATTTTTGCCACGCTTCTCAACGATATACGGTTTGTATAGTCTATTTTGAAAAGCTGATGAGATCTTATTAGAAAACGTCCGTTTTTTACATGTTGTTTTTTGTTATAATTTGAGTAGTCTGCTATCTGACAACAATTACCAACGAATTTAAATCATCGCATTTTTAAATAATCAGTATGGAAAATGAGAAACGACTAATAATTAAAGTAGGTACTGTCAATAAATTTAACACATTTGGCATTCCTACATTAAAAACGTATTGTTTCTAACAACTTTCTAATCATTTCACCAGCGAAGATTTAATAAACATAATGTATTTGCAATGGTGAGGCAGAAGCAAGAAGCAAGTCGAATTTATCCCCCATTTCAAGAATTCTGAGAATTGATACTTTGGAAAACTGACAGAAAGGTTCAAGCAATTGGAGGAGTATGTTCCGCTAGTAAAGAACTTCTTGGTGGTCGAGTTAATGATGAAGATGGTATACAAGTTAATCAAAATTCAAGAAAATGCAAAAATAAGCAGCATGCAGATTAGTGCAGAAAGTGTACTGTGAATCAGATTATATTAAACCACCACTCATACAATTTGGAAGTACGTCAAGAGTTCTATGGCGAAGTTTTTCAAAATAGAGTGAATTTTTCAAAATGGCAGTATTTTCCACACGTTACTTTAAAATGTTATGATACTTGTTTCTACAGCCTACTTAAATTATTTTTTAGTCGAAAAACAATTTTTTTAATAGGATTTCATAAGTTTCTCAAAATAGTCTGCACAAACCATCGTTGCAGAGCTTATCAAAAAATCGATTTAATGGTACAAAAAGATACAAGATGTTCCAGTTGAAAAAACTGAGCTTTTCACTGTTTTGCGTTTGGACACACCTTGAATACGGTATTCGAAGTGGTTGTTAAATAAGCACTCGAACAATTATTTAGGACATTTTAAAGCTCTGGATACTTTAATCCCCGTTTTATTCCCTACATCTAAACGGCTCATAATCCCATTTTGAACAGAATCATAAAGGCTTTCTAACGATGCTGAAATATAGGGGGTTTGGATTTGATTTGGTGCGCCAACCTGTATAACGACACTCCGTAAATGATAATAATATTCGTAGACACCGTTGAAAAAAAAACACAATCGATATCTCAAATAGCAACGAAGTTATGGAGATTCCTCGTACCCCTAGTAGTCCAGGCAACGAACCAGAAAATTAAAAAAAAATATTGTAGGCTAGAATTTCAAAATTTTTTTGCATTTTGTTCCTAATACCCCTTATATTATTCATGACTATCAAGACCGCGGGGGTCGACCTATCTACCCCCTCAAAACGGGGTTTCAACCGCTCAGCGGAGCATTCTTATAAAAACAGTCCAAAATTTATGAATTAAGAGCCGAAAATGACACCTAGTATGTTTTTTGGGTCGCTGATCACGATTCCGCAGTTAGTTTTCTCGGAAAACTCCCTCCAGATGGGAAATTTGGAAAATTTATATATAATATATAATTTATAATTTTGTTGCAAAAATGACGTCTAGTAGGTTTTTTGGGTCGCTGATCATGATTCCGCTGTTATTTTTTCCAAAAAACTCTCTCCAGATGGAAAATTCGGGAAATTTGAGATTTTCCTGAGACGGTTGTAAATAATAAAGTATAATTTTGTTGCAAAAATGACGTATGGTATGTTTTTTGGGTCGCTGATCACGATTCCGCTGTTATTGTTCCCAAAAAACTCTCTCCACATGGAAAATTTGGGAAATTTGAGATTTTCCTGAGACGTTTGTGAATAATAAAGTATAATTTTGTTGCAAAAATGACCTCTATCACGTTTTTTGGGTTGCTGATCACGATTCCGCAGTTAGTTTTCTCGGAAAACTCCCCCCAGATGGGAAATTTGGAAAATTTATATATAATATATAATTTTGTTGCAAACATGACGTCTAGTAGGTTTTTTGGGTCGCTGATCACAATTCCGCTGTTATTTTTCCAAGAAAACTCTCCAGATAGAAAATTCGGGAAATTTGAGATTTTCCTGAGACGGTTATGAATAATAAAGTATAATTTTGTTGCAAAAATGACTGGAGGTCATGATTAGAGGTCATTTTTGCAACAAAATTATACTTTATTATTCATAACCGTCTCGGGAAAATCTCAAATTTCTCGAATTTTCCATCTGGAGAGACTTTTTTGGGAAAAATTACAGCGGAATCGTGATCAGCGACTCAAAAAACCTACTAGAGGTAATTTTTGCAACAAAATTATACTTTATTATTCGCAAACGTCTCAGAAAAATCTCAAATTTCCCGAATTTTCCATCTGGAGACTTTTTTGGGAAAAATTACAGCGGAATCGTGATCAGCGACTCAAAAAACCTACTAGAGGTAATTTTTGCAACAAAATTATACTTTATTATTCGCAAACGTCTCAGAAAAATCTCAAATTTCCCGAATTTTCCATCTGGAGAGACTTTTTTGGGAAAAATTACAGCGGAATCGTGATCAGCGACCCAAAAAATCTACTAGAGATCATTTTTGCAACAAAATTATAAGTTATGTATTATATATAAATTTTCCAAATTTCCCATTTGGAGGGAGTTTTCCGAGAAAACTAGCTGCGGAATCGTGATCAGCGACCCAAAAAACATACTAGGTGTCATTTTCGGCTCTTAATTCATTAATTTTGGACTGTTTTTATAAGAATGCTCCTCTGAGGGGTTGAAACCCCGTTTTGAGGGGGTAGGAAGGTCGACTCCCGCGGTCTTGATAGTCATGAATGATCTATGGGGTATCAGGAACAAAATGCAAAAAAAAAAATTGAAATTCTAGCTTACTATATTTTTTTTTATTATGGTCTTTTCCGTGTTTATTGCCTGGACTATAGACACCTGTATTTATGTTATTTTCGAATAATAAAAGAGCTATTCTTTCAATGTTTCACTTTGATTAGCTAGTGCATTATGGCCATTAAACCGTTTTGATATTCCGTTTGTTTTGGTGAGAAAACAGGATCTATTCATGTGAGTATACATAGATTTGCAAATATTATTCGGTAACATTGTAATAAATATTACATAACCTTCACGTTATCTATCAAGCTAGGATTTCTTACAATCTTCTCAAAGAATGGTTTTATGCCTTATTTCGAATTAATAGTTAAGAACAAAACGATGTATTCGCTGAATTTTCATGTAAATCTTCTGGATATTTCCTGGTTCATTAGAGTTGAATATAATGATCTGAAAGATCTATGTACTACCTAAATCTGTCTTCACTGATATTTTTTAAATTCAGGAATCGGTTTCTGAATTTCATGTCCTTCATCCCTCTCGGTAAAGTACTCACATAATTTCTTTGAGTAGCAGACTATACCAACCAAAAATATACGTTTTACTATGCAACTGCGAATCATATCTTCATGTAATTCTACTAACTGAATAATATAAAATAATAACGAAATATTAAATAAAACTACTTTGTTATCAGTGTTATCACTGATATTTAATATATATTAAATATCAGTGATAGTATAACAAAGTAGTTTTATTAATTTTTTCGTTAAAATGATAAACTATCACAAAATAACGGCTTCCACAATTAAATATAAAATAATATTGGAATATTAATAACATTGATAACATTGTGGTGTGAATATTTTTTTCTGAATTAATTTTCATTTGCTCATGTTTTATAGCAGAATACACAGAATCGATCTCGTTTCGGCAATTCGCGAAATCGTGTTCGAACAACTGCCAATCCAGAAGAGGTCAGTGAAGGATCATCTTCATCAACTCAATCTAGTCGTCCGTCTTCAGGTTTGAGACCTAGGCCCACTTTCAATTTACGAGGTCGTGGCCGCTCCACCACCGCAGGTACACCTACTGAGGATACCAGTGACGGTAATGACAACAAGGAGAGCTCATCTGCAGAACACAGTTCAACCACCCAGAGATCAAGGCGTTTGCAACCAGGTGGACACAACGCAATAAGACCTTTGAGACCCGGACCTAGAATCAATCTCGCTAAAGGAAGACCAGGGGCAACAACAGCTCCTCCAGAAACTCCTGCAGCAGAGGAAAACCACGTGACGAGTGAAGATGATGTCCAAAAGACCGAAGATAATAAGGTAAACGTTTGGAACCTAGTAAAACCGATATGGCATTAGTGTTAGAATGTATGTAATAAAGCTCGATACTCAATCAGGAACGTGAAAATGATTTCTTTGCCTGCCTAGAATCTGTTGATCTCTGCAGTTTAACCAAATATGTCACAAGTATTGTATATTCACAAAATGATATAAAAAATTCTTTCTGTCAAACATGTTAATCTGTTCTTTTGTTCCCAGGATGAAGAAGCCTCTCCATCAGAAGCTACACCAGTAGATTCAAATCCAATTCATCGAATACGTAATCGAAACAGGCTTCAAGTTGCATCACCACGTCCGAAAGCAGCAGCTAGTGCAACTGTACAAGTAAGACGTGTAAATCCATTACTTGCAAGAAGACGACTTGGGCAAGCAACGGAAGCTTCTTCTAGTGAAGCAGCGATCGAAGTTTCCGCCACTGAAGCACCAGTAGTTGAAACAGAAGAATCTGAAAATGATATCCCCACTACAAGTTCTACAACTGAGGAACCTAAAGGTCTCAACAAACTTCTGGCTGGAAGGCGAAGATTAATAAGACCATCGCCTGTACATTAAGAAGTCAGTAAGTAGGTACTATCAATGAACAATTTATTTTTATATAGTGATTACTTCAGCGTACCTACCAAGGACTTTGAATAGATAAAATAAACATTTTGGTTTTGTATATAGCTAAGATTATGATATTAAAATGATACCTATCCTAAATGTAATATAAGTTTAACTGAATATATCTATATCTGCATATTGTACAAAACACCAAGTAGGTACTTTATAATTGCAGTGTGTCAAAAAACCAATTGCGATGAATAAAAATTTATGTTATGTAGTAAACTGATTGAAAATCACAATAAACAATTCCATTTTTCTATTGGCTTTTGATTTGTATTTTAATAGAACCAGTGATTGTAGAAAGTAATAATGGAAGAATTACTCAGAAAGTTGATCAATATAGGTAAGATACTTCAAGGTTACTCATCGACTAAGTTGTTTATTCTACTGATGGGTTACTAGAAATTAAAAAGGTTGTCTAGAACCTAGACTAAACCAATTAGCCGCTACAGCATTGGTACTTTATTATAAGTCAACTAAATAAAATCACCCAACTTTGATGGCATATACATTCATCAAAACAAATAGAAGTATAAAACGCTGTGATCAATTGATCATGTAACTTCTACCACTCGTAGGAACCGAAAATATATTGGAAATGATTAAAAACAGATAAATATGTGGAAACACTTTAAATTATACTCTGTCATTACATTGAAGGTTTATTCGAATTGAACAATATTATATGTTTCACAAGGGTCAATACCAGAACCTTTATTGTATTACTAGCGTAAATTCCCGGGGTTCAGCGAGATGGAAAATGTATAGTTATTTCAAAATATCATGTAGAAAGTGACTTTCCGCTTATTTTGAATGTCAAGTATACAAAATTTCATCAATATCGGTACTCATCTGATTGAAGGGGTTGCAAATAGCGAGTTTTTTCGAAATCTCATGTAGACAGTGACTTTCCTCTTGTTTCGAAGCTCAAATGTGCAAAATTTCATCGAAATCGGTACTTTATCTGATTTACCGAGTGTGAAAGATAGATAGGGTAATTTTTTCGAGATCTCATAGATTGTGATTTTCCTCTTGTTTTAGAGGTCAAATGTGCAACATTTGAACAAGATCACTACTTCTTATCTGCTTCAATGGGTAGAAAAAAGGAATTGGTAGTTTTTTCAAAATCTCTAGTGGACAGTGACTCTCTTGTTTTGAAGGTCAAATCTGTAAAATTTCATCAAATTTGTTTCAAGGTGTGGGAAAGGGGTTTGAGGAAGTTAATTCTAAATATCATGGAAACAGTGTTTTTACTCTTCTTTCGAAGATCAAGTAGAATTAAACCAAAATGTCACTTGAATGTTTTAAAAGTGGCTTTCCTCTTGTTTTCGAGGTAAAGTGTGGACATTTTCATCAAGATCTGTACGTACTTGTCTGTTTTAAGGATTGAGGCTTAAATCTATGCATTTTTTCTCTATTGACTGGAATAAGTATATTCCATGAAAAATTGTTAACAACCTCCCCCCCCCATGAAAAGCTATAAATACATGCCTGGGCAGGCTTACCCCAACCTCGAAATTACGCCGCATCCTGACTATTTCCAGGTGCAGGTACAGATCTGTAACGTGCGGTGTTATATGGTACAACAACCCACGGGGCTTACTGTATTACTTCCCATCCGAAGGAAGGCATAGTATATCTTGCCCATTGAATATCACCTTATATTTAGCATATTTATGGAAAATAACATAGCCGTGACACGGGTATGAAACCGGGTCGCCGAAGTGAGTATCAACCATGCTAACCAATATTCTACCGAAGGTGGTGATAACAATCTCAATCACTAAATTTATATGGTTTTAAAAGATCAAAACATAGATACACAGTATTAACAAGAAAATGGCATGAAAAGCTGGGTAAGCGCCAGGTGCTGATCCCGGTGGCGAGCGCTCAACCTCCTGCGCTACAACAGCAGCATTCTTTCAAGTTCAAAGTTAATATAATAAACAGTAACGTCCCATATCATTGAATCTCAAAATGAGAATTTCGGACACTTCTGCGGGTTAAATATATGAGTGTGTATTAATCCTCTTCGTTTTCCCCTCTCTCACGCCGGCACTACCCGCGCTTATCATTGCCACGCGCAGTCCATATGTATATGTCGATGTATTAGACAGAGATGAAGATAATTCTGACCACGTGACAAGTGGCAAGAACGTGAAATTTACATTGATTTAAATGGAGCACTTTACGAATTTCATGAATTATCAAGTTATAATCGTCTTTGATCGGTTTTATGATTCAGCAACAATACATAATAGTATTATGTACAAAATTACATCAACGATATAGAATTAATCATCGTTCATTTTGAATTTAATCATATTTCCATGAAGCATCTATATGCAACTTGTTTTGTATTTCTTCAATGGAAAATTTTAGTATGTAATGAACTGAAATTACTGTACTCACATTAAATGACAAATTTTGTTATTAACAACTTCAATTATTAAATAATACATATGTGCAACTACATAATTATTACCATACATGACCTAATAAATAAAACATCTTTCATAATGCCGTGGAGATTTAATTATAATATGGAAAACAAGTAACATATACACATTATTCAAAATTAAGCAACCTATAACAGAAATATGTCTATAAATATCAAAATCCTCAAATAATTAGACATAAATGATATTTGCTATTTCTTGGAGTATTTCGAAAAAAAAGTAGGTCATTTATTAAAATTATTGATCTAATTCGTTACTATATAACCCAAACCTGGATTTTTCCTAAGCCAGAGATTGATCTGATTGTGTCTCAAGATGCTAAATATAAATAAGAAGAACTGGAAACTACATAAATGAACAGTTATTGTTATTCAGTGGTGATCTTCTGGTATTGTGGCTAGTCGCAGATGTCAAATTGCTAGCTTACCTTTTGTTTTAATAATAAACATTAACAAAATATTATGGTTTCTAAAGAAAATAAAAGTGATATAAACAGCATTAACGTTATCGGTAACCTTAATTTTGAACTTAAATTTTACCAACATAGGAACATTATGAAATAATATCAGGTACTGTTACTGTTAAAAATACAAATTCTTCGAGAATAAAAGTAAACATTGTTCTGAATTATCCTGCCCGTCCTTCACATGTTTTAATACATTTTTGAGATGTTTAACTTTTGCATTCATTCGACGATTCCTTGTAGTCAAGTAATTCATTACTTTTCTTTGCTTATCAATAGTATGCTTCGTAATTTGAAAAATTATGTACATGTTAGAAGATGAAGGTACAGGACTGAAAAGATTGTATCAAAATGTTATAAATCTACTTAGCATATAATATACCAATGAGGTGCCCTCACAACAAATAATGTTTGCATAATCACTAGTAAAAACATGATAATAACATATACCCAGCTAAAAATTATGATAAATTCATATTGTTTACCGATTTCTAGTTTCTCTGGGTTTTAACTTACGTTTCAAAACATTCGCTGGAAAATTTTAAATACTAGGAGGAACTACATGGTATTTTACTGATTGCCTTCCCAATGAACCAATGAATACCTGAAATTATTTTCTGTAAAGTGTTCACTACAAAGAAGAGAACTCTTGTTGGGCACATAGTTTTTTCTCTTCATTGCTATTACCCATTTTTACTTTTCTTTGCTTATCAATAGTATGCTTCGTAATTTGAAAAATTATGTACATGTTAGAAGATGAAGGTACAGGACTGAAAAGATTGTATCAAAATGTTATAAATCTACTTAGCATATAATATACCAATAAGGTGCCCTCACAACAAATAATGTTTGCATAATCACTAGTAAAAACATGATAATAACATATACCCAGCTAAAAATTATGATAAATTCATATTGTTTACCGATTTCTAGTTTCTCTGGGTTTTAACTTACGTTTCAAAACATTCGCTGGAAAATTTTAAATACTAGGAGGAACTACATGGTATTTTACTGATTGCCTTCCCAATGAACCAATGAATACCTGAAATTATTTTCTGTAAAGTGTTCACTACAAAGAAGAGAACTCTTGTTGGGCACATAGTTTTTTCTCTTCATTGCTATTACCCATTTTTGTTTCATATTTTCATCTGAAGGAAAACTGAAATGAGAAGTAATTATTACACTATTAGTTTATATTTTCGATTGTGAATAGTCGATTAAAATTGTAATTCTAACGTCTACGCTTTAATTACATTATTGTCAATTAAGTATCTACTACTACTATCCAGTATATACTAAACTTGTAAATATCAGTAAAAACTAGGTCCTCCTTTTTGATACCGATTTGTACATCCAAATCCGGAACACGATTTCACCATTGTTATATTTTAGATGTATTAAAAGTATCCAATAAAACTAATTAATCACACATTTCACTATTATAACCTTATTGTCGCCAAGAGTTATTACACAATATCATTCGATAAAATCAAGTAAAAAGCGAAACAACTAATCACAACTAAAAAACAAAGCACTAAAGAAGTTTTCTGTATTAAAATAATGCTATTTTCTTTTGAAAACAACATAATATGATAGATTACAGTAACATGTACTCTTATGGCTAGAACGATGTTTTGCCACTTGTCAGCTGTTTCATATGTTGGAGTCAATGAAAATCCCTCATGCGCTATCCATGTATGTATATATAATATCTATGATAATAATTGACAGTGACATACTAACGGTAGCCATAGACTACAATTGCACGAGACTACGCACTATCCGACTGAACCTTTCGTAGACGATGCACACAAGACAACAAATATTAGCTATTCAAACCAAACCAGCGTAGTCCGCAGGAACAGTAGTTAGTCATAGTTGAATAGTTAAAAGGATTAATCTTTACTTATCATTAGATTGCAATTCAAATATTGACAGGAATGACATGTAGATTCCTGTAATATTTACGAATAGTTGATGGCATTGACAATAGCTCTGAAAAGTATTCTAAACTCTAAATAACCCATTTATAACTATCCAGTTCCAAACTATTGTTTAAACAGAAAATTTGAACCAGTTCGCAATTTAAATTTTTATCACCATACAGGTGTTCTCATTTCAGCTTAAAAAATTATTGACTGTTTCAGGTTTCAGATAAATTCAAATATTTCCAACAGACCTACCACTACACCTTTTACTATCAATTTCACAAGTACGAAATATCGCCCTCGCCACACTAAAAATGCTAAGGACCTTTCAGCTACCAAGTAGCCATCAGGGTAAACAACTCTGGTCTAAATAGCTTCAGCTCCAAGATTACAGTAATGACTGTTCATAAATATCTATCTACATACTAATCATACATTTCAGTTATATGATCCTTATGTACATAGAAAAGACAAATTTCAGAAAGGTTTGGTTGGAATATTCATCTTAATATACTAATAAGACATTCACAGGTAGGAGGTTGGGAATCAACTATCACGGTGTATTTCAAGCTAACTCGTAGGCATTAACACTATTAAATAAATAAAAATGTGTCAATTTTTTTAAATTTTTATTTACATTAATTGTTAAATAATAAAAATTACTGTTCCTTAACTTCCCTGAGCCTTCTTACTGCAGATCTGACTGAAGATGCTGCTGTTGTTGAATAAACCCAAGCTCCACCTGCCACTACACGTTTGCATCGCTTGCATGACCAAATTCCAACAACACTTCTCTTCATGGCATCCTGAAATTGAAATCATCTCATGACAACACAATTTAACCCATCTTATATAACAAGAAAATTAATGTTACTTTGTTACTATCACTGAAAATATTTAATGAATGTTGATTGCTATTGTATATACTATTTGTAAGTTGAAAATTGCAATCAAACTAGAAGTCCACATGCATGTGAACACAGCAATGGTCCTAATGTGAAATATTTTCCTATTACAGTTCTTGATGAGAGGTTAGCAAACTTATGTGGCTGCAATCACCAGTCATTCAATACTATATTGAATAGCGAAACAATGTAGAAAGCTTTATTGGCGCTTGTAGAAGGCTTTGTCCTCACTGCACAAGCAATGAAGCTATAGTTGTTGACCATTCTACAGGGTGTTTCAGAAAGACCTCCCGTAAATGCAGAGGACGGTAGATTTTACAAAAATAATCAGGTTTTTCTTATAAAGTATGGTCCTATCTTCTTTCGTTTCGGAGATCCAGGGCAGTTGATTCAATTTTTTTACAACGAAATTTTGCTGTAGCTCCTGTGCAGTTACAGATATTTCGTTGAAATCTGGTACTCGAGGGTTTCAGAGGACGCCGAATAAGATGGTTTAGTTAGTTTCATATTATGCGATAGAGGGCGCTGGGTGCGCGACTTCGGCGGTTCTTTTAGCCTCAACTTTTTCGAGAATAATTTTTTTGTTTTCTTTGCTCATTTTTCTGGTTGAAAATTTTATTTCAAACAAATAAAGTACTCCACTGAGGTCCTCAAAATCTCACCGTTTTAAAAAACGCGATAAATGAACATACGCGATTTCGGTAGTAAGTAAATTTGTTAATGAGTTTTTGTTATGTTCATTTAAACGCGTTTCTCCGGAAATTCTCGCATTAGGGTATATCTTTGTTAACATCATTAAAATTTTACATCATTTTGGTTCAAAGCTCATTGGCATACCTTGATAAGAGTGGGGGAAGCTACTGAAAGTATAATTTAAATTGATGGAGTTTCTAAATGACTCATTTGATTTTGGTAAACTTTAGTTTGTATAGAAGAGAAGGTACATACTGCCAATTGTCATATCTATTGGTACACGATAGTTCCTAATAAAATTGCTTGAGGGAGTAATTTGTAATGATATAGGTTTTATTGATTTCATCCCAAAAACTTAAATCACACGGTATAGCTATGACATGATAATCGGAAATTAGATTAAATTTGCAAAAAAAACCACAGATCAATATCTTTTTGTTTCAAAGTTGGAGAAAAACGATTTCAGCAAAAAATATCTGTAACTGCACAGCCACAGCAAAATTTCGTTTAAACTAAATTAAATTCAACCCTGTATCTCCGAAACGGAAGAAGATAGGACCATAGTTTATATGGAAAATCTGATCTTTGTAAAATATCAGCCCTCTGCATTTACGGGAGGTCTTTCTGAAACAGCCTGTATATGCAGGAGTCTACTAACAACAATTTAATAATCACTCAATACCTTATAGATTCTATGATAGTAAGCAAAGAAATTTGTTCAACTGTTATAATGGAATATTATATACTAACAAACAACTCAATTCAATATAACCTGATATGAATTGAAAATTTTGCCTGAACATGATATAGCATGTACAAAATGAATTGGTAGGTGTTAGTAGAATAATGTTCAAGAGATTTAGAAATGACAGCTGCTGAACTGAACAAAATATTCATATTTAGACCTATTAAAGTTATCAGAGATAAATGTCAATTCCAATTTTGTCTTGTGACAATTAACATGCTTTATATATTTACATAAATCGTTAAATTCATTATATTGTTACTGTATTATGTATCAGTACTATTCCACAGCACTTTTCATGAATTTCAATTTGGTGGTGCTACTTCTACAGAAATGTCATGTAGTCACAGCATCCCCTCCCCAAATTAGAAAAGACTAGGATATTCAGCAATTGTTAAAATCAGCACTATCAACAGTGATGAGGCATCAAATCCAAAATTACTTATCAGATTAAAACTGTAAAATTACTCTCATTGGCCAATATAGCAATAATGCAACAATATACTCCATAGATCCTCTACAGTTCGAGATACTTGAGCTATGTGATATTACATCTAGATTTGATTTATTTCGGTGACCATTTCACCATGAAAACAATAGGTTATAATCTTTACTTATTGTTCCATTACCACTGTCCATTGTAATATCAGAACATGATATGTACTAGACTATTCTAACGGAATATAACCCTGTGCACAATAACATTGAAACCAAAACAAACGTTCATACTTCCATTTTCTGAGAAAGCATGGATGTTCAGTCAGTTTATTTGGGGTTTGGATACTCACTTTTCCACAAAAACTGCAGGAGTATTTTCCGTGTTGTGTAATTTCCATCTTTTTAACCATTTTACGTAAGGAAGCACCATAACGGGTTCCATACTTTCCAGTAATTCCTACTTTCTTTGTACGTTTAGCCTGAAATAAGACATTCAATTACATATTTGAATTGATGGAATATTTCAATTTCTAGGTTATAAACAAATTAATGTAATATTTAACAAAAATACTTCAAGATAATCTTTCGAGGATATTCATAAATCTAGAAGATATATAAAATAATAACATATATCAAAAGATTACTTTAATAAATAACAGATTATTCTAATATTTACCATTTTCACGTCAAAGTTGTAGTTGCAAGAAATCTAAAAGGCATAGAAGAAACAGGAAAACGGTAGAGAGAACTAGAAAAGGGACAGACAACTGTAGAATATAGACTCCACTCACTGTTACTGTGCTATAATCATAGAGATCAAGAGCTACAATTCATATTGGCAACTCTGTACATGATGCCATAGAATAGAAGAGAATAGTATAGCATTTCTATTTCTGTTCTTTAGTTTCTCTGTAAGCCGTCCTAATTTAACTTTAATTTTGTTACTGTTGGTTCTATCCAAATATATTAAGAGATATAATAGGTATATTTGATGCTATCTCAATCTCAATATTAGGTTATTCGTTTATATTCATCACTTATCACTATATACGATGTATATTGTATATTATAAATCCATCCCTCAATTTTTGGATCTTCATTGGGAACAATATTCTTTATGATTATAATTTCTGGTTTGCCAGAATTCATCCAGCTTTTACATTTTTAAAGTTCCCGCGATTCTGTCATCTCGATCCAGCAGCACCTGCTAATGGAAATAAAAATAAATGCTGCAAAGAAAATCGTATACAAATCAAGTAATTAGTTTGCTTAGAAAGTCATGAAGAAAGTGTGATGTAAAACAAACAACTGATCATATTGTGTGTGTAACCACAATTGGAAAAAATCTCAATTCAACTTGGATTTGAACATGAGTTAAGTTTGCTAAAGTTGGCAATGCTGACAAAGCGAATGTATGCAGAAACTTCAGTTAAGCTTTCGTTTGAAATTTGTTATTCGTCTATCTCCTATATTTCGCTTATTCGTATTTATTCTGTATATTGCTGAGTTGCAAATTCCTCAATTTAACTAATAGAGTGCAATCCATTCACCCGTTCAGAAAACTTGCTTTAATGGCATATAAATCATCGGCCATGTTTTACAGTGTTATGTGTGGTGATATGTTTATTTACATTCATAAGTGAAGTTTTTAACTTAATAACAATCTGGAGTGTTTTTGGAATTAAAAGAAGAACAATAATGGATACCTCTGATAGAGGTAAGTCGTCTTTCAGTTAGTTATATTTCAAAACATAAGGTAAGATTGTCATTATAAAAGGGCAATGGCAAAGTCAGGGTCGACGTATTTGGTTCACTGACCGCAATACTCTAGTCAATTAATAATAGCAAAATATTATTTCAGGGATTCTGAAATGCCAAAAGGTTATAATTTTTTAATATTTTGGGATAATTTCTGCAAGTGTTAAATTTGCGACGTTGCCAGTATAGTGAAAATGGAATGCAATCAACTAACCAAATTAGTGCCATTCCTATCAAATATTTCAATGTAATTCAAAAGTTTCACTCATAATCCTTCAATAATCGATAAATTCCATGTTTTTCAAAATTTTCAATAAAACCCTTTTATAGGTGCAAGAACAAACTAAAAAACGTTTATTCAAATCTGGAATTTACAAAATTGATCGTGAGTCGTGTTTAAAATGCTATGTGGGTCAAACTTGAATGAACATTTTAACTAATTATAAAGAATATTCTGCCCATTTAAAGAAGAATAATAGTGAAAAATCAGAATTAGCAGAACATGTTTTAAATATAGGTCACACCATTTCTCAAGAAAGGTTTCAAAACACAGTACGAACAAATATGTCTAGGTAATTTAGAAGGGAGGGAAATGTATATGCGAAATTTAGTTTACTCTGATGGCTACTTTGTAACTGAAAGGTTCTTAGTACTTCAATAGTATTTTTAGTGGATAAGGATGATTATTTTGTACTTATAATATAGTGACTTAGATACCTATTTATTTTTATGGTTAATCGATAGTTTACTAATCATGTCACAAAAATCATTTTTGATTACATGCTATTTCATATTTGTATTTTTATTATTTTTGTATGATTATTAATTTCTGATTTAATGTGGTTGACGTTTATCAAATGTAGTAACCCAATTTCCTCGAAGATGCTGCTGAACACAATTTTCTTATATTTTGAAATGTTCCTTCCTATTGAATGAAATATAATTTACATTGTATATAGTTAATTAATTATGAGACACAATGGTATTTGATTTGGTGCTCTTATGATCCAACCATTCTGTTTGGTTCAAGTTGATTTATGAAGAATACCTAGTTTTAAACTGAGTTCATTTTTAAGCTAGGTACAACATGCTTTAGTAAGTAATTAAAAATAACTGCCAATTAAGACGATACAGTATTATTCATAGAGTTCAGAAGGAACAAGGAAGAAACAACTATATTTTTGGCATTAAATCACTTTTTCTTAATATTATTAAGTCATCATCATATACCCAGAAACAATAAACAATTGGAAACCAAACGTTATTCTCCATGGATTTTAGTTTGAGCAATGTGAACTGCAATATTGGAGTTTACTCAATATATGAGTGCATTCACTATTTGATTAATAAAGAATATAACCATTTCATTAAATAAAATAAAGAACTAAGTAGTTAAAATTGTCTTAGATAACAATCTTCAATCTTCGAAATAAAAACATTTTCAGCTGCAACATCATTATAGACAAGACTGAATCTGAGGCTGAGGCTCAAATATATTTTTTCAAATTTTTTACCCAACTTTTCTGATGGAATAAAAAACAAGAATTTTTTCTGCATTTGTAAGCATGCATTCTCTACTAAAAAATAAGCACTTATCTGAAATTGCTTATAATAAGCTGGCCAAGTAGGAGCAGAATTTTTCTATATATCTCAAGAATACTGGGTCATTTATTAGATCTGTGACTCAAATTTCTAAATTAGTACCAGAAATGAAGGGGAGACATTGATTCTTTAACGGAAATGAAATTCGTCATCTTGTCATCATTTTCATCACCATTTATGCTAAGTTGATAAGTATGTGGAGGAAATAGTCTTTGAAAGATTTATGCAAAACTTAATCCACATTTATATTTTAAAAGATATAAGTATTTCTTTTAACAATGACGAAATGTCGATGAGTTTGGGTATATAAAGGAGGGGGAGGGGAGACGATAAATAATATTTTAAATATGACAGCAATGTCGAGAATGAGTTATTTAAAGTAATACTAATAAAGATTCTTGACCCAGGTATGAATTATAAAAAACTTCTCGGGAAATAGGCCACATTAACACTTATGCTTTATATTTTCTCGTTTTTACATACGGTTCGGTCTCACGACCATCATCAGAAGACTTATTATGTCTAAACCTGGATTACTTAAAACTAATTGTATTACACAAAGCGTCCTTATCGCAACAATTTCAATTAAATTGCCCATATCGCCGAAACGAACAGAAACACGAATAATTGAAATTGTAACACATCAATGTTATAAGTATAATATATCAAGAATCCACTGTTAAGCAGTACTCTTAATAAATGCGAGTTCATGTCAACAAAGTATATGAACGACTAGAGGAATCTGTATTAAATTCATTAGATTTTCAACCCGTATTTTTCAAACGGTATATAGATGATTGCCTTATGTGTGTTCCCAATAATAAAATTCAGTACGTGATTAATAAATAATAACAAAAACATAAATTTCCTAGATATGAACATTAGGCATGATGCAGATGGAAAAATAAAAACTCCGTGGTTTACTAAAGAAGTTTGGTCTCAACGTTATCTTCATTCCAATTCCGTTGCACCAACATGTTATAAAAAAAGTGTTATAAACAGAATTACAGATCGCGCGGTTAAATTGTCCCACGCAGAGGACCGTCCCAAAAATTTAAAAATTGTTCGTAATACACTGGAAATGAATGGCTACCCAAAACATTTTTCAATCCTGTCATTAAAGAAAGAATAAACAAAATCTATAACGGATCTTTCATATATAAATAACATAAAAGGTAATACAGACAATTTTATAACATTACCATACATTCCGGAGACCTGAGAGAAAATTAAGAAATGTATGACATAAATGTCGCGCATAAGCCTACTAACTGTGTTGGAAAATATTTCTCAAATCTAAAACCTTTAATACCTAAAGATAAACAAACCCACACAGTATACAAATTAAGTTGTGTAGATTGCGATGGGACTTATACTGGAATCTCTAAACAATATTTACAAAAAAGATCCATTCTGGAGATGATTCACATAAAACGTGACTCCAAATCTGTAAATCATAGGACAGATATTCAGACACTAAGTCAGATTTATACTAACTTAATTAAATAAAACTCTTAGGTAGAATGTCAATAGTATATTTCCAATAACTGACGAACCTTTTTCTATTAGCTCGTAAATCTAACATCTGGTTTGAAAGTGGACACTTGAACCTAATGTTCTCATTTCTAGTCGTTAATAGACTTTGTTGACATGAACTCGCAATTATTAAAAGTACTGCCTAACAGTGGATTCTTGATATATTATACTTATAACATTGATGTGTTACAATTTCGATTATTCGTGGTTCTGTTCGTTTCGGCGACGTGGGCATTTTAATTGAGATTGGTGCGATAAGGACGCTTTGTGTAATACAAGTAGTTTTAAGTAATACAGTTTTAGACATAATAAGTCTTCTGATGATGGTCGTGAGATCGAAACGTACGTAAAGAGGAGAAAATATAAAGCATAAGTGTTATATATAACTTATTTACAGTTTTAACAAACATTTTAAGAGAATTTCCATTCACACCTAATTAACACCATTTTAAAAATATGCTGAAACTTTTTCTTCAGTTTCGTCAATTGAAAATTTTTGCTATGGATCGAAGAACAGCAAATGTGATTTTCACTTTGACATATAAATAATTCCTGAACTATTTTTACCCTTTGTAAAGGAAAAATTTCAAAATATAAAAAATCACATTCTCTCCCCGCTTCTTCCACAATGAGAGCAACGTGTATTTTTACAGTTTTTGGGGTCCAAGCTTTCCATATTTGTGGATTGCTGATACCTAAATGAACAGACATGAGAATTAAATTTAAAAAAAAACCCGCTGTAGCTTCGGAGGTACATGGGTAGGCATGTTTGGTAGGATCCTTATGTACCACTGTATATAGCTGCTGTCAAAAACCCCGACAAGACATGTTTAGGAGTCTTTGGTGGTAAAAGAACTATTTATATCCATTCAAAATCCTTGGTGTTCTAGACATTTCATGAGGCTTATTTCAAGAGTAGTGTTATATTCTTGAAGAGAAAAAGATGGGAAGCACCCAGCCAGCTTGGCTACCTGACCTCATGCTTATCAATATTCCCACATAATGCCAAAATGTTGGAAGGGCGCCAACAATAACAGGTGAATTAAGATGGGAGATCAGATTCGTTCGTCGTTTACATCACCGACTACGCAGTGAGCGTGGCTATTGTTGACCGTCAAAAATCATAGCTCTAGACCAAGTGGTGCCCAGTTCGCCAGCGCGAATTCAGCAAACAACATCGCGATCCTCTCTAATCTTCAATGCCACTGCATGGATCTGTTTTGTTTATCCCGTCTATACACGGTTTATTTGCTTTGTGTTGAGAAACATTATCGTTACCGGGAAGCGTACTGCACATTTTGATTCTTCAAGTAATCTGAGACGATCTTATCTCTGCTTTGTAACTAGTTATATGTGATGTGTGAGTGTAAATGTAGCAGTTGCATTTAATAAAGATGTTTACTTCACAAAAAGCTATTGCAACGATCTTAATGCAATTCAAACAATTTTTTGTGGCATGAATATACGTAGTGTTAATTAAATGTTTTATTTTTATCGCTTTGATGCGACATAAATGTGTAGTTCTGTGATATTACTGAGTAAAAATGATGAAGAAAGAGAAGCCGATGATGTCTGTTACAGCTATTATTCAGGGAACTCAGACTCAACATTGGGGCAGAACATTGGCCGCCTTTGGATCACCCCATCTTGCACTGGGTAAAAAATACTATTCAATACTGCATTTATCAGTTCCCCATTTTCTTCAGTATTAAGTACACTTCCTAATCAATTGCTTTCATTACCATAAAAAAAGAACTCAAGTCGAAATGTCATATTGCACATTTCGTTGCACCTGGAAGGCAAGAGTTTTGGTACTTACATCTACAGCACACATTGTAAGCTACTTATGATTCTTAAAAATTATTGGTAGGAAGTTTTCTAAAAGAAGTAACTAGTCCGCTGAAATTTTACTCATTTTGGTCTATGACTGGCATTGGCTTTATTTTAACAGAAGTACCATTATTAACTTCGATTCATGTCAGGCTCATTTCATCAAAATTCTTCGAAAATTGTTATGTATGGGCAAATAAGTAAAAAACTGATTTTGCCGCTCAAAATCTTATGCAATTTGTGTTTTAAAATAAATTAAAATGTTGAAGTTCAAAAGCAATAATAAATTTATCTTGATATTCCAAATAATCAAGAGGGCTCGAAACCTTTCAAAAATACCGTTGGAGAGCTCAAAAAAGCTTGCAAGCTTTATGCATTTTGTTTTAAAAATAATTTTGATTTACGAAGTATGTGTGTCTAAAACCTTACTTCTAGTTGGCAACACTGCGCGCTTCTAACTTAAGCTTCTCACACATATTTTACATGAATAGGAAATGTAATATTGACTTCATTATACGACATATCACTCTCTAATTGAATGCAATTTGTTTGTACCACTAGTAATTTTTGAGTAGCATCCTGATGAAACCATACATTATACGGCTTAAACGAAATTAGCACAATTGGAAAGAATAAGTGACAATAGATTTTTACTTTATTTGGATTACATTCTTGCGTAAGAAGGATTCAGCATCTCTGTACAACGATGAAATTTTCAGTGTGCATTCCTGAAGATGTGAGCTTTCATTTGATTTTACACAAAATACGGCACAAACGAGATATCGTACTTAGAACAAATTTAAACTGAGACTTCTCATGGATTTTAATTTTTTTTCAATTTCTTTTAGCGTATGGACCCATTCAGCCTCTATGTACAATAATGAAACTTCCAGTATACATTCCTGATGATGTTAGCTTCAATATAATACTATAGACAATACGGCACAAACGAGATAGCATACTTAGAAAAAATCAAAACAGACTTCTCATGTATTTTTATATTTTTTTTTCACTTTCTTTTTCGTAAGGACCCATTCAGACTGTGGTGTAATAAAACTTTCAGTATACATTTCTGATAATGTTAGCTTCAATTTGATATTATACAGAATACGGCAGAAACGAGATAGCATACTTAGAAAAAATAAAAACTGAGACGTCTCATGGATTTATAATTTTTTTCAATTTCTTTTTGCGTATGGACCCATTCAGCCTCTATGTACAATAATGAAACTTCCAGTATACATTCCTGATGATGTTAGCTTCAATTTGATATTATATAAAATACGGCACAAACGAGATAGCATACTTAGAAAAAATAAAAACTGATACTATTCATCATTTTTTTAAATTTTTTTTACGTGAAAACATATTCAGCCTCTCTGTGCAATGACGAAACTTTCTGTATATATCCCTGATGATGTTAGCTTCAATTTGATACTATACACGATACGGCACAAACGAGATAGTATACTTAGAAAAAATTAAAACTGAGACTTCTCATTTAAAAAGAAATTGAAATCTATGAATAGTCTCAGTTTTCATTTTTTCTAAGTATGCTATCTCGTTTGCGCCGTATTGAGTACAGTATCAAATTGAAGAAAACATCATCAGAAATGTATACTGGAAGTTTTATCATTGCACAGAGAGGCTGAATGATTCCTTACGCAAAAAGAAATTGAAAAAAAATGTATGAGAAGTCTCAGTTTTTATTTTTTCAAAGTATGCTATCTCGTTGGTGCCCTATTATGTATAATAGAAAATGAAAGCTCACATCTTCAGGAATGCACACTAAAGGTTTCATCGTTGTACAGAGAGGCTGAATCCTTCTTACAAGACAGTGTAATCGAAATAAAGTAAAAATCTATTAGTATTATCAGTTCTTATTCTTTCCAATTGGGCTATTTCGTTTAAGCCGTATAATGTATGGTTTCATGAGGATGCTACTTAAAAATTAATAGTGGTATGAACAAATTGCATTCAATTAGAGAGTGATATGTTCTATAATCTATAATGAAGTCAATATTACATTTCATATTCATGTAAAATATGTGTGAGAAGCTTTAAGTTAGAAACGCGCAGTGTTGCCAAGTCGAAGTGAGGCTGGGTTTTACACAGGCTCACTTCACACACATTTACGAAGTTGACTTGTCAAAAGTAATTTTCTCTATTTCCGCGAAAACCGGGCTCGAAAATGTCCTTATAGAGCCCGAAGATTCAAGCTTAAATTTGGCATCTTTGAAAATGGCTTCTTATTTTCAAATTTTTGTCGAACAAAAGAAACTTTTGTAAACAGAGTGTGATCAAATAAGTATTCCTTGTTTTTAGTGTTCCGAACTTAGGAAAACACGTCGCAATTACAAATAAATTAAGTCAAATCTGCATTTACGTACATTTTATTCTCATAACTTTTACGAGAAAATTGAAACGAGGGCAGGCAAATTAATCATTTGAATTTGAACTACCAAGGTCCAAGGTCGGAAAATAAAATAGCGAATCTCTTGGAGGTTGAAGTTGCTACAAACAATTGAAATGATCTTCGACAATACCAATTCTTATGGTTTTTACAAATTAATCAGATTGAAAACTAAACACTCATTTTCTGGGAATGGACAATGGACATGGCTCCATATTACATGTATTAACTTAGTTCCAAAAAAAGGGCATTATTCTGTTGAAACCTCAGATTAATTATATTAATGCCTTCACATACTATTTATAAAAATATTCTTATCAACATATTTGGTAAATATAATTGATCTTGTTGTAATAAACTTATCAAATATGAAACTGCATTGAAAAGAAAATTATAAATTAAATTCCAGTCTATTTTTGAACGTTATGGAGATGATGCCCTAATATATTGTCCCCAAAGCCAAAAGCTATTAACTTGAACAAACAAAACAAATAAAAATCAAATAATGGTACATACTCAAAAATAAGGAATTGGTACAGACATTATTCTATGAGAAATAAATCGACCAACATAGTTTGTAATTTTAGTTATAGCTTGTCATATGTACATACTGCTATCTTATGTAATTCTTGTAATCATGAAATCTCAGTCATCTAGGCGGCAATGATAAATAATAATTTATTTATTTACGGAAACCCTGGCTTGATTCATGGTACCTACAACTTGCATGATATGAATAAAATATGGGAACGTCAAAAAGAAAAAATCTTATTTTATTTTTAGTACTATTAAAGAACAGAAAATACCAAGAAAACGTAACATATATCTACAAATAGTTCAAGAATACAAATACAAGTACCGGTAATCAGTATAATTGTGGTTGTACCTTTATTTCTATGTAGGTGAGAAAATAAAGCACAAAAAAGGCCAAAAAATCGAAAAAAAAATCGGCCGAACTGATTTTGACGTTTTTTTTTTAAATCGAAGTCATTTAGAAAAATTTTTACTAGTTTGTGCATTTCTATAGAGGAACATACATCTCTTTGAATTCACTTTCAGGAGCTGAAATTCAATGTGAAAAAAAATGCCCAGATAAAACCGAAATAGCCCAGAATTTCTCACTCGTGGTTTTTGCGGTCGCTGATCACGATTCCGGTACCAGATTCGAGCTACGTCGCACCTGTGGCCGAGGGCATCCTGGTACCCAAGTATTCCAGGGGATTCATCAACATGTATTCTGCAATAGGGTGAAACTTGTTAGGGAGGTTCTCTTGAGCTATAAAAATGCAAAAATGCACGTCATACAAAAACAAACTGGGAACATTTTTTCTAAATGACTTCCTGAATCGATTTAAAAAAAAAAACGTCAAAATCGGTTCAGCAGTTTTTTTTTCGACCTTTTTTTTAGTAGTCTTTCCGATGTTGCAATTATTTGGGTGCCATTAAATGCTCGGTATATATTTGGGCAATATGACAATATATCCATCAACATATACAAAAAGGAGTATATATATATATTGCTGACATCTCGTGGTAAAACCTTGAACCCAATTTATATATAAGTTTATAAAACATCCTTTCTGGCTACTAAATCACAAGAAAAAGCTAACCTTTTTGCTGGAATGTTTGCAACAAATTCCACTTTGAATTCACAAGGGAAGAACCTTCCTAATATTTCTGCCATCGATAGTCATATGCCTGAAATTGTCTTTCGTCAGGGCACAATTAGGCGCATTCTGCTTGATCTCAATATATCACACGAAGTTCTTCGAACATTATAGTCGGGTCAAATTAGACGAAAAAAGTATAAAAGCTGGGAAAATTTGCCGGCAACTCCGATCGACTCCTGGTTTTTTGCAAAATTTTCCTGAGCGGATTTACAACATTCCCGAAAAAAACTAATATGTGCTTTTGCATTTTTCAATTGTTATAAAGGAATATAGAGGGAAATGACCAATTTTGGAAATTTTGCAATTTTCAACGAAAATTGCTAGAAAACTGTAATCGGGGGTTTTCGAGGTGACTGGTAACAAATCTTTTTAGATTTTTGGAAGATTTATATTCGATCTATGAAGTAACATTCAAATTACCGCTCTTCAATTCTGAATATGATGGGACTATAATACCGGGATATCAAAAATTATCTTGGTCAAGGGTGGTTGTGGAATCTGAAACGTGTGTCTTACTTTACGTTATCAAAACTTGTGTCAAATTAATTAATTTGAAGTTTCTAAAAGTGAGAAATTTCGCAATTTTATACGAATGTTATAACACTCAGAAGTCTAGCGCTTTAGACTCTGGGATTTTCACGTGGCTTATCGAAATTAGAAGGTTCGAATTGTATAAAAACACAATTGCATGACCGCCAGACGTCCTATGTAATTAGCTACGAACGTAATCATTTTGACATATGCCTCGAGGAGCTCGCTACGCGTCAGTTAGAGTTTATACTTTTTACCTCGGTCTTGTTAATTCGGGGCCGTTTTATGCCCCGTGCGGCCGGCGCCAGTTCAAATAAAGTGTTTTCGGCTATAGGCCGCTAGCTTTTAACCGCTTTTGGGTATATTTTAGTAGCTAGAAAATTCCCTTTGGTACGTCGCACTTTAGACGCGCGTAGCCGAGACCTGAGAGTACTTGTTTCTATTTTAATTAAATGTTCCTATGTAATCGACATTTTGGGGCCCGAGACTATGCTATTTAGTTGGCCCCGTTCATAAACTAACGACATGGAGAGAAAACAGCATGCGAAAAGGCGTCGTAAAGACGTTCTATGTTCCGAAGATTTGCACTTTTCTAACTCGCGAGCTACGCGCTCCTCACTTGAACGTCATTCGATTTATCGAAAATTAACCAATTTAGAACAGTTTTCGACCCCGTTTGTGGCTATTGCGACCTTGTAAAAGGTTCAAAGTTAACATTTCGTTTTACATTCCACAACCACCCTTGATAATTTTCAATTCGTAGTTCATTATTGTTTTACAACTGAAATAAATTGGTATGAAATTTGTAGGTTATTGATGATGTCAGTGTGACAGTGACATAATTAATTCGAACGAAAAGTAAGACACACGTTTTAGATTCCACAACCACCCTTGGCCAAGATAATTTTTGATATCCCGGTATATATAGAAATTTTAGAAAGGGGTGGGCCAAGAGATTATCTACTTAGTATTAATGGAGTTTGTATGCATCAAGATAATATGGTGGCGTGACCGTCTATATGACAGCTGTTCAAAAAAAGATGAAGGGGAAATGTGAAAGAAAGACGCATGGTAATGGAGAAGAGTAAGGAGGGATCACTTTCTATATTGGAATCATATCAAGATCATCTCGGGGAGACGCATACTTTCAAATAATTTTATTGTGTTTATTGTGTAAACGACATTTTTTTAAACTTATTATTTTTTGGAATAATTAATTGATACAAATTATTTTTTTTTACATCCACTAATTACGAATTGTAAGTATTTATATTCTTTTCTATTGTTCCATATCAATACAGATAATTTGAAAAAAATTTGTTTTCTTTTTCTTAGATTTCAATTTGCGTTTGGACAATATTACGAATGGGCATTTCCAGCCATTGTTGGCATGATTTCGAAATTTTAGAAATTTCCTAATTTTTTGGCCATGAAAATTGGCCATTTTCCTCTATATTCCTCTATAACAATTGAAAAATGGAAAAGCACATATTAGGTTTTTTTTCGGGAATGTTGTAAATACGTTCAAGAAAATTTTGCAAAAAACACGGAGTCGATCGCAGTTGCCCGCAAATTTCCCCAGCTTTTTTGCTAATATGACTCGACTATTATAGGTTTCTCTCACCTGTAGTCAAAGTATAGAAAAAGAAATGTAGATTCGGCACTTCTAAAAAAAGTCGTTATTGTGGTTTAACAAGCAAATATAGTAATCTGAAGCAAAAGCGGGGGTGCCATAAACTACAAGAAAAATGCATTTTTGATGTCAACTTTGCTTTGTTAGCTCTAGCATTAAAGTTGTACTTTTCCGCACGTGGCTGCGTTTATCGAAAGCGACGGAGCGGAACCCGATCAGAATTCTAGTGCGGAAAAGATACTTTCGGCACCTACATCTAAAACACTAATGCTTCATTTAAAAATAATTGTAACCGCGTCACTAAAAATCACTTGGATGAAAACCATTATTCGATTCCGCTGATCAGTGGTGATGCCTATAACCTCCAAATAAGAAAAAATCCAATGCCTATCTCCCCCCGAACATTCCTCCGCTGGCTCACTCGATGTTCTTCGAACCTTATAATTTTACCGAGGGTTTTCCTCTCATGTAGTTGAAAAAAAGTTTCTTGTGGCGAAGGGTATTATCATAACTGAAATTGATCAAAAAGTTCCGAGATTATTGAGAATGAGTTAGCATCAAACATATATCATTGAAAAGTTTACTAGCCTGGAAGAAAGATAGACAGATTGCCTTTTCTTAATTGGCTTTAGATTCCGCAGTTTCTAATGTTTTGAAATTACAATTGTTTTGTTGATTGACCGTAAATTATATAATCCAAAGATTATTCGATTTGCCTAACACATATAAGTTAATGTCGCAACCGCTAAATAAAAGAAATCGCAAAAAGAGAAGCAAAATTCCGTATAGGCTGATGTGGACAGAAACCGAGCGCTAAAATTATTGAATCCCGCTCTGGATATATCTACGAGAATGAAATTAATTAAGACAGTAGTATAACTAACAAAATACTGATTATTCATCGCCTTTCAAGTTTTAAAATCTTTGGCATGATCTGCACTCTTAAATTTTCAAAATGATTGTTAAATAGCATTATAAACTTCTCGATACAATCGTAGTAATTGCAATTTCGAAATAAAAGAAAAGTTCCGCAAGTTTAAATTTTTTTATAAAATAGGAAAAGAAACTGACATCTAATAAATATAGTTGATTTGGATTCCTGAGATTTTAAAAACTGTCTTTCCTTTTCTGTCAAGTGTTTATTCTAGATTGTTGAATTGTTGATTAACTATTCAGGGATATGAGTAAGACAAGAAGTTTATGAAGCATATAAGAACTAATCGACTTAAAATCTAATATCATCGATGTAAATTAATCCTCAATCTGTGTTGATGTAACGGACGGTAAATAAATGTTGAATTGGGGAAATATATTTTTTTTATTCTACTAAACAATACGACCAATGCCATAATAGCTTCTGAATTTGGTATCCATTGGTTGTTTTTAGTTTAGTTTTTTATTTATTGTTGTATAGATTTGACCTGCAGACGACTTTTGTTCAAGGTTTTCGCTCGCAAACACGCTATAGTAAAACACTATCATTAGCAAGCGGCAAAATGATGTTATCCTTCACAGAAAAATAGAATGAAGGTCAAGTGAGAATACGGAACCCTACTGAAATCTATTAGTCATTAGGACATTCGGTTCTTTCATCTAATTATGAATTATCACGAAAATATTTATATCTCACAGGAACAGTTTTATTTATGAATATTAAAATGAGTGAACCTTTTGGAATGATAAGAATGTTGTCATCAAGATAATTGGATTTATGGTAACAGAATTATTTAAATTGCGCTATACAGGTTGGCTCTTTTATGGGGTTCGGCTATTGAGTCCGGCATCTATTAATTGCTTTTCTATGTAGGTATATTCAGTCGCGGGTCTTTTCAAGATCTACGTAAATTGTGTCTCAAGTATGTACCTGGTTGTCAAGTCAGATAATTAGCATGTAGTACCTGCTACCTAGGCCAACCACCCTTATGTACGCAAGTATTTGCACAATAACCAATAATGATTGTTTATCGTACCCCCGTTGTTTTCAATATAACCTAACCTAACTTTGTTGATATAGAATACAAATATTGTAATCGCGCTAATCTTAACACTCTCATAATAACCAATAATGATTGGTTATTGTACCCCCGTTGTTTTTAATATAACCTAACCTAACTTTGTTGATATAGAATACAAATATTGTAATCGCGCTAATCTTAACACTCTCATAATAACCAATAATGATTGTTTATTTTACCCTATCTGTTTGTAACCTAACCTAACCTACTAGCTTAACTTTGTTGATATAGAATGCAAATATTATAATCGCGCTAATCTTAACACTCTCATAATAACCAATAATGATTGTTTATTGTACCCTCTTTATTTGTAACCTAACCTAACCTACTCTAACTTTGTTGATATATTAATAATGAGTATTGACCCAGGTATGAATTATATATAAAAACTCGGGAAATAGGTCACACTAACACATATGCTTATTATTTTCGTTTCGTACGTTTCGGTCTCACGACCATCATCAGAAGACGTATTATGTCTAAAACGGGATTTTTAAAAACTAATTGTATCAGCTTAAAGCGTCCTTATGACATCGATTTCAATTTAAAATGCCCACGTCGCCTAATCGAATAGAAACACGAATAATCGAAATTGTAACACGTTAATGTTTTAAGTATACGAAATGTATCAAGTACTTATCCACTGCTTAGCAATTTGCTTATAATTTTCTCATGTCAACAAAGTCTGTGTACTACTGAAACCAAAAAAATATACGAACAATTTTTAAATTTTTGGGACGGTCCTCTGGCTGAGACAATTTAACTGTGCGATCTGTAACGCTCTTTATGAAGTTATCTTCACTTCAATTCCGTTGCTCCGAAAAAGCCTAGATCGGTGAAATCGGCTGGAAAGGTTATGGCCACCATTTTTTGGGATGCGCATGGAATTATTTACATCGACTACTTAGAAAAAGGAAAAACAATAACTGGAGAGTATTACGCGTCGTTATTGCACCGGTTGAGTCATGAAATAAAATTTAAACGGCCTCATTTGAAAAAGAAAAAAGTCCTTTTTCATCAAGACAATGCACGAGTTTACACATGTGCAGTTGCAATGTCCAAATTTGTGGAATTAAAGTTGGAATTATTAGAACATCCACCGTATTCGCCAGATTTGCCCCCAGTGACCTCTTCCTATTCCCAGATTTTAAAAAATGGCTCGGCGGACGACGGTTTGGGACGAACGAGGAAACGCCGAAACAAATGGCTATTTTGAGGACCTTCCGAAATCCTACTTTTTGGACGGGTTAAAAAGGTTGGAACACCGTTTAGAAAAATGTATAGAGGTAAAAAGAGATTATGTAAAAAAATTAAAAATTTTTTACCAAAATACTTTGTTTTTGTATCTTTTTCTAAAGAGTTACTGAACGACCCTCGTACACTGGAAATGAATTGCTACCCAAAAACATTTTTCAATCTTATCATTAAATAAAGAATAAACAAAATCTATAATGGAACGTTATATATAAATAACATAAACGGTAATACAAATAATTTTATAACATTACCATACATTCCGGAGACCTCAGAGAAAGTTAAGAAATGTTTAAAAAAGTATGATATAAATGTTGCGCACAAACCTACTAATTGTGGAAATATTTTTTAAATCTAAAACCTTTAATACTTTAAGATAACCATACCCACACATTATACAAATTAAATTGCTTAGATTGCGATGGGACTTATACAGGAATCTCTAAACAATACTGTGTTGGGGAATATTTTTACATCTAGAACCTTTAATACCTAAAGATGAACAAACCCACACACTATACAAATTAAATTGTTTAGATTGTGATGGGACTTATACAGGAATCTCTTTACAATAAAGATTTTATGGCCTTACGTATAGAAACAAAAACTTAGAAAATTCCACCGCCCTTGCTTAACTAACACTAGTTTGATTATTATCATCAATTCGATTACAAAAATGTCAATATTTTAATAACTAAGGAAACCAATTATTATAAAACATCTATTCTGGAGATGATTCACATAAAACGTGACTCCAAGTCTGTAAACCATAGAACAGATATTCAGTCATTAAGTCAGATTTATACTAATTTAATTAATTAAAACCCTTGATAATTCCTACATGCGTCTTTATAATGTTAAAAGTATATCTTAGAGCTGAAATAGTAATATTTCTAATAAGGTCTGACAACCTTTTTCTATTACCTCATAAATCTTTAACATCGAAAGTAGATACTTGAGCGTTATATTTTTTCGTTTCAGTAGTATACAGACTTTGTTGACATGAGTTTGAATATTATAAGAAAATTGCTAAGCAGTGGATTCTTGATACATTTCATATTTTTTATTCACGTGGTATGTTTCCTTTATGAAAATGATCAATGCTTCTATTACAGCTATTATATTCTGTCTTAACTCAACAGTGATTCATTTTATATTCTAGCTTGGTATTAAGGTTAGGTTTAGGTATAAGTTTAAAAGTTTGTAAATCATGTTAATGGTAATTGCAATAAAGTGATCTATCTATCTATCTATCTATTCTTAAAACATTAATGTGTTACAATTTCGATTATTCGTGTTTGTGTTCGATTGGCGACGTGGTCATTTTTAATTGCAATTGGTGCGATAAGGACGCTTTGGACTGATCAATTAGTTTGAAGAAATCACGTCTCCTGATGATGATCCTGAGACCGAAACGTACGTCAAGACGAAAATAATAAGCATTTGTGTTAGTGTGACCTATTTCCCGAGAATGCATATATAATTTGTTGATATAGAATGCAAATATTGTAATCGCTCTAATCTTAACACTCACTTTTTAAGAATATTCTGAGAGTTATACTGAAACCCAGGATTCAATTTACATACCTAGTACGATTTTATCAGTGGGACTGAATTTACGTAGGAATCTGGTAATGGGACTCAATTTACGTTTTCCGCTTTTATCAATCATAATAGAAATTCTTTATTAAGATCGAATAAATTTATTGATCTATTCTAATACAGTCAAAGTTATTATTGTTATTAGGTAACAATGTGCCTGAAATGCATGACTTTCGAACTGGGAAAAAGTAAAATTTAAGTTATGTATAATTGTGTACACCACTTAGTAGTTATTCGAATGGCTGGTTCTTTCAGTGATCAAGCAATGCCATGGGCTTTAAATAATTATCTTTAGACTACTGATTACAAACAATGTTGCATAAATGTCTTGAAAAATTCACGTATTTAAATTGACTTGAATATAAAATTACCAAATGGATTTTATTTCGAAAATATACAAGGTCGAATTGTTTCCTTGGACGGAAATAAGGTGATTCAAATCAACTCACCTCAGTATAATTTTCCTTTCTTGGGAAATAATTTTTTTTCAACATAATTCATTCATTTTCAGGATAATTATTGTACTCAAATTTTGTTTTTGGATGATAAAAACAAACATCTGCTCGTTTCTTGGTTTAAATGTATACATCGATAGTGGTTTGTGAAAAATTATTTGTTATTTTGAAACAATGTGCTTTGAAAAAGGTATACATACATTCCGACATATCTAAAGTGCATCATTTTAGAGAAATCTGGGTTTAAAGGATTTACGAAGGGCAAACAACTCTCATAAGTATGTACACCATATTTAAAATATTTGATAATAATTGTAAAGAATAAAAATATTTGCTAGTAATTAAAGAATATTGGAGAACAAGGTATTTTAAAAGTAATCAGGATACTTAGGAATAATCGAAATGTATTGAATATATTTAGAAGGAATTAAGAAGTATTTAAAGATATTTGGAGTAATGAAAAGGTACTTAAATACGAGGGCAAGATGAAAAGTCCCTGAAAAATAAAATAGATGGCGTCACAATCGGAAATTCCATGTGACATTTGTGATGTACCATCTTTAACTAGATCGCATTAAAATTTTCAGACTGATATGTTATTCAGTTCTGTTTTGACACCTATTGAAAGCAAGCAACCTTGAAGATTTTTGTAAACATGGGAAACAGTTAATTTCGTGTCTTGATTAAACATTATTTCTTGTGTGGAAAAAACATTACGCAAACCAAAGCATCGCTTGTTAACCATTATGGGAACTCTTCACCATCGATTGGAATGATTCACAAGTGGTTTACTATTTTCGTTGTGGTAGTATGACCACAAAGTACGCCGAACGTTGTGGTCGTGCAATTGAGGTTACAACGTCAGAAATCGTCAATAAAATCCATGGTATGATATTGGTCGATCGGCGAGTTACAAGTGCACAAGATTGCTGAGGCTATGGACATCTCAAGCGAACGGATACTGAACATTTTGCATAAATTTTTGAATACGAGAAAGCTATCTGCTAGATGGGTGCCAAATTTGCTCTGTTGACGTCAAGAGCGCGACCGTCTGACAACTTCAAAGGAGAGTTTGGCGATGTTCAAGCACGATAAGAAGAACTTCTTGCGTCGTTTCGTGGACGAAACATGGATCCATCACAACACACCAGAGACCAATGAACAGTCGAAACAGTGAACTTGTCTGGCCAATCGACGAATTTGGGATGCACTCGTATCGTTCATATCGATTACCTTGAAAAGGGCAAAAACGAACACCGAGCCGATGCAGAGCTGTTCGATCGATTCGACGCCGAGTTGAAGCCAAAGCAGCCGCATTTGGCAAAGGAAAAAGTGGTTTTCCACCAGGTCCGCAGTCGCAATGGCAAAATTGAATGAATTGCGCTTCGAATTGGTTCGTCATCCACCATATTCTCTAGATTTTGACCCCTGGGATAATTATCTATTTCCAAACTTGAAGAAATGGCTAGACGGAAAGCGATAATGGTCATTGCTGAAACAAACGTCTATTTTGAAGAATTGCCGAAATCGTATTATTTGGAAAGGCTCGAAAAATTAGAAAAACCTTGGACGAAGTGTATCGGATTACAATGAGATTATGTTGAGAAATAAAATAAGTTTTGTCCAAATAAATCATTTCTTGTTTCATTTTTCAGGGACTTTTCACCTTGCCCTCATATATTAAATGTAATTATAATAAATTTAAAAATTAGTACCTAATTAAAATATTATAATTTTGGAAAAGTTCATATGTATAAGCCTAAATGGCACAGACGAGACAGAAGATTTGAATTTCTAGTCTCGGCGATATCAGCTTCAGTAGGCATACACTTTTCATGAGATCGAACTGCTTCTATAAATTGAATGAAAACCATAACAAAAATTCTATTGTTTACTTCACTGTCTTTGATTTTTCCAACACAGAAAATGGAATATAAATTCTAGTTCCATTTTTACGAAAATGGGTGATGGTGATAACTTAGTCAGATGCATAACAAGTTTCGTCATCTTAACTGTTGCTAAATCGTGAAGATTTGAACGGCGGTGTGCACGTGTCGATTCATCAATAAATAAAGTGTGTATTTCATGCAAAATTTTGGTGCTAGATGAAGTAGGTATTCTCCTTGCGCGAATACCTCCACATTTTCAAGAAAAAACAGATCTATCTATTTTTCTGAAGGAATGAATCTAAAATCCTCTGCAATATTTGAACAAAAGCCACTGCTCCTTGACTCCTCAAAGCATTTCTTAATGAAGCTTCTTGTACTTTCACATTGGACCATGTTCTCACTTTTTAAAGTTTTGAAGACACTCCAAAACATGTGAATCTATAGCCAAACCTCTGTAGTAATAGAGACTAGTTCAGTTTACGTTTTTTAGTATAAAGATTATCATACTAATTAATGTATAGAACACAGTAAAAGTCGCGAATCATTCAATGTTGTTTCTGCAACAGCGAAGTCAGAAAAATATGTTTCCAGAATACAATTTAGTTTTTTCCAAAGAATTAATTAATCAGACCTCCTCCCCAGGATGTTGAGTCATATTTGGCTGAAAAATATTATTTTCCAATTGGTCAAATGTTTTTTCGTTCCACAAGCCCGAAAATTCGTGATTTCAGATTTCAATTATGACTTATCAATGTTCTAATCTACTTCGAAATAAGGTATCCGATTTCAAGTTGTTCATAATGAATGAATATATACAGTTGAATTTTAAGTATGAAAATATTTCAAACATCTCGCAGGAAGCCTTCAGCCCCCCACCCTCCGACTTACTACGCCACTGGGGATTACATCATTGAAACCAGAAAAAAGCTTAGTCTTTTAGAGAATCTAAGGCGCGCCGGCGTACTATAAAAGAGTTTCGAAAAGAGGGACACAATAGTCCTTTGGTCCAATCTAATCTAATCTGATCTAAAAAACCGGAACAGTTTCTTCTTTGTATTCATTTTGTAAAATAGTTTCATTTTCATTTCTCTGTATATTCCATACTATAATTAACGTTTTTACAGGTTTGAGTCTGGACCAAAATGTCAGAATGAGTTCGATAGGGCCTCAGTCTCCGTTGGAAATGAAGCCAGATGCCGCAACGTTGGGACAATTCAGTCCTCAAGGACCAAATAGCCCTGGGTCGTTTTCTTTAGGTCACGCTAGTCTGCTGAGCCCATCCGGAGGTCAAAAAGTTGCTGGTTCACCATATCCCCCCAATCATCCTTTAAGCGGATCCAAACACCTATGTTCAATTTGCGGCGATAGGGCTAGTGGAAAACACTATGGCGTGTACAGGTGAGTTATATTTGTTCATATAAAAACCCACCCCCTCCCATGCTAAAATATTTAGATATTCGCTCCAAGTCATGGAATAATAGTATATATGGTGAAGGAACCATGATTAAATCAAGATTTAAAAAAATTGAATTACCCAATAATAGCTGGTACAATATACGTAATGTAAACATTGGGGTAGAATAGGGGAACGCCCCTGTCTAATTATTCAAGCTCCATCTCAAATCGTGATTAAATTGTAAATGGAAGAACCTACTGATGAGTTTAACTCAAAGGCACATATTTGTACTTGATATTCATACTAAGGCAAATCAAAACCTAATTATGTCACTGTCACACTGACATCATCAATAACCTACAAATTTCATACCTATTTATTTCAGTTGTAAAACAATAATGAACTACAAATTATGAAATAATTATGTGAACTTTGAACCTTTTCAGAGGTCGTGATAGCCACAATCAGGGTCAAAAACTGTTTTGAAATAGTTAATTTTCCGTAAATCGAATGACTTTCACGTGAGAAGCCCGTAGCACGCGAGTTAGAAAAGTGCAAACTGGTTGTACCTAATACGGCTTTACGACGACTTTTCGCGTGCCGTTTTCGCTCCATGTAGTTAGATTTAGTATCGGACCGTGCCCGACGGTCCTTCTTTTTTCGATAAATGTCCATTAAATAGGAAAATGTAATTAAAACAGTTTGAGCTATTCTCAGATCTCAGCTACGCGCGTCTAACGTGCGACGTACCAGAAGGAATTTTCTCGCGACTAAAATATACACGAAGCGGGTAAAAGCTAGCGGTCCATAGCCAAAAACACTTTATTACAACTGGCGCCGGTTGCACGGGGCAAGAAACGGCCCCAAATTAACAAGACCGAGGTAAAATGTATAAACTCTAACTTACGCGCAGCGAGCTCCTCGAGGCATATGTCAAAATAATTTCGTTCGTAGCTAATTACATAGGACGTCTGGCGTTCATGCAATTATGTTTTTATATAATTCGGACCTTCTTATTTCGATAGGCCACGTGAAAATCCCGGAGTCCAAAGCGCTAAACGCTTCTGAGTGTTACAATATTCGTATAAAATTGCGAAATTTCGCACTTTTAGAAACTTCAAATTAATTATGACATAATTATTTCGAACGTAAAGTAAGACACACGTCTTAGATTCCACAACCACCCTTGACCAAGATAATTTTTGATATCCCGGTATGTTAATTAATTTTTTATGCTTACCACAAATACTCCAAATTAAATGTATTAACCGAATGTATCATCTAGATAAGGTTCTGACGACAGGTGCGCCCACCCTATCTCCATTTTTGTCGAATCTTGATCGCTCTTATTGAAACTGAATTTAATATGGGCTTCTGCCCTGATTCATTCTTATGTACCCTGAATGTAAAATGTGCAATTCAAATTTTTTTACCATTGTACGAGTCATGAAAAATACTTTTGAATGATACTAACGAATTGATAATAGGAACAAAAGTTAACTCTGATCAAAATATAAATAAATAAAATAATATGGAACAATAACCGGAATAATTAGTAATTGTATCAATAATTTCTGAAACATCCAAAATTAAATTAGGATCTAAAATCAAATTTCAGATCTTTTATCTTATTGCTCTTGGCATAAAAACTTTTATTTATATTTCAGGTTTTCCTCTAGTCATTTTTGCCTCATTTTGAAAATGAAGTAATTAGAAATATTCATAATTTATAAATAAACTAATCAACTGAATTAAACACTAATTAACTATTAATAAGATGCAAAGAGGTAAAAAACGTTTGTTGCAGTTATAGGAACTTTTTATATGTAGACACAAACATTTCTGTTACTCGTGCCAAAAATGTATGCACTCATTTGGGGAAATTCGTTTGTTTCCGGGTACCATTCCATCGTTCCAACGAATAACTACGGTGTAATAAGAAGGAAAACAATGCTCCAGACTATCGAAATAAAATGTTGATTCTTGCGACTAGAATCTTTGATATAATGAATTAGAACGTATTATTATTAAAAAAGTTCGGAACGATATTTCCTCTGCTACTCGTTGGAAGTAGAAACTACCAATTCTCGGACCAATTCTTAATTGATATTTGATATGCATTAATGTTATCGACATACGACATTTTGAAAATATTCATAAAACATCTACAGAATACATTCGTTTGCTTTGCTTTGTAGTCTGAGATTTTTCATTCATGGCGCCCTATTAAAAACAAATCATCACAGGAAACAGATGACTCGCTAATATTAATATTAGCTCTTCGAAGCCTTCCCCTGACATACTGTTCTTACAGGCATCAAACATAGCTCTAAGCAAATGTTTGGAAATAACATTATTTAAATAAGAATATCACACACGTTTTAAATATAGAAAAATATTTTGAGTTTTTGACTACGGAACACGAAACACAAAATCCTAGAATGAGGTCATACATCAATACATACCATAATTATTAATCACCAAAGACATGCGTTCTCCATCGCTTCAGAATTGTCAAATTTGGAAGAATAAAAAAGTTCGGAAGAACGTAACTTTGTAACTTTTGTTTAAAAGGCGTATGTTCCTTCAACTTTTGTGCAATGTATCAAGTTAAAAAGCAAATTTCACCCGTAATATGTTATTTTTTTCTAAAATGGCTAGAATCTAATTCACAGAAAGTTGATAATTATCAATAATTGATGGAGAGACTCCAAAACGAAAACTGCATAATTAGTTATTTCTATTTGTTTAAAAATGAAATATCACAGAGAAGTAAATAAATGTGGGGTACAATCCCTGAGTCGATAAACATTCTGAAGAAAGGGCTTTCAAATATTAATATCCGCGATACAAACTGCACATAATACGTGATTCTTACTTGTTTATGAATGGAGCATCCATTTTTCACTTTTAACAAAAACTACTATAAACAAACAAGCGGATGTGTCTTTTCATGAAACCTCCTTAAAATCAAAATTAAATCGGATCCCAAAAGTTTGACATAGATATGTCAATGATATTCTCGTGATATAAATAAAGATTTTGCTTTAAATGGCTTTTTGAACACGTTTAATAGTCAATTGGATTCACTCAAATTCGCTGTGCAAACAGAAACACAACCAGCTTCCTTTCCTTGATATTAATATTATCCAAGATTAGAATTCAACATATACAGAAAACCGACTAAAACAAATAAGTACTCCTTGGGGATTCTGTTACGCCAAATAATTATAGAATGGCTTCATTTAATAGTGTTGTTCGTAGATTATTAAATGTCTCTTTGAGCCAGCGAAATTATAACTACGAAGTTGAAAAACTTCAGCTAATACCGTTTGACAATGATTACGACAAATCTTTGACCAATAACATAATTCCTAAATAGAACACTACCTTCAAAGAAATCAATAAAATCCAAAAGTTTCACTTTTCATCCTTAAGTAATTAATAAATTGCATAATTCGTTTTTTGTACAACTGTCAAAAAATCTTGACATTTCTGTATCTGTATTGATGCGTAAATGTTTACAAAATAAACATGAAATATTACTTTTTGAAGGATTTATTTTTAACAGAGTCAATTATTAATTGATTATTTATCATAAAACAATTTCATTTATTGGAATAATAATTGATAGTAAAGTTTGAACAATTACTTCCAACATAAATTCCCGAAGATGTTCCATGTTGCTGCTGATCAGAAACGTTACGATATTTCTTGAAGAGTTGATTCCACAATATTTTCAGATATTTTAATTTGTTTGAAAGAAGATGGACAATTCAATGTTTTGTTGGAAATCTCAATTTTGTTATTCAAACTATCTTCTATATATGCTTCTGCTACGATACAGTTGCACAAAAATTTTTTTTGTATTTCGTGTATAAAATTCATGTTTTCATGGCACATTCGAGAGAAATTAACACTAATGTGCTCTTAAAAAAACACTCATTTTACGCACTTGATACAAAAATAACTATTCTAAATTTGCCGTTTATAGATATGTATAACACGCTAAAAACCCTTTTAGGCAACATCTTTGATAAAGTTTCCGACTTCGACCTATAAGGGATTTAGAAAACAGACACATTTTGGTTTCTAATTTAGTTTACTCTGATGATGGCTACTTGGAAGCAGAAAATACCTCATTAGTTCACAGTATTTTCAGTGGATAATTGTCATTGTTTCTTATATATAGTTCGTAAATTTTTGGTTTCAGAATTACGCTCCACGTGAAGATATGATCAAATCTCATTACCACAAAAAAAACTGACCAAGTTTTTCATAGCTAGGTATTGTTTCGGAAAATATGGGTCATTTGGTATAAGTCACAGGACATTCCAGCATGTTGCTTTTTGGAACTAAACTTTTGCCATGATCAATTCGTAAGTGTAAGAATCAGATTTAGGCTTTGAGGTTATATATAAACGGATTGCAGAACATTCCGTGGTGAAATGTGGTCATTATCATCATCTGAGGAAGGAGCTTAACCCTCAAATACACTTCGGCCACTTAGTAGGGCCCATTGTGCGCCCCGTGGTCAGAAGCCTATTCAATTCTAGCAGGTTTGTGGCTTGCCAGAAACTCAGAGTATTGCTAGAGCTGGCTTCCATAAGTTCTTTTGGGAGCAGTTTTGCTTCGCCAAAGTAACTGTACCTGAGGGATGTCAAAATAGGGCATTCCAACAGGATGTGATGGGCAGTTCCTTCCACCTCTCTGCATTTCCTATATATTGGATCATCTGTGATGCCCACAGTATGAAGGTCATCTCTGATGTCCCTTCTGTTTAGAGAAAAGAGTTTATTTGAGAGCCTAGGCACAGGCTCTTTGTAAAGAAGTTGACCTGCCTCATGCGTGGTGATTCTCAGACCACTCTTTGTGGTGAAACGTGGTGCAAAGCGTAGTGCAGCTGAACAACCACCGTTACTTTCTTATAATTATGTAAAAAATTCTATCGTTTCACCATTAGCCATGTGATTTGAACTCGTTACTCGAGTTTCGGCGTTATTACGCCATTTTCAGACGGTATCGAATACAAATTAAAAAAACTCGCTGAAACTCGATTTTTTTTCTTCTATACTTTGATTACAAGAGAGGAAAATCTATAATGATCTAAGAACATATAGTCCAGGCAACGAACCGGAAAAAAATATAGTAAGCTAGAATTTCAAAATTTTTTTTGCATTTTGTTCCTAATACCCCATAGATCATTCATGAGTATCAAAACCGCGGGGGTCGACCTTTCTACCCCCCAAAACGGGGTTTCAACCCCTCAGAGGAGCATTCTTATAAAAAAAATCCAAAACTTTAGAAAATTAATGAATTAAGAGCCGAAAATGACCCCTAGTATGTTTTATGATGATCATAATAGAATTTTAGAAAATGAATTTGATAATGAATCTGATGACGATTAAAATAACTATGAACTGAAAATTTTATATTTTCAAAATTAAGTAAATGAATGATAAAATTTATGATGATAATAATAATAATAATAATAATAATAGAAATATATATATAATGATGCAAACAAATATGTGTAATAATGAAGTTTAGAAAAGTAGATCTTTAATAAAAAATAGAAAAGTAATAATGCATACCTGAAATTTTTTTTCATTTTATTCCCCAAAATTGCAAAGCAAATTACGATTTTCAGGATTTTTCACTCTGGACAAGGTTTTTTGAGAAAACCAACAGCGAAATCGTGATCAGCGACCCAAAAAACCTACTATGGGTCATCATTTTTGTAACAAAATTATATTTTATTATTCCCAAACCCCGGGAAAATCCCAAATTTCCCATCTGTAGGAAGTTTTCCGAGAAAACTAACAGGGGAATCGTGATCAGCGACCCAAAAAACATACTAGGGGTCATTTCTGTAAAAAAATTATACTTTATTATTCATAACCGTCTCAGGAAAATCTCAAATTTCCCGAATTTTCCATCTGGAGAGAGTTTTATGGGAAAAATAACAGCGGAATCGTTATCAACGACCCAAAAAACCTACTAGAGGTCATTTTTGCAACAAAACTATACTTGATTATTCATAACCGTCTCAGGAAAATATCAAATTTCTCGAATTTTCCATCTGGAGAGAGTTTTTGGGAAAACTAACAGCGGAATCGTGATCAGCGATCCACAAAACCTACTAGAGATAACTTTTGCAACAACATTATTTTTTATTATTCACAGCCCCAGGAAAATCCCAAATTTTTCAAATTTCCCATCTGAAGGGAGTTGTCCGAGAAAACTAACTGCGGAATCGTGATCAGCGACCCAAAAAGCATACTAACGGTCATTTTCGGCTCTTAATTCAGTAATTTTCTAAACTTTTGGATTGTTATTATAAGAATGCTCCTCTGAGGGGTTTGAACCCCGTTTTGGGGGGCTAGAAAGGTCGACCCCCGCGGTCTTGATAGTCGTGAATGATCTATGGGGTATTAGGAACTATATATTTTTTTTATTATGACCTTTTTCCCGGCTTGTTGTCTGGGCTAATCGTGTGAGCCAGCGGAGGAATGTTGGGAGAGGAGATAGACATTCGAATTTTTCTTGAAGGTTTGGAGGTTTTAGCCATAGAGAAAGACTTCACTAGGCGAAGAGTTCTACAACTTCGCCGTTCGATAGAAAAATGAAGTCTGGTAGGAAGAAGTTCGGCTGGTCTAGAGCAGAACAATAAAGTGGTGACTAGCTTGAGCTCGAACAACAAACAAGATTTCTGATGAACACCGACCATGGAAATATATATAGAAAAGGGAGCGATCGCCCACCTTTCTACGATATTCTAGAGAGGTCAACGAATTCGTAAGTGTGACATGATCAATCAGACGAATAGCTCTCTTCTGGATAGAATCCAAGAGCTTCAGCGTATGTTTGGGAACTCTATGAGAACAGTACTCCAGCACAGGTCGAATCTGTGCTTTGTAGATTATGAGCTCCTGCTGGGATGTAAAGTAGCTCTTGACACGGAACAGAAAACCAAGTTCTTGTGAAGCGGTTCTCGCAATGGACCTCACATGGTCATTCCATGAGAGGGTTCTGTTGGTGGTAATCCCGAGCATGGTTATGGAAGATTTCATAGGAATAGTTATTCCTGATATCATAATCTGGTCATCTTATTATCCTGGAGAACATGCAAGCTTGAGTTTTGGTTGCATTAAACTCTAGATGAGGAAGCGGTATGTTCTGAAAAGCTGTGGGCGGGACAGGTGGTCGTTGATATTGAGCAGAAACAAAGTTGTTGCCAAGGCGGATCCCTGCGGAACACCAGCGCTGGTAGCCATCCTATAGAAGGATACTTCCTCCACCACCACATGGAGTGATCTATCCAAGAGAAAACACGAAACTAAACGACAAAGGTTGAGGTGTCAAACCATATGCCGGAGGAAGTTTCCCAAGTAGGCTTTGGTGCCAGACTCGGTCAAATGCTTTGGAAATATCCAATGCTACAGCTAGAGATTCCCCATATTTTTCAATAGATTTCTGTCATACATGTGTTCGTAGGCAAGCAGGTCTCCTGTCGATCTCTGCTGAAGAAAGCCATATTGTCAGTCATTCACGATTTTGGAGCTCTAGGTATTGGATGAGCTCTATGTTGATTGATTTCTCCATGAATTTTGATATCACAGATAATAGTACAATGGGTCTATACCACGGTCGTACATACAGGTCTGGGAACTCGAGGCTGTTTCCTATGTGAGAAGTGACTCCGCTAAGAGTCAACTGTCGCGTAGTACCAAAAAGGGTGACGCAGTAGTCGAAGAGTGTTCTCTGACAACTGTCATTCTTGACTTGTAAACACAAGGAATACCTGCGTTTTTAGAAACAAATTACGAAACCGTGCATTATGCCGAAATGCAAAACGGGGTGCAAAAGTGTAAAGCAAGAAACTTATGTTTTTAAAGTGCCGAAAGATGCGGAAATGCGAAAAAAGTGGATGCTTGCGATTCCGGATAGAAATCGTCTTAACGAGGTCTTTTATGTGTGCGAACATGTATAACGAAAAAGGGGAAGCTATTTTTAAGGTGAGTAATACATTTTGACAAGAGTAACAGTTCTATTCCTCTCTCAAATCAGAATACTTAGTAACACTGCTTGCGATTCCGGAAAGAAATCGTTTTACCACTTCGATCCAAGCGCTAGCTAGGGGCTGAGCGAGGGACTACGAGTTTGGCGACGCGTAAGAGACACATGTCAAACATACGAGTTCCCAGACCTGTATGTACGACTGTGGTCTATACTTATTGGAAAGGGTCTTCTTTCTTTTTCTTTTTAAATGGTTGGACGCTAGCTGTCTTCCAGCTGAAAGGCGAAGAAAACTCACCAAGTTTGTATGAAAGGGTAAAAAACCTGCAGAAAACTGGTCGTTATTTCAGGCATTTCAAATAAAAGTGATATCAAAGTAGTAGTGTTTAAGTTTTCAATATGGATAATTATGTAAGTTAAGTACTGGTTTACTGTAACATTCCTCTTTGAAAGGATGCTTGCCCCCAAGATAGCCCCATTTTTCTTCTGACATTGTTTTCAACAATACGTTGAAGAATAATAAATAAATAATTAATTGTTGCAATTGTTATCTGGTGTAGACTTTCCATGAATATTTTTATCGCCTACTCGTGCGAGTAAGCAGTTTACAAAGATGCATTGAATCATTGTTCGTTTTTTTTATGTACCAAGTCGGGAGTACAGCTCGTCATGCCGTGACCGTGGCCTTATGCATATTATTGCATCACAGCGACCTTGGTATTGTTATAAATATACATAATGACAAATGATGCTCATAATCCATGAATCCTATGAATTTACCATGAAAATAAAACGGCGTGATTGTTGCGCTTGGATTATTACTATTTTCAAATGCTAGAGATTGTAAAATAATATGCTGATAAGCTATTCTTTCGGTCTAATCAAGACATGGTGCCGTAATTTTACAATTTTAATGTTTCTTTTAATCGTTATCAGTTGTTACTTATTATAAGAATTGAAGGTTCCAGTATAAAACTGAGAAGAAAAATACAGTTTATAATTCTATCTATAAAGATTTTCATGACCAACATTTATACATACTACACTATGATATCCCAGTCAATATCGACGAAAATAGCTTTTTTGGGCTAACCCGTGACGCTGGAAATGATGGTAAAGTTGAAGATTACCTAAAGTTTGTGCTATTATAATAAAGATTCTTGACTCAGGTATGAATTATATATAAATTCTCGGGAAATAGGTCACATTAAATGCTTTATATTTTCGTCTTTACGTATGTTTCGGTCTCACGACCATCATCAAAAGACTTATGTCCAAAACGGGATTTCTTAAAACTATGTAATTATATTAGCACAAAGCGTCCTTATCGCACCAATTTCAATTGAAAATGCACACGTCGCCTAAACGAAAAGAACCACGATGTGGAATCTGCAAGTATTTCCAAATTTCATTAAATCTAAATCAAAGGATAATATGTTTAGCAATGTGCAAATTATGAAGGCGTAAGTACGCAAAATTATTGAATTGTCTTCATAAAAGTTAAACAATTCTGCTATCTGAATTTTGATAGCTACTTTATCTCGCAATTTTTTCAAAATCAACATAATAATTTCGAAAAAAAATTCAACAAAATCAAAGCCATTCAATCTAAAAAGATAAATAATTTACTAAAGTGCGTAGCTTACGAAAAACAAACTATCAATGAACAATCATTGAAAAACCTAACTGATACAAAAATTCCTGATGAGGTGCAGCACACGTTAAGCTTAGGTTCGTAATTTGCATTGCCTGATAATAAAAAACTGCCTATCGACAATATAATTGCTAATTTAGAATGCGGAATAAGGAATAAAAATTTAGAGGAAAAAATGAAATTAGAAACAAAATTTGTAACATCTTGACAAATAAAAAGAATAAACAGAAAGCAGAAATAGGCATAGCAAAAAATCGTTTTAACTATTACACAAAAAAGACAAAAGAGTTCAAAGATGCTAACCCTCAACTATTAGTTTTGAACGCGGATAAATGTAGTAAAACCGTCATGATGCATAGAAATGACTACGAAAACAAAATAGGAAATATTTTAAATGAAGAAACAACTTACAAAAAATTAAAATCTGACCCTTCATTATCAGTACAAAATAACATGAATAAATTAATAAATAAGTGGTACAAAAATAAGATAATTCCTATTGAATTGAAAAATAGATTATTTTGCCATAATCGGCTAGCACCTTATATCTATGGGCTTCCGAAACTACATAAAAGTGATATACCTTTAAGACCCATTGTAGGTAATATTAGAGCGCCTACCTACAATTTATCAAAATCTATCAACAATATAATAGGAAAAAATGAATTTTATGTGAAAGATTCGTGGCATTTTAATGAATTTATAAAAAATCAATCCGCACCCGTAGATCATCAACTAATTTCCTTGGACGTTGCTTCTTTATTTACAAATATACCAGTAGATGATGTGCCGTAATTTTACAATTTTAATGTTTCTTTTAATCGTATCAGTTGTTACTTATTATAAGAATTGAAGGTTCCAGTATGAAACTGAGAATGAAAATACAGTTTAATTCTATCTATAAGATTTTTCATGATCAACTATTATAATATACTATCACTATAAAACCCCAGTCAATATCGACGAAAACAGCTTTTTTAGGCTAACCCGTGACGCTGAAAATGATGGTAAAGTTGAAGATTACTTAAAGTTTGTGCTATTATAATAAAGATGCTTGACCCAGGTATGAATAATATATGAATTCTCGGGAAATAGGTCACATTAACACTTATGCTTTATATTTTCGTCTTTACGTACGTTTCGGTCTCACGACCATCATCAAAAGACTTATGTCCAAAACGGGATTTCTTAAAACTATGTAATTATATTAGCACAAAGCGTCCTTATCGCACCAATTTCAATTGAAAATGCACACGTCGCCTAAACGAAAAGAACCACGATGTGGAATCTGCAAGTATTTCCAAATTTCATTAAATCTAAATCAAAGGATAATATGTTTAGCAATGTGCAAATTATGAAGACGTAAGTACGCAAAATTATTGAATTGTCTTCATACAAGTTGTTTAAATTTGTGCATTAACGAAGTATGCGCAAATAAATGTAGCAGATGTTGAAAACAGAATTAAACGCGTTAAACAATTCTGTTATCTGAATTTTGATAGCTACTTTATCTCGCAATTTTTTCAAAATCAACATAGTAATTTCGAAAAAAAATTCAACAAAATCAAAGCCATTCAATCTAAAAAGATAAATAATTTACTAAAGTGCGTAGCTTACGAAAAACAAACTATCAATGAACAATCATTGAAAAACCTAACTGACACAAAAATTCCTGATGAGGTGCAGCACACGTTAAGCTTAGGTTCGTAATTTGCATTGCCTGATGATAAAAAACTGCCTATCGACAATATAATTGCTAATTTAGAATGCGGAATAAGGAATAAAAATTTAGAGGAAAAAATGAAATTAGAAACAAAATTTGTAACATCTTGACAGATAAAAAGAATAAACAGAAAGCAGAAATAGGCATAGCATAAAATCGTTTTAACTATTACACAAAAAAGACAAAAGAGTTCAAAGATGCTAACCCTCAAATATTAGTTTTGAACGCGGATAAATGTAGTAAAACCGTCATGATGCATAGAAATGACTACGAAAACAAAATAGGAAATATTTTAAATGAAGAAACAACTTACAAAAAATTAAAATCTGACCCTTCATTATCAGTACAAAATAACATGAATAAATTAATAAAGAAGTGGTACAAAAATAAGATAATTCCTATTGAATTGAAAAATAGATTATTTTGCCATAATCGGCTAGCACCTTATATCTATGGGCTTCCGAAACTACATAAAAGTGATATACCTTTAAGACCCATTGTAGGTAATATTAGAGCGCCTAACTACAATTTATCAAAATCTATCAACAATATAATAGGAAAAAATGAATTTTATGTGAAAGATTCGTGGCATTTTAATGAATTTATAAAAAATCAATCCGCACCCGTAGATCATCAACTAATTTCCTTGGACGTTGCTTCTTTATTTACAAATATACCAGTAGATGATGTGCCGTAATTTTACAATTTTAATGTTTCTTTTAATCGTATCAGTTGTTACTTATTATAAGAATTGAAGGTTCCAGTATGAAACTGAGAATGAAAATACAGTTTAATTCTATCTATAAGATTTTTCATGATCAACTATTATAATATACTATCACTATAAAACCCCAGTCAATATCGACGAAAACAGCTTTTTTAGGCTAACCCGTGACGCTGAAAATGATGGTAAAGTTGAAGATTACTTAAAGTTTGTGCTATTATAATAAAGATGCTTGACCCAGGTATGAATAATATATGAATTCTCGGGAAATAGGTCACATTAACACTTATGCTTTATATTTTCGTCTTTACGTACGTTTCGGTCTCACGACCATCATCAAAAGACTTATGTCCAAAACGGGATTTCTTAAAACTATGTAATTATATTAGCACAAAGCGTCCTTATCGCACCAATTTCAATTGAAAATGCACACGTCGCCTAAACGAAAAGAACCACGATGTGGAATCTGCAAGTATTTCCAAATTTCATTAAATCTAAATCAAAGGATAATATGTTTAGCAATGTGCAAATTATGAAGACGTAAGTACGCAAAATTATTGAATTGTCTTCATACAAGTTGTTTAAATTTGTGCATTAACGAAGTATGCGCAAATAAATGTAGCAGATGTTGAAAACAGAATTAAACGCGTTAAACAATTCTGTTATCTGAATTTTGATAGCTACTTTATCTCGCAATTTTTTCAAAATCAACATAGTAATTTCGAAAAAAATTCAACAAAATTAAAGCCATTCAATCTAAAAAGATAAATAATTTACTAAAGTGCGTAGCTTACGAAAAACAAACTATTAATGAACAATTGAAAAACCTAACTGACACAAAAATTCCTGATGAGGTGCAGCACACGTTAAGCTTAGGTTCGTAATTTGCATTGCCTGATAATAAAAAACTGCCTATCGACAATATAATTGCTAATTTAGAATGCGGAATAAGGAATAAAAATTTAGAGGAAAAAATGAAATTAGAAACAAAATTTGTAACATCTTGACAGATAAAAAGAATAAACAGAAAGCAGAAATAGGCATAGCATAAAATCGTTTTAACTATTACACAAAAAAGACAAAAGAGTTCAAAGATGCTAACCCTCAAATATTAGTTTTGAACGCGGATAAATGTAGTAAAACCGTCATGATGCATAGAAATGACTACGAAAACAAAATAGGAAATATTTTAAATGAAGAAACAACTTACAAAAAATTAAAATCTGACCCTTCATTATCAGTACAAAATAACATGAATAAATTAATAAATAAGTGGTACAAAAATAAGATAATTCCTATTGAATTGAAAAATAGATTATTTTGCCATAATCGGCTAGCACCTTATATCTATGGGCTTCCGAAACTACATAAAAGTGATATACCTTTAAGACCCATTGTAGGTAATATTAGAGCGCCTAACTACAATTTATCAAAATCTATCAACAATATAACAGGAAAAAATGAATTTTATGTGAAAGATTCGTGGCATTTTAATGCATTTATAAAAAATCAATCCATACCCGTAGATCATCAACTAATTTCCTTGAACGTTGCTTCTTTATTTACAAATATACTTATTTTCTTTACGGTGAGCAATATTGGTCAAATATGCGACACAGCAATGGGATCTCCTATTTCAGCTACTATTTCTAACCTTGTTATGGAATGCCTAGAGGAATCTGTTATAAATTCATTAGATTTTCGACCCGTATTCTTTAAACGGTATGTAGATGATTGCCTTATGTGTGCTCCCAACGATAAAATTCAGTCGTGGTTAATAAATTTAACAATTTCCACTGTAAACTTCAATTCACTTGTGAAATACGAGTGAACAAAAACATAAATTTCCTAGATATGAACAATAGGCATGATGCAGATGGAAAAATAAAAACTTCATTGTTTACTAAAGAACGTTATCTTCACTTCAGTTCCGTTGCACCAATAACAACTTATAAAAAAGTGTGATGAACAGCCTTACAGATCGCGCGGTTAAATTGTCCCACCCAGAGGACCGTCCCAAAAATTTGAAAATTGTTCGTAATACATTGGAAATGAATGGCTACCCAAAAACATTTTTCAATCCCATCATTAAAGAAAGAATAAACAAAATCTATAATGGAACGTCATATATAAATAACATAAAAGGTAATACAAATCTATCTAATATATAACATTTTCATACATTCCGGAGACCTCGGAGAAAATTCAAAAGAATGTTCAAAAAAGTATGATATAAATGTGGGGCATAAACCTACTAACTGTGTTGGAAAGTCTAAAAGCTTTAATACCTAAAGATAAACAAACCCACACAGTATACAAATTAAATTGTTTAGATTGCGATGGGACCTATACTGAAATCTCTAAACAATATTAACAAAAAAGAATGTATGACCATAAGTATAGCAAAAGAAACAAATACTTAGAAAATTCCACCGCCCTTGCTAAACACTGGTTTGATTATAACCATCAATTCGATTACAAAAATTTAAATATCTTAACTAAGGAAATCAATTATTATAAAATATCTATTCTGGAGATGATTCACATAAAACGTTACTCCAAATCTGTAAATCATAGGACAGATATTCAGACATTAAGTCAGATTTATACTAATTTAATTAATTAAAACTTGCAAATTCCTACATGCGTCTTTATAATGTTAAAAGTATATTTTAGGAAGAATGCTCAAGAGTAATATGTCCAATAAGGTCTGACACAACCTTTTTCTATTACCTCAAATCTTAGCATCATCGAAAGTAGATACTTAACGTAATAGTTTTGGTCTTCAGTCATAGACTACACTAACATGCGTTTGTATATTATGAGAATATTACTAAATAGTGGATTCTTGATATATTTTATACTTGAAACATTGATGTGGTACAAATTCGATTATTCGTGGTTCTGTTCGTTTCGGCGACGTGTGCATTTTTAATTGAAATTGGTGCGATAAGGACGCTTTGTGCTAATACAATTAGTTTTAAGAAATCTCGTTTGGACATAATAAGTCTTCTGATGCTGGTCGTGAGACCTTACGTAAAGACGAAAATATAAACCATAAGTCTTAATGTGACCTATTTCCCGAGAATGTATATATAGTTTGTGCTATTGTTTACCTGCGTTTTAGTTGCAAAATTATCAAAAAATGCATATAAAACAGAAACTATTGAGATAATCGTATGACATTTTGCATGGTGAATATTAATAAAACACGTCGTTAAGATAAATTACGACTCTTTGCTTTTTTCAAAAAGTTGTTATTAACCGGTTAATGGTGATAAACAAATTTTTTTCTCCAAATGCATTTGCTTAATCATTTCGGTAAATACGTCACGAACTGCATTTTGACCATAGATTACGCCATATTTTTTTCGCGGCACACTTGTTTACATTTTCGAGTAAATAAACAATAGGTCAATTGTTTATTAGCATATAGAGACTTCCGGTTTTAGTAAAAATTGATCTAATTGGGCTCAAATTGTTGGTATTAAGTTCAACTATCGCACCATAGTGTAGGTATACTTTTTCTTTTGTTTACTTTCTACAACAAATTATTTAAAAGTCCTTAGTGAACAAATTAAATATCTCGGCGATAAAATGTCGGATTGTGAAAGGTTTCTCAGAAAGCAAAATTTTGGTCAAAGGTTTATCGCGATCCGATAAGTAGAACCTGGAATATCGTACCAGATGTTTGTAGCCATGATTTCTACCAACAAAACTTGCTTTCATGTAAAGATTAAAGCCGGACTAGCTTAAATTCAAAATATGTTAATAGATTTTTAATTATATCGATAGATATGGAAAATTTAAAAAACGACAAAAACGGCGCGGCGTTCGAAAACTATATACGTTTCATACTGCTAAGGCATCGCTCGCTATTAGAAGGATATGGGATATATAAAAGGTGTAATATATGTAATGCGCACGCTGCTTTTTTCGATTCTTTTACAATTTCAAGTAGAGGAATTCGTCTACCGTGGGTAGTTAATTTGTTAATAACAATTTATTGAAATAAGCAAATGAGTCTGAAACGTCGTGTTTTGTTGATATCTATTACCATGCAAAATTTCATGCGAATAACTAAAATAGTTTTTGTTTTATACCCATTTTTCGATAATTGTGCTAAACTAAAACGCAGATATAAACAATAGCAACTTTAGAAAATGTTTAACTTCACCATCGTTTTCAGCGCCACTTTTGCATAAATCGCGTTAGCCTCAAAAAGAAGTAATAGACCAGCTACTTCTATACGGTTTTCACCTCCGAATTTGTTGATCCGCCACCGATTCTTATGCAACTTAGAGAAGGTTAAGAGGATGAATCAAAATGAATGTTTAACCCGGCCCGGGTGCCCTTTTCCCTTTGGTGAATATCACCCCTTCTCGTGGGTGAATCATTTTACCATCATACTGGACTATAAATGAAATTACCCAAACACCACATTGAAATTTAGAAATTTAAATACGTGCTTCAGTAGCTAAGGTGCCATCTTCAGTAGCTCAATAGCAGGGGGTTACTTAGTGAACATTTCCCCCTAATTTTTTAATCACATAGCCCTTTTTATTTATAGTGTCAATTGCGTTTTGGAATGGTCAATTATAGGTTAATTAACTAGTCAAATGATTAAACTTTTTAATTTTTTCCGTTATAAACAAGGAAAGAAAAAAGCAGTTTTTCAATCAAAACAAATATAGGCAAAGTTTTGGTTTTCCAGGTTGAACATTTATCTATTGTCGTTGACTTATAACAGATACCATTATTTGAAACTAAGAATCAATTGTGGAACCTTACTTGACCTGGCTCTGTGATCATATTCACCTAGTTTCTATTTAATATACTTGATTCATTATACTGTGCAAATTTAAACAAACCTAAAATTAATAGACAACATCCCAATTTTCATTGTTGATAGTTGGTTCTACGTAAGTAATGTCGTTTCGAAATGCGTTGAATTTCATTAATTTTTATGAACAATTGACTTGGTCTTCATTGAATTTCTTATAAACGCTCATTACTCATGTTGTATAGATCTCCATATCGCCCAATATCGTTCTTTGTAATATGTCTAACGTTGATTGACATGTTCCATTTGTTTCAGTTGTGAAGGTTGTAAAGGTTTCTTCAAGAGGACGGTGAGGAAGGATCTAACATATGCATGTCGAGAAGAAAAAAACTGCGTTATTGATAAGAGACAACGGAACAGGTATGTTTGCAGCTTATAAAATAGAAATCTGGGGCAACTTGGTCACCTTTACTTTGGTAGACTTTACGCGAAATTTGTTTGTTATGTTTGGTAGCATTAGGATAGAATCTGTTTTACAGACCGTCGAGAACACGAATAACCATTTAACATTTTTTAAAACTCAAATTTTTGTTTGATTTTTAAAACAATATACATATATTGGATGACCACTTGGTCCACCTTTGAGAATTTCGATAAAAATAGGTTATAAATGGTTTGTATGACCACTTTACCCCGGATTAAAAAAAAAGTTGAAAAATTCCATAGATATATTTTTTCTTTGATTATTTCATAAGTAGTAATCAATCTATTTGATTTTAAATTAAAAATAATACCGAAAAACCTATTTGATGGGGCGTTTGGAAACTTATCTAAACATGTTAAACATAAAAGTAAGCTTCAATCGAAAAGGTATTTTTTTAAAAATCGAACTTATTCACTCGGAACAAAATCTTCGTCCGCCTCAGAATCATCTAGAAATTCCATCAGCACTGCTTCCGAATCATCGCAAAAGTCACAAGAAAATAAGGGTCTTTACTTCCATTGTTGCAAAGGCCACAGATCCATTTCTGAACACATTTTATCAGCTCTAGTCAGCCGATCAAGTCTTTCAAGTTACAACGACAAATACCACAATTTTCATTTGTTTCACTTTCTTCTCTAGGGTAAATTAGGCCTCTGACTTCTGTAGAAACAATTTCATCTATGGTTACGTCTTTACCGGGTTGAACCTTTTTCCTCGTCTTTTTTTTGAATTTTTCTCACTGACATTTCCTTTGTATATTCTCATCAATTAATGACGCATCAAGAGATCTGCCAATGCTGGCTGGATCGTCTGATATTAATCCATCTAGAATTTTCGTTGAAACCTCGTGAGGATTAGGCGAAAAAAACCCAGCTCTGAATTCAGATATTAGATGTTGGCCTACAGTCTCAGATATGTTTCATAACCTGTTCCTTTGGAAGATTTCCTGGATATCCGCGTTCTCTATTTCAATTGTCTAAAAATTTTCTTTAGCACTTTCTCATAGAACCCTATACAGCCACGCCAAGTTCTAGAGTCGTCCCGAGTTGGTCACGTGAAAATTCCTACATCATGGCATAACTGTCTAGTAGGTTAGGATTGATGTGTTGATAAGGTTTTGTCACGGACAGTCTGATCTGTGATGATCCGTTACGGGATTTTATGAGCTGTCCAAAACGTCATACTATATCGATTACAACCCTTTTACCTATTTAGGGGTGGAATTTAAAAAAACTTTATTAGCGGGTGCCTACATCGTATAAGGAACCTACCCGATAAATTTCAAGTTTATTGGCTTCATAACTCCGGAGAGAAATCTTTCATATTACACCATTCACCAGAAGTTACCCAAATTCGAAATTAGAATTAGTGTTTTTCTTTTAAATATGTAATTCTGAAAATTCAATTTCTTTGTTTAATTTCTATTTACTACTATTACTATTGACCAATTTGGACATTCTTGGTGTCAAAATGTTCGGGAAAGCACCCCGAACCAGAAGACCCCATTTTAAACCCGCGCTTTTGTTATCCCTATTTCAATTAAGCCACTAATTGATTGTTGATTTGAACCAATAATTAACTAATGTATTTGACAAAAAAATATGAAAGGAAATTGACCGCAAATCGTTACTCGGGGATGTCAGAACAGGAAAATTCGGGAGAACTCGACATTTTCTTGAAAAATTACAACCAAAATCTGCAAACGGTGCATCACTAGCGTAAATAAAATCATCCGGGGGTTTTCGAGGTCGTTGATCACGATTCTGTTGTCAGAATTTCCTTTCATATTTTTTAGTCAAACACATTAGTTAATTATCGGTACAAATCAACAATTAATTAGTGGCATAATTGTTAATTAACAAATAGGGATAACAAGAGCGCCGGTTCAAAATGGGGTCTTCTAGTTCGGGGTGCTTTCCCGAACATTTTGACACCAAGAAAGTCCAAATCGGTCAATAGTTGCAAAATCACAATGTCAAATGCCAATTTTACCAGACTAAACCGTTTGTAGAGACAACTTTGACTAAAATTAACTCATTTTGCAGATGTCAGTATTGCCGATATCAAAAATGTTTATTGATGGGCATGAAAAGGGAAGCCGTACAGGAGGAGAGACAAAGGACGAAAGAACGTGACACATCGGAGGTAGAATCTACCTCGAATATGCAGACCGATTTGACTATAGAAAGGTTGCTTGAAGCTGAGAAACGTGTTGAGTGCAATAGTCCACCTTTTCCATTAGAGGTATGACTCGCTCATAACGCCAATATATTGTAATATTTTGGATAGATTTCATTCGTCATCGAAGGAATATACGATCGGATGAGAAAATAATTGCAACATGAATGATTATTGTACCATAGGTACAGTAGTGTTCACTTATAATGAACCCAACAAAGTTTGGAGAATTTTAATAATTCAAAGGCAAAATTCTTGCGTGATGCGAATCGTCAATATCAATGAAATGAATGAAAATTTGATTTGACGAAATTCAAAAGGACAAACAGTACCTATTACATTGCATCCGGACAGTTTAGTCAATTCAATGTAAAATGGAATTATTGATATGCATTTCATATTCCTATGATTACATCATTATTCGTGCTGTGAATTATTATTGTTAGCAGACAAAATTTTGTCTGTTAATGATTATGTTATATGTTATGAATAATTCAAATCATAACGTTTTTATTTTTGTTTATGAAGGATCCATGGATTATTTACAGATCGCTGCGCGCGTTTGTCTGCAAATTGGCTGAAATTTTTTTGATGATGATGCATCTTTGAAATAGAGCTCTTTTCCAAAATTTCAGATTCCGAGGGGTTAAAGGTCCTGAGAACGGGCCCTTTTAAGGCCGAAATATAGCCCTCTTCAGCCTATTTTTGATATGCTGGTTCTCAGCGCCCTTTCAACCAAAAAATTTCCTCGAGGACTCATTTTTTTCGTAATGTCTTCTAGTATTTACGAAAAAAAATTCAGACCCCCAAACTGAAGGCCTCCTTTAGCGATCTGATAAAGTGGAACCGAAATTTCGAAAAATTGACTATTTTCTAGCTAGTGCCAACAGTCAAATTTTAATTCAAAATATATCTCACAGGTCTCATTTTGTTTGTCCGTCCTTGACCTTTCAAATGAGCATTTTCATGTCAAAATTGGTCAACTAGGGCCTATGTTACAGCTATTTAAAGAAAACAGTTTAGCCAAAAAACGCGTTTTTCACGAACTTTGTGAAATAATACATATGAAAATCATTAAATAATGATGACTCATATTATAATTTGTTAATTTTGTGGCATCTGAAAAGAGTTTTTAGTTAATAACACTGAATGAGGAAAATTATATATTTCGCATTATTATAAAATTCACTGTGCCTAGAGCAATCGAATATTTTGCTCCAAATTTTTTGGGGTGATAGAAGAGTTACAGTATACTAACTTTATACAAGCTTTTGTCAATGTCGGTCCATAGAGAAAAAAGTTCAAGCCGGTCAAATTTCGTGAAAAAACGCGTTTTTTGCCAAAACTGCTTTCTTTAAATTGCTGTAACATAGGCCCTAGTTGACCAATTTTGACATGCAACTGCTCATTTGAAAGGTCAAAGACAGACAAACAAAATGAGACCTGTGAGATATATTTTGAACCAAATTTTGACTGTTGGCACCATCTAGAAAATAGTCAATTTTTCGAAATTTCGGTTCCACTTTATCAGGTCACTAAAGGAGGCCTTTAGTTCGGGGCGCCTAAATTTTTTGTCCTAAATACTAGAAGACATTACGAAAAAATGAGCCCCGCGGAAGTTTTTTGGTTGAAAGGGCGCTAAGAACCAGCATATCAAAGATAGGCTAAAGAGGGCTATATTTCGGCCTTAAAAGGGCCCGTTCTCGGCACCCCTGACCCCTCGAAGTCTGCAATTTTGGAAAAGAGCTCTATTTCACGGGTGCATCAACATCAAAAAATTCCAGCCAATTTCCGAACCCAAGCGCAGCGATCTGTAAATAATCCATGGATCTCTCTTCTTTTACTACAGTTTGAGTTTACTTCGGAATTAAAAATTTATGTATACATGATGTCCACAAACTCTCTTCACCAACGAAGACTGCAAATTCTACAGCTCAGTTTATTAAGATTTGATGTAAATCACCCCTTCCAAAAATGCCTAAGGGTAGTAAAGCACTCTGAAGGGTGAAACCTGAATATCGATTTTTAAATATCTTCGAAACGGTTCAAGATAAAATTATGAAATTCAAAGTGGTAAATAAGTATGCGATTGCTCAACTATGTTGCAAATAAAAACCCATATTTTTTGTGCGTAATTTTTTCATAAATTTTAATGAAAAAAATCTTGAAATTTGGACTTTTCCGGACAAAAAAGTAGCATTCTTTTGTTTCGATTACATCAAAATCTATCGAAACTTCTTCAGACAATTGCTACCTTAGGTAAATCAACCCTTAATACGATTTTGAAAGAGATAGAGAGCGATAACGTTCCAGAAAAGTATTCTAGTGCAATTTCAATGTTTCAGTGATAACAGTTCGAAATTCTACTTAACATTAATTGGGAATTGTTTCCGTTACTATTATTTTTTAATTAGACTAACAGAGTTTCAGTTGTGTTTTCGGCCAATATTAAGTCATTGAAACATGCGATGATAAATAAATAAATAAATTCATTTCAGAATGCCGTTACGAATATTTGCCAAGCAACGAATAAACAATTATTCCAGCTTGTGGAGTGGGCCAAACTAATACCACATTTCACATCTTTACCTGTATCTGATCAAGTACTTCTTCTTCGAGCAGGATGGAATGAGCTACTCATTGCCGGTTTTTCTCATCGATCCATGCAAACACAAGATGGAATAGTATTAGCTACTGGTCTAACAGTGAACAAGTAAGTATTAAGTTATTTTTAACTTGGATTAGATTGTTAATGGGTGTGAGGTATACTGCGTCCGTAAAGAAATATTGTATCTCCGATTACAGTACTGTTCCACAGTACACGGGTGAGTTTTAGTTCTCTTAAGAAAGTTGATGTTTTTCCCGGCTCCAGTGGCAAAATTTCCTCGATGACTGTGTTGTGACGTGCCTTGTCATTTTTGGCGTTTAATACTTACTACAGTCTCAATGTTCCCGATCTGAATCCAATTAACTTATTTTGATATCTCGGGTGCCAGATTTTTATGAGGTTTATTCCTCAGGAAGAACTTCTGCTAGGGTCCTCACACAAGGCCTATGACAGTGCTATCTTGGATAGCCTTGTCCCTAGGGTACCTTCAGTGAAGTAATAACCAGGGCCCGAAACGGGGCAGAACAACAAAGAAGCTAATCAGCAAAATATTGAAAGCGAATTTAGGGAAAAACAAGGGAAGCCCAAAATAACGATGAATTGCGTAGGAAATGCCAGTAGGTCTAGGTTATCAACTAATTCTTTAATGGGGCGGTCAAATCAAATGCTATCCACCAGTATAGCCACAGATATTTATAATGAGGTCATGAAGCAATTAAAACAAGCCAGTACGGACATCGGATAAACATACTTTTAAGGGTTAACCACAACCAGTTATGAACAACATGCGTTAAAATACAGCGGTGCAGGTGAAAGCGTAGCGGGTGGGCGCACTTCGCGCACAGAGTGACATCTAAGCTTGTCTTGGAGTGCAGGGAAACTCTGGTTGAATTAGCCAGAAGGAACAAACTCCAGCTAGTGTGGGTACCTGCCCATTCTGGCATGAAGGGAAACGAAATGGCCGATGAATTGCCCAAACGGGGTTCCTTGAGCGCCCCTGGCCCCGATTCCACTATCGGAATTTCATCGACCACCATGCCCTCAACACAACAAAGAGGGACCATGACAAGACTGACCAAGGTCCAGAGACTTGCATGTCTTGGGATCACAGGGGCCATGAAATCTACGCCCACTGCAGCAATGGAAACACTTCTGGGATTGCCTCCCCTCCAATTGGTAATCCAAGGAGAGGCCAGGCTTGGTGGAATACAAAATACACTGGAGAATGTTCACATTGGGCCAGGATACATGAGTATCGTAAAAATCGTGACCAAGGACGGGCTAGGAATGAGAACAGATCACATCCCAAAGCGATACTCTTTCAACAACACATTCAGGGTATCAATACCAGAAAGGACTGAATGGGAACATACAAATCTGAGCTACATTCTACAGGGAAAGATCTGGTATACAGACGGGTCTAAGACTGAAAAAGGTGCAGGTGCAGAAGTATACTCGAGAAACCCAAATACTGGCTTGAGCTATTCATTGGGTAAACACACCTCTGTCTTCCAAGCAGAGGAATATGCAATCCTCCAATGTGTGAAGGAAAACAATCGGAAAGCCATCGATGATGAGCAGATCCACATATTGACAGACAGTCAGGCTGCACTTAAGGCAATGAGAAGTCAGGAAGTGACATCCCGTCTGGTATGGACATGCAAAAAAGAACTTGACAGACTGGCAGACTGAAATCGCGTTAAGCTGATTTGGGTGCCGGGACATCAGGGAACGACAGGCAACGAAAAAGCCGACGAACTTGCAAAAAGAGGGTCAGAGAATGCTCCAGATCCAGAACAGACCACGGGGGTACCAAAACGTACAGCACGAAGGTCTGTAGAAGACTGGATCATGGAAACCACAAAGAATACTGGGAAAAATCCCAGGAAACGAACATGGGAGGAAATACATCAATGCCCCGTGTATCAAAAGAACGACAGAACTATTAGCACTAAATAGGGAAAAAATAAAAGTCGTAATAGGGCTCATGACTGGCCATGCGCCAGTAAAAGGGCACCTAAACAAAATGGGACTGTACAATGGCGACCTGACATGCAGACTTTGCGGTAAGGATACAGAAACAGTGACACACATACTGTGTAATAGCGAGGCGCTTGATCGCAAACGACAGTCAATTTTTGGAAAGCCTAACAGCGAACCAGAATTATACAGTTCCCACCCTGCAAAGGACTTGTACAAACTCGTACAAGGTACAAAAATACTTGAGTGGATACCGTAAACAAACGAAACATAGGCGAGATACAATTGGCCAGCAGGCCGAAGTGTCAGGCAATAGCCAGACAAGCCTACAAAGGGGGTGAAGTTTTTAGTGATTATGCCTGGAATGGTGACTCTCACAGTAGACCTTGAGATTCAAAGGCTCATAACCTCCCCATAAAGGGTTTTCTACACCTCCGCAACAACAAAAAAATGCCCTCAAGGAGCTACTGGATAGACAGTGGCTCTCGGTCTGGCGTGGTTCCCCCGGCATGAGACAGACGAAGCTCCACATTAGGGAGTTCTCGCCTAAACTCTCTATGAGCAAAGGACGCCTAAAACTGGTGACAGGACCCTGTCATCTGAATAAACATCTACACACAATAGGTATTGTTGAAGACCCAGCTTGTAGTAGATGTAGAGTGGCGAATGAAACTGCTTCTCACATCCTAGCAGAATGTCCAGCACTGGCTTCTCCCAGACTACAACACCTCGGCAGCACACATATGCCGCTTGAAGCCATAAGAGATATCAGCCCATGCGAAATCTTTTTGTTGAGTTTGCAGTATGCCGCCATGAAGCCCGTTATCATTCTCAGGTTGTTCCTGCTTAGCTTCAAACTTTCCAAAACGTCCTTTTTCCTAAAGTTATCTAGGAGGGCTTTGGATTGTCTGTGACCCGGAATAGAATTCCAGTACTTTGTACTAAGGTCTGTTTCTTCTGTTTTAATAACTTCCTTTATAGTGTGCTTGCCTATATCGCAGGTATCCGGTCCTTTCAGAAGTGTTTCAGCTCCATTACCTAAGGTGTTTAGCTTAGTTATGCAGTTAAGAACCATCTTTGAGCTAATGATGTTTGAGCTCAGCGCTTTTATGGCTGCTTGACTATCGGACATGATGGCTTTATCTTTTTGTATCCTTTGTCCATTTTAAGCTGTGCTCTCAATTGCATAGACTTCCTTTAGAACATACTGGTGTATTTACTCATGGGTTTGGAATTATTTGGTTTTGGACCCAAAGACTCCCCCATACCTTCTGCTGTTCTTGATCCATCGGTATACCAACATATTGCCCCTTTCCTATGAGCTCAAAAATACATTTTGGTCCATCCCCTAATTTCATGGCAATCGGTGGTGGTTCAAACAATTCGCAGGTAATATCCTTTATTGACTGGACTATTAAGCTGGCCCCAGACGTCTCGTGTGAATTCTACGGCGAATACTGGGCATATGTAACATTCGCTTGCCCTCCCATACCATCTGAATGTTTGGCTAATATTGACTTTGGCAGCCGTAATAATGTTCGCATTCCTTTGACTCGCGCTAGTTTGCTGGCACTCGACGGAAAGATCACGAGTAACGTGTATCCGGAAAGTTGACCTCCCACACACTACGCGTGTGAGGTCGAGTGGCGAATATTCCCCGAATGTACCAGCTTTAGATAAGTTATAATTTTAAGTGGAAAAAGTGTAAACTGAATTATTTGTTAGAACCTGAACTGAATTTCTGTTGGGTGTTAATTATCTAGAAAGGATGACCATCTGCAAGAATACTCGAGGTGGTCATTTAGCCGATATCGCGTTTCATCAAATTAGATTTTTTTTGGAAAAAACATAGTTGCTAAATCATTCAAAATAAAAGCTCTCATCTGAACACCATATTTAAATACATCTAACTCCTTTTATTTCTAATATATCATATTCTCTTCACAGGACAACTGCAAACACAGTAGGAGTAGGCACTATTTTCGATAGGGTATTATCTGAACTTGTTAATAAAATGAAAGAAATGAGAATGGACAAAACGGAACTGGGATGTCTCAGAGCTATTATATTATTTAATCAGGGTAAGTGGAAGCAACTGATTTTCTAGTCTATTATATCTTGAAGTTGTATCTAGTGATTTTCTAAAAAAAATGCTGAGTATTAGCGTTAGTACATGTAAATTCATTCAAATTGAAATGCAAAATGTGAACAAAACACAAATTGACAATATACTGGGTAGCTGATGCGTAACAACAGAAATTTGAAAAGTGTGATTAATTGATCACTTAAATTAGCAAACTAACTTTTGGTTACTCCTGCGGATCAAATGTATATGATTGGAGGAACAGAAAATACATCGGAAAATAAAATTAAAAGTGGAAAAGATTTCTTCGATACAGACTTTTATTTTAGAGTATACAAAAAAAGGAACGTGTGGCACTCGGGGACTGCCGCGGTAAAGCTATTGCATAGCACTACGCCACTGGAAAAAGTTGGGCAGAAAAACATCCACTACCCCTTCAAAACCTTCACGAGTTATGAGTAAAAAAGAGTATCATCTTGATCTCTATGAAGAGTATTCTGTGACAAGTGCATAGATAACTCTACTACCGGTAGTAGAGTTATCTATGGTGACAAGTGTCAGTTGACTACTTGTAAACACAATTTTGTACGAAAGTTTTAACGTTCAGATCTCGATAGCGCTTCCGGCTCCGGGATTTTCACGTGGCCTATCGAAATTAGAAGGTTCGAATTGTATAAAAACACAATTGCATGAACGCCAGACGACTTATGTAATTAGCTACGAACGTAATCATTTTGACATATCCTCGAGGAGCTCGCTGCGCGTAAGTTAGAGTTTATACATTTTACCTCTATTTTGTTAATTTGGGGCCATTTCGAACCCCGTGCGGCTGGCGCCAGTTGTAATAAAGTATTTTGGGCTATGGGCCGCTAGCTTTTACCCGCTTTCGGTATATTTAAGTAGATAGAAAATTCCCTTTCGTACGTCGCACGTCAGATGCTAGTAGGTGACAGCTGAGAATACCTCAAACTGTTTTAATTAAATTTTCCTATTTAATCGACATTTTGGGGCCCAAGACTATGCTATTTAGTTGGCCCCGTTCATAAACTAACGACATGGAGCGAAAACCGCATGCGAAAAGTCCTCGTTAAGACGTTCTATGTACCGTAAATTTGCACTTTTCTAACTCGCGACCTACGCGCTTCTCACGTGAACGTTATTCGATTTATCGAAAATTAACCAATTCAAAACCGTTTTCGACCCAGTTTGGGGCTATCACGACCTTTTAAAAGGTTCAAAGTTAACATTTCGACAATTTTAAGCTCGGCCGACCTACATGGTAGGCGGAGTTGTGGGTGTCAGGATATTTCGTTACAGTATTTGTTTTTTGTTTTTTTAGATTTTCGTTACGGTATTTGTCTTTTGTTTTTTTTTTCTTGATTCGGTCGCCGCGCTCAAAGCCCGCGATAAAAGCTATATGCAATAGCTTAAAAAGAAATAAAAATGATCTCCGACCCCCAGAAACCCCACCCCATATACCAATTTGAATAGAATCGGACCAGAATCACAAAACGTGTCCTCCATCGCAGCTTCCAAATTGAATTCTCAAATTTTGACTAAAAAATCGTGATCTCCGACCCCAAAAACTCACACTTACCAAGTTTGAAAAGAATCGGACCATGACATAACTCGTCTGCCAACTTGAATTTTAACTCGAAAATCATGATCTCCGACATCAAAAACCCCCATATACCAATTTTGAATAAAAAAAATATTGTTGACGTCACTTGAATCTTAAAATGAGAATTTCGGATACTTCTGCGGGTTAAATATATAAGTGTGATATATATTTATAACCGTAAAAACACGGTTGGACTCATGATTCGATAAAATACCATTTCCATTTGAAAAACCGAAGATGGATGTCAGCAATAGCACTCGAAACGGGGCTACCGCGCCCAAAACCAATATAGTTCCTATTTTCGCCAATAAGAGTGATGTCACATACGCGCACGCACACACACATGCACGCCTGCACTAGTTAAAAAAAACACGCACACAAAGTCTAGATCTATTCAAAAACGTGTGGCACTCTTGGACTGCCGCGGTAAAGCTATTGCATAGCATTCTTTATCAACTTATGGAATTATAATTATTTATTTTTTATTCATGCAGTATTTTTTTTCTTTGATATTAATTCAAGTTTTTTCTTTGATATTAATTCAAGTTACACTTTTTGAGCGTGGTGACCGATAAGAAAACAAATTTTTTTCTTCTATTGAATAAATGAGAAGTTAATATCGTTTAAAATATTTTTATTATCTTACAATACATGTAGGTTATTCAGGAATTTTTATCATTGAAACTATAGGTTTATGGTAACTGAAATAAGAAACATAAGTTTGAGACTTGATATCCTCTAAATATCTGGAAAATACCGCGTCAATGGTGGTCCCATATTTTGTTGTGGATTCTTGTGGATCATTATTCATTTTCAAATTCAATTTTTCCGAAAGAAAAGTTGTCAACCGCTCTGATTTTTTATCAGCGAAATTGATATTGAAATCGCCAGCCAAGATAAGTGGAAATTTATTACCATGTATACCAAGTATTTTCGACCCTTCTTCAGTGTACTCCAGTAAAGTGCGATGAATGAAATGCTCTACCTCGTCCAATTTGGGATGCGGGTAAATGTAAATTGCTACCATGACTATGTGTAGGCCATTTCTAAGTTTGCATAAGCACGCACAAATGAGCGCCTAACATTAACATCGCTAACGTGTGCAATATTTATTTCAATATTCGGAGTCAGAATATTAGTAACATTATTATTATTTTGGTAAATAGCTACCCCACCTTTTGGAACAGTATCTACAACAGTATATATACCGACATGTATACTTACGGGGCGCACATGCGGTGAGTGTGGCATTATAAAGATATGATAGATACCTATACACCTATATACTTTCTCACAAACAGCTGCTTACGTATTCGTCCGATTTCGGAGCAGCTCGTCTCGATCCGTGCGAGCTTCGTACAGTTGTACCATATACATACACGTTAAGCGAACGCTCGGCCGAGCTACAAGGTAGGCGTAGTGAGGGGTGTTAGGTTATTTTCGTTACGGAATTTCTTGATTCGTTCGCCGCGCTCAAAGCCCGCAATAAAAGCTATGCAATAGCTTAAAAATGCTTAAAACAGATATGGAAATATTTTTTTTGCCCCGATTACAATACTTTCCTTACTTACTACATATAGTGAGGAAAGTAAAAGTCAATAACTTTTTTGTTTATTAATATTCAAGTATCACAGATGTCCTCAGTATAAATAAAAGGAGCAAATCTCATTTTCTTTCAAGCATCTGAACTGCTCCATGAGATCGTCGATACATTCAACAGAATTTCATAATATTGATAATTTCAAGTGAAATTTTCAGGTAGTTTTGAATTTTATCGTATCGACGCTACCGAATAGCAGAACTACCACATTAATTCATCTTGAATATAATGATATGTGTAATAATGATTTTGTTTTTATAGATGTCCGTGGCTTAAAATCAACACAAGAAGTAGCAATTCTAAGGGAAAAAGTTTATACAGTATTAGAAGAATATACGAGAACAACCCATCCTAACGAGCCTGGACGATTTTCGAAGTTACTTCTTCGCTTACCTTCTTTAAGATCAATTGGTTTAAAGTGTTTAGAACACTTATTTTTTTTTAAATTGATAGGTGACGTTAGTATCGACACTTTTTTAACGGAAATGTTAGAAAGTTCTACTGATTCATAAATCTTATATCTTGAGCTAGGAGATGCGTTGTGTTTGAAGAGGCATGTTGATCTTTCTCCTGTTTAATTTTACAAATCTGTGATTTAACTCAATGAAATTGTGTTTAAAATAACAATTTTTTGGAAAAGGGTATTACTAGCTGTATTTATATATTAAAGTTATTAAGTATTGGAAAACAATCGTGTTAACTATAATCTTGTTTGTAATTTTGTTATGTTTATCCAATCTTTAAAAATATTCTCTATCAAATAAAGTATTTATTTATTCAAAAAATTGTCAAATGAGAGAAGTTGTAAATGTAAATTTATTGAAAGATGGTAAATGTTTACTTAGTAGGTAAGTACTTTATCTCACTGTTATAATGCTAATCTTAATATCTACTGATACTGTTTTTAGTTATTTAGTGGTTAGATTAGATCTCAATATTACGCTTCAGATGTTAAAATAAAAAACTACATTGTGAACTTTTGTGTCGACCAAGAAACTGCTCCACGTAAATGGAAATTTTAAAAACTAGGCAAATCATACATTACCTAACAAAAAAGTGTTTCCAACATTTTAAACTAATTCTCTGTTTACATCTTCTCGTTATGACCCTTTTAGTCCAGTCCATGAGCTGGGAGACTAAGTTTTGTACAGACGAATTGAAAAAAAAATGTTTTGCATCATATTCTATGAACCCTTAAGGTTATTCGTGACTCTACCAACCTGCCATACCCCTATACTAATATACCGGGATATCAAAAATTATCTTGGTCAAGGGTGGTCGTGGAATCTAAAACGTGTGTCTTACTTTACGTTTGAAATAATTATGTCACTTTCACACTGACATCATCAATAACCTACAAATTAAATTAACTAGAGTTTATACTTTTTACCTCGGTCTTGTTAATTTGGGGCCGTTTCGTGCCCCGTGAGACCGGCGCCAGTTGTAATAAAGTATTTTCGGCTATAGACCGCTAGCTTTTAACCGCTTCTGGGTATATTTAGTAGCTAGAAAATTCCCTTTGGTACGTCGCACGTCAGACGCTCGTAGATGACAGCTGAGAGTACCTGTTTCTATTTGAATTAAAACTTCGTATTTAAACTACATTTTGGGGCCCGAGACTATGCTATTAAGTTGACCCGGTTCATAATCTAACGACATGGATCGGAAACCGCACTCCAAATGTCGCCTTAAAGTCTTAGGAGGGAACACTATTTTGCACATTTCTAACTCGCGAGCTACGCGCTCCTCACGTGAACGTCATTCGATTTACGGAAAATGAACCAATTTAAAACAGTTTTCGACCCGGTTTGGAGCCGTTGCGACCTTGTAAAAGGTTCAAAGTTAACGTTTCGATCATTTTTGTTACTAAAACCGTTATTTCATAATTTTTAGTTCATTATTGTTTTACTACTGAAATAAATAGGTATGAAATTTGTAGGTTATTGATGATGTCAGTGTGACAGTGACATAATTATCTCAAACGTTAAGTGAGACACACGTTTTAGATTCCACAACCACCCTTTACCAAGATAATTTTTGATATCCCGGTATAATACCCCAAATTCTCAGCCTCATATTTAATTTTTGAAATAATGACAATTGAGCCTCGAAAATAGAGTCTTGGAGATTTTTTGGGTCGCTGATCATGAATCCGGTGGCATTTTCCCAGAAAATTCATACCACGGCCGGGAAAACGGGAAAATTCTGTCATTTTTTCCGAAATTGACTCATTTTTCACGCGATTTGCAATCAAGGTTATTAGTCACGTATAACGATTATGAATAACGAAAAACCATGAAAATTCCCGGGAAAACTGGAAAGAAATTTTTCCTATTTTGTTAGAATGATCCTGCGATAGGTCGCTATAAGGGGTTTTTGGGTCGCTAATCACAGTTTTTTAATTAAAATGTTTAAAACAACATTTTCCGGAAAAACGCGCAAAATTGTATCAGTAACGCCAGAGAAAATTTCGGAAAAATCAAAGAAAATGGCAATAAAAAACATTGTAACGCCATTGAAATAACCTTGCAAGGTGTCTTCGTATGGGTTTTTTGGGGCGCTCATCATGAATTTTATATTTAAAATGTTTAAAAATATGTTGTTCAAAAATACTTGAAAATGATGATCCAGATGATGATAACGATTAAATTGTAAATAAATTATCCCAAATTTGAAAATATGTATATTTTAATTGTTTATAAAATATATTTCAAACGAAATATTTGGCAATATTTTAACTTTAAATAAACAGTTACAAACTTTTATAAATTAAACTATCTTGGATTTTTTTGAAAAATCATCATTTTATCTTTAATTAAATGTTAATTTCAGCAATTTTTGATATAAAATTAATAATGAGCGCCCAATAAAACCCATACGTCATTTCCATGGCGTTGCAATGTTTTTTATTGGCATTTTCTAATATTTTCGTTGGCGTTACTTATAATTTTGACATTTTAAAATGAGCATTGAAAAGTAAACGAAAATCAACCCAAAACTGGAAAAATAACATTGAAAAAGAAAGTTAATTCGTTATAAAAATTTCTGCGTTTCTCCGGAAAATTTTTTTTGGAACATTTTAAATATAAAAACTGTGATCAGCGACCCAAAAAAAACCCTATAGCAACCTATCACACGATCATTCCAACAAAATTGAAAAATATTCTTTCCAGTTTTTCCATAGTTTTCCGGAAATTTTCATGGTTTTTGTTAATTCGTGATAGAATTTTGTTTTTTAGAACATTTTAAATATAAAAACTGTGATCAGCGACCCAAAAAACCCCTATAGCAACCTATCGCACGATCATTCCAACAAAATTGAGAAATTTTCTTTCCAGTTTTTCCATAGTTTTCTTGAAATTTTCATGGTTTTTGTTAATTCGTAATAAAATTTTCTGCGTTTTTCCGGCAAATGTTTTTTTAAACATTTTGAATATAAAAACCGTGATAAGCTACCCAAAAAAAACCTATAGCGACCTAATCACACGATCATTCCAACAAAATTGAAAAAATGTCCTTCCACTTTTCCCATAGTTTTCCGGGGATTTTCATGATTTTTCGTTATTCGTAATCGTTTTACGTGACTGGTAACCTTGATGACGTAGAAAACGCAAATCGCGTGAAAAATTAGTCTAATTTTCGCAAAAATGACCAAATTTTCCCGGCGGTGCGGTGGCGTAAATTTTTTGGGGAAATGCCACCGGATTCATGATCAGCGACCCAAAAAAATCCTATAGCGACCTAATCACACGATCATTCCAACAAAATTGAAAAATGTCGTAGAAAACGCAAATCGCGTGAAAAATTAGTCTAATTTTCGCAAAAATTACCAAATTTTCCCGTTTTCCCGGCGGTGCCGTGATTTGTTTGGGGAAATGCCACCGGAATCATGAGCAGCGACCCAAAAAAACCTCCTAGACCCATTTTCGAGGATTAATTGTCATTTTTTTCAGAAATTAAACATTAGTCTGAAAATGAGGGTGAGAATTTGGGGTATTTTATAGTATGGGGGGGGGGGCAGGTTTATAGAGAATCACGAATGACTTAAGGATTCATAGAATATGATGCAAAAAAAATTTGTTGTATTCGACCGTCTGTACAAAACTTAGTCTCGCAGCTCACGGGCTGGATTATTTGAGCCAGACGTGATCGTAGCGAACGAAGTCGTTTTTTGATTCAGTAGGGTTATTTGGCAAATGGTAAATGCAATCTACTAGAAATTCTTACACAAACTAGATATAATGCTCGAAATTTACTGGCATAAAGATTCAAAGTCATTCCTTAAGTCGTTTTCGAGTTATTGAGCAGAGCGGGCCGTGGAAATACTCGACACTATTCGCTCTGTTTCAAGCTTCTTTCTGTGCGCCAACTGTCTGGCCGATTGTAGAGAGAAATAGTGCTAAAGAATCGAGTTAATAGAATTTAAATTTAAAGTGTAGTTTCGTTTTAAATTGTTTTAAAAATCATTATTTCATACTTTGAATGGAGAGCTGTCCGTTACTTTGTGATATTCTATTTTTACAGATAAAAACATGAAATTTTACTTTGTTAAATATCTGTTCGGAAAATTCAACTTTACGTCATTAATTTTCGGCCGAAATTGTACATTACATCACAGGGCCGGAAACTCTTGTCATCAACAAATTTCACGAACTTTCATAACTTTAACACATTTATTTTTTGTCGTACCTCTTTATGAATTAGGTTGGGATCAATTTTCCCATTGCTTTGGTGCTTTTATGTTAGATTTCTACCCTCTTTACGTCGCCTGAACAAGATGCAGTATCAATTATCTTCACAGAATGTGTAGCTGTCGCTATTAGCGACTATTCAAAAGCGGCATAATAGTCTAGGAGCCAGAGCAATATTGATGGTCTGAACATTAACTCGATGGCACTATGGCTTATCGTTAGAGGACGGTTCAATGATCAATTCATCTCACAGACCAAATTTTCCCCGACTGCTAGATCTCGAGATACAGCATCCGCATTTTTTTTATGACTGGAGGTTAACCCTTTCCAAGTTGCGGTTACTTGAAAAGCGTGCCATTCTTATACACTTCCACCATGTGCCATCATTTTTTATGGTGTCCGTTTATAAGGCCAACCAGTTAAAATTGACCCGAAAATGTACTGTAAGTTAACCCCCCCAAACCTGGTGGAAAATGTTCATTGGTATTGGCAATTGTTAACATACCCTATGCCATCAAAAGTTATCGGTCCATTTCAGAGTAATTGGTCATTATTTGGACCAAAACGGTTTCTTTTTTTCATTTTGTGGATAAAACTTACAAGGTAACATGATGGCACCATGTTAAATAGCTTTATTGGAGGTCAAATAAAGATTTAAAATTATTGCCATCACTCCTTGCCTATTTCAACCCCCTAAAATCAACCTCCCCCCCCCCCCCCCCAAAGTATGGATAGTATGGATAATATGAGCAATTTCATGATAAATTAGTCAATTATTGAGATTCTGGCGGGGTTTAAAATCGAAACGCCCGTTTTTTGTTTTGGAGGGTGGTCTATTATGGGTTTTTGGGGGGTTGCAATAGGTAAGGAGTGATGGCAATAATTTTATATCTTTATTTGACCTCCAATAAAGTTATTTAACATGGTGCCATCATGTTACCTTGTAACCCGCAAGTTTTATCCACAAAATGAAAAAAGAAACATTTTTGGTTCAAATAATGGCCAATTACTCGGAAATGGACCGATAACTTTTGATGGCATAGGGTATGTTAACAATTGCCAATACCAATGAACATTTTCCACCAGGTTTGGGGGGTTAACTAGCAGTACATTTTTGGGTCAATTTTAACTGGTTGGCCTTATAAACGGACACCATAAAAAATGATGGCACATGGTGGAAGTGTATAAGAATGGCACGCTTTTCAAGTAACCGCAACTTGGAAAGGGTTAACCTCCAGTCATAAAAAAAAATGCAGATGCTGTATCTCGAGATCTAGCAGCCGGGGAAAATTCGGTCTGTGAGATGAATTGGTCATTGAACCAACCTCTAACGATAAACCATAGTGCCATCGGGTTAATGTTCAGACCATCAATATCGCTCTGGCTCCTAGACTATAATGGAACTGTTATTTTGACAATATAGATTAAAATTTAGAATTCGTTATTTTAGTAAAACAGTATGAAATCAATCATTTCAGGACACATATGTAAAATATGTTGAAGTAAATGGATCATTTGGAGCATTTATTATGAATTATTTTTTATCGTTAACAATGAATAGGTATTTAAATATTTTTTTAATTTTTAAATAGCCTTTCAAAAGAAATTCCATAAGATAACCCTACTTAGAAAAATCAAAATGGCTCGAACAGGAAGCCTCCAGGGAAAATTTATCAAGAATACTTTTTTATAGAAAATTAAGCAAAGTTTTTAAATTTGTATACAATAATAATTTCCGACCATTGGCGTAGAAGTTTAAGCGGCTTAAATGCGTACAAAACCCCATAACTACGCTACTGTACTTGTCTCAAGAACATTTTGTCACTAAAAAAATTTCTCATTCAGTAAAACTGAAGTTCCCCAAGTTTGATCTAAAAATCTCCATTTGTTTAGAAGATAATGGAGAAAATGTAATAATTTTTCAAAACTTCAACACTGTATCTCGGAAACGAAGTGGTTTAGAGAAAATATGTTTATGAAAGACCCCTATTAGTTTTAGAAGTTCTATCGTTTACCGAAGTTATCAACGAAAAAACTGAAACATCCTGTATAAAAGACTAAAAATATACGTTTTGCAGAGCCGCAATTAACAATGGGTAACTAATTACATCCTCCATGTTATGTTTGTTTTTATAAAGATTTCAATATCCAATCCGCTAAGCGAACCTTTTACTTCCTGCCGATGATTTATGAAACTGAAAATTGCTATTAAAAAATATGAAGCACCTGAATCAGAAATAATGGAAAACAACCAAAGAACATCAGAAAAACAATCCATAACCAAAGCAATAAGCAATATCGAAGGGTACCCGTGGCTGATTGTGGATTTAAATTCTTGGTTAAAATTGTCGAGTTATTTGAACCACTTTTGATTAGCTGCGCTATGATTCTTCTCACCAAATTCTATTAGTATTATTTTCCTCTGATAAGTTAAAGATAGAGGAATTATAAATAATTATAAATTATCAACAAACCTACATATTGAATAGATCAGCAATTACGTGAAGAAAATCCATTATAAACTTGAATAAAATCGAATTTTAGCTTTATAACGGTATTTAAATACAATTAAAATACTTACCTTCAACTATAAATACTATGGGTAGTTAACAAAAGATTACTGAGGTCAGTCATTCATAACTTAGAGGATTATTACTACAGGATTAAATGGAGTGTTATTACATTCTAATAATGATGATTTGTTTAGTAATTAATAGCAGAAGTAAATCACGACAGTTCGTGAACGTGAAATAAATATCTTTAAATAATGGTGAATAAATTAGGTATGTTTGATCAATAAGAAGTAGTTTATTGATTTTGTCAATTTCCAAAGGTTCCCGCAAATTTAGTCTCGAATTTTTAACAGCTATATGTAAAATGAATGAAAGTTTTTGAAAACTGAACTACTCGGAGCAGTTTGTTGGTCCACTGAGCCCTAAACTGTATAGCTATATTTGCCAAAAGCTAGAAAGAAGCGTTCATGCCGAAGAGTTCGAACTCTTAGATCAAGCCGGACAATAGTTGCACAATCCACCATCAATCTCCTTAATTCTAATCAATGATCAATAATTCATGTTATTCTTCATTGAATATAATTTAGGAACCTAATGACGGGTTGTCTGCTATTATACACACTGTTTCTAGAAAGCCAGTGGATGTTCGATGAAACAAGTAGCGTATTCATCAGAGTGAAGACGCTACTGATTGAACTATTACCTAGTTCAGTACATATGAGTTTGTCTTCGCTCATTTATTATTAGCCAGTGTATCACTTTCTCCTATTAGGACAAGTTTATTCTAAATTAGTGAAGAAACTCAAACAAGAGATCCAGTACCAAAAAGATGTAAACAAATAATCTGCAAGTCTCTGGAAGTTCGTTAGGCAAAGGGGTCTTAGTATACTAGCTCAATATACCACTAGCTATCAGCTGTATTTACACAATAAAATGATAAAAGACGTTATCTGAATACGTTTGAGACTAGCGAACAGTGACCGATCATCTAAGCCAAAACATGGTGGCTATTGGGTGTGAATAAGTAGCAATTCTTGCTAAATGATATTCAACTCCAAGCTACAGTGAATCAAAACAAAAATAGCTTGTCCCTTCCAACGTTTTATTACCGGTTGCTATTTATTGGTCAGCCGGTAATAAAACGCTGAAAGGAACAAGTTTTAGTATGTTTTGATTCACTGCAGCTTGGAAGTTGAATATAGTTATAGGAAGGTGGTACAGCTCAATGAAAAAGTAGGCATATCTAAATAGAGAGAATTGTTCACAGGTCTATATTACTTGTAAAGTTTGTAGTATTCTCTTTCTTCAAATAATTTTCGAAACAATATTTTCTGGTATTCTCGGTTAATTCCAGTGTCCTTACATAATTATTATCCTTTAAAAAAGTTCATACAGCTCGACAAAATTACATTTTAACATACATATCGCATACAAAAGAAATATTGTAATTGCTCATTTGATATATTCAATATTAAGATGCGTAAAAGTAGTTCCCATTTCTTTGTAATATTATCTGGATGTTGCCGAAAGCTCGTTTGTATTATGCAGTTTAAGGCTCATATGATCTCAAAAGGAAAACTGGACCTTTTTATTTATGTATATATTTCCCAAGTGCAGGTTAGATGATTCCATTTTTTTTATCCAGAAGTTGAAATGAACAATGAATGTCAAGTGTTACTGAGTTTATAATTTTTTTCAATAAATTTAGTTTTGTACAATCTACAATCTGTTATGTGCAGGAGCCAAGCATATAAAATATTTCAATAAAAGCAGTGTTATCATTGTGTTATCCTATGTCTTTATTTACTTCCTACCTCCTAACATTGTCGAACATACTTATAGTGTAGGAGTCAGAGCCATATTGATGGTCTGAACATTAACCCGATGGCACTATGGTTTATCGTCAGAGGACGGTTCAATGACCAATTCATCTCACAGACCGAATTTTCGCCGGCTGCTAGATCTCGAGATAGAGCTTCCGCAAATTGTTTATTTTTTGACTGGAGGTTAACCCTTTTCAAGTTGCGGCTACTTGAAAAGCATGCCATTCTTATACACTTCCACCATGTGCCATCATATTTTATCGTGTCCGTTTATCAGGCTGACCAGTTAAAATTGGACCGAAAATGGACTGCAAGTTAACCCTCCCAAACCTGGTGGAAAATGTTCATTGGTGTTGGCAATTGTTAAGATACCTTATGCCATCAAAAGTTATAGGTCCATTTCCGAGTAATTGGCCATTATTTTGACCAAAAATGTTTTTTTTCTTATTTTGTGGCTAAACCTTGCGGATTACAAGGTAGCATGATGGCACCATGTTAAATAACTTTATTGGAGGTCGAATAAAGATTTAAAATATTGCCATCACTCCTTGCCTATTTCAACCCCCCAAAAAATATGAATAATATGGATAATATGACCAATTTTATGATAAATTAGTCAATTATCGAGATTCTGACCGAGTTTAGAATCGAAACCGCCGTTTTTTATTTTTTATCGAAGACAATTATTAGTCTGCTCTTCAATCTCCACATATTCAAAACTTTAAAATGTCCATAACACACTACACATGTTAACAATTTGTTTAGCTGCTTTAACTCTTGTGGATATATTTAATATACAATTATTTTTATTTGTAAAAAATAATAAATTGCCACGCCAAAATCCATAATTTGTACCGCCTTCAAACACCCTTTCGTTGGGCCTAAACATCGGTCTAAAATAAGAGGTTGTTTTGAGAAACAACTAAAACCATTTGAGTTGTAAGAGCTAGTCTGTAGGTGCCGTACTCTATTGGGCGAGTTCGTTTAATAAACCTGATGTGCCGGATGACTTTTCTGCGTTCTTTTATTAGCATATTAGCTTTGTGTCATCGGAGCCCTCTACATCTGCGTTCGGATTTGCTCTGACAGAGATATCCGGAAGCATCTAGTTCGTCGGAGATTTTTGTTCGACCTTTCAGATTCTTTCCTTTGTTTACAACACAGTATCTATATATTTTTCCTTGTTTACAACAAGACAGTAACAGTTTACTTCTTGAAAACCCCTCAGTATATTCAATTTTTTCCGCATACACCGCTTGATCTGTATAATACTGCTCAGGATTGGCTGAAAACAGTACAAGCTGTGTCACAAACAATGACAATTATTTTCCGAATTTTAAACTAACCTTAATTTTGTGTAAAATCTCCATACTAAGACATAAGCTTGACCTTGACCACACAACTATTGAATACTAGACTTCCGCGGATAGCTAGTCTTGAAAAATCTTGGCTTCCGAATGGATTCCGCGTCACAGTAGCTCGACTTGATGCCGACGTTTGGCCAACCGAATTTCATCTGCTGCGAGATGGGGAACCTTATGTGGGGATGCTTCTATAGCAAAAATAACGGATGTCGTAGGAATATTTTTGGGGGAGAAAAGGAAATTAAGACCTTTAGATAGAACTGATTGTTCTGCTTCAGTAAGGGTATGCGAAGATAAATTCGTTTCGAAACTTCTAAAATTCTTCGTCATTCCAAGATTCCTAAATCAAATTGCCCTAAACCTTTAATTCAAGCTCTCAATTTACTCAAATCAAATCCTGATTTAGCTATTTTGAAAGCTGATAAAGGAAACTCCACTGTTGTCATGAATCGTTCAGACTATGATAACAAAATCCTGCAGCATCTGCAACTAATTCCTATAAGCTCCTACCAAAAGATCCCACCCTGTCTAAAGAACGTTCAATTCCACAAATTAGCCGTCACTGTTCCCTTCCTGATCCAGATAAGAAATTTCTTATCCCCCATTGTTCAAAATGTCCCCGTTTATATGGTTTGCCTAAAATTCATAAGCCCTCAGTTCCCCTGAGACCAATTTTCAGCACTATCGGATCCCCTACTTTCAAACTCTCGATATCTGTCATCTATTCTCAAACCTCTTGTAGGTAATTCCAACAGCTTTATCCGAAATTCTTTCATTTTGTTGAAAAACTTCACACGCTAAAAGTTGACCCCGGCGATTTGCTCGTCAGCTTCGACGTCGAATTACTCTTTACCAATCTTCCCATTCCATAATTTCTCAATTGTTACTTGCCAAAAACATTTCAATGGACTTGCTACCATTAATTGATTTTTGTCTATCCTCCACATATTTTCTGTACGATGGCAAGTTTTACGAGCAGTCCTCGGGAGCTGCCATGGGTTCCCCACTTTCTCCGGTCATAGCCAATACCTTCATGGAAACTTTTGAACAAGATGCCATTGACTCATCTGTTCTCAAGCCGAAATGTTGGTTTAGATATGTCGACGACACTTTTGTTATTTGGCAACATGGTCGCGACAAGCTTGTTCCCTTCATCAATCATTTAAATTCATTACATCCCAATATCCTTTTTACCATGGAAGTCGAATCGCAAGGTTCACTCCCGATCCTAGATGTATTGCTTAATCGACAGACTGACGGTACTTTAGGACATTCTGTGTATCGAAAACCCACTCACACCGATAGATACCTCAATGGTCTTTCCCACCATCACCCTGCCCAAAAGCAATCTGTCATAAACTCCTTGGTTCACAGAGCTGTCAACTTATCTCAACATCAATCCTTAAAATCAGAATCAAAACCTCTTTCATCTGTCTTATTATCAAACAATTTCTCCCATTACAACATTCAAAAAGTCATAAAGAAATACACTTCGCCTAAAACTTCAAATCGAACAGAACCACCCGCTTGCTTTATCCACTGCCTACCTTCCATATATTGAAAATATAACAGATCGAATTTCCAAAATTCTTAAAAAACATAATATGTCTACCCGGTTTTCCACACTTCCAAAATTATCTCAGTTTTACAAACCTTTCAAAGATCCCGTTCCTCCTCTTCACTTAGAAGGTGTTTATAGCATTTCCTGTTCTTACGGTAAAGTCTACATTGGTGGAACAGGTCGTACAGTAGCTACTCATGTGAAAGAACATGAGCGCTGTACAAGGCTTCGTGACACCAGTAGATCGGCACTTGCGGAACACAAGTTTGACACTAATCATCAAATCCTTGAAGCTATGGAAATCCTAAAACATCCAAATGATCTAAACCATGACTCAAGATATTACCTTCCCAAAATTTGGAGAAGCCCATCCTCGAAAATTCCACTTCGCACAACGGCAGAGTCAGGTGCCGGAACGGAGTCAACCACCGGAATAAAGGCAGTGAACTGTATAGCGTGAAGGATTTTTCCTACAATAAATACGGCTACAGAAAACAGTAGAACCAGTTTCCATTCAAGCCTCAAACCTGAAGATGCCACCTGTAATGGTTGGCGAAACGTCGGCATCAAGTTGAGCTATTGTGACGCGGAATCCATCCGGAAGCCAAGATTTTTCACGCAACTGTTATTAAAGATTATTATTATGGTACTAGGGAAGTAGGGATCTAGATTTGAAATGAAACACCGAGTATAATATCAAGACATTTATGAAACTGATAAATAAGTGAATAACATGATGATGTGGAGTGGTAACTACAAGTAAACAGTCAGAGAACGATGAATATAAGCTCTAATAAATCCATACTTACACAATTCAATTGACAACAAATTCATCTTGTAATATAACCATTTATTTTTCAAGCATACATAAAACCTTAGTGCAAATTATCACATCAGTTATTGCTTATCTATAATGTAAATACATAGTAAATGAACCATTACAGTAATGTTAAATAAATATCATCGAAGTTGCACTTTAATTATAATCAACGTATAACAAGCATGGAAAGTATAAATTCCAGCTTCACAATAAAGCATTATAATTCTTATATGTAAACATAAACACAATTAAACATTAACAATAATATAACATCACATAGTCTCTACATATATATTTTTATACTAAGCTACGAAAGGAAATAGACATTTATTTTCAAATATTTCTGCTCACAAGATATCTCATTTACTTTTGGAAACAACCATTGAATTATGATAAATCTTCCTACACTACCTGCAAATTTGTATTTTAAATCGTCTTACATTTTTTGGTTCCATGAATTCAAAATAGGGGATATATTCATTTGTATGTGATGTTAATTGAGGTGACCTCTTCACTGTGGAACTTATTGTCACTTGCTATCAATTTCTGTTTAATAGATTACATAAATAAGAAACAATCATCCTTATCTTATTTATACAGGGTGTTTCAAAAAAAGGTGGCCCCGTTGCTAGGATAGGTAGAACACTGTAAAATAAGTGGGGTTTGCTTAGAAAAAATTTTCGTAACGGCATTCGTATTCAAGATACAGGGTGTTGTAAAAAAAAATTTAAACGCAAAATTTACGATTATTCCGAAACTACTAGCAACAATTTTGAAATTTTGTATGAACATGTTTTGGAAGCTGACACATCGTATGAATTTATTTTTATATCTGACTCATAGAGGGCGCTAATTACACGGTTCGTACCAAGTAGTTTTAAACATAGCTTTTTTGAGGTTAAATTTTCTAATTCAAATTTTAGGTGAAATTAAACATCATTCAATTTTACACGAAAAAGGTACTCTGGGTGAAACTCGTTATTGTGTACCGTTTTCGGAATATTTTGATTTGAAAATGATGAAGTAATAACTGATGCTGGTATAAAGTAAAAAACAATTACCAATTTATTAAAAACCAAGAACAATAACATTATTCTAATGCTAAAGTTATTAATCTTACAAAGAATCAAAAGGGAATTAAAATAAATTTGAATAAAAACATGAAATATTTATTCAATCATGCGATTTCAATCCTTTGGACTACACAGTTTGGTCGTATGTTAAGGAAAAGTCTATTTTACAGAGGTAAATTCACGTCAAGAGTTGCAAGACAGAATTGAACGTCACTTTAATGACCTCATAGTTGATCCTCAACCATTTAGAAAATTAATGCATTATTTAGAAAAAAGGAAAGAATTGTGTATTCGTGAAAACGGAGGACATTTTGAACACTTACTCTAACTGATAAAATGTTTCATGTTTATATTCAAATTTATTTTAATTTTCTTCTTGTGATTCTTTGTTTAATTGATAACTAGCATAAGAATAATTTTATTGTTTTTGGTTTTTAATAAATTGGTAATTGTTTTTTACTTTATACCAGCAACAGGTATTACTTCATCATTTTCAAATCAAAATATTCCGAAAACAGTACACAATATCGAGTTTCACCAAGAGTGCCTTTTTCGTGTAAAATTGGATGTTTAATTTCACCTAAAATTTGAATTAGAAAATCTAACCTCAAAAGTAATATTTAAAACTACTTGGTACGAACCGTGTAATTAGCGCCCTCTATGAGTCAGATATAAAAATAAATTTACGATGTGTCAGCTTCCAAAACATGTTCCTACAAAATGTCATTACAATGTTGTCAGTAGTTTCGGAAAAACGTAAAAAATTAATGTTTTTTTACAACACCCTGTATCTTGAATACGGAGGCCGTTACGAACATTTTTTCTAAGCAATCCCCATTTATTTTTCAGTGTTCTGCCTATTTTAGCAACGGGGTCACTTTTTTTTTAAACACCCTGTATAGTATTATAGTGTATCCACAGTGTGAAATCTTTTATAATTCATCTGTTTATTGGTTTGGAAAATAGAGATAAGAAACAAAAGTAAATTTTATTCTTCTGCTTGTTGAAAATCTTTGCCAAACATGTGATAACAATCAGTGTGTTAAATATTCCTTAAACAGTGATAGTTAACCAATTAATTAATTAATTAATCTTGAATGGAATATCGTAAAGCAATTGGTACAATTTCTCTCATTTCAGATTTAATCATTCAACACTCAAGATGAAGGTTAGGGGTGATTAGACTTGTTTGCAGTTTGTTTATTTAGTCTTCAAAAGCCTCTATTGCATGCAATATTAAGGCTTTCTATTGTTTTTCGACTTTTCTGTTATGAAGATCAAATTATATTGAGTTGACCTCAAAATATGAAAAATATCAATACTACAAATATTAAATTATATACATTATTGGAGAACTATTTCATATATTTTGGTAAAGTTGCTTGTCCGATCATTTATTTCCAAATTAAAACTTAATTTTACTTGATTTATTCACGGAATACCTAGAAAGAACAATAGGATCATTGATTTCATTCAACGTTCTAAAGGGTCACTTTGGGATCTTGAAAACGATATGACAAGTTAAATGAAAAACAGTTGCAAATATTGGCAGTGATATCTATTTTGTTCTATCATTATTATCTGTCAGCTAGGATCCGGAATCTTGAGAATGCAACTCTCAAAACATAATTTTTACAGTTTACAAAAAATATGAGTTTGGTTTGAAATTATTTAAAGGTGTACCAAAATTCAATTTTATCTCAAGCGAAGAGAAGAAGGAATATGTTTTCTTAGGGGGCAGAATAGAGCAGGTCACCCTCGGGGATCGCCAAGAAAGTTTTTTCTACCTTTTCTACATTGACAAATATGACGATTCCCGAAATTTCAGTGTCGATATTGCGCCGAGGAGAACACAATGAAGTTTTTTTGGCCTTTTTAAGTAGAAAAATAAAATTCGTCTTATTATCGTAAAATATTGAAAAATTAGCCTAAAAATTTTTTTTAAAGCACATAATTGATCGGAAATTTTCCGTAGAATACGATGCTGCATTCAGATTAGAGATATCTTGAAAGTAATATCCGGAGAATGAGGAAAACAGTTTTTTTTTGAAAATTCATTTCCCAAAATACCCATATTTTGATTTTTTTCTAACCTGGCTAAAACTCTCACAAAATGTGTCTACTTTAAGTCGAAAATGGTCCGGTAGTGACTTTAGCCCATTTTCACTGTTTTGCAAAATTTTTCCGATTTTTCTTAAAAACAAACCCATTGTATTACCTACAATGTAACCAAACGACCCCAGTAAGAAATTCTAAGCAGTTTTCCTCAATTCTCATACAATTTGTCAACTGTCTCGCAATTGGTTGTAGGTCTGATCACGAAATATAGTACAATACGGATTCATAAATTATTATAAATTCCTTTATTATAATCCAAAAGATTTCATTCATATCCATAAATTTTTCCGCAAAAAACTAGACTAGACTATTAAACATCAATTTTCAAGTGAGAATGAACTTTTCTTTTGCAAATATTGCTTAAATTTGCTTTTAGTGTGACCAAGAAGTTTTATTCACACAATGTTGCCTTTCATTTCAACCATCACTACTGATGAAATATTGTTATAACCAACGAGGACTTTTTGCTCCACAACTGGCCAGTTATAATGTTTTTTTGTTACTGTATGTTACTGTATAGAAGTAAAATTTCAGCTATCATCATTTTCGCCTTAAAGTAGACACATTTTGCGAGTTTTAGCCAGGTTAGAAAAGAATTAAAATAAGGTATTTTGGGAAACGAATTTTCCAAAAAAAACTGTTTTTCCAATATTCCGGATTTTCCTTGCAAGACATCTCTAATCTGACTGCAACATCGTATGCTACGGAAAATTTCCGATCGATTATGTGCTTCCAAAATTTTTTTTACACTAATTTTCCAATATTTTACGATAATAAGATGAATTTTATTTTTTTACTCAAAAAAGGCCAAAAAACTTCATTATGTTCTCCTCGGCGCAATATCGACACTTAAGACCCGAAATTTCGGGAATCGTCATATTTTTCAATGTAGAAAAGGGCGATCCCCGAGGGTGACCTGGGAACGAGTGCTGATTTCATATGGAATGCCTCATAATGAATGATAATGAAATCGAATTTCAGAATCTAAAAGAAAAACCACATGTTTACGTTTCTGAAGCAAAGTAGTGCATAAGCTGACAGATTTGGTTTCTATGTTTTAATTTTCGTAGTGGCTCCTATTTGGGTATAAAATAACAAGAAATATATAATTGGGAAAGTAAGTAGTTATGAATAAAATATAACAGATTAGGATAATAATGAAAATATGCCTTGAATGGGTAGTTTTTGACAATTTTAGTTCAATATGATGTCAACATACAAAGGCATAATAATATGCAATCACAGTCCGGTGTTCTGTCCCTTTTAGTTCCATTGGAAATGGGACATGACTTACTGAAAACTATTAATAATAATTATCATCGGAAAACCAGCGCAAAGCTGATTTTGTTCATAAGGATTATGCAGTTTTTTAAGTGAATCATTATTTTATTTCATATCCCAATATATATAGTTACCTTTGAAATAGTTGGCGTCTTTAATAGCATATTAATAGGAAGCAGTTTAATATTGGAAGCAATCTATTATGAGGTACCTACAAGAAAAATACATCTCAAATATAGATTCATTTGATTGTTCCTCAACAATTTCCAGATAGTGGAGTTTGAAAAATAATACTTTTCACTCATTGCAAATAAAAAACATTTACATAAATGATTCCTATTTATCATAAAAGTATATTATTAGTGATTAGTTTAAAATGTTCAAAATGAAAAAGAAATGCATAACGTTAAACAGCAAAGTTAAATTAATGTCTTCAATGTGTTAAAAATACTCAAAACATACCAAATTATTACATAAGCTAATGATATGCTTTCAATATGAGCGAATCTAATACTACACTTAGATATTTATAGTTTTGGAGAATTTCATTTTTTATCATTTATAGAATTCTTATTTTAATCTTGAATTGAGTAGAATCAGTCATTACGTGATGCCATTATAAACTATAAAATAACTAATAAAAGTTTAATTTCCTCTAATTTAATACAATAAATGCGACTAGTTTCGCTAACACGGTAGCTCCTTCAAACAAATATTACTAAATATTTTGTAATATCCATTTGAGCAAGCTTCGAAACTAATGGCATTTAATGTATTAAATTAGTAAAAATCAAACTTTTAATGGTTATTTTATTCTATATTTACTAAATATTATTTTGATCTAATATGAAAACATGAATCAAGAAGGCCAAACGTAATTTTTTATCAAAATGATATTAAAGTTAGGTGGATCTAGAGCTCAATATCATTTTATCTGGATTCATAATACGATCAAGTGGGATTAATTGATTTCTGGTAGAAAAAGTTTCAAGAAGTCGTAGAATCGCATTTGATTAACAATTTAGTGAATGACAAATAATTACATACTTTATATAAGAAACATACAAAATTAGGTGAAAATATTGCCTTTAAATTAAAATTATTACATTTTCAAATTTCAGGACCTACAACTTGATACATTTGATTTAATTAATATTACCCTTGGCTAAGCTTGATTTCGATAAGAAGGTACTTCAACTTTGAAAGTGATCTTGGTTACTATAGATTTCAAGTTCCAGAGCTGATCAATAAACTGAAGAGATAATATTATATTTAACTTTTTTGTATGTTTAGATATCAATATCCCAAGAGCTATCACAAAAGAATTCATATGATAAAAAAAGAAATTGAACAGTATATAACGTGAATGACACTTATTTAAGAAATTCTAATATTACAAGATGGCATTTTTCATGAATCCGCTCAAATTCGAAAATTCGTGTTTTATACCAAATTAGCTGATGCGTAGTTATTACTAAATGGGATTTCTCAATTTTGGACAGACCTATTCAATCTTACAATAATCATAAATGGCGCATTCCAGGTCATTCGCACTTCATCCCAAATAAGGTCTTTGAATTTCGCTGAAATTTTGCAGGAGGTTTTTGCTTCAGGAAATATTAGGTTTCCCAAAATTTCAAGTCATATGTCAATAATGCGCCACCTAGTATATTTTTCATTTTTTTTGGAATTTTATTGATTAAAAATGAAAAAACGGCATTTCTTGTGTAGAAACGCATTACTGAGGCTAACAAATATTCCAAGCCATGGATCTGATGAGAAATTTGCCAAGGAATCCGAATTTGGGGTCAGATTTGAGATTAATATCTACCCATCAGCATGAACTTGAAAGAAATGGCCTAGGAATTTTTGAAAATACAGATAATTGACTCTAGCGGCTTTGTTTCATAATTTATGCATGACAACTTTGAAGTATTCACTTTTAACTGCCTTCACACAAAAGCCCGATCGGAGTAGCAACACCTGAGATATGAATTTTTGAAGTTTATTGAGTTTGCACGCATGCGCGATACGATATACCAATTCTGAAGGCGGCGTTGGATTCCTTGGAAAATTTCCCATGCGTTTCTACAGAAGAAATGCCGTTTTTTCATTTTCAATCAATAAAATTTAAAAAAAAATGAAAAATATTCTAGGCGGCGCATTATTGAAGTATATGGCTTGAAATTTTGGGAGACCCAATATTTCCTGAGGCAGAAGCCACCTGCAAAATTTCAGCGCAATCCAAAGACCCCCTCTGAGATGAAGGGCGAATATGACTTGGAATGCGCCAAATACAACTACAGCACAACTATCAATCAAAAAAGGTTTTGAAATTTCTTATGAATTGGGAAAATCTTTCAATATTCTATATGAATAGAAAGTTTACTTTGAATGGTCCTTTTTCAGATACCTCAAACATATTTCGTTTTATGAAACCGTCCTCAGAATCACTATAAATATAGTAGGCAAATTGGGTTCCATTGCTGTATTTCGTCTGAACAAAAATGGAATAGCTGATTCATATTCCAAGGAGTCTTTAGTAATGAAACACATAACATCTGTTTTCGGGAACTTTAGAACTGAAGGAACGAATTTTACAGTCTCAATAAGGGCGTTATTCGCCTGGCATCTATTGAATAGACAATTGGTTTTACCATTCAATAATTCTATTTGAAATGGTCAGACAAATTACCACTATATGTACAAACAAATGAACTTCCACATTTTATTTATTGAAGATCGGCGAACGCTATTTTTATTATTTATTTATTTTACATGGGGTAAAACTTGTGGTTTGCATCCAAAAATAAGGTTTATTTTATAATTTTTTTTAAATTACGTTTATGGTATATTTGAACGTAAACTGAATTTTAATTTGACTAGTTCCAAGTGTTCCAAAATAGTCACAGTTTCGATCTTTATTAAATATTCCTGGAAAACTAACAAACTTACAAGAGGCCCGCCCTATACTATACGACCACGTGTGCATTATATATTTTACGCGCCCTTTTTCAAAGTTGTAACTAAAGATTGATACATAGGTACACATACATAAAATTAGAATATATGCGAATACGTACATATAATTTTGAAATTAGATGCGTTACATTTTATATATACCTAATTAAATTGCATAAAAAATGTAAAATAAAAATATACAAAACCAAAAAAGTAAAAATAAAAACAAAATCAGGTCCGATTTCCCTCACCATTTCTGTACAGTTTTTGTTTCGCCATTTTGCAGCCCTTTGATTTGGGTGCCCGTTTTTGCACACATTCGCCACATAGTCGACGTGGGCCTTATTTATACAATATTAGTTTTGAATTTTATTTCATTATAAGCAACCATTACTAATTGCTGAGGGATCACAAAATTAATGTTATTATTTCAAGGACCAACACTGTAGGGTTGTAATTCAATCATTTATTCTCAGGAAAATGTAAGAATCTTTGTTAAGCTAGCAACTTTTCTGACTTTATTTTATTGAGTAATTGTTCGAATTATACTCAGATTTCTTTCTTTTTCCATCTAATAGAATCATCTATTCTGAATCCTCACAATTATTCGCAAAAGCAGAAAATTCATTTTCTAATGAATTCGATGAATATAATATATGCAACATAATAATTTGTTCGCATTTGCGTCAAATGCGTGTAAAGTGGAATAAATTTTTTTTAATAAAAAATTTCTGAAACGAGCTAACCTAATGTTATTGGAATGGAACTTCTTCTGAACTAACTAGATGTGTTCGATGTACGTATTAAACTTCTACTGAACTAACTGGATTTGTTCGATGTACATATAATACTCTTAACACGAATAAGAATAATGTTTCTTTTGACGACAATACTCTTGTACAAATGGGCAATGCTGCTTTCGCCAGTCGTTTCGAGAGTTTATCAATTTGAGATAGTGCCAATGGGCAGATATTCGCACATTACGAACTATTTATTCGCCACCTTGTCCCCAAGACTCATAAAACTAAAAACGAAAGCGAATTCCAAAGATCAATAAAGAGTACATATTTTGTAACAAAACTATGGCTTGGGGATGTGCTATCGTAAAACAGGGTAGAAAGCATAAATTTTCGAATCTGATCAGTTTCCTTAACCCTAAAGTAATATCGAAAAAGCCACATAATAACATACAATAAATTAGAATTTATGATTTTCGTCAACACGACAATAACTCCAATAGTAATCATTCCATAAATAGACAAAATTTCAACTCGATAGAATAAAATTTAAAAACTGTCATCAATATATTAACAAATATAATACAAACTGAATATAATACATTTTATCTTAGTTGCAATTATTCACAAAATAACAATATTCAAGGATAAAAAGTAATAAAGTTTTGAAACATTAGTTACTAACTGTAAAAAATTCCAACAAATATCCTAAGTAGTTCTAGGAAAATTCAACTTCATAAATCACGTTTTTGGCACAATATGCTCAAAAGTTAGTCATTAAAAAATAATAAACATAAAATAACAATACATAACTAATATATACAAAGACTATTTTAATACTTTTAAAAATACATTACAAAGTTACGTAAATAAAAATGTACCTTAGTAATAATAAAGACTAGAATCTAGTACTTGTCAATCCAATTTTAAAAGCTTATTCGTTCAATAAGATAACTTATATCGAGGAAGATTACATAAGCAAGTTGTCGGAATGCACAAATTAGACTTTGTGAACAGGTACATGTTATCTTAATGAGAAATTTACTATTTAACTATAATCCTACAGTGAGGAAAATATCGGTGTTAACATTTATTTTGTTCGATGCTAATCGTTGTGTGAAGTTATTGATCTCCAGCGAATCCGTATACTTCCAACACTCTAATCTCAAAATCTCCATGAGGACAAAGCGGTGGATTATTGAAAGTGGAGCAATGATCAGTTTTTCCAAATCTAATATTTTCATCCATCCATATAGCCTGACCCTCTCTGTAAGGAGTCAATAGCACTTTGTAGATAATCATAATAAACGAAAATAAAACAGTATAATTTACATTAAGGTAGTTGTCGTGAAAAACGCGTACAGTCAGAAAATTCTGAATTTTTGTATATTTAATAAGGACATGATAATACAATTACTATTAAAATTTGAAGTCAATTGACCGTTTCTAACTCAAGATACACTTAATTAAAAATCGGTCCATTAACATGGAGAGTATAGGCACTACATAGAGTTTGTACCAGTTTATCAGTTTTTATAAGAAACTAACTGTCAGAAATTTTAAAAAAACTAACAGTCACTTAATGTTTGTATTCTGAATTAAAAAAAAAATAATAAAATATTGACCGTCTCATTGTCAAGAAATATTAATTTCAAGTTCAACAATTTATGAGAAAGTATACGTACTAGCGAGTACGTCTCCATGGGTACAGTCTTACACAAAAATTATAACACATTCTGCTACAAGCTCGTGTGCTCTCTGACCGCGCGCATGATACAAGACTTTCTTACAATATTGTACCACGACAACTACCTTAAGATAGCTGTCTCGTTCAAAATTGTTAAAACTGTATCCAATTATAAATTTTCTGAAGAAACGATAAAAAACTTTTTATAGATAAACGGTTCTTACCATTTATATAAAAACTAATATAACGTAGAGAAACATCTTCGAATGCATCCATAATAATGTCAAAAATGTCGAATAATTTTACAAGATATTATCAAAAAAGATGAAAATTGTATGAAGGAGTATTAATGTAAGACAGTAGAAGTGTGTGAGGATAATTAACCAAAATAGATGGCTCTGAAGATTTGTCCAAGAGGTTTCAAGTGTTGAATGAAGTGGAATACTAACAACTTTAGAATTATTATAAAAAAATCTCCGTTAATGATTGTTAAACCATTACGAATAAAACATAAAGTGGCTACGTTTAGATTATATAGTCGTCCTGGTAAATAACATCAGTCTGGAGAAGCTCTTGTTCATAGATTATTAAACATTCCTTTCAACCAGAAAAATCATAACAACGAAGTTGAAAAACTTCAAGAAATAGAGATAAATCTTTGATAAACAAGTTAATTTCTAACCAAAAACAGAAAATGGAACGCAATCAACTAAATTAGAGCGATTACTTTCAGATAATTCAATGAGATTCAAAAGTTTCACTTATCATCCTTCCGTAATTAATAAATTCAATAATTTGTTTTCAAAATTTGCAATAAAACCAGTTTATATAGATGCAAGAAAAAGCTAAAAACTCATTTGGGTAATACCTTCAATAAAGTTGCCGATTTCGACAAATATGGAATTTGCAAAATTAATTGCCAGTCATGTTCAAAATGCTATATGGGTAAAACTAGAAGGAACATTTTATTTCGTTATAAATGAAATTCTGCTTATATAATAGTGAAAAATCAGCATTAGCAGAACACATTTTAATTAGTAGTCACACCATTTCTCAAGAAAGTATATCAATTTTAAAACACAGTAGGCTGGCTAATAAGACTTTAACTTGTGTATTATCAACATTTTGACCTGCTGCGATCTATCTCAGGCCGAGAATCTGGCGAATTTAATATGAAATATCAGTTTATTTCTTAATTATAACATTTTGTCTGGTGCCACCAAGTAATCTAACGTTTCCGTAACCTGTATAGTGTTACAATTCTTAGATTCCTTAAAGTTACTTCCTAGAGACGGGAATTGAGATTTGCGAATAATGTTCTCATTGGTCAATTTGAATTTAAAAAAATGGCGGAGAAAGATCACCGGCGATAGTTTAATTTCTTGCGAATTCGCAAGATTTGAAATCTGGTGGCGGGAATCTTGAGATAGTTTCAATATTTTGCGAACATTTGCGCGAATTATGGCTCGAGCATGCGCTGAGGGATAAAAGTAAAAGAGAAGAAGAAGATAACCTCATCAATCATCATTATACATAGATAACTCTACTACCGTCTTATGGAAAGGACCAAAACCGTCAAGTATTTACGCTTCCAAAACACGGGAGGGCGCGTCAAGCGTCCGAAATTAATATAAATTATAATGCGCATGCGTTTGTTATTGTTGTTCAATAGTAGCCATGTTTAATTCATTTGTGGATTTTGCTTGCTATCATACACGCTATTTCTACAATATTATTTTTGCATAATATTTATCATGGGAAAACACGGCTATATACCCTGGCTTTAGCCCAGCTGTATTTCATGGATTGAAAGAAACTGCGAAGAATATAAAAACTAGTGAGAAACATTGTGTTCTTATTTTTGATGAAATGAGTCTTACACCATACGTGCAGTATAATGAAAATACGGACGAAGTCAATGGTTTCGAAGATTTTAAAAGTTACAAAACCTCTAACATAGCTAATCATGTACAGGTAAACTATATGTAAATGAAAATAAATGAATTTCTCTCATTGACACTCTTTCAGGTTTTCATGCTGCAAGGTATTGAGGGAAAATGGAAACAACCAATTATGTATCAATTTATTAAAGGAGCAGCAAAGGCTGAAACCATTAAACGTTCTATTCAAAACATTGTACGATCTTGCAGGGAAATTGGTTTCAATGCGGTGGCCACAATTTGCGATCAAGGTACAAATAATGTCAGTACGATAAACAAATTAGTGAAGGAAACAAAAGAGGAGTATGCAAGAGGGAAAGAATTATATGACTTCATATTTGAAGTTGATGGACAAAAAATTATCCCATTGTATGATCCACCACATTTACTGAAAGGTGTGAGAAACAACCTCCTAACAAAAACCGTTTATTACACGCTATGTGTTTTTGTTTTAATTAGTCTCGGTATTTAATTATATTTATATGTATATTTTTTGTATTTTTGTTTTAACCCATTGTAATTAGTCTCGATATTTAATTGTATTTATATGTACATTTTTTGTATTTTTGCTTTAACCCATTGTAATTAGTCTCGATATTTAATTGTATTTATATGTATATTTTATATATTTCTGTTCTAACTCTAATGTTGAATAAAAACTATTGGTAAAAACTATCGACTTTAATTTCCTACTTAAATTGTAGAAAACAAAATTTGCATTTATGTGCTGTGTAACTTCGAATTTCCCTCCAAACCATCATTTAGTACGCTTCCAATCCTCACGCAGCGCTCTTGTCGCGGTTTCGATGCCTAACATGGAACATTTCATTCTACGGTAGTAGAGTTATCTATGATCATTATACTTTGTTTACTTCTCTTTCTTTATTTTTATATTATATATTGTAAATTGGTACGAAATGAATCCTGATCCTGATGAGGTATCTATATGATAAATTTATATATTTTGGTTAGAAATAACTTAACTAAATGCATTTGTAGTATTATTTTGAATGCAGCAACTATGGTAGCACCACACAGCACCCTCAGTTCATTGCAATACAAACAATATAATTGTTTGAGGTAGCATCATAGTCTGAAGATGTGAGCAACCGTCAGTAACCGAGTTACCGTTCAAGTAGGATTGTAACAATTAGTTGTAATGTTACTGTTCGAACTGGAGAAACCTTATTACCTGGCATGAAAACCAAGAGAAATTTCAATTGGTTCAGAAGTTTCGTTATTTTATACCATAAAATATCAAACACAGATCTGGTACCTTTAAGATAAGATGGTACTCGAGTATTAAAGAAAACCACTCACTAAGTATAATATAGATTAGAAAAAGACTTACCCTCCTCCAATTGTTATCATTTTTGTATCAGCAGCCATAAATAACTCTGCCCCGTGTTCCACTCTATCCCCGTCCATTCCTACCCATGGATATTTAGCCCTTTCAGGGTAGAGCGAGAACAAGAAGGTTTCGCCAGTTCCGAAATACGCTTGTCGATTGCCTCGATCGTCTTTCTGATTCCTCTCACACCAACGCGAAGAACAGTAAGCACCGAAAACCTGCGAAACGTATCTTGTAAAATTATGAAAATATAAGAATTTCAAAACACACATGATACGGAAAAAAGGAATGACTAATAGTGACAATAAAAGAAATTATTCTAAATGTTCTTCAGATTCATTTGGCGTCATCATTTTGAACAGTGTCTGTCTATATAATTGTTAACAGTTAATTATTTATTTAATAAGGATGAGATTTTGGTTATGCTCCAATAGGTTATTCGCCTAATTAGACTCTTTTTTTTTGGGCTTGTAACTTCTCAGATATTCGTGTAACCTTACACTAAAACTGCGAATCGCCTATTGGAACATAACTCAATTTCAGGAGAAAGGACATAAACTCAATATTCTAGAATCCATAGAAATTTCGAAACATTCAAAGAACAATAATAATATAATATTAAATGACCAAATCGATACCTTTAATTCATCACTTGTCCACAAGTTTGTAAATGAACTCCTACTAAAGCCATTGTCTTCCCCAATCCCAAATTTTACACCAAATTCAGATTGATTTCTAATATTTAAGGATATAATTTTATACTTAGTTTTAGTTGATAACTCCAAGCTTTGAGAATGATACAGTGTGGTGAGACAATTTGTTAGCATTAATTAGGCAATGTTACAATTTTTTGTATAAATTAGAGTTTTATTCTTCAACTTTAAAGTTTAAAATGATATATGTATAATAAATAATACATTTTTTGTTGTACAATGTTTTCAATTTCTAATATATTTGTATTCAATGAGAAACTTGCATTAAATATTCAAAGAAGTTTAAAAACATTCAAATGTCAAGCATCCGTTCATATAAAGTTTGCACACTTTTTTTACAAAAGGAAAGTGGTATGTGCGATTTCAGGATAAATCGAAGTTATTTACGTGAGAAAAATTTCATAAGCAAAGTACAAAAAGCATTATTTAGCGTTTAGCATTAAAAATCTTGAACATATTGTCGTTTTGAAATTAAATAAATGTACCTACGTTTAGTTTAACGTGCGCTGTTACCTAATTTGGAGGTTGTTGCAAATAGAAATTATAATTATAATAAATAATTACTTTTGCTAATCTAGAGAAATATCGATATATTCAGAAGATGAAATACTGATATTATTCATTACTTACTTCATTGTTGCAAGTCTTGATGAGAAGAAGCGTTGGTTCATGTTGTTCAACTCTCACGTAGAACGTCGTCAAAGAACAACCGTGTTCTTCTGTCGTATAAAGTAAAATTGGTGAATACATGGTGATGCGCACGGGAAGCCACGACCAAAGAGTCAAAAGCTAAACAAGAAAAATATTTTAACAATAGTGGATTAAATGCTGTAGATAGTAGGTTATTTTCAATTATTTCTCAAAATTGCTACACCAATGTATCTTTTTATATAAATATATAAAATTCAAAAAATTATAAATATTCTAGGGAAATGCTAAAAAATTAAGGACCTGAAGGACTCAATCTGATTCAAATAATTTTCATAATATATCTGCTGCTCTATTTTGGAGTTAAAAATGTGTGAAGCACTAATCCAGTCCCGTAACTAATAAATATTTCCTTTACAATATGCACTATATTTTACAATTTCAATATTGCCTAAAAGACTGAATATTTGTATTGACTTATTGAACATTGGAAAGTATTCAGATTTGAATGACCTACAAACAAACTAATACGCAACAACAGGTTTCATAGTTGATTCATCATATCGTCAGTTTGTCGCAAATTTAATACCATTATTTTTATATAAATCTCATCAAATTATTACATTTGTTAATGAAATTAATAACAGATTATCATTATTTTTAATTTTTTCATAAATACGTTTTATCATTTTCTTAGGTATTACTTTTGGAAACTCATTTCGAATAAATATTTCAAAATGTGATATTAAGTGTTAAATTCGCAACTTCACTTACTGTACAGTAGATTTTGAATCTAATTTTCAATGTAAAAAATTATAATCTCGAGGTTTTGAAAATAAATATGCATGCAGTTTTTACGAAAATTTGGAATTCTTGAATAATTCTTCTGTTAAGTCGTAATATAGAAGATGAAATTCATAGTTCTTACTGAATTAAAACTATCAAAATCATATATCTTAAGTGTAATTTTCTCGTAAATGTCCAATAACATTGATTTTTCTCTTGAAGCTCCGAAACATCTATTGATCTTGACTATTGAAAAAACAACCCTCGTCAGATTTTATAATGCCCAAAAGTATTTGAAATAAAACCAGCCAACGAAAATTTATTTTTATACGATTTGTGAGGCCATAAGACAATTCATGGCTCAAAATTAACATGATGAATAATTGCACCCTATTCTAATTCAAGTATAATTAGCGGTGCTAACAATCTGCTAAACAAAATAATAATCCTAACAAGTAAGAAATAAGCACCCTTATTCCCTAAAAATATTATTTTTATTACTTGGTAGCTGAAAGATCCTTAGAACTTAATAGCGTACTTATTATGTGTGTTGTGACCTCTTTTAGTGTATTAACATAATAATCATCTAGTCCGGGTGTTGAAGTGATAAACTTATTTTAGGGTACGAATAAAATGTTACATAGATATCAAATCAAATTGATACCAGAAGAATGAAACTAGAGTGAATAGGCCCTCAGGTTCTCCAAGAGACAAACATCCAGCGTCTGAATTGAGTAAAGTACGAAGACTTGCCTGCCACAGTATAACGGAGGCTACGAAAACAACACCAATGCGGCCATGTGAATACTATTGGACCTACCTTCAATTGACATTTTAATCATGGGAGATGCAAGAAAGGGACTGTTAAGGCTACAAAACACGAAGGAAAGATCGGGTCACATGATCGAGGAAATTAGTGGGAGGTAACATTTTTGAAATTATATTTCTCCTTCCTTCAGTACTAACTTGGAGATAATCATGCAGGATCGGATGGAGGACTGACGACAACGGCATGTGTAAACCTGACAAGATTACTTGGTACATATACGATTTCAAGACCAGGGAAGAACTGATGCTGGAATATACAGTGAGGAAAGAAACTCACAAGTGAGTATCTCACTGGGAATACACTTCCCTATTCAAAGCGGAAAGGCAACAAGAGGGAAGTGCGCAACGCACGGATCTAAATATGCACATAGCCAGGCAAGTGTGAAGGCACTTATGAATCTAAAGTGACATTGAGACATGGGCATGAGAATGCAGAAAAGAACTCAGTGCTCTGGCAGAACATGACAAAATAACTGTTGTCCGATGATGAATACGGGACCAGGACAAGAAACAACAAAGATAAAGGTGGAATAAAACTCACTGCACGAACCACGGGAAAACTTTTATCAAAGAACCGTAGAATAACAGAACTGAAGAACAACCCAACATATAGGAACCAGGTCCGACCAATAACAGGTTTTCTTACTGGACACATTCCAATGGGAGGACATCTTCATAACATGGGGTTGTACAATGGACAACTTCTCCGCACACAATGCCCCAAAAGGAGAGAAGCTATCAAACACAACTGCCCGAAAGCGAGGCAAGCGATCGCCAAATACAAGCAATATTCGAGCAGTGTAGACAATCCCCCGAAGAGTACAACATGCTAGTACAGAAGACTAGAGTTACGGAGTGGGTGCTGCAAATCATTCAACTGTAATGCACAAAAAGTCGTAGAACAAAGCAAAAAAGCCTCAACAGTTTGAGTAATTCAAAATGGAGTCAATACGACAAGCTGTCTATTGTGAATTATGGTATGTTTTGAATCTAGGTCCAGGAGTAAGAATTTGAACTAAGTTACTTATAAAATAAAACGTCTCTTGGAGAAATGAGCTATAATATAAACAAGTCAGCTGCAGAATAATGACATCTCTAAGATTGTAGAACAAAGTGCCTTAGAAAAGCAGAGCTTAGTCTACAATGCAGTCAAAATAAAGAACTTCGTGATTCTTACATTGGAGTATCAATTATCGTATCAACTTTTTCCAATTCAACTTTAGCCTAAATTGTTAAATTTACTGAAGAAAAATCAATAGTTGAATAACTCAACTATTTTACAATATTATTATGACTTGCATCATTATTAGATGCTACTCTAGACTTTGTGATTGACCCACAATAGGGTAGGCTTAGACAATAATATAGTTCCACATTCTCAAAAATGTCATCGTTCAGCAATTTATATGATTATTGATTATATTTCTTTAGCTGGCATTCAGTTTGATTCTATGTATAAAAGTAGATTCATATTCTAAATCCTTGATAAAAAAATAATCAAAATAATAAAATAGTCAATATGAACGTCATTGTAAATTACTAAAAGTGATCCAGTTTTGTAGAGTGACATTAATCGGAACTGGTATTAACATAACATAAGCTATCAAAAACGCTAGCTAAATGTTATTTATATATCAAAAGATTATTTCGTTACTGGGTATTTGGCACATCGAATAAGGTGCCGAATAGAATTTGTTAGGAATACTTTGAATAAATATAATTGTTATATGTAACGAACTACAAATTATTTGGAAGTTAGCATCGTTAGCATCCGTTGAGTAACAACCCACCGGTGACACTTGAGAAGAAGCAATTTAGACATGGGCAAGTTGTGGTACAATTGCGTTTTCATCAGTCTTCAAAGCCCAGGAGTGTCATCACTTCAATCAAACTCATGTTCTGAATCTGAACATATTATGTACATTTCAAGACAGATGCAGTGTGCATTGCTTGTCATTCATATTAAATGCTTTATTGATAGCATAGATTAAGAAAGCATGAGTATTTTTTGAGACAGGGGCAACAACAAACTATGGAATAATAAATGTTTGTAAAACTCAAGAAAATATAGAGCGGAGAATCTAAGGGATCTTTCATTGAGTATTACATTGTATTTCAAGTGAAGCTTTTTTGAGAAATGAAAATAACTTACCAACTTATTTATTCTAAGACATTATTTTAATATTCAACTACCTACAAATACATAAACAAACATAAAACATGCAATATCCAAACAAACAAGGCATATAAGGTTAGAGATGATAATGCAAATTCTCGTGCTTGTGATGATATTAGTAGCTAATTATAAAAATAAGTGAGGTACCATTTTTCTTGCTTTAGCATGGAGAGTTTTGTCACCGAAAACAGGATTAGGGAAAGGGAACCATTTGGCAAGATGGAGATAGGAGGGTGTCTGAAAAATATGGCCTTTAAAAATTTCTGATCGTAGGTTGTAATATTTTCTATTCCGATATTGGTTCTGGATTAACTGGATGCAACATATTATATCTACAATATAGTAGGACTCCCTAATTCCGTGAATGGAGATTATAAACAATAATGATCATTTATCCGTAGCGTTTTTCACCAGAGGTCCTTGCCGCACAATTGATTTTCTAAAGGCTCTCTGTTTCTATATAATAAGTGATAAGTTTTTAGCGAAAATATAGATTCTCGTATACACACATATGGAACTAACTCAATGATACTATGTATAAACATTTTATAAATATTGGTACAAATCAGATTATTAATAACAAGGTTCCGCTATATTAACCTCATTTAATTATCTTTAGAGTATTGAGTGACTTTAATACACTTACAAGTACATTTTTAATTAAAATTGATAGAATGAAACACGTTTACTAGCTTGTAATCAGAACGATTCAAAAAGTATGAATGAACATAAGAGATATCGTCACTAAACTATAAAAGAGTTCACAATGTGGATACACCATAAAAACCTTTATCTACTAAAAATACTGCTACAGTAATGTGGACCCTTCAGCTACCAAGTAGCCATCATCAGGGTAAATAGTTTACTGTGATAATGGCTACTTGATACGAGTGTCATCACTTCAATCAAACTCATTTTCTAAATCTGAGAGGAAATACAAATATTGGAAAATTATAATGCGGAGATGTGACAAAATTAGTGCTGGTAAGCGGATTACGGGGAAGATATGTTGCGAAGACATCGAAAGGGTGGCTGTAATACAAATCTAATTGATCATTTAGATTGTTATTGTTATGTTTAATGCGTTTTAATAGATTCTAGGGAGTTTAATTTTGAATCTTAACTCTAAAAATGTAAATGTAATGTAAAATATTAACATCCTCTAATTTTAGGAGGGTATATCCCGTTTCTAAAAAATGGTTAGAGAAAGAAGAATCCGTGTATTTTGATAACATAATACTTCCCGTAATCTGCTTATCTGCACCAATTTGTCATATCCCTACATATAATTTTCCCCAGTTACTATCCCTATTTGTTGGTATTATCATATTTTCACTATACATAACTATATATAAAAATTCTCGGGAAATAGGTCACCTATTTCCCGAGAATTTTTATATATAATTCATACTGGGTCAAGAATCTTATTACTATACATAACTTAAGATCCTCTATGTTTATTGTTTAATAATACTTTTTGTATCATTCTGAAAAGGACACGCTACTAGTCGAAACTGTTGCCACAATAGTTTTCTATAATAAAGTGAATATTATGATAAATTATTACAAAGTGACGGCTTCAACCATCGGTTGTCGAATATTACAATGAAAACTGGATTCTTGGTGTGAAGTCATTGCGAAGCAATTTGGTCAATCTTGATTTACATGTGTTGGATAAACTTTTGCAGAAATGAACTTAAATTTTAATGCTGGGGTGGATGTGAGAAGCTTCTCAGCAAAAAGGAATATGTTTAACAAATCGTAAACCCAAATACCATATTTCTTGGTATATTGCTCCGAAAATTTGAGTGAGTTTGGAAAAACCTTTTTGTCCTAGATTTCCAACGCTTAACGCGCCCCAAAATGGTCTAGAATGAAATGTCAGCTCAATACAAATTAAAAGTGGCTTTGTGCATAGATGTTAAACGAGAAGACGAGATGTGGGTTTTAAGAAAAATATCCTTTTTATTAAGAAGGCAACATTTTGATTGACTAGTACAAGTATCAAATAAGAGATATTTATGAAAATATTGATTTTTTGATACAGGAATTATTTAAACTAACAATCCTGGCCTATTATTATTTTTGGAATTAAATTAGCATCGAACCTTGATTTAGATTGTCCAGAATTTATTTCCGTCAATTTCCATATGAACCAAGTAACTTAAGTAACATCAATTAAAAAAAAAAACAAGGAATAATGTCCACCAGTTTACTGATAATACATTCTTCTCCTATATGCAAGGGTGCAATAGCTAGGGTACCAGATTAAAATTTTCAACATTTTCATTTGAGGCCACTCAAGAGTAAAGTTTATGTGTCTAAGACTATTTAAATGAGGTTATCATTGCCACGCAGTGGACCATAAAAGTTCTAAACATCTTGTATTTTTCACATGGTTAGAATAATATTCATCGTTGAGAAAAATATGAGCCCTTCTGAGCATTTGGGCACTCAATAAGCGTATCAAAGTTTCATATCAATCAAGAAAGAATAAAATTACAAAATCATCTATAAAATGGATACATTGTCATTCAAATAAATTAAATGTTTTTGTTTCTGAAGGAACAGTGTATAAGTACTACCCTATCATGCATAACTAAATAATAAACAACTTCAAATTAAATTATTTTCCATAAAATAGAATATATTGCATACTTTATATTTCTCATTATCAAATAACATCTTCAATTGATAAATATTAATATAATAAAACATAAAGAAATACATGAAAACAAGCATACACCGTGGTTGAAACATTTATTTTCTGTATCCTGCGATACTGACAGTGCTAGATTACTTCAAATTTCGATGGTAGTTTAGTTTGATTATGTAAACACATGCAACTTGAACAAGGCTTGAATATTACCATCCCTTCTTCTATCCTATCAACTTTAATCTCAAAAAACCATCATGTTAACTATCACAACAATATATTGTTCCAAAATGATCCATGATTTCTTCATTTTCAGAAAAGTTATTGAATGATATTTAATATTGTTTTATAATATGAACTCTCAATAATTCGAAATCTAAGATACTTCCGACTTATTGATAGTTCGATTTACTAAGAAGAAAAACAAAAATTACATACACAATCATGTCAACAATTGAATAAATACATATTTAACAGTTGAATTCCGCCAATTATAGCAAAAAACCTGGTTTCTGATGCCCTTCTTAGGAACAGTGGGTTACATTATGCCAAGAAAGATTGTTCAACATGGTATATACCCTAAATTTCAAGGAAAAAATAATGACAGGCCATGCGTACTCCCGAACACTCAGAGCGCAATTTTAGGAGGATCTTTCACTGTCTAACATCATCAGCAGAAGAAATGGTTGAATTAGAATCTTTTTGTTGAGTGTACATCCGAGGGAAAAGTGAAAAGTCCCTGAAAAGTAAAACAGATGGCGCCACAATCGAAAATCCCTTGTGACATTTTGTGATGTACCATCTTTAACTAGAACGCTTTAAAATTTTCAGACTGATATGTCATTCAGTTTTGTTTTGACACCCATCGAAAGCAAGCAACCTTGAAGATTTTTGTAAACATGGAAAAAAGTGAATTTCACGTCTTGATTAAACATTATTTCTCGAGTGGAAAAAACATTACGCAAGCCAAAGCATCGTGTGTTAAACATTTTCGTTGTAGTAGTATGACCACAAAGGACGTCCAATTGAATTGGTATGTCATCCACCATATTCTCCAGATTTGGCCCCCTGCGATTTTAATCTATTTCCAAACTTGGTGGAAAGAGATCTGGCTCCAACGATAGGTCACCGCAAAACAAACGCCTATTTTGAAGGATTGACTTTTCACATTGCCCCCGTATAGCAGTGATTCTGAATGTGGACGAAAAGAGGTATTTCAAGAACATGCTCAGAAATTCTAAGAATGTTTTAATTTACGTATAATTTTTTTTCATTTATTTCTTTATAAATGTGGATAAACAAACAAAATATTGGGGTGTGAGGCTTTTTGGTCGAGAAATTGAAATATGTGTACAGTTTGGTTATAATTCCTAGAGGGCGTTAGTTACAGTAGTTTGAATGTGTAAAAACGATAGAGCTTATTTACACATCAAGATATCTCATTTTTGGTAACAAATTCTCATTTCACAACTTTTTGTACACAAAAAAGGTTTAATTTACGAAAGTAGCTATGGCTCACCGTTTTCTTCGACGTACCTAGTTGCTTTGGGTCCATTAAGAAGGCTTTGGACAAAAATCAATTATGGCCGATTTCCACTTGCCTTATATTTGTACCTGAATGAAAATACCTCTAAGCCTATAATTTAAATGATAAAAATAATATTTTGTTTGGATATTCACATTTATAAAGAACAGAATGAAAAAAACTAAAAGGATATTTAACTAACAACTTTTGGACTAAGCTAAGTTTGGCTAAATCACAATAGTGTTACCTTAAGAATCTACTGGTGAATTTTGGCCCGTTATCTTGGGACCACCCTGAATATATGACTCTTTATTCGCCGATTTTCTTGATAATTTTGAGAACATTTTTTACATTATAATTATAAGATATGACTGTTTCAGTTAGAGAAATATCGTTTGAATTTTGATGAAAAGGTCGATTATGTTGAAACTTTTTGCTAAAGTTATAGTAAGGGCAGAAATATCATGAATCATTTTATTGTGTGAAACTTCTATATGAATTGACAACCACATATTCATGCTTAACTGACATTGAGTAATTTCGAAAGGATTCAAGTCTCTATGACCCTTCATGTTATACTCACCTGAGAATGATACGCCGTCTATAATGGAAGTTGTTATTTAAAAAAAGACGTACGTAAAAAGAAATTCTTCAAGTTGGAACTAAACCTACAGAACAACAAAAAGTGCCATCATCTAACAATACTACCACTTAAATTTGAGCTGCCGAGTTGCATGTGGCAGTTAGGGTCAGCCAATGAGAATCTTCAAACAATCAAGAATCAATGATTCTTTATGTTTTATTATAAATATTGAACTCAAGATGTTCTCTGAAGCAAACACAAAATTTCTAGAAAAAAGATGAATGCTTTAAGCAAAATATTGAAAAATCATGACAGTCAGATAAATGAGGAAAAATTTACTACAAATTGAGCGATCCTAGTTCTATTATAAACATAAAAAGAGACTTTGTGCTCAAGCTAAAATAATAATGTTATTTGGGAGATTCGCTACAAAATAATAAATCTATCTGAAACCAAAGAACATCCATGGTAATATTGTGGAACTTACATCCTGTTGATCGAGAATTCTGGAGTCGATATTCTGTATGGGGTAGATACCCATAGAAAGTGTTCGAGCACCTGGAGAATGAGCTCCCTTGTTTAGCAGCAGAAAAGAACACAATAACACAGAATTCCGATTTTGCAGTTATATTTATTAGGTTAAATGATAATTTATATTGCACCTTAAAAGCAACAGGGAGAATTGTTTGCTCATCAAATATTAGAGCCTTATAGTAATTAGCTTAATGGAAATATTATAAACACTGTCATTAATTCATACATCTTTAGATATTTGTAAAACCGAATTTGCCCATTTGTATCAATAAATCAATTATATAGTAAATATCTGCGGTTGTAATACACAATTATCAGTCCCTCTTTTATCAATTTGAATCTTAAATTCTCAATACTACGAATTTTTCTTTTATTCACATACATAAAGATGATAACCCCTACTCTAAAACATAGGCCCCTGCATGCATGCCTAAAATTGTAAAGTTTTACCTGAAAATGCTTACTTTGCAATTACCTAGAAAATAAATATAATATAAATAATTAATTGATAATATTAATCAGTTAGAATTGAAACAATTTAATTAATACGAAATTCAAGACTAATGAAATAAATTTCTGTACATGGAATGATTCGATAAAAAAGTTGTGATAAATAACCTTGGCTAATATACAACTTACTAAGAAGCAATAATTAATGTACATTTCAAAATTAATATTGCAAATTAACCATCGCAAGATTAAATTGTTCAAAAATAAGCATTACTTATATTTTTTAAATAATGTTAGTAATACATTTTGTTTCTAAAATGCCCATTTCGATTATGACGCAGACGTTCTGAAGCAACTACATGAAACATTTTCAAACAAAATCACCAAAATGCACCTGTAGAATGAATGAAAAAAGGATTGTAGGAAGTGTCAAAGTCTCGAAATACAAACTCTGCTTGATAGAACTTCCTGTTTTCTAATGTTACCATCGAGCATTTAACCCTTATGTGACCACACTTAGACTTAATCCAGTTGTCCAAGCAGTTCAGGGGATCTAACAAAATAATTATTACTCAAAATTTTGGAAAATAAACTATTTTATTAATTCGATATGAGTAAGAAAGTTAGATCCTTACTGGCTAAATTATGAGATGCAAAATAATAGCAACCTCCATCTTTTTAAACATTAAATTCAAATCTGAAACATGATCCAGCAAACATTTGGTTGCAACGACAAGATTTCTGTGAAGAATACAGTACAAATTTCCAGCATCAAATATTACAACCGTTTGCATTTAAAAAAAGCACGTTTGAGTACAAGAATTCATAATCTTCAATATATTCATTCATCTGCATTTTGGTAACCTTGTTGATACTGTTCCATCCCATGAATGAGATATGGTTATTCTATTCTTACCCCCTACATAACTATTTTACCATTCAATCACGTACGATTTTCTCTTTATCATATACGTATCAGAATGAATTTACTTTGCTAGTCTACAAATGAATTGTGAATAAGTTCTAAGCAACTTACTTTTTTGACTAATATTTCGTCAAATAATGAATTACGAAGGATAAGCATTCATGAATCAAAAACTTTTTTTTGTTCAGGAATACATTCTTTTTAATTCAAGATTTAGTCCAAACATCAGCCAGCAAAGTAATTATTCAATAATCATTCAGTGTCTTAAGTTTGAGCTTTAGTGAAATTTAGCAAGATTAACGTAATTAAAAAAATAATGGACTACCCCCTGATACATGGAACGTCAATGTTTTTCAGTTAAATAGCCCAGTAAAAATATTTCAAAATATCATAGAAAAATGGGAAAAAATTACTTCAAGAACTTTGTACACGCTATTAAAAAGAGACTTTTTACCATAATACCGAAAAAATTTACCGCTCAACCCCCTTGGCGCCAACTAGGGGGCCATGGCTATGATACGTAGCACCTTTTTCTCGGGCAGTTTTAAACCTTGTTTATATATGACTAATATGTGTGAAGTTTTGTTCCTGATGTTATTATTTATTGGTGTAATATTTTCACTGGCCTACAAAACCGAATTTGACAGTTATAATGACAGTGTTTAATAAATGATGAATAGTTGAAAACTAATTACTATTTTCATAAAGATACAATTAGACCACATAGGAAGACATTAAACAATAATATAATTAATGTTCTCCTGTGTATCGTATCTTTTTCACTTTGTAATTGTATAGAAATCCACAAATCTGTACGAAATAAAATCTACAATGACAATATTTACAAAACATTTCATTTTTCGGACTATAATCAAATACACCTAGATATCATTACACATTATACACATGTAAGTCAATTGAACACATGCATAGAATCTAATCAAATGTTGGTTTTTTTATTAACTTAAGTTTTTTAAATTCTCCAGTTTAAAGAGCTCGAAGATTTCTGACATAAATTCATATCTGTATTATTAGCTACAGAATCTATGTCATACGGAAATGCAGGCTTTAATTAAGGTAATTCAACAATGTGAAGATGGGTGAAACATCAATTTTTCAATTGATTAGTAAATAAAAATAATGGCTTAGTAGTGCAGTAGCATGATAATGACGCTTGTTAACAAATAACATGTAATAATCTTAGCTGAACCAATAAGGTTAAACGACCAATTCTCTATATTCTTATTAATACAGATGGTGATTCAACCCAAAACATTTAGTAACGTTCTCCTCTATAAGGAAAACAGCTTGAGCTTGAATATATTTAAAAAAAACTGCCCAATGATCCTGAATTCAACATCAACAAGCTAAATTGAGCATTAATGGACATTTCAACGATTATATAATATATATATTTTTTAATGCAGTAGAATTATGTCACTAGTAAAACAGAATGTACCAATCAAATTAATTTCTTTTATTCCACGTAGGATTTGTCTTTGATAAAGGCCTTCGAATGTAGCGGCAAGCGCATGCCTTGTAGTCATTCATTAACATCATATCGCTTTAGGTTTAATATAACTTGTAGTCGACGAAAGTAATCACGTTAGAATTGTGCACAACCTTGTGTTTAATATAAGACAATATTATGTTAACAACTTCTTATACGGTGATCATTTTGAAATTCTAAATGACTAATTAAACTTCGTATTGCTGGCAACGAATAGGCTCAAGAATCCAATTATTTTTTATAATAACTGAGTGTTACTATTTCTTTTTGGATTTATTGTAAATCAATCTAATCCAAATAATCATAGATCAAAATATAGGAATGCCTTATCAGGTACATTTCGGACAAATTCAATCGAAATCAAATACAAGGTGCCACTAGATGCATTAAAGGAGGTTTGATTTTGATATATCATACACTGTGATGCATTGTTTGTCTCAATAAACTAGATTTAGATCAGTATACACGGTTATAAACGAAGAAATTATTCAATTGATCAGTTTTCTCTAAGTGCACTGACTTATATTTCATATCCGATATATGACACTACTAATACTTATATAAGTTAAGAATAATAAATAATAATCGTTTTTTTACAAGAATTATCCCTGGAACATAGTTCATATAACAGATTTTGCGTTTGCGCTTCGCCGCATATGAATTAACTAGAAGTGCGCATGCATTCTAACGCAGCATGGTCCTAATGTGAAAGATTTTCATAATATTACAGCTCTTGATGACTGATATAAACAAGACAACGATGCTCATATAGTAATGAAAGAAATTACCATTACAAATAATCGTGATTTTATCTTTATAATCGTTAGTGGTCATTAATTATCGTCAATAATATCCAGGTTAATCTCGATTCAATTAAAAACAAGTGCATAATCAATTAACAAATTTGCAAATCAAACAAAAACAAAACTGCCCTAGTTTTCATTGAAGAAAATCAAACACTTATGTGGTGTATTGACCCTGGAATTGATATTAAAAAGGCATCAGTTAAGAGATAAAACGATCAGATACCAGATTATTGTCTATTTTCAATATTGTTTGCGCAATGGTCACCCCAATAAGGTACTATATGAAATTGTTGATCGATACCGATATTTTTATTGGTCATATCATCTCATCCAGCCCGTAATCAGTGACGGCCAAAATTTGCGAATATTTCATATTTCATGGGAAAAATTTCTGTGAACCAGGGAAGCGCATTCAAACAAAGAATACCCTTCAAAAAAGGACTACAATATAAAAAAAATTCTGAAGAACAAAATTAAAGGAAGTAGTATACTTAAAATCATTAGGAAATAGTACAGAAAAATGAGAGAGCTATAGGGCTGCACAGAACTCTGGTATTCCCCTGAAAAGACACAACCTAACTGCTGAATTAAAAATGAAATTCCCTAAAAAATGATATAAGAAAAATGATTTGTTTCATTTACAAAGGATGCTAAAAGTCTGTATCGGTCGATCACTATATGAATTATGAAACTGACATTTGAATTCAGTGTTCCAAACTTCAAAATCTTGTTTCACCAAAATTTGACATAAAGAGGAAACAAAATATGTCAGTATGCTTTGCGCTACCTTGTATAGTTTAAACTTTAAAACATACCATGTTTTGCTATAAATTACTGCATGACCAAAATGCTGCTTTACCACCGGAATTATTCTTTGTTTACAGTTGGAAACAATAATGGTAAATCATCTTAAACACACCATTATTAGTACTTGAGTCAGATTTAGAAATTCCGTTGAGCTTTTACTGACTTTTTTGCAAAAATGAGTGGTAATAAATTTACTTCGATTTTCGGATGCGGGATTCTTCAAAAACTGTAGAATTTTAAGTTCATCAATGAAAAATATAATTCATGATGCTATTTTAACAATTTAACTAAAAGTTGTTACTATTTATTAAAAAATTGGAGGTATACTTAGAAATTTCTATTATATTGTACTATTTTGCGACATATATGCTTATAATAACTTTTATGTAACTCAAAATGAAACTGTGAGCTAAGATTATTGCATGAGGAATGGGCATGATGTAACACAGGACAGTAAACAAATTCGCATACTCTGTTATAAAAACTAATACAATACCATTTCATTGTACATCTCTTCGGACATTCTCTGAAATGCAAACGAATGTCTCTAAACTAATATCAATTCAAATGAGAGCACACATGATGGTTGCCCATCATATAAAAATCGTCATACACTAATAAACCATCAGCTACGAAATACTTATGGCTTTTCTAGAAACCTCTCCAGTCATAGTCTAAGGAATCATTATGTGAAGTATAATAAATAATTTTTGTGGTGAAAATTAAGTAAATTTGACGCAATTAGAGCCCTTTCTAAATTTCAGAATGTAAGATGAAATATATTAAATCTGAAGTAAAAATGATAAATTCGAATATATAAGAATTGCTTTAATGCGTCAAGGAAAACGACATCTAAAATGAAAAGATTAAAACAAGAACAATATTTATTGCTGTTAACTTGTCTGAAAAATTATACAGCATTTTTTAAATTTATATCATTTTACAATATTTAACTGTTAACTGAAGAACAAATTTATTGTTTTGACTTTGAAATTATTGATTTGCAAAACAGTAAATATTTACTGGGTTAATTATTGATGTCATATTGCATGTCATAAAGAAGTTTAGATAAACATCAGTATTATTTACTCAACAATTATAACTCATTCGTTAAAAAAATTAAGTTATATCCGTAACTTCTTTGAGCAAACAATGTAAACCATGACAATTTTTGGGTTAATTATTGATGTCATATTGCATGTCATAAAGAAGTTTAGATAAACATCAGTATTATTTACTCAACAATTATAACTCATTCGTTAAAAAAATTAAGTTATATCCGTAACTTCTTTGAGCAAACAATGTAAACCATGACAATTTTTCTTCGGAAGTTGGAGAATAAAACTCAAATTTTACACAAAACTTTTAACATTCAATTTAAAAATGCTGACAAATTGTTTCACCACACTGTGGCATTTTCAAAACAAGGAGTTATCAACTAAAGCTAAATCTAAAGGTATGTCCTTAAATATTAGGAATCAGAATGTGGTATAAATTGAGGGATGAGGGTGGATAATGGTGGGAGTGTATTTACAAAATTATTAACAAGTGGTGAATTATATGTATCGACTTGATCATTTAATATTACATTATTATTGTTTTTTGAGTGTTTCAATATTTCTATGGATTCTAGTATATTAAACTTATGTTCTTTTTCCTGAATGTGTAGAATATCTGGATTTTGGGTGAAATTGTGGTTATGTTCTAACAGGTTATTCGCGTAATTAGAGTCCTCTTTTTTGAGCCTTTAACTTCTCAAATGTTCGTTGAACCTTACGCTGAAACAGCGTTCAGTTTGTCCTATGTACAAAGCACTACAATCATTACATCTCAGTCTGTAAACTCCAGATGGTTTAATTTATTTTTTTTAGATTTCGAGTTATTAATATTTGTTGTTTAAAAGGCGACGTTTTTATTCTATTTTTAAAGGAATTGAGATATTTTAAGTGAATGTTTACCTAAATATGTTAGACGTTGTTATAACGGTTATGATGTCAAGATAATTAATAAAATACTCCAAAATGAACTCAATAAAAAAGCCTTAAACGTAATTTATCCGCAGATTGATAATAATACTAAATCATATTTCACATGTCTAACATATTTAGGTAAACATTCACTTAAAATATCTCAATTCCTTGAAATACAGAATAAAAACGTCGTCTTTAAAACAACAAATAATCTATGCCCGTATATTAATAACTCGAAATCTAAAAAAGATAAATTAAAGAAATCTGGAGTTTACAGACTGAGATGTGATGACTGTAGTGCTTTGTACGTAGGACAAACTGGACGCAGTTTCAGCGTAAGGTTCAACGAACATTTGAGAAGTTACAGGCTCAAAAAAGAAGACTCTAATTACGCAAATCACCTGTTAGAACATAACCACAATTTCACCCTTAATCCCGATATTCTACATATTCAGGAAAAAGGACATAAACTTAATATATTAGAATCCATAGAAATATTGAAACACACAAAAAACAATAATAATGCAATATTAAATGATCAAATCGATACATATAATTCACCGCTTGTTAACAATTTTGTAAACACACTCCCACCATTATCCACCCCCATCCCTCAATTTGTACCACATTCTGATCCCTGATATTTAAGGACATACTTTTAGATTTAGCTTTAGTTGATAACTCCTTGCTTTGAAAATGTCACAGTGTGGTGAAACAATTTGTCAGTATTTTTAAATTAAATGTTAAAAGTTTTGTGTAAAATTTGAGTTTTATTCTCCAACTTCCGAAGTATTATGAATTTACACTACTAGATATATGAAAATTTTTATTCAAATGTACCTATAATGAATATTGGGCTCTAGTGAGGAGGAATTGTCAACCTAAAGAATTATATGCTATCGAGTTACTTCAACAATTTGCACTGAAAGTTAAATTTTAGTCATGGAAGAATGTTAAACAAACTAAAGGCGTTACTGATTAAGAGAACATAACTTTAAACTATAACAATCTACATATCTACAAAAGGAATGCCATCCACCTTTCAGTTTTAGTTACACTACAAATCCATCACAACAAATAAATGAAATGCAAAAATCTTCTACCTAATTCAAAATGCATAACTGTAATAGATTCAAATGAGATTAAATTTTGACATGAAAATTGCCAAATATCTAGGTAAATTCACCGATTTCCCTTCTACAGATTATTAAAACAATATAGTTTAGTTTTTTGTTTAATTATCAGCAGGGCAATTTTTATAGAGGAATTGATCGCTTAAGAACTATATTGCTACATGAATGATAATGAAAAGACTTTGGAAATACTCGATTTAGTTAACTACATACTTTTTGGACGCACTGGAAATTGAATTATTTAATTCTATAGACTTTTGTGAAATGAGTTATTGAACAAGCTAAGCATGGTTGTACATTTTCGTGAACTTGACGATATTCTATTACTTTTATCATAAAATGGAAGTTTGGAAGCTGAAACGTATCAGTCAAAAAAACTGGGAAAATATTGTAAAATCAATTGTATAAAAATCTGTAGAAGGAAAAACTTCAACCAATAACAAATAAGACATGTTCTATCTACATAAAATAAAAAAAAAACATTTAAAAACTTACTTCGCGGATCGTGAGTGTGTGTGAGACCATTTGAATATTGTTTTGACTTTGACTATTCGGTAAATTTTCGCTCGATCGTGATCTTACTAGTTGCCGGGAACCACTTATAACATTTTTGCTTCTCAATACCATCTCAGTTCTAATGAATACTCTTGATATATACGCTGAACTTAAACCTCGAATACCAAACGCCACTTTTAATACTTTTTGAGGTGATACAGCTATTTCTTTGCAGAATTTGTTTAGTGCACTGTCGATGCCATTTTTTTGAATTTCTGCCATCAGGTCGGATGTTGACGATGAGGAATTCTTCTGGAACACAATCAGGATAGCCATCGCCGTCCTGTAGAACACCTAAAAGGTAATTTTTATATGGATTCTACAATGTAACAATAGATCAGTCAATATTATTTCTAATAAGTAACAGTTTCATAGCTAAGAATGGTGAAGAGGATAAGTAAAAAAAGTAGATTCATAATTTTTCTCCAAAAAAATGATAACAAAAGGGTTCAGAAATTTCAAACATGACATGATTTTAACTAATTAAACTCATTGTTAAATCATTATCAGGTTTTGCAAGGAATGCGGTGATGTTGAAGTCTGTTCAAAGATGCAAGCTGTAACATTCCATTGTTGAGGAATTACAGGTGATAAGTTAATAATTCGTGGTTCTAAATTACTTTTAATATATTCCATTGAACGGATCTAATTTCAGTCACTTTGAGTTCTTGTGGAAAACATGACTGGACTACATCAAGTGAATCTTCCCATTGTAGTTATAGGAAACATTTATCTACGACAGAATGTTTTTATCATTGTTAATTCAATCCTCATTGTAGGTGACAATTTTGGCAAATGAAATGTTTTGAACGCATTAGTTCTATAATTTAAATAGTTAAATCAGTGAAACTATCAGTGAAATCGACAAAAATATCAGTCTTAGCGTTCAAGCGCAGGCGAAAAAACCTTAATTTAGAGCAGCTGGCCCTATATGGAACATTGCTCAAGAGAAACTGGTCAAATAGCCCGCTACTCAACCTCACCACGAACAACAATCTGTACATAACCATAACAAGACAACAAGCGCACACTGGGCTTACCGCAGAATGGTTGGAAAAACATGGGGAGTGAAACCGAAAATGAGCAAAACTCGTTGATAAAGCCCACAGTCACCTACGCAGCCCTTGATTGGTGGTTCCCAAGGATGGCATACGTAGCTATAACCGGTGCTATGTAATGAACACCACGCCAATAACGGCCTTCGAACCCTGTTGGGACTCCCGCCCCTCCATTCAGTAGTACAGGTTAGAGGTAGAGGCTGGAGCCGGATAACTATCAACAACCACAGAATATATTCGGGAGAATAAATAAAGATCACATTCTAGCAATGCTATCAAGTCACACGAAGGGCTTCCGCATGATGAAAAGCTCCAAGATAATCTTCCCTAAAAGGAAAGAATGAAAAGATGGGACCTTCCTCAAATTGCTTATTGGAACCATCTGGTTTACAGATGTGTCTAAGAATAAGGAAAGGCCAAGCGATAGTATATACGGCCTAAGAAAACAAGGTACAGCTATTAGTCTGAACTGTGAGAGATTTGCCACTGTTCTACAGGCAAAAATATGAACTATTATAAAATATTAAATAAACGGTAGAAGAATACTAAGGGACAGCTCTAACGACTCTTAGCAAGAAGGTGATAAATCTACAATAGTTATGGAATGCTTTAGAGCATTAGAAACCCTTGCAACTAGCATATTGGCGCAACCACACCAAGGTGTCAAAGGTAACATAAAGGCGTATGAACTGGCTATGGAAGGTTCAAAGGAGGCTTTTGTGGAGGCCTAACCCGGCTGTGGCATAGGCTACAAGAAGGCGAATGGCGCACCTTCATCGGATTACATATAGTCCCATGTGCAGAGCTGTCAAGAGGGCGAACCACTTGTCTTCCTTCTGCGAAGCCTTTTAGAAGTCACACGGTCATGCCATGCCATGGCGAGAAACTACTAAGCACATATGTTCTACGCGAAAGGATAAAAATACATCGTTTAATGCTGTAAGAAGGTTGGGTTATTCTATTAATCACTGGAAGACAAAAGCACCAATTGTTCATGATGGATCTCTAAAATTTGTTGTGGTGCTATGGTGCTTGTTTGTAAAAAGTAATAGCAGGAGAATCTCTCACATATGTATCTCATTTACGTTCTAAATGTTTTGTACATTCACTTTCGAATCCATCAGAAACTAATATAACAGGATGACATCTCCATAACGTGCACAAAAAGAAAAACCAAGATCTAGATTAGGTAAGAACTTGAATGTCATGTAATTCTATCAATATAAGTAGACCTTCGGAAAGTAATTTTTTTTTGGAGAGAAGGAGCGAAATCGTCTATGAATTATATGGACAGAAGAGAACCAATGTCACATCCTACGAAAATGTATGCGAACATCGTTATGTACCTTATCCCCGTTGAATACTTGTTCAAGCCTTAGCAACGGCAGCCTCTCAGAAGAATATATTATGAACCGGCGTGACATTAAGTTTAGCCGCCGCATTTTTCAAATTTTTGGAAACTAATCACGAAGACATGTTGGAGGAAACACCACTCAATGAGGAAACAAATATATGGATACAACTGGATGACTGCCCTGTCTATTTTGGATGTACGATAATGGCTAAATAGGAAGTACGGTGAAAGATGGATTGGTAGAGGTGGTCTAATTGCATGGCCTCCTCGATCACCTGACCTTAATCCTCAGACTTTTTTGGTTGGGGTTATTTGAAAGATGAAGTTTATGCCACGCCGGTTCATAATAGAGAAGATCTACTGAATCATATCCAAAGAGCTTGTGGTAAAATAAATAATAAAATGTTAATTCGAACAAGATGGTCGGTGAGAAATCGAAGTCGCCGTTGCGTTGAAGTAAATGAAAGTAAATTTTCAGCATTTATCATGAACGATTATTTTTTATTGTTACCAATAAAAAGGCATTCAAATTTTTTACTTGTTTTCAAATTTGTATACAATAATAATTTCCGACCATTGGTAGAAGTTTAAGGGGCTTAAGTGCATACAAAACCCCATAGCTACGCTACTGTATTAGCCTGAAAAACATTTCCCATCTAGTAATACAGAAGTGTAACAAGTTTCAACTAAAAATCTTCATTTGTTTAGAAGATAATGAAGAAAATATGATAATTTTTCAAAACTTCAACAGTATCTCGGAAACGAAGTGATTCAGAGAAAAATTTTAAATAGACCCCTATTATTTTTAGAAGTTCTATCGTTTACCGAAGTTATGAACGAAAAAACTGAAACACCCTGTATATTTCAAAAAATCATATTCAAGTCGTCTAGATTAAGGAGGACTCACTATCGGGTTTGGAAGGGGGACGAAATATGCCAAAAGTATATGACGTTGTGAACTCTCGAAAGCGTCGATTACAAATTACTCCACAAAATTGTAACCATCACATCTGAAAAGCATTTTATGAGCAGCAGATTAAAAAAATAAAATTGAATCAGTTTAGCAGAACTAGAGATATCAATTTTGCATTGGAGGAGTTGATAATCAAAAAGTGTGGAGTGAGTGTAAGGCTCTTTTGTGACAAAAGTCGACGCACGATATTGCAATTCCGGATGAGATAACACAAACATATCAAGTTCAACTACATAGTTGGTCCAACATTGTTTTTGGCTTTTCCACTGCCGACAAAGTGTAGTTTTTCTACTTTGAAGATTGATCATCTACTTGATCATCAAATCGATAAGTAAATTTATAAATGTCAACATACAACTCAAGTGATACTCATTACATACATAGAAAATAATGCACTTCAAAATTATTGTATCGCTACAATTAACTAACCAGATAAGATAGAACAATTTTCGGTTAACTGTATGTTATGAATCTCAATAACATATTTGAGATACGTATTTCAATAATGATTAAATTGCGTCACCATCGACCCTAGACGGTCATTAGTTTCAGGAGAGGACATATAAGGTATTGTTTGTTATGAATAAGATTAAATTTTTATCTAATGAACTCTACATTCATATTATGGATAATTTCGTGTTTTGATTGAATTTTTATCGAGTCTTACCTTAATACCTTCATGAAAAAAGCAATCCATGATCCGCACAAGATGTTGAAAAGGTAATCCTTCAAAAATCCACCATATCCATTCCATGTATATCCTCTCAGCTCTCATACTATTGCAATGTCTTTGTAGGTGAACCGCTGCACCTTTCTTTAACAAAAACAAATTTTCTAATAAATTTACAATGGAAAAAAACCCTAAAACTGACACATACATCCAAATTGTTGCATTTGTTTGCAAAACAAAACCAAATTCAGAAGAATACGAACGAAAATGCTTTACTCCCATTACAGAAGAATCCCATACAACAAATGGTAATTCAGTAGAACTTGAAAGCATTGCGATTTTGTTATTTTGTCAACATAGAAGAGTGAATGGCAAAGTACTTGATCAAACGTCTAATAGAGCGATGCGAACGAAAACTATTGAAACAGAAGGTACTGATATTTCTTCCTCAATTCAAACAAAATGGTAATAGCTGTAAATAGTAGTTAATGAATTCCAATTTAAATCAGGTTACATAACACAGAATAAGTAATTTGAAAAAATTATTCCGTCTGTCTAACTCAAATATAGGATAAAGCTTCTTAAATGAGCAAAATCTTAACAATGGCAAAGAATCTTTGAGGGAATTAGAATACTGACCGTTAAACGTTATGGAGGCTAACTGCAATACAACAAAAATGGAAGATTGTGATGAATTGCTTATTGAACCAATGGTTAAAAAAAAAATGCTTTTAAGTCTTCCAAGCTTTACTTTCATGACAATATCTGCTTTACAATGATGAATTTTAAGTTTGTTTGGGGTGCCTGAGTTTTTGTTTGACATTATATAATTGAAACGAATTATTGTAAATGTTATCTACAACATTCATATATACATGTATCCCAAAAAAACAACTTTCGCGGGCGATAATGGAGGAAATACGATTTTATGTGGCTCTTGGGCCATTTCACGCTCAAAATATGAACTGTATAAATTCTCGACAAGACATAAATCCTCTCATTTTGGATTTCTGAAGATGGCGACGAATCTCCGAAGCGAGGATGCCTCCATTTTGGTTTTTCACTCATCTCGTGATCCGTGCTAAAGATATTTGCGTGAGCAGTTCTTGGAGGAATGTTTTTTCGACCATTTTACATCACTATTCTAAATTTACTTCTTTTGAATATATACTGATGAAGTTCGTTCATGATCAATTTCCAATCAGAGGAGGAGGATTTTCAGAGAGGAGGTTATTTTGAAAAATCGTGAAGTTTTGATCTTCGAGAAGGAAGAGAACATTGTAAACTTCAACTAAACATGATAACTTGTGATGAATTGAGCGGAATTTAGACCGTATATTTTTTTTATCGTGATGAGTGATTCAAATTGAATCAAAAACAAATATTGGACAAATCCGAATTTAATTGCAAGCAGTGTAAAATATGTGAGGCAAATGCCCACCACGACTCCGCTGACATGATACCATTCTTTTGACGTAGTTTTTCATAATAATACAGCATGAGTGGAACTCTGTTTCAGCAATTGCACGTTTAATTTCTCTTAAAGCTCTGGAATGGTAGCAGTCTTCTTGACCTAAGCCCTATCCTTTAAGTACTACCAGAAAAAAGTTTAATGGCGTTAGATAGCATACCTACACCCTATGAGCAGGAGAGGCCTAAAACTGGTGACAGGATTGCTCACAGGACACTGTCATCTGAATAAACATCTACACACAATGGGCATTGTTGAAGACCCAGCTTGTAGTAGATACGGAGAGGCGTGCCTTTCACATCCTAGCAGAATGTCCAGCATTGGCTTCTCTTAGACTACAACACCTCGGCAGCACACATAAGCTGCTTAAATCCATAAGAGATATCAGTCCATGCTAAATTTTAGCCTTCGGCACTGTCTTAGGCCTGCTGGTCTGGTTCTTGTATCAAGAGGCGCATAATGAACCCAATCAAGCGGTCTAGGTGCTCCGAACTTGTCCGCCCCTGTTTTGATTGATTGATTAATTGATATATAGCAAGACCTTGGTGGTCAATAAATATGATGTGTGACATGTGGCTACATCCTGTTGAAACCACATTTCATCCAATTTCAAATCTTTGGTTTTCATAAGAAAAAGTCGTTCAACATCTCCCTGTTATGTACACCATTGAAAGTAACAGCGTTGCCACCATCGATCTCAAGAAAATTTGGACCAATAATTCCTTCAGCCCGAATGCATTTTTTAAATACGAGGGCAAGGTGAAAAGTCCCTGAAAAATAGAACAGATGGCGCCACAATAGAAAATTCCATGAGAGATTTGTGATGTACATCTATAGCTAGATCGCATTAAGATTTTTGGACTGATCTCATTCAGTTCTGTTTTGACACCCATAAGAAAATTCCATATGAGATTTGTGATGTACCATCTTCAACTAAAACGCATTAAAATTTTCAGACTGATATGTCATTCAGTTCTGTTTTGACGCCCATCGAAAGCAAAAAACCTTGAAGATTTTTGTAAACATGGAAAAAAGTGAATTTCGCGTCTTGATTAAACATTATTTCTAGAATGGAAAAAACATTACGCAAACCAAAGCATCGCTTGTTAACATTATGGGAACTTCTCACCATCGATTAGAACGATTCACGAGTGGTGAACAAAGTCATGGCGACAGTTTTTTTGGGATTCACAGCATCAATTTTTGCATCGATCTATTTGCCATGTCCTCCGATACCAACTGTAAAAAGTTCAATTTGGATCACCCATTAGGTAGTTCGTAAATTAGCAATTTGAAATTTTTTGTGATTGGACTTCGTGAATGTGTGTTATTATCAAGAAGTATATTTTGTAATCAATTTGTCCATCTCTATAAAATAACATCAGCTAATAATTTACCCCTAACTCTCCCAAAATTGAATTGCAGTTAACACCTCACATTTGCAGATATATGTACATCAATCAGGATTTTGCCCATTTTGATTCCGAGGAGTTTAGTCAGGACTTGTGATCAGAAAAAGAAAATGAAAAACAATCCAAAGTTAACAAATATCAATTTGAATCTTCAAATTGCAAGACCTTGGGAAATAAATACACATTCTGAAATGGTACAACAATTTGGATGGATGACATATGAAACTTGATTATTTCCTAAGCATCGCAAATAATGAGACGATAATACCGGGATAACAAAAATTATCTTGGTCAAGGGTGGTTGTGGAATCTAAAACGTGTCTTACTTTACGTTTGAAATAATTATGTCACTGTCACACTGACATCATCAATAACCTACAAATATCATACCTATTTATTTCAGTTGTAAAACTATAATGAACTACAAATTAGAAATTATCTTGGTCAAGGGTGGTTGTGGAATGTAAAACGTGTGTCTTACTTTAAATTTTTGAATATGTTTTGTTGTGTCAGAATCTGTTAAGCCATTGTGCTGAAATTTTCTAATCCAGTTTTTGAATCATGCCTCTTACCACACAGCACAAAATTTTCATGATTGAAGCCTATTTTCGAACGGGTGCGCTAGTTAATGGAAATTGGCAATACAGTCAACGTTCGTGTTTGGACAATTTTTGAGAGCACTTCTAAACGTGGCAATATTACCGGACAATTTTTATGAGTGCCTTACAAATTGTGTTGAAGTGTTTCGCGAAACTGGTTGTGTGACTCATGAAAAAGGTGCTGGTAGACCAAGAGTTCATACAGAAGAAGTTGTCAATGACGTTCGTCAACGTATGGAAGAGGAGCCTGCAAAACCTTTGAAACGTCTTTCTCAGGAAATTGGACTTTCTTATGGAATATGTCACAAGATTTTAAAGAAAGACTTGAACATGCATCCATATAAGATGCAAGCACATCAAGCTCTTCTGCCCGCAGACCACCCCAGACGCCTTGCTTACTGCCATTGGTTTGTCAATAATTTAATGAATTTCACAGCATGCGCGTCAACTTGTGCATCGAACAAAACGGGGGACATTTCCAACAATTACTGTAATTTAGTTTTTCTTGTTACTAAAACCGTTATTTCATAATTTGTAGTTCATTATTGTTTTACAACTGAAATAAATAGGTATGAAATTTGTAGGTTATTGATGATGTCAGTGTGACAGTGACATAATTATTTCAAACGTAAAGTAAGACACACGTTTTATATTCCACAACCACCCTTGAACAAGATAATTTTTGATATCCCGGTAGATGATATTTATTATAAGATATTTCATAAGGAAGGTACGTGAATAAATACTCAATCTATTACGTATCTCATGTTTTACGTCTACTTGTGTTAATTTCAAATTCTCGCACAAATTTTGTCCAGAACTTAGTTTTAAAGACATAATGGAATAATTTAATACTTCCGACATGTAGCTTAGTTCTTAAATTTATTTCGAATTAATCGATAAAATGTAATCATATACCTCTGTAATTCGAACTTGGAATGATTTTCCAATACGACACGATAATAAATATGAAACTACTAATCCAGTCAAATTAGGCATAAACATGGCTTCTTTTACAAAAAAATAGTAAGTAACTTTTTCAGTTTTGATAGTTCTTTGACGTTTAAAACAACATAATTGAAAATCGAGTGATAGCAACGGCGTTAAAAAAATATTCAAGGCCAATTAAGGCCATTAACATTATCAAAATGAAAGAATTTCCCTAATAACCTACTAATGAACTAAAGCTAAAAAATCATACTCTCCTTCATGACATTGGAAGTTTATTTGAATTGACAACTACTTCGATGACGTCATTTATAATTGTTTTAATAATTATTTCGGAAGCTTGTGATATATGTTTATAACCAGAAAGACTCTAATGTCATAATAACAAAAAAGTACTATAGATTCCATTTGAAACCCTGGATGGAATGATTATGAGTAGAATTATGAATAATTGTGGCTGTTAATTATAAGAGAAGAGTTCCATATTACCATTGTTAACACTAAATCTTATCCTCCTCCGAGGGAAATGTTCTCTAATGTTATTGCCGAAATGTTCAAAAGCCTGCTATTCAAAAAAAGGAAAGGAGAAAGGAGCACAATTTGAAGGTCAATTAAGCGGCTATTAAGACCATGCTATTATGATTGCAGTTGCATTTTCATCACAATTATTGATCGTCCTTTCGGTATTTTCACATCGTAGATATGGCTTATAACGGCTTATAGCAATTTTTGACTTTTCTGTTTCATATAAAAAAGATACGCTGACGAAATTTCAACTGTTCATTTTCCACCAACCATTTTACGACCGGAATCAGACACACTTATCCAATATGCAGCTAATAACGCCGATATCAATGTTTCTGAATTCGATGGACATTAAACACTACATCTAAAGGAAGTTATCAAAATAATTACCCCTTAAAATGCTATATAATAGTAACAAGCGCGAAGGATCTTAATTCGCCTCGGAGCCGTAAAAAGTAGTTATTCACCGAAACTGCATTTATTTTATTGCCTTTGACCTTGAATATTATTTAACGGAGGCGCGATCTTACTCTCTTTTTAATATGTTGTTTTAAACGTTGAAGTGAAGCTATTGAAAGAAAAAAAGTTAGTTACTATTTTTTAGAACAGAAATCCTAGTTTGACTCGATTATATATGGAAAAAGAATATTGATTCACATATCATTGGAAAATATGTGACTCCCAACTAAAGGCTGGCCAACAATTGAAAAGAACCTTTACATAGGTAGAGCGACCTCCATGATAAAAAGGATTTGAAATTCTTATATTTATAGTAATAAGTTGAGTAAACAGGATAAATTAGCACTTGACGTCTATGATACATATATTGAAATTGATGGTTATTTTCGAACCATCTTTTTACTAAGTTACTATTTTTAGTTTGGTAAATATTTGTTGGATTATTATTCAGTTTTTTAAACACTTCAGGATCATTCAACATTTTAGACATTTTCTCCTCATATTCATATGTATTCATGATAATAGTTTTATTACCTTTATCTGCTTTTAAGATAGTGATTTTTGAGCTAGATTTGATGAATTGCTTGGTTTCTTTGATTCCTTTCCTTGATATTAACATTATAAAAGATTTCACTTGAATTTCGACATAAACAGAAAACCCACTCAAACAAATGGGTATACCCCGGCAGATTCAGCTGCAGCATTTACATATAAAATAGCTCCATTTAATAGATTATTGAACGTCCCTTTGAGCCAGCAAAATAGTAGCAACGAAGTTGAGAAACTTCAGCAAATAGCTTTGGACAATGGTTACGACATATCTTTGGTCAATAATTTAATTTCTAAAGAAAAAAGTTATGTAGGTTAAACTAGAAGGGAAATTTTGGCCATATAAAGAAAAATAATAGTGAAAAATCAGCATTAGTCGAACATATTTTGAATTCAGGCCACACCATTTCTCAATAAAGTTTAACACTTTTAAAACACAGTACAGACAAATATCTAGGAAATTTAGAAGGGATGGAAATGTACCGGGATATCAAAAATTATCTTGGTCAAGGGTGGTTGTGGAATCTAAAACGTGTGTCTTACTTTACGTTAACAAAACTTTAATTAATTTGAAGTTTCTAAAAGTGAGAAATTTCGCAATTTTATACGAATGTTATAACACTCAGAAATCTCTAGCGCTTTAGACTCCGGGATTTTCACGTGGCCTATCGAAATTAGAAGGTTCGAATTGTATAAAAACACAATTGCATGAACGCCAGACGTCCTATGTAATTAGCTACGAACGTAATCATTTTGACATATGCTTCGAGGAGCTCGCTACGCGTCAGTTGGAGTTTATACTTTTTACCTCGATCTTGTTAATTCGGGGCCGTTTTATGCGCAGTGCGGCCGGCGCCAGTTGTAATAAAGTGTTCTCGGCTATATGCCGCTAGCTTTTAACCGTTTTTGGGTATATTTTAGTAGCTAGAAAATTCCCTTTGGTACGTCGCACGTTAGACGCGCGTAGCTGAGACCTGAGAGTACCTGTTTCTATTTTAATTAAATTTTCCTATTTAATCGACATTTTGGGGCCCGAGACTATGCTATTTAGTTGGCCCCGTTCATAAACTAACGACATGGAGCGAAAACCGCATGAGAGAAGTCCTCGTAAAGACGTTCTATGTTCCGAAGATTTGGACTTTTCTAACTCGCGAGCTATGCGCTCCTCACGTGAACGTCATTCGATTTATCGAAAATTAACCAATTTAAAAAATTTTCGACCCCGTTTGTGGCTATTGCGACCTTGTAAAAGGTTCAAAGTTAACATTTCGTTTTACATTCCACAACCACCCTTGACCAAGATAATTTTTAATTTGTAGTTCATTATTGTTTTACAACTGAAATAAATAGGTATGAAATTTGTAGGTTATTGATGATGTCAGTGTGACAGTGACTTAATTATTTCAAACGTAAAGTAAGACACACGTTTTAGATTCCACAACCACCCTTGAACAAGATAATTTTTGATATCCCGGTATAATCGAAAAACCAATTCAACAAATTCAGATTTACGTCCAGCTGAAGGTAACCCCTTGTTTGCATTATTGTAGCCCAAATAGTATTTAAACAGGCACATTTTGATTTATAATTTAGTTTACTATGATGATGTCTACTTGGTAGCCAAAAGATCCTCAGTACTTTAATAGTATTTCTAGTGGTTAAGGGCGATTATTTCGTATCTGTAGTGTTATAGTGTATATCCACAGTGTGAACTCTTTTATCAATATTCAAAAACCTGTCAACAATTTTTTTCAAGCCCAAACCGTCAATTTAATTCTATGATTACCACGATAAACAACGAGAAGTATTTGAAAAATATCATGTATAGACAAAAGGTACATATTTGTAGAATAAAAATTACTTACCACATGTTTTTTGCTGATTTGCATGACTGTTTTCCACGTAACTTCATATAATAATTTGGTTTGAGTGATGAATGTTTTTTCTTTAGATGCTACTAAACACGTCATGCAATGGTAACATTCTTCCTCTGAAATAAACAAAACTGTGTCGATCACTATGAAGCGATAATGATAACAAAAAGTGAATAAGTAAGAAATAGTAATTTTGTAATTTTAACACTCTGATAATACAAGTAATATTTTCTGATAGCATTCGTTATTTTCACATCTCAAGTCACTGCTCCTTCCAAAAACACTGTGTACATTTTGCTAATTTAGGAAGTTAATCACGAGTATTGTTTTCGTTGCAATTTCAGTTTCGTACCACAAATTTGGAAAAAGTTCCCTAATGCACTGGAAATGAATGACTACCCAAAAATCTATAATAGTACATCATATCTAAATGATCTAGTATAATAAATAAATGTGACTATAGTTTCGCTACCACAGTAGCTTCGTCGAACAAATATTACATTATCATACACACCGGAGACATTGAGAAATGCTTAAAAAAGTATGACATGAATGTTGGGCATAAACCTACTAAGTCTGTTGGTTAGTACCTAAAGATAAACAAACACACACGGTGTATAAATTATATTGTTTAGATTGCGATGGTACATATACTAAAATCTCTAAACAATACTTACAAAAAAGAATGTATGGTCACAAGTATAGTACTAAAAACAAAAAGTTAGAAAATCTCACGGCCCTTGCCTAAACATTGTTTTGACTATAACCATCAGTTCGATTTAAGAATGTTAATATTTTAGCTAAAGAAACCAATTATTATAAAAGATCTAGCCTGGAGATGATTCACATAATAATTGATTCTAAGTCTGTTAATCACAGAACCGACGTACAGTAATTATGTCGAATTTATACAAATTCAAATTAAATTCTTGCAAATTTCTATGTATTTCTTTATAATGTTAAAATAGTGTGTAAGTAGAATGCCGATACAATAAATCATGAATTTTGGTACACTAAAGTTCTTTGCTATCATACTCATAAATATCTCAAACACATATGTTTAACTTCATAACTACTTGACGCGAAGGGAGTTCAGATATCTTTGCTTTTTCTCGAGTAATAACGCTTCCAACTATAGAAACATTACTTTGTAGTGACTTAATAATACACATAATTTTACAATTCCAATTTATCATGAACAAAGTAATTGTTCTTTCGTCTAATCGTAATGAGAAATTACCACAGAGCAACTGCTGCTACCATCGATTTTTTTTTAACTTTTAGGAAACTAATGCAAGCAAATGTTCCAATCATTTTAGAGATTATTAATTATCTAAACTATGACAGTAAACTCGAAGTTTCGGTCCAACTGTACAGCAGAAAATAAGGAAGGAAAGCAAACTGATGATGTATAAGAGGTTTTCTCCCCCAGTGTATATGATTAAGTTATCCTTGCTGAGAAACGGATATGAGTTCTACGAAGGGCAACAAACTCCTCAGAAAATAGAATAATCAATATCCTATATTCTTTATCTCCCAACAACAAAATTATTCAACTTATTTACTAAGCCTAAAACCGAAGGCAACTGTTTCAAGAAATGAATGTCTGCTTTGAAAAACAGACTATTCATACGAGACATTTAGACCCAATTAGAAACTAAATTTGCATTAAACAAATACAAATACAATTAGTTCGTTAGATATCACTTCCTTTATTAAACTGTTTTCGAATATTTCTTTATAATATAAGATCAAGGTGGTAGTTATAGGAAATTACCATATCAAGCGATTGTTTTGCAGGATATCCATCATAAATTATGATTTGGAGCACAATATTATTACTTAGGAAAGGTTTTCAAGAAAATTAGAAACCAGATTACACTTATTGAACGTTGATACATTCAACTTAACATATTTCGTTGCACACCAACATCGTCAGAAGTATTTCCAAAGTTCTGATGATGTTGCTGGGCAACGAAACATGTTAAGTTGAATATATCGAAGTTTAATGAGAGTAATCTCGTTAATAAACTATAAAAGAGTTCGCACTGTGGATACACTATAACACTATAAATAAGAAATAATCACCCTTATCCACTAAAAATCTTTTGGTGGATAAGGGTAATTATCTAATCTCGTTAATTTTCTTAGCGATTTGAAGCGAAAGAGGCCGCATTTAGCAAAGAAAAAAGTGCTGTTCCACCAGGATAACGCACCGGCGTACAGGTCCGCAATCGGAATATTGCATGAATTGCGCTACAAATTGGTTCGTTATCCACCATATTCTCCAGATTTGGTATCCTGCGATTTTAAGAAATGACTCGGCAGAAAGAGCCATGAGGTCATCACTGAAACAAACGCCTATTTTGAAGGATTGCCGAAATCGTATTATTTGGAAGGGATCGAAAAAAATAGAAAAAAGTTTGGACGAAGTGTACAAGGAGATTATGTTGAGAAATAAAATAAGTTTTGACCAAAGAAATCATTTCTTGTTCAATTTTTCTGGGACTTTTCCCCTTGCCCTCGTAGATATCCCTGTCAATTCAAATTAGCATATTATTCAACGAGCATATTATTCAACGAGCTATTATTCACGTGGATGAAGTTTACGTAAATCATCCAAGTGAATAATAGTCATAATATGCAAGTAGAATACTATACTTTGTCCACGACCCATAAATATTACTTTGATACTCATAAACTTTGCTGTTGAAACAAGCCCAACAAATTGTTGTTTCAAATTAAATTCGATCTGACTTTTCATAGCACGATCTATTTGTCTAGAAAAATTACTATCATGTTTGTCATATTGATGGTAGTGAATAATGGATATCATTATGCTTGAGGGAACACATGCATTATGCATATTTTATACAATAGTCGTGGACAAAAACCTTTATATGACAATAATTTCCATACTTTTAACTGTTTCTACTAATTTCGATTATGTATAGTCTTGAAACTTGAGGATTCACATCGCGACAGCGGAACCGACGACTTCTTCTACGGGTATTAGATGTTTACGCCCTCGGCCAATATAGCTAGTAATAATGTATAATACATATAATATACATAGAGTTGAAAACATATTATGTCAATGTGTTTGTTTATTGATGATTCAATTCAAATAAACTTTCAATGTTGTGAAATAGTTCAATATGTCGTCTTTCCACGCTTTTAGCTGCTTCTAATCATTTGAAATATCATAGTTTGAGTCTTGAAACTCAGGGAAGACGAAGCCAACGCCACTACTTTTTACTGCGGACAAAGCCAGCGAGGAGCAGTTAGTATGATAATATAATGGGTAAAAAGGATAAAAGTGGATTACTATGGACAACAGCAATGAGCAAATCATTCATTTTCTAATAAACAGTGGTGAGTCGGATGTATAAATATGATGCAACAAACTTAACATCGTCAAAGGATATTCGGATGCATTAACAGGAAGTCACAACCTTTATTATACCGAGAAGAATTAGTTTGTTGATGTTTTCCGCAGCCTGATGACGTAATTAATATAATATTTGACATTCCATAATTTTTAAGGTTGTCGGTGAATAACCAATGCTGATGCTGTTTAAAAAAAGTACGCCGCTGTCGCATGATTGCAGAATATTAAATTTTTATGGTTTTTAAATTATAAAATTACTTAATATCCTCCTCCGGCACTTTAAATTTTAATTCTATTCAACTGCTCAGTTAGTTTAGTATGCGAAAGCCTACGTCTCAAATTTATATTGCAATAAGTGAAGTGTAACGATATACATATCTCCGTACATACAGACGCTAGACAAAGAAGTCTTAATAATAGTGTGGTAAATCTCATTTAACATCAACATTAAATATTTAACTAGCCATAACCTTCTTGCATGCGCAATGTTCAGGATGCACAACCATTTGTGTTTTTGTTCTCGATCATCAAAACAGGTTGAACATGCACCAGAGACTCTCTCATAAATTATTGATTCTGAATTGTTCAACACGAAATTCGTCAAAATCCAACTATGGGTAGTAGAATTGACATACTGAAAGAAAGGCATCATATTTCAGATAGAAAGATGAATCTTGAGTATTTTATATTTACAGGATCGATTTTATGTATGGAATGTCTTAATGAAATTTTTTACATAAACATGAGGAAATATTTGACTTTTAGAATAAATGTTAATTTTTTTTTGGGATCCATACGATACTAAAAAATTATTTAAAAAATGGCTAAAACGTGTTTCGGTCTCTTTTGGGGTAACTATATTTTTATTTGAATTTATCCGAATATAAACATTTTCAAAAACTGTGAAAAAATTCCATGATATAGGGGCAGCGGTAAAAAAATGCTCAAAATTAGGAAGCCAAAAAACAAAAACTATTTAACACAAATTGGCAAATGTTACAATATCAAAATTGACATTTTTAAATGAACATTTTTTAAATGAAAAAATATTTACTTAACGTGTTGCTAAGTGTCCACCGTTAACTTCTTGGCAGTAATAATTAATAATCGTTGTCATTTAATAGTGAATTACCATTCAGAATTTCAATTGATACTAAAATATATAGTTTTTGACATTTCTCCTGAAAATGTAGATTATCCGGACTGAAAGTAAAATTATGGTTCAATTCTATAACATGATTCACGTAGAGTACTATTTTTTAAAGTGATAGCTTCATAAATGTTCTTGAGAATGTATGCTGAAGTTTCTTCTCGCCTGTCCCATGTAAGCAGCACTATAATCCTCATATTTCAACTTATAAACTCCAATGTTTTAATTTTGTCCCTTTTCGATTTTGAGTTTTAAAGGCTACGTTTTTATTTTGATTTTTCAGAAATTTTTTAGAATGTACTCCTAGATATGTTAAACTTACAAAATTAGTTTTTTATGAGAAATGAGGTTTAGACCTCTTTTAATAACTTTTTCTAGTGCTGCTTACATAGAACAGACGTGAAGGAACTTCAGTTCAAATCATCATAAACATTTAAGAAGCTATCGCCTTAGAAAACAAAACTCAAATTTACCCTCAGTCCTGACTAAATATTCCCGAGAAAGGTCAAAAACTAAAACTAAAATATATTGGAATCAAATGAAATTTCAAAGCATATTGAAAAACATAGTAATTCTTTATTACATGACAAACTAAATATTTATAATTAGAGTTGGGGATGGTCAATTGAGCACTAGTTAATCAACCGGTCAAAATTTGGTCAAAAATCAATATCAAATAAACTAAATCTACTATCATGAATAAGAAATTCACTGAAAATATTAGTAGATACGGGTGATTGTTTCTTATTTACAGGGTTACAGTGTATTCACAGCGTGAACTCTTTTATAGTTTATTAGTTTATGTTCATAGATTGAATAACAATAAGATTTATTTGTAATAAATCATCATAGAATGTCACGATATACGTTTATCACAAATAAATTAAGATAATCACAAAAGATAATTCTTGTATGTGATGAAATTATAAAATATAATTATATTAAAATGCATTACAAAATGTATATCGATTAGACTAATATTTATAGATCAATAATATTTATTAGAACAACAATTTATGACAACTCAATCAAAACAGTCATGCTTGAAAAAACCGTGATTCGTGAAAATATACATTATGAAGTAGTAGTAGTGTTTTGAATTATTTGTGTATTCACCTAATATAATGTAGGTATTCCTAAAAATACACACCTACCAAATATATTAAGCTAAATATAATCAAGAAGTTGATATTGCAACGGAATTAAACCTTTTTTGTTTATTTTGATATTTGATAATAATTTTTCACATCAATTTTGCGAATCAATAGCGAATCTATGCATAGAGACAATGTAATTGAATAAATTAATTTTAAAACTTCTGAAATGTTTCGAATTAATAATATTTCGTGATAAATCATTGAATAATTTAGGAGCTAAAAAGGTATAAGATATCTGTCCAAACTATTTGCAAAAGAATGTAAAGGATATTGTTGTCTATGTCTGGTATCGTGTTCATGTAAATTTAAATTTGTAAATCTTTTTTTAAGTAAAGCTTTGTAATAAAAAAGCTGTCTGATATATAATAGTTTTGAATTTTTAAATCTGATGTGCAATAAAATGATTCTTCAAGTATTACACGTATAAACCGTTTCTGTATAGTTTCTAATGAGTGTATGTGACTTTTGGACACGCCATCCTTGATAGCAATCCATACCGTAGATGCGATTCTACTAGCGATTAATATAAAGTTTTCAAATATTTTAAATCTAGAACTTCTTTTAAATTTTTTTATTTATAAGCCATGTTAATTCCTGAACCACGTAATTTATATGAAAATCCCATTTCAGATGAGCATCTATTATAATATCGAGATACTTAGTGTGCATTGCCAATTTTATTTCAATTTGTAACTTTTTTTATAGTCTTATACATAAACTGTTAAAATCAGGCAATGAACTCTTATATAAACTAAAAGGCATAAACACGGTTTTTTAAAAGTTTATCGTTAGTGATTTGTAACTAATCTATTTTTTTATTTTTATTAGATCTAATTCTACTCTAAGTTTCATATTCTTCCAGGACATATCTTCGTAAATTACAACAGTGTCATCCACGAAAGTTATAGTTTCCTCTTGGGAATTGATAGAGAATGTATATTAATACATATTAAATAAAATTGGCCCGATAACCGTACCTTGTGGAATTCCAATTATTGTACTTATTCGTACTTATTGACTCAGTCACCTCATTACCCAGCTTTACATGTTGCCTTCTACTGAATAAATAACTTTGAAACATTTTCAATTCATTATTCCTTGTACCAATATCTTGTAAGCTGCGCAGTAAGTGATCGTGCGGTACCGTTTCAAATGCATTTTTTAAATCAATAAATTCCGCTTTTTGCCATTTGTCCAGTGCATTACCAATTAGGTTTGTAAGGTGTAACATGGCGTTCTCCGTTGAACTGATTTTTTGAAATCCATATTGTTTCTCCGAAATCTAGTCCAGTCATCCTGGGAAATTTTCTACAGCAAAAAAATCCAAAAAATTTCAACGTATAAGGGGGTATTTTAGTGCGCTAAACACGATGGTATGGTCCAAATTGAGCTACCGGATACGGAACATGCCGCAAATCGCCGATTTATGGCCATTTTCGGGTTTTTCGAAGATATAACAAAATCTATGCATTTTTATGAAAATAGTCAAGAGAGCAGAGAGAGTTGTAGTGCTTATCAACACTCATCATATGGTTCAAACTAGATGGCGCTAGCGTTCTTAGAACTCAAAATATGACCATTTTAATGTGGCGAAAATGGCAATTTTTGCGTTTTTCGAAGATAGGGCCGAATCTATGCATTTTTTCAAAAATAGTCAGGGGAGCAAAGTTATAGTAGTCAAAAATACCAGTAATCTGGTCCAAACGCTAGCTAGTTGCAAAACATGGTCACTTTTTTGGTTTTGTTACTTGTTCAAAGAAATTTCGTTTAATTGGTAAAAAATAAATTTAATTTCAAAGAATTGACAATGTTTTTCAACATAAAAGTTGATTTTTCTCGAAAACGGTCAACTTTAGAGCTTATGACCAGGAGTACCTTTTTTGTGTAAAAAAAAATGGCGGATCAAATGGGTATCTCAAAACCGTACTTTTTCCAGTGGCGTAGAAGTTGGGGAATAAAACAACCACTACCCCTTCAAAATCTTCACCAATTATGAATAAAAAAAAATTTGTATCGCACAAAACATAGCGCACTATGAGTAGAGATCGCTTACAAAAGCTGTTTTCTGTACGATGAACGGTTCCGGAGATATTCGCAAAAAACTTAATTTTTTTTTCAATTTCAACAGAGCCTGTATCTCGAAAACGAAGTGATTTAGAGATATATTTTATATGAAATGGGGGTCTTTCATATAAAATATATTTTTAGAAGTTCTATCGTTTACCGAAGTTATGAACGAAAAAACTGAAACACCCTGTACATAAATATTAATTTGCAATAAAAATAATGCTTTTATTTTATTTTCAAATTTACTTTGCTCAATTGACCGAAAAAATAGTAACCGGTCACTTCCACAACCCTATTTATAACACACCGATTATTAATTATTTTGTAAATAACCTCCCCCCTCCTTTAACCATAGTTCAGCCCCTCCGTGCATTGTTCTATTGTAGCATATTTAAGGATGACATTTCTATTTGTAACTTATTTGATAACTCGGTGTGATAATAATTAATGTGTGAAGCAACAATTGTCACTAAGTAAACTTTGCAGTTCATGTAAATTTGAGATTGTATTTTATTTCAATATTCTACATACTTCGGAAATGAATATACACCAAGTAAACGCCGAATTCATAGATGATTTTCATTCCATTACGAAATTGAAATTGTTATCCCTTGAGCTCGTGACACAGTATAATGAAAAATGAATAATTAGCAGGCATAAATATCTCTTCGACCACAAGATTTCCATCAGGAATAAATATTATTAATGATACACTAAGGCTTAAGCACATTATTCCTGTTCCGCGGTGGAAGTGAAAATTAGTTAAGTTGAATCGTAAACATTTAAAAATTGATTATAATTATTCCGAAATGCAGTCGTAAAACAATGGTTAGAGATCTAACAAGATTAAACAAATTCGACTCGAGAATCTAAAAATAGTCCTAAACACTGTGGAAAGTTTATTAGCCAATGCCAAGTATAGAAATTTGCCAACTTATTTTACGATACGTTTTATGAATAGTACAAACCACGAATTATTTACTATCACATTGCACAATTACAAAAACTCATGATCGCAATTGTTATTTTCTAGTTTCTAACTTCAGTGTTCTCAAATGACGCTAGGGAATTAGCAATGTGGTTGATTTTATGACGAGAAAACTTTCTAATTCTAACAAGTCTAGAAATACCCAATTTAAAAACATCAAGATTTTTATGCAAAACCCAGCAATGAGTCTGAAATTTTGTAATTATAATGTTCGAAATTATGTTGGAGACAGATGGCGCCACAATCGAAAACCCCGTGTGACATTTGTGATGTACCTACCGGGATATCAAAAATTATCTTGGTCAAGGGTGGTTGTGGAATCTAAAACGTGTGTCTTACTTTTCGTTTGAAATAATTATGTCACTGTCACACTGACATCATCAATAATCTACAAATTTCCTACCTATTTATTTCAGTTGTAAAACAATAATGAACTACAAATAATGAAATAATTATGTGAACTTTGAACCTTTGCAGAGGTTGTGATAGCCACAATCCGGGTCAAAAACTGTTTTGAAATAGTTAATTCTCCGTAAATCGAATGACGTTCAAGTGAGAAGCACGCACGTTAGAAAAGTGCAAACTGGTTGTACCTAATACGGCTTTACGACGACTTTTCGCGTGCCGTTTTCTCTCCATGTAGTTAGATTTAGTATCGGACCGTGTCCGACGGTCCTTCTTTTTTCGATAAATGTCCACTAAATAGGAAAATTTAATTAAAACAGTTTGAGCTATTCTCAGATCTCAGCTACGCGCGTCTAACGTGCGACGTACCAAAGGGAATTTTCTCGCGACTAAAATATACACGAAGCGGGTAAAAGCTAGCGCCCCATAGCCAAAAACACTTTATTACAACTGGCGCCGGTCGCACGGGGCAAGAAACGGCCCCAAATTAACAAGACCGAGGTAAAATGTATAAACTCTAACTTACGCGCAGAGAGCTCCTCGAGGCATATGTCAAAATAATTTCGTTCGTAGCTAATTACACAGGACGTCTGGCGTTCATGCAATTATGTTTTTAGATAATTCGAACCTTCTAATTTCGATAGGCCACGTGAAAATCCCGGAGTTCAAAGCGCTAAAGACTTCTGAGTGTTACAATATTCGTATAAAATTGCGAAATTTCGCACCTTTAGAAACTTCAAATTAATTATGACATAATTATTTCAAACGTAAAGTAAAGTTTTGATATCCTGGTAGAACGCATTAAAATTTTCAGGCTGATATGTCATTCAATTCTGTTTTGACACCCATCGAAAGCAAGCAACCATGGAATTTTTTGTAAATATAGAAAGAAGTGAATTTCGCGCCTTCATTAAACATTATTTATTGCGTGGAAAAAACATTACGCAAACCGAAGCATCGCTTGTTAAACATTATGGGGGCTCCTCACCAACGATTGGAAAGATTGGTATCGGCAGTGTTCTAATATACTTCAAAGCTTATGACCCCCAATAAAATCATACCTTCAATGGAAATCTACCTAAACTTGGTACCAGCAGTGTTCTAATACACCTCAAAGCTCATGACATCCAATTAAATCTACTCTCTATAGGATTTAATAAAAATTATTATCGTTCCGTATGGGTTTCAAAATGTCTTTTAAATTACTGACAACAAATATGAAAGACTAAGTGCTACGTTTTAACAAATTTCATTTCCGTCCAAGTTAAGAAAGAATTTACAAGTGCAGGAGATAAAGATAAAATAATAGCTGACCTCTCACAGTGTATATTCAGTTTTCAAACTAAATTACAACTTTTTCAAAAGGACATTAAAAATAAAACATTCTGTCATTTTCCTCGAATTAAAAAACTTTCTTCCAATATTAAACAAGAAAAACTCAACGAGTATAAAAAAAAGCTAGAAGGAATATTGACGGAATTCCAAAATAGATTTCAAGACTTGAAATATTTTAAATCGTCTCTTGATTTTTTTCTGAATCCATTTGAAATTAACATAATTGAAGGTGAGTTTTCCATTTCCAATATAATTATGACCCAAAAGGCATCTGGAGAATTATAATTAATAGAGATGCAAGAAGATCAAACTGAATTTTGGAAATTTGTACCCGAATCGAAGTATCCTGAATTAAAAAAGGCTGCTTGTCGAATTATTTCAATATTCGGAACAACGTACTTATGTGAATCATTTTATTCCACTTTAAAATTCGTGAAATCCAAACACCGATCAGTATTAACCACGGTCTTATACACAGGTCTGGAAACTATTGTTTGACATGAGTCTCTTACATGTCGCTAAACTCGTAGTCTCTCGCTCAGCCACCAGCTGGCGCATGGATCGAAGTATGTTGTCACAATTGCGCCATATCGTTCAAATTTCAAGCCCCACAATACAAAGATTGCCAGAGAACATCCCTCGACTCATGCACCACCCGTTGGTACTACACGACAGTTGACGCTAAGCGGACTCACTTCTCACATAGGACACAGCCTCGAGTTTCCAGACCTGTGTATACGATAGGGATCGACCGATACCGATATTTATATCGGCCTATCGGTGATATCGGCCTCATTGGCCGATTATCGTATCGGCCGATATCAAAAACCGATAGACCGATATATTTTTTTATTGGGAAAAAGAATCAATTTGAAAAATGAATGAAAAAAATACACTTCCATCAAAAATATATCTTTATTGCCAATAAAAAGTATGTAACGTAAAATCAACTAAATTCTTTGACTAGTAATTAAAAATTAATAAAATAAAACCCTATGCGGATTGCAACTATAAGGTAAAATTATTTCACCTTACTAAAATACAAAAATAACTGATTAATACTGATAATTTAGTTTTGGTAGGTTGTGATGCAAAAACAATAAGCTTTCTGCCCTATCAGGAGTTAGCCTGCTACGTTTTGCATCATAAATATTACCAGCTTCAGAGAAAACTTGTTCGCTGGGGACACTTCCAGCTGGTGCAGACAGGTATATGGCAGCCTGCGGAAAAAGATTGGGAAATCTTAATTTATTGTCGTTCCACCACTGAACGGGATTTTTATTTCTGGAAATTATTGGATGACTTTGATATAATTTAATTTCATCATCCAGTACCTCAACAAAAGCAGACCTTTGTTTTCGTTTTCGCTTCGAACTTCCTGATGTGCCTTCACCAGCAAAATGTTCGTAAGATTCCCAAAATAAATCATACACAGACTTTGATGCACCTGAATCCCTTTCCATAGCTAGCAATTTTACTAGTGGCATATTGTCCTCCCCATCACTTTCACCATCCGTAATAGTTTCGATTATGCCGCTGCCTCCCTCTTGAACAGTAATTTTTCTTTTTAATATTTCATAGATTGGTCCGCCTTCATTGTCAAAAAAACTGTTCTTGAAACGTGGATCCAACAACGTGGCCAGCGTAAAACTTTCTTCAGTAAAAATATGGTTGAATCGTTTTTCCAAGTTTTTTTGTAGATCACTCCTCAATGTGTCTACACCAGAAAATATGGCACTTTTTGAACGGTTGCTCAAGTACGAATCTAATGTTTTAACTAGGGGTATCACCTCTGATATGCAACACTCCCTGTTACTTGAGAGTTTAGTTATTTCCTCAAAGGGTTGTAAAAGGTTGATAAGCTTTTGAACCAAATCCCATTGGTGGAATGTTAGGTCTGTCAAATCTGGATTATCCAAGATATAAATACTGATAACCTTTTTTTGTTCTAGTAATCGTTCCAGCATGTAATAAGTTGAGTTCCATCTGGTTTGTATATCTTGGATAAGTTTTTTTGTTGGGACATTCATTTGTTCTTGTAGCTTTTTGAGTTTATCACAAGCAGTTGCAGAGTGATTGAAATGAGTCACAATTCTCCTTGCTTTGGCAATAACATCTATTACTGCCCTTTGGCAATCAATGGAGTCTTTTATTGTTAATTGTAAAGTGTGAACAAAACAACCCTGATATTTCATTATAGCGCCGACGATCCCTTTTTTCATATTGGAGGCGTTATCTGCCAACAAGAGGTGAATTTGGCTTTTTTTCAATTTCCATTGGTCTAATAGATCTTGAAGCATCTCAGATATGGTGTCACCTGTATGGGTGCCTGGAAAACCTCTACAAGCTAGAACAAATGACTCTCGGTGACTAGATACATTTTTATTCCAAAAATGAGCCGTCAATGATATAAAAGAACAATTGTTGTGTTGACAAGTCCATATATCTGATGTTAGTGACATTTTTCCGATCATCTCATCATCTATTATTTTCTGTACACGAGATTTGCACTTTTGAAAAATGTCTGGCACTACAGTTTCACGGAAATATTTGCCTGATGGTATGGAATATAAAGGAAATCCTTTTTTTAATAAGCGTGTAAAACCAGTATCCGAACAAATGGAAAATGGTTGATTGTCGGTAGCTATCATTTCACCAATTAATTTATGAATTTCCTTAGCCTTTTCTTTAGTGAAAAGATTTACATACACATTTTTTATTTTTACAAGTTTTTGCTACATACCTGAATCAGTTATCTGACTATATTCTACTGGGTGGTTTTTCAACAGATGGTATTTCATATTAGAAGTGTTGGCAGTTTTTCCTTTGCCACCCAATGAAACAGATTTTTGGCAGATTTTGCAAATTGCACTTTCGTTTTTCTCATCGTTTCTCAATATTTTTTCAAAATATTGCCATAAAGGGCTTGTTTTTGGCATTTTGATTTTGTCACAACATACAATAATAATAAATAATTCCACCGCTCAGTTTACTTCTTACTTCAAACAAACACTATAATAATATACTTTAAAAATAGTTAAACAGGAAACACTTTGGCCTCTACTTTATTCTATACTTCGAACACAACTAAAATAAGGCACAACTTAAAATTATCATGAAACGACAGAAGACAAATACAAGTTAGGACCTGCAGGAACGTCCGACGACGGTAGCGCAACACGTGCATTCAGCAATACGGAGAAATTTCCAAGCGAGACAGTACAGTTCTACCAAAATATCTGAAAGAATTAGGAAGGAATATTTTTTGGAAAATTCTGATTTCAAAATGATAAAGGACGAAATGGAAGTATTACTGGAGCTGAAATGAAGTAAAGTTCTACCCACATAGCTGAATATGTGAAATTCTCATTAAATGCGTGAACGCTCATATTGAGTGCCTTATCACTGGATATATTACGACGGATGCGAATTATGGACGTACATGTTTTTACGGTTTCAGCTATGTTAGTACAACTGTACGAACCACAATGGAAAAAAATTAACGGCCGATAGACCGATATATCGGTATATCGGTATTTGAAATATCGGTATCGGCCGATTATCGGTATCGGCCAAAAATTTCTATATCGGTCGATCCCTAGTATACGACCGTGGTATTAACTAACCAGCATCTCAAACAATTACTGAGAAGTGCTGTCACCAATTATTCACCAAATTTTAAAGAATTATCAAGAGAAGTAAAATAAATGTGTTTAATTTTTAATATTTAAATTCAATACACATATTTTGTACTTTTATTTATAAGTTTTCAATAAATATAATTTCTGTAAAAAAGATTTTTTTAATACATTTTTTGCATACCTTTTAAATACGTATTTAATTGCGGCTCGCGAAAAATTTCAAATTATAAAAATGACTCGGACTATCAAGGAGCTTGGCCACCCCTGCTCTATAGAGATTTACCTAAAATCGGCTTCAGTGGTGTTCTAGTATACTGCGAGCTTATGACCACCAATTAAATCATAATTTCTATGAAGATTACATAAAATTGGTATCGGCAGTGTTATAATATGCCCAAGCTTATTTACTGATTTTCGTTGTAGTAGTATGACCACAAAGGACGCCGAATGTTCTGGTCGTTCAATTAAAGTTACAACGCCAGAAATCGTCGATAAAATTCATGGACGATCGCCGAGTTAAAGTGCACGAGATTACGATATTCAAGCGCGATAAGAAGGACTTTTTGCGCCGTTTCGTGATCGTGGACGAAACTTGGATCCATCACAACACACCAGAGACCAAAGAACAATCCAACAGTGGACTTGTCCTGGCAAATCGAAGCCCAAAAAGGCCAAAGTGGGTTTATCGGCCAACAAAGACATGGCGACAGTTTCTTGGGATGCACACGGTATCGTCCATATCGATTACCCTGAAAAGGGCTAAACGACGCCGATTTGAGACGAAAGCGGTCGCATTTGGCAAAGAAACAAGTGCTCTTCAACCAGGATAACGCACCGGCACACAGGTCCGAAGTCGCAATATCAAAATTGCATGAATTGTGCTACGAATTGGTTCGTCATTTACCATATTCTTCAGATTTGGCCCCCTGCGATTTTTATCTCAGCTCGGCGGAAATAGATGATGAGGTCATCGCTGAAACAAACTCCTATTCTGAAGATTGCCGAAATCGTATTATTTGGAAGGGATCGAAGAATTAGAAAAACGTAGGACGAAGCGTATCGGGCTACAAGGAGATTATGTTGAGAAATAAATTAAGTTTTGACCAAATAAATCATTTCTTATTTCATTTTTCAGTGATTTTTCACCTTGCCCTCGTAACTAATGTTGTATGTCACCAGGTATTGGAAGAGCTCAGCGATTTCATTACTGAATATTCAAATAAGCTTTGTCAGTGATGAAATTTCAATTTCACACTACATGAATTATACTAATGAATCAAAAAGTTCTGATCCAAGATCAAGAAATAACATTTGCTACGGCAAAAGCAAAGGGTTCAAGGGCAACAAATAAATGTTATACTCCTTCCAAAAATTATACATTACCATTATTCTTTTCCTTCAACCAAGATAAGTCGGCAATAAGAACTAGCAGAAGTTGTAGATTTATATATTAAGCTAACAGGTTGTAGCAGGCTAAAAATTGAGGAATTAGAGTGAAACACTTCCATCTCGTATTCACCAAGATTAGACAGCAAATAAAACTACCAGACATTAATAGGATACTTGTGTCCTGAACATTTGCCAGTAAAACTAAAAGATAACAGCAGACTAAAAATTGAGGAATTACAACACTTCCATCTTGTATTTACCAAGATAAGACAGCAATAAAAGTTACCAGACATTTATAGGACGTTTGTAGGATCAATTTGTAAATCTAAAACATGCAACGAAGAAACCACCTAGGTAAGAGAAACTTTCAAACACGCTGAAGTGGAAAGCCGTCTTCTTCACATGAATGAATGAAAAACCTTGTATCTCTCATTTTGCCAACCCTAAAGTTGGATGAAGTGGGAAGGATAGATATTTCGTAAAAAATTTATATTAACTCATATTACTAAATTTTATGTGAGGGATAGACGTAAATTGAGTCCGGCATCTATTAATTGCCTTTCTAAGTAGGTGAATTCAGTCCCAGGTGCTTTTAAAATCTACCTACGTAAACTGAGTTCCAGGTACCTACTAACCTAGCCACTGGCGTGCAAACAGAGGTTGCAAAGGTTGCATTTGCAATCCCAATGTTCCTAAAAAACAAAATTTTGAAAAAATTATAAAACGAACAAAATTTTTTTACAGTCACCCTGGTCAACAGTTTTTTTCATTTTAATAACCATTATAAAACGACCGAAATTTCAATTTTTTAATTTTTTTGTGCGTGCAAGCGACAACAAAACTCACATTGTAGACAATATTGAGTTAACTAATCCAAAAAAATTTTGCAACCCCAATACGACATGCCTTTGCACGCCGCTGAACTTAACTTTGTTGATATAGAATGCAAATATTGTAATTGCGCTAATCTTAACACTCATAACAATCAATAATGATTGGTTATTGTACCCCCTTTATTTGTAACCTAGCCTAACATAACCTAACTTAACCTAACCTAACCTACTGACCTAACTTTGTTGATATACAGGATGTCCTCGAACTGCGTGGCTAAAATAAAACCGAAGATTCTTTGATTCGAAAAAAATTTGATGAGCCTTTTTACTTTTGCCTCAAGTGTCTTGTTTAGCCGGTAGAGGGCTTCAAAGTTGCAAAAATAATTTTGTTTTTTCGGTATAACTTGAGAACGTGATGGAGGACTTTTACAATATTTGGCAGGTGAGTTACTGTCAATAATAGCCGTTTTTGAGAGCGGAGCATAGAGCCTTAGAGACCATAGAAATGGCTCAAACTTGAGGATGTAACGGGAAAAGTGTCTAGAACTTTTTTGTGGTCGATGTAATTCACTCTATATTTTTTATGTAGATAGCTTATCTAATTTGAAAACTTTTCTTACTCTTAGAAAATTTTGATAAAATCAAAGGATTAGCTTGAAAAAAATAATGTTCGAGTCTCTGCAATTTTGGCTTACTAATTTTACTTGATTAAAATACCTTAGTTGCCTTTGCTTTTCTAATGTCATTTTGGCATTTGGAGAATTTATCCTCAAAACTGTCAGTTTTTACTTTGCTTTCCGTAAAAATTTTATAAAATTATGGCTCAAAATTTCACTAACACTGAAATGGTTAATATCTCGGTAAAACACGAATAATAAAATCAATAGAAATGGGGAAACGATGTGATTATTTAGGAAAAACAAATGCTAAATTAAAAGAAACAACAAAACTTTTTGGGAAATCGCTAAGGCATCAATTGTTCGAAATGTTGCCCATTTTCCTGAATACACAAATTAATTCGTTTCAAGAAATTGGATTGAACTCTGGCTAGTACTTCAGGATCATTCTTCAATAAATCCGCTTCATGATTAATTCGTTGCAACAATTCCTCTCGTGTGTTTACTGGAGCTGCATAAACTTTCGACTTCAAAGCGCCCCATAGAAAGAAGTCGCAGGGCGTCAAATCAGGGGAGCGGGCCGGCCAGTTCACTGGTGCATCGTGTCCTCTACCTATCCAGCGATCTGGATAATCCGCATTCAAATGTCGCCTCACAGCTAATGTGAAATGAGGAGGGGCACCATCATGGATAAACCAGGCCACGACGAATGTGTAAGGGCAAGTCTTCCAACAGTTCAAGTAGCCTTTGTTCCAAAAAGTTCAAGTAGTTCTCCCCGTCCAATCGATCGGGTATATCGGTAGGGCCAATAATAAAGTTATCCACAATTCCAACCCAAACATTGATTTTAGTTTGATTCTGAAAATATGTAACTTCCGTTTCATGAGGATTTTCATCAGCATAGAAATGTTCATTATGGAGGTTAAAAAGACCACATCTCGTGAAAGTATCTTCGTCCGTGAACAGAATTCTTCTACAAAAATTGGGGTTTGTGTTTTGTCTTTGGACAATAAGCCGACAGAGATCTAGACGATGACCTGGATCCATGGGCAATAAGTCTTGAACTGTTTTAATATGATAGGGATACAACAGTTCTTCTTTTAGTACATTATGAACTAATGAGTTTGAGGCTCCAATACGAAGTCCCAAACGTAGTGTGCTTATCCCAGGTTCAGTTTCAACCGCTTCCAGTATCGCTTCTTCGAGCTCCTTCTTGTCCGTCTGCGTCCAGTTTCTCTGCGATTTGCTTCAAATTTGCCAGTTTCGCGAAGGTTTGCCGATTTGGAATTCTGCGATGCGGATATCTTTCCCTTCTCCGGCCATTGCAACGACAAAGTCCATAAATCAATAACATATCAACCATTTCAGTGATAGTGAAATTTTGAGCCATAATTTTATAAAATTTTTACGGAAAGCAAAGTAAAAACTGACAGTTTTGAGAATAAATTCTTCAAATGCCAAAATGACATTAGAAAAGCAAAGGCAACTAATGTATTTTAATCAAGTAAAATTAGTGAGTCAAAATTGCAGAGACTCGAAAATTAATTTTTTCAAGCTAATCCGTTGATTTTATCAAAATTTTCTAAGAGTAAGAAAAGTTTTCAAATTAGATAAGCTATCTACATAAAAAATATCGAGTGAATTACATTGACCACAAAAAAGTTCTGGACACTTTTCCCATTACATCCTCAAGTTTGAGCCATTTCTATGGTCTCTAAGGCTCTGTGCTCCACTCTCAATAATGGCCATTATTGACAGTAACTCACCTGCTAAATATTGTAAAAGTTCTTCATCACGTTCTCAAGTTATACCGAAAAAACAAAATTATTTTTGCAATTTTGAAGCCCTCTACCGGGTAAACAAGACACTTGAGGCAAAAGTAAAAAGGCTCATCAACTTTTTTTCAAATCAAAGAATCTTCGGCTTTATTTTGGCCACGCAGTTCGAGGACACCCTGTATAATGCAAATATTGTAATCGCGCTAATCTTAACACTCATAATAACCAATAATGATTGTTTATTGTACCTCCTTTGTTTGTAACCTAACCTAACATAATCTAACTTAACCTAACCTAACCTACTAACCAAACTTTGTTGATATAGAATGAAAATATTGTAATTGCGCTAATCTTAACACTCTCATAATAACCAATAATGATTCGTTTATTTACCCCTTTTGTTTCTAACTTAACCCAACCCAACCTACCACTCGACCTACACGGGATTAAGAAAACAGAAGGTAATGTGTAAATGAGTATAAAAAGATTGAACGTTACAATGTATAGGTCTATTTTGCTCCGTTTTGTACCAGCAATGTCGCGCCAACTACCGGGGATTGTTCACAATTTTCATGCAAACTTTGTGATATTTGCCAAGTGTCGAAATAGGAAATCGGGAAACTTGAATGTGCCGATTGCTTTTGAAACAGATATAATCAAATGTAGTATCAACATCTTTTAACTTTAGTCTCAAACCTTCACAATTAGATTCACAGTAATTTTCGAAACAATGGGCTATAAAAATCTTAACAGGGTTGACGGGAATTATCAATATATGCGTGGGAAGATAGTTCATTTTGAATTCGTGTCTGGACTTTTTACAAAAACCCGCGTTACCTAAAATAATAGGCGGCTATAAATAAGCAATAATCACCCATACCCACTAAAAGTACTGAGTACCTTTCGGCTACCATGTAGCCGTCATCGAAGTAGAGTAAAGTGAGAGTAATTATTTTTATTTATAGTGTTATCCACAGTAACCAGTGGCGGCTCGTGAATTTTTGAGAGAGGAGGCTGGACATAAAACGTTTTTGTAAAAATATACTCTATTCACAGCCTTTTAACCTTCGCACAGCGACCGTAAAATTAACTGTTACCCGGCAAGAACCGACGTGGAGGTATAGAGTTTCTCTTGGCATATATTTTATCATATCGGCGTGACTGTCATACTGGCCTAAAATATCTTTATCCGAGTATATAACGCATAATTCATTGTGCCGTGCTATTTTATCAAAAAATTTATATTTTAGAACTAAGTTATCTTAAAGTGTATTGGGGAACTCTTTTGAAAAAGATTCGAAAAATCTTCTATTCGTCAAGTCAAAAAACTTCAATTCATGTAAATCGGAAAATCGAATCTCAATTTGACCTTTAATAGTATCTAAAATTTCATAAGAAAGTTGTTTATAATGTAGTTTCTTGTCTACCAAATTATGTGTTTTCCTCCTTTTCGCGGGAGGAGCCTCATCAGTTGAAAAATTTTTAAATAAAATATTAAAATGAAATTCTGTATTACGGAAACTTGAAATTTGTCCAATGAGATGTTTCAAACGATCTCTTGAATAAATTATATGAGTGAATTTATGTTGTAAAATTTGAAAAATAAGATCAGTTTGTTCAAATATTAATTTAAAATTATCAAGAAAAAACAAAAATTCTTCATTTTCTAAATAAGATTTTAAACCAACAGCAGAATTTAATGAAACCTGATCTGTTGAAAAGTCATCACTGTTTAATACAAAATCAAATGTTTCAATTAATTTGTCTTTATTTTTATGGATGGTAAATACTGCTCGTGATGTAAAATTCCATCGAGTTGGAGCATTACAGGGAAATCAATGTTTTTTTTTACAACTTCGTCTTGTCAATACTACTATTAGTATTAACAATGATCGATTTTGATAGTTACCTGACATTACTAATCCTTTCAAATCCGGTAAAGGCCGTTTATTCAAAAGAAACCCTTTTATCATATGTTAATTCACTAAATGGATTTTCTAAAAGGCAGCAACTAACTCACTAACACTCATCTTAAATTTACAACAGACAACAATCTTACCTTACTTCGCGTGGCGTGCCAACACATAAACAAGCACTGACTGACCTACTCAGCAGTCGGCAGAACGCACGTCTCGTATTTCATAGATTGCTAGCGGCTGCAGCAGGCTAGCCTCCAGAGGGTGTTGCCATTTTCGCTGATTTACCCAGTTGGCGTTGGGACTGGTCGGAAAACCGGCAACTGCGTTGAACCACACATGCTCAGCGTTTGAGATATATAGAGAGTCTAGCTTCAGGGCACTGTTGCCAGATTAAAAATAACTACTGAGAACGGGGAATTAATTGTAAAATTTTAAAAATTATCAGAGAAACAGGAAATAAAATTGAGAATGATCATTAAGATAAATTGGTGAGGAGGCTGAGCCTCCTTAGCCTCCTTCGAAGAGCCGCCACTGACAGTAACTCTTTTATCTGTATCACAATTTTTGTCCTTACCTCGAGACAACAGAATCAAATCATATTATATTTATTCTTCTTATCTAAATCTGAACAATGTCTAATTTACAATGGAGCTAACATCAATATTTAGGCATTCCAAATATATGAAAATAAAACTTGAATTTCAATGAACCTAAGAGATTTATATATTACAATTTTTAATGACTTTAATGACGATCCTCGTTACGTAAATAAATATTTTCATACTGATATGATATACATATTGTGAATAAACATATATTTACCTCTAACAAGTTTTATTTGTCACCTACTTGATATATTTAACAAATCCTGATCGATAGGTTAGAAACAGATTTTATGAAGCAAATATTGATCGAATAGAATCTGCCATTACGTGACGAAAATCCATTCTAAACTCAAATAAAATAGCTATTAAAAGATCCATTCTCACTCGTTTGATAAATAAATGTAACTATAATTTCGCAAACATCGTAGCTTCTTCAAACAAATATTACAAACTACTCAGTTATTACAAAAGAGCTACCTTATATATAACTTGAATGATAATCTTAGAATATATGGTTACCCAATCCCATTGAGAGATTCAACGATAAACTGGATATCCAACAAATAACCTATACACATTTAACAAAGGAGAATTATTACGTATTTGTTGGTAAATAGGATACACTGCAAAAAATGGGTGTAATTTTAATGGTGTAAATTGGTAAAATTACTACGATGTACTGGCAACTATTACCTCATTTTTGAGATAACGCTTGAAGTACCTAAAAGTTGGAGAACATTTACCAGGTAAATTTGATTCTGGTGTATTTTTACGTTACAGAATAGAAAATTACCTCTGCGTGAATAATTTTACCCTAGATTTGACTGGAAATTTATCATTATCGTGGTAAATTCGATACCATTTGGATAAATTTACCCACTAATAGTGAAAATTTATTCAAATGGGTGATATGATCGTACAGTTTGACATCGTATTATGAACCGGTTACATGGATGATTGATCAACTAATAGGAAGCTGACTTCAAGAATATTGTTAGGGTTGGGTTGGTATGTTAAAGGCAGAGGGTTCCATTAGCTAATCAAGTATCCGATAACACACATGCATCATACTTTGAAAAATAATTATCCTGATGATTAAAAATTACAAAGTATTTTTTTGTGCAAATTAGTAAACATACAGCGACAGTTAACATCTTATGTTTTTGAGGTTGGAATATTTAATTATAAAAGAGAAATATTTTGTTATACACTTTATTACACAACACAGCCGCTATTCTATTATCTATATGTATATTTATTAAATAGAAAAACTAAGCCGTTGTAGTATTAAATTAATAAAATTGCTTTAATATGCATATAAAATACTACCAAATATATAGTATGATATGAATGAAAACTCTGAATCTTCGGTTAACTAAATAATATCAATTCAAATTTCCCTCAATCGGTTCTGCGCTCTAATCTGATTGCGGTACTGACATCGACAGATGGTGTCTTCTCTGTGTTGCGTATACGTAAAGATATTGATACCCCTCTCTATTACACGCTACTAATGATCTCGAGAGAGAGATACAGCTATCGTAGACGTTTTGCATAGTCAAATTTCCCAGATTGCATTGCAGTTTGCACTTACTGTCGTGTTGCATATGAGCTTCTGTTTCTAATTCAGTAAGGATCATTTTCATTTTAAAACTTTCAAATGAAATACATTTATTAAACAGTCGATTGTTTCGTTATTGTGAGAACCGGAATACTTGTTTTCTTGGGGCTTTTTTGAATGGTAGGTTGATGGGTTTCTTTGCTGTTTTTGTACCTATATTCGCCTTTTATGTCTATAGATTTCCAAGATACACATAACCTGTACGCCAGCAGAACTACTACATTAAAAATAGGTTATTACTGTCAAATATGCAGACATGGATTTCCTACATTAAGGCAATATAATTGTCAATATTATCACAGACGGGTGTACGGTGTAAGATTTATTTGTACCCGAAAAGTGAGTATTTTGTATGTTTTTATCTTTTAAATATACTACATTTTAATTTCAGGTGAATTTTGTCTGATGAATTTGTATTTTACAATAATTCTATTATTTTGTTTTAATATACTTTTCTTTCCTCAATCGGAATTGAGGTGCAAGTAAGTTGGTTTTATATCTTTGTTTTTTAATAATAATGTACAGTATGATTTTCTCATTGTTGTCATTCGTGGTTTTCTTATAGAGAATTGATGCTCTATTAAAGGTAGGTAGTAAATTATAATTTGGTTTGCATCGTTTTAGGCCCAGTACGGTTCATTTTATATATTTTATTTTTATAGAAAGGCTTCCTATTTTTTGCTGTTTTTTCCATTCCAGTATTTTGAATCTCAATTTTCTCTATTTTTGAATCTCCCTGGCCCTAATATGTATGTGTATTGCTTTTCCTCATCTCCCTTAATCTAATAATAAATATTCTTGAATTTCAGGTAGTCTTGTTACTTTTGTTGCCGTCCCAGTATGAGGTTTTTTTATATATAAGTTTATAACAATATTGGTTATTTGTAATTTTATAAGGAATTTTTTATAAACTTTTGTAATCCTGAATATAAGTAAAACAAAAATTCTCGTTTCATTTTGTTTAGGTTATTGTATTTAGGTAATGGTTCACAATAGAATGTTAGAAAAAGGGCTAACATGAACTGGTTAATTCATCTTCCTGGTTGACGATGATACAACAAAATTTTAATCAGAAGTTGGAATAGTGCGTAGGTAAAGTTTATTTTTAAATGAATATTTCAGGGCCAAATCATCTAGGTATTTCTTTTACAAACAAAATTACAATTTGGTGTACCTAAATGTATCTGTAAATTAACAACAGTAATTTTATCTACACAAATTTACATCAAACTGTAATTTCATCTATACAAATTAACATCAAAGTGTAATTTTATCTATACAAATTTACATTAGAGTGTAATTTTATCTGTACAAATTTACATTAGAGTGTAATTTTATCTGTACAAATTTACATTAGAGTGTAATTTTATCTGTACAAATTTACATTAGAGTGTAATTTTATCTGTACAAATTTACATTAGAGTGTAATTTTATCTGTACAAATTTACATTAGAGTGTAATTTTATCTGTACAAATTTACATTAGAGTGTAATTTTATCTGTACAAATTTACATTAGAGTGTAATTTTATCTGTACAAATTTACATTAGAGTGTAATTTTATCTATACAAATTTACACCAATGTGTAATTTTAGGGGGTAAAATTACACCAACGTGTTTTTTTCTCTGTAAAATTTACACCGCCAAGGATTTTTACCCAAGCAATGAGTAATTTTCCCTTTTTGGTTAAAAATACCCTTACGCGTTAAATTTACTCCGTACTTGTTAGGGGAATTTTACCCAAATATTTTTTACAGTGTATGGAACTTCTTATATTATTTATTAATTTCTAGAGATTACAACATAATTGAATGTTCCGCAAAAATTGAATCCGATTTATTATTATTAATGAAACTACGCTTATTGTCTTTGATCCGTTTTTGAAGGTCCTTCCCGTCTGACCAATGTATATCATAGGGCAAGATCCACATGTCAGCTTGCAAACACCACATTTGCCTTCATCGGATGATTTATTTTCATTATTTTTGATAAGCTTGGCTAAATTATACCGCATTTTATACTTGACGTGAATATCCAAATTACGATCCACATGTCAGCTTGCAAACACCACATTTGCCTTCATCGGATGATTTATTTTCATTATTTTTGATAAGCTTGGCTAAATTATACCGCATTTTATACTTGACGTGAATATCCAAATTACTAAGTATATTTGAAATTCTAGTTGTGGGTGGCCTGATATATTGTGATACTAACATAACAAAAATTTTGTTTTATTGTAGGAAACGCTGAGTTGATAGCTAACTCATGTTTTTTAGATAGGATCTGATCTATTGGACGGGAAGAGTAACCATTATTTACCGGGATTTGTTCAATGATATTCAACTCTATTAAAACTATCGATTGACATCGGTACATTGAGTAGTCTGTAATAGAATTAGCAATAAATGTCGCTAATTTTTGCATAATTCTGAGTTCGGAGAAAAAAATTGCCTTAAGTAGATAATTATGATACAAATTGAAGGAACTAAATCGATCACTTTTTGATAGTCGCAAATGGTCCAAAAAAAAAATGGTAAAAATGGCTAAAACCGGGTTTTCGCGTCCGACATCGTCGGATTGAGTTAAAAAGGAAAAAGCTTCTAATAAGCTTATGCGCCGTGAAAAGACGGGAAAAATGAGCTTCGGGTGAACCCGATTGGTCCAGCGGTGACCCCGCAAATTGCAAAAAACCATCGATTTAGCTCGAAATTTCAAAAATTCATAACTCTTGTTCTTTTAAATATTAAGAGCTGAAATTTTGATAGGTTGTAGCTTTTGTGTCCACCGCAGCTTAATGCAAAAAAACAGTACTTTTGTAAACTGGCCCTAAAAAAGTTGTGGTGCGGTAACGAGCTATTTTTTTTACGGGATCATCTTCTTCAATAGTTAATGAACAACTTACCAAATGTCCAACTTCTTTCTTTCGTAAAAGTTGCTAAAACAATTATTTTAGATAATGGTATTTCGTACGCTTGGCTGTGCGGCGCGCGTGGAAGGGAGAACCGCCGCGCTAGGCTCGTAAAAAACAACAATATCTCGGGATCCCTTGCTCGAAAATCGATGTGGGAAGTACTCTGAATAATAAATAGTAATAATGAATAGATCGAATAGCGCAATGTATTTTTTTTAGAGTACTTCCGACATTACTAGAAGTTTGAAAATACGCGCAATCTTAATATTATTGATCTCAAAAAAGATTGGAACCATTTCAAACTAATTGTTTTTAAATGGTTCTAATCTTTTTTGAGGTAAAGCTTCTTTGCAGCATAGGAAGCCCGCCCGAGGCGGAAGTGACGCAGACCTGCGGACAGGCATCGATGTGGGCCAATACCCTCTACAGTACAAGGCCTGAAAGCTTAGTACAAAAGTCAGTGTGACGTCATCATAAAGAGGCTTTGACAAGATACGTAGCAAACGACCGTATCGTTTAGTCTTAATGACGCGTAGCTGATATTGACTGTGACAGGTGATAACTATTAGAATTAAACAGAGTTTTAACTCTTTCTTGTGGAAAATTATATGATGTACCTGTTCCTAAGGGGTCCTTGTGTGATTGGAACGTATTTTTACCTGTAAATAAGCGTGTATAAGAGTGTCATGACTCAATAAAGTGAGTTGCTAATTAGCTTCCTCAGTGAATATTTATGTTGGTACCTACCGCCTTTTGTCTCATGCACACATACACCCACAGAAACACGCATACAGTCACCCACCCATTTAGCTGAAATTTGGACAGCAATGTCAGTGGCGTAACTAACCCTGCCGAGGCTCCAGTGAAACAATATGGTAGGGGCCCCCTTCAACAAACACACAACAAACAAACGTCACATGAAAACTTTTACTGCGTTATTTATGTGATCCATGTTTAATTTCAATCTCGCTATCCATCTTGTAATCTTACAATCAATATTACAATCCATAGTCTCACAACCTATAATATATACGCTTATATCTTTGTAACAATCTTTAAAATCTCGCCCTGCGCCTATCGCCTTGACAAACTTTTCGATTACTGCTCCCAGGTGTCCTCTTAAAGAGTTCGTCGCCTTCATCATAAGCAGTAAAATTACTGGGCAGACGTCCGAAAAGCTAGCCGAGAGAGAAAAATACTCGATCAATATTAAGTTAACCAATTCCCTGATGGAATATATCTTAGAAATTTGATCTTTCAGACTATATCTGGAACGTAGCCCCTCAGGAAGGATCCATACGCGACATGTAAATCCTTTAATTTGAATTCTTGCTCAATGTTACGACGAGAAATTTTTAATTACTTTTAACAAGACATGAAAGCAAGAAAACAACTACAGTTTTCCGAAACCATGATATTATCACTTTCTTTGTCAATCTTTTTAAAAACAAATGATGAAATTCACAATTTGGGGACCTCAAATTTGGTAAAATTGTAAAATATTGGGTCTCCCAAAAAGTCAAATTTTCTGACAAAGATCTCTCATGGACAAAGAGGCTCTCATTGTAAAATAATTATTCCCTATTTCTATTAAAATAATCAATTAATATTTTTGTCACACAATTACAACGTACCATAAGGTATGAAATAATATCATAACAAAAAAAAAACTGTTGGGGGCCCCAATGCAATTGCACCTACTGGACCGGCGGTAGTTACGCCACTAAGCAATGTGTAGCCAAAATGACCTACTTCCACTGGAAATGTCATTCCATTTGGTTTGGCCGAGATAGCGGCATTTTAATTTTTTACAAAAATATCTATATATATGTATATAAATTAGAGACGGGGTGAACATAACATCACAAAAATGTAACTGAAGATTCTTTGTACGTTGGCAATTAAATGACTAAATTTCTGCTTAGCTAACAGTGTGTGACAAAAAAAAACTCAAAAACTATCCCTAAATAGGGTTAAGAAAACTTTTTTCTCAGTAAAAAGGGAAAAGAGGGGGTTGTACTCACTTTCGGATGAAGAAAAGCTAGGGTTTTCTTATTCTCACAATTAAAAACAATCCCATGGATCGCTATTCCTAAACAAAAATTTCGCCAACATTTCCGTATTGATTCCACTATATCAATACGAACATAAGATATGAACTAAATAAAAATTAACGGAGAAACAAATATCTTATTTAATTCGAGGACTATATTATCGTTTTAATCATATCTAAATCATACAATAATAGTGATGAATCAGGAGATGTTTTAGTTCAAATCAAATAAAGGTTGTGGTAGATATTCATGATATTCCAAGGTAAATTCAATTTTTTTTATTTACTAGCTTTATTTTGCACCATTATACATTTATATAAGAAGCTTCGCTTATGTCGCAGCGACACACCCGTTTTTTATTTCCTCTAAAAATGAAATGTATCAAATACTTCAAAGCTCAGAATTTCATTACAAGTGTATTTATCTAATATCATGAAGCCAATTGCATGCTATTCGGCAATTATTCTGAAGTTCAATTTTATATAATCTAAATCATATTTACATCGCGTAACCACTTTTGTGTTTAAATAACTTATTTTGTAATGCAAACAAAGTTAAATATAGAAATAGCAATGCAAGGAATACAGCTTCAATTGCCATTAAGCGCGCTCAAATCGAAAACTAGATTCTTGCACGAACTGAAGGAAGAATCTCGGAATGGTGTTTACTATTCCTTTGAAAAATAATTTCATGTCTGCAAAATCACGTAAACATTTCGACGTTTTAACTTCTCCACAAAAGAAATGTTATTGCAATATAGCAATAAATCGAAAGTGTTTTTCGAATAAATGTATATAAACAAGTATAATTCGAGCTACAGCCAACATTCAACCACTGGAAGTTCAGATCAGAATTTAGATTTTGTCATACTATTAATAAATCACCATAAAAAATTATTATGTCCGGAAAATTACTAGATTCGTTATCGCCAAAAAATAAGCTTGTTAAATTAGACCAAAATAGTCGGTACAGTCCCATTTTATGACTATCTTAATACATGTTTACGACCGCTTCACCGCAGAGTGCGGTAAAATGTTAAAATGTTTACCCACTGCGACACTTGCCAGAACCGTACTGAATATATTCTTACCTCTGAACTGCAAACTAATCATTATTCTATTAGAGTTTTTAAAAGTATTAAAGTTTTCAATGGAAGACTTATAAAACAAAGCTTCATTTTATTTAAAAGAAGGTCGCTCTATATATAAACGAAAGTAAAATACATGAAGTCTTTATTCATTCATTAATATTTGTGACCCTCATTCTCCTACGCCTAACATACAATGCCCTCTTTGCATTCCTATTTCATAGTGCTTTCATCTCCTTTCTTCCCCACCACACCTCCACAGATCTCCTGGATAGACTGTGTAACTTCCTCGCAGTGCCGTACTCCTAACAATTCAAACACGGATAACAAATTAGCACTCACCGCTGAGTTGAATGTCAATCTAATACAATTTGTTTTGTTGTTATGCAGTGATATTTGATATTTTATAAGAGGGTTAATGAGCAGATGTCCGTTTCAGAACCACAGCATTTATTTCACAGTTACAGGTTATACAAAAAGACAACCGTTGGTGATGACAACTATGAATTTTATTTCTCATGCCACAAGAATTAGTCAGTATTCTTCTTCTTGTGTTGATACATTAACTGAATGATTACGTGAATGATATCGGAACTTAATCTAAACAAACAAATAGCTTACATTCGGCTATCTTGTACTTAGTGGGTGTCCTCACCCACATAAATTGGAAGCTTATAATATTGAGCTTATATTTAAACAATCATTGGTAATTACGCGACGAAGTCGAAAGAATATATTGCATTTACTCAAGCAAAATCTAAAATCAAATATTAAGCAACTTTGAAAAGATCCGTCTGTCTGGGTGTATGTCACGAAATTTGTTAACACGTGTTAGCAGTACGGCACTGTTAGGGACGGTCCGGGGAAGTCCCATAGTTGGTTAGGGGAGATCCCTCGATGCGTGGGCGATGAGGAAGGTATATAGAAGTGCGAGGAAGGCAAGAGGGGAATTACGCATTAAGCTTAAGAGACAATCGAACGTATGATTGACGTAATATCAATAGCCATTCCTAGATTGTAATTCTTTTAGATATAATAAACTATTATTTGATAAGTGCTTCTTTAAAAACTCTAACACACGATAGCTCAAAACCGAAAGGTCCTCCTTATTCAAATTTTGACAAAAAATCGTTTGGTGTTCGGTGTTCAGGGAAATCGTTTAACCAACTTCCGCAAACAAAAGTGTGCGAGACACTCAGCGAGGATGAGGTCCGACAAGTTCTTGTCGGTACCAAAAACTTTGCTGCTCGGTCCTAACGGTATTAACATATGGTGGTGGAAGAAATTTCCTTCCACTCATCGCCGTCTGGCCAGAGTCTTTGACTCTTGGCTTAAAGAGGAGCAGCAAATTCCAAACTGGGCTGTCGAGGAGTACACTGTCCTGCTTCCAAAGAATGGAGATTTGTCTCATCTCAAGAACTACCGGCCGATCACTTGTCTCAACACCTGCTACAAATTATTTACACGTATCTTGTATGCTAGGTTGTTGAGATCGATCGGTCCGGTAAGTAATCACATCAGCGAACAGCGTGGGGCAAAGAAAGACATGGAGGGTTACCAGGAGAATCTCAGGACTCCATATTCTACTATAGACTACCGCAAGGCATTTGATTCAACATCACATGAGCTATTATTATACTTGCTCCAATGCCTTGCGATACCGACCCCGCTACTGAGATGCATAGAACATCTGGAAGAGACTCGTTTTGCCATCAGGCACAGGACGAGTCTTGACAGAATTGGTAACATTCAAGAGGGATGTTTTCCAAAGAGACTCCTTGAATCCCCTCTTGTTCAACTGCTGCCGCTCTCCATTGCGTTAAGACGTAGGTGAACCACCGAACGACGGGAGGCATCAGATCACCCAGTTATTTTACATGGATGATCTGAAACGGTATGCCTCTGGGGAGAAAAACCTCCATCCAGCTCTCAACGTGGTTCAAGAATATACACGAGCGGCATGAAGTTGGGATTGGACAAGTGCGCAGTGTTTCATTTGAGGAGAGAACGAGAATATGCAGCTTGTCGACGGAAGCATCTTTAAACACCTTCCCATTCCAAAAGATAATATCACGAATTCTGGCACCGGAATCGTGATCAATGACCCCTAAAAACCCCGAGAGACGATTTTGGTTGTGTTTCTGAGCATATTTAAAACATTCCCCGGAGATGATCTAGGTAATCAGGCTATCCTGACAACAGGTGACTATTGGGGTCATGGTCATGACCGTCAACCTCAAGAGAACCTCCCTAACAAGGTTCACTCCATTGCAGAAGATATTTTCACGAATTTTATGGAGAAGACGTGGCTACCAGGATTCCCACATGTGGGTCGTTGCTCCAATGCGACTTCAGAATCATAATCAGCGACCTCAGAAACCCCTGACAGATGCATTTTCCTCTGTAGAAATGCAAAAATGCTTTTTTAATTCGACCTTTTCGGCTTTATTTCCTCGACTATAACATGATTAAGCTATGTCAGTTTGTTTGTATGAATAGGCTTTAGACATTTGCTTAATGTTTAATGTCAACCAAACGTCAAAGATCTATAAGTTGTCAGAAATTAATGCACGCACAATTGAACACGAACGTTTTGTGTTGAGTTTGAGACTGAATCAATTATACAAACTCAGCGCCGAAAACAACGGAATTGAGCCTCATTCCGAAGTTAAGAATGAATGTTATTATGTTACAGTAACATCGCAAAGATAGAAATATGTTACAAACAGTTACCTAGAAATTATTGACTTCATACAGTAAGGAACTCAAAAGAAATATAAAGAAAGAAATTCGAAGAATACCAGAAGTAAATAGTGCAATATGTATAACGAATAATTTTGTTGGGCGTTGAGCATAACTGAAGAAGGAAGACATTTGCTGCACTCTATATTTCATTAATGAATCAACGAAGTTTTTTTAAACGAAGTTTCACACTAGTGATGAATATCTGAGTCTCCCTTTATAAATTCTTCCGAGGATGTGGATCGTCATCAAACAATGAAGATTTTAGGCTGTTTAGTAACAATAATTCTGGTTCGTTTGCATCAACATTCAATGAAGCCGTAGCCTCATTCGAGAAAAGGGTAATAAAAGCAAAGGTCCAGTTTTTTCCAACATTCTTTTGGTCTATACAATTTATCAGAATGCACCTATACATTGTGGAACAAGGAATTACAGATTTTTCTCTAAACCTCTGGTTTTGGATATGCTCTATTTGTCCGATGTAAATAATTATAATTTACTGGGTACAAGCCGAAAAAAATTGGCAAGAGCGAACAACATAATTAAATGGTGACGAAAGTTCAAAGAAAACCGTTAAAATATGAAGTGACTATGGCTGAAGTGTTGAGCCAATCAACTTGGCTCAGTTTCAAGATGGAGACCCAAGACAGAATCTAATGTTTTCGGAAAATTAGGTATTACCTGAACAATAACAGTAAAAGAGAGAGTTCGATTCTGTCGATAAATTAATAGAAGTACTGACGATTGACTGGTGTTGCATTTATATCTCCAACTACTGATCAAATACCAACATCAACTGGTGACAGGAAATTTTGGAATGAATTGGATGATAATGCATAATAAGAAATTTAGAATATTATCCGTTAAAACGTAAACCAATGGGAAGCCCTCACATCTCCCGGAATAAATTTCCAACATTCTGATTGTCCATCGTCGACAAGGAACATCAGTCATCCCAGATGTCGATGGTAAAAAATCAATTAGCGTAATGCCTTTCGTGGTAATTTTTCATCTTCAAACATATGTTACAAATAATTTGTTATCAATTTAAATAGCTGGGGCAATAGATTACAAACGGCTTTTCTCTACCACTTCAATTAAAATGCCTCTCAAATCAGCAATAAACGATAATGACACAGAAGCAGGAAGAAAAAAGTGAATATTGAATGATAATTTGAGATATCACGTTATTTTACAACGTTTTTTATCAGCTCGCTTTTTCTCTGTCTGTCTGTTCGCGCGGAATCTTGCAATTCATTTTAAACGAACTTCCCGACGAGGTGGATACTTGAAGCTTTAAACATAGCTCAGAACTGGATGACAATGCAATATCAACTCGCTTTCTCGTCTGTCTGATCGTGAGGGTTCCGTGCGGAAACCTATTATGTTAGCTCGTTTTCTTCTCTAGCTGTCTGTTCCAGGCAGAATCTTGTAATTGATTTTAAATCTTTCCGATGAGGTAAACTTGAAACTTGAAACATAGCTCAGAACTGGATGACAATGCAATATTAACTCGCTTTCTTGCCTGCCTGTTCGTTAGGGTTATTCCGTGCGGAACCCTATTACCTCTGTTCGGGCGATATCTTGCAATTTTAAACCAACTTCCCGGCGAGGTAGAGGCTTGAATTTTTCAACGTAGCTCAGAACTGGATAACAATACAATATTAACTCGCTTTCTTGTCTGTCTGTTCCTTAGGGTTCCGTACGGAACCTTATTATGTCTGCTCGGGCGGAATCTTACAATTTTAAACTTCGCGATGAGATAGCGACTTGAAATTTTAAACGAGCTCAGAACTGTATAGTATGCAATATTAACTCGCTTTCTTGTCTGTCTGTTCGTTTGCTAGCTTTCTTCTCTAGCTGTCTGTTCGGCCGAATCTTGCAATTTTAAACTAACTTCGCGACGAGGTAGACTTGAAATTTTAAACGTAGCTCAGAACTGGATAACAATGCAATATAAACTCGCTTTCATGTATGCCTGAAATTACCTATTATGTCTGCTCGGGCAGAATCTTACTATTTTAAATTAACTTCGCGACGAGATAGATACTTGACATTTTAAACGTAGCTCAGAACTGATAGATAACAATGCAATATTAACTCGCTTTCTTGTCAGTCTGTTGGTTTGCTCGCTTTCTTCTCTGGCTGTCTGTTCCGGGCAGAACCTTGCAATGGACTTTAAACTAACTTCCCGAAGAGGTACACTTGAAACTTGAAACATAGCTAGATGACAATGCAATATTAACTCGCTTTCTTGTCTACCTGTTCATTAGGGTTAATCCGTGCGGAACCCTATATTACCTCTGTTCCGGCGGAATCTTGCAATTTTAAACCAACTTCCCGACGAAGTAGAGGCTTGAAATTTTCAACGTAGCTCAGAACTGGATAACAATGCAATATTAACTTGCTTTCTTGTCTGTCTGTTCGTTAGAGTTCCGTACGGAACCCTATTATGTCTGCTCGGGCGGAATCTTAAAATTTTAAACTTCGCGATGAGATAGCGACTTGAAATTTTAAACGAGCTCAGAACTGTATAGTATGCAATATTAACTCGCTTTCTTGTCTGTCTGTTCGTTTGCTAGCTTTCTTCTCTAGCTGTCTGTTCGGCCGAATCTTGCAATTTTAAACTAACTTCGCGACGAGGTAGACTTGAAATTTTAAACGTAGCTCAGAACTGGATAACAATGCAATATAAACTCGCTTTCTTGTATGCCTGAAATTACCTATTATGTCTGCTCGGGCAGAATCTTACAATTTTAAATTAACTTCGCGACGAGATAGATACTTGACATTTTAAACGTAGCTCAAAACTGATGGATAACAATGCAATATTAACTCGCTTTCTTGTCAGTCTGTTGGTTTGCTCGCTTTCTTCTCTGGCTGTCTGTTCCGGGCAGAATCTTGCAATGGATTTTAAACTAACTTCCCGACGAGGTAGACTTGAAACTTGAAACATAGCTAGATGACAATGCAATATTAACTCGCTTTCTTGTCTACCTGTTCGTTAGGGTTAATCCGTGCGGAACCCTATATTACCTCTGTTCCGGCGGAATCTTGCAATTTTAAACCAACTTCCCGACGAGGTAGAGGCTTGAAATTTTCAACGTAGCTCAGAACTGGATAACAATGCAATATTAACTCGCTTTCTTGTCAGTCTGTTCGTTAGAGTTCCGTACAGAACCCTATTATGTCTGCTCGGGCGGAATCTTAAAATTTTAAACTTCGCGATGAGATAGCGACTTGAAATTTTAAACGAGCTCAGAACTGTATAGCTTGCAATATTAACTCGCTTTCTTGTCTGTCTGTTCGTTTGCTAGCTTTCTTCTCTAGCTGTCTGTTCGGCCGAATCTTGTAATTTTAAACTAACTTCGCGACGAGGTAGACTTGAAATTTTAAACGTAGCTCAGAACTGGATAACAATGCAATATAAACTCGCTTTCTTGTATGCCTGAAATTACCTATCATGTCTGCTCGGGCAGAATCTTACAATTTTAAATTAACTTCGCGACGAGGTAGATACTTGACATTTTAAACGTAACTCATAACTGATGGATAACAATGCAATAGTAACTCGCTTTCTTGTCAGTCTGTTGGTTTGCTCGTTTTCTTCTCTGGCTGTCTGTTCCGGGCAGAATCTTGCAATGGATTTTAAACTAACTTCCCGACGAGGTAGACTTGAAACTTGAAACATAGCTCAGAACTAGATGACAATGCAATATTAACTCGCTTTCTTGTCTGCCTGTTCGTTAGGGTTAATTCGTGCGGAACCCTATTACCTCTGTTCCAGCGGAATCTTGCAATTTTAAACCCACTTCCCGACGAGGTAGAGGCTTGAAATTTTCAACGTAGCTCAGAACTGGATAACAATGCAATATTAAATCGCTTTCTTGTCTGTATGTTCGTACGGAACCCTATTATATCTGCTCGGGCGGAATCTTACAATTTTAGATTAACTCCGCGATGAGGTAGAGATTTGAAATTTTAAACGTACCTCAAAACTGGATATCAATGCAATATTAACTGGTTTTATTGTCTGTATGTGCGTTAGGGTTCTGCGCGGAACCCTATTATGCCTGTTCGGGCGGAATTTTGCAATTTTAAACTAGCTTTCCGACCAGGTAGACTTGAAATTTTGAACGTAGCTCAGAACTGGTTAACAATGCAATATCAACTCGCTTTCTTGCCTGTCTGTTCGTTAGGTTAGGTTGATGAAGGCTATACGTAGCCGAAGGGTTCTCAGTACAGTATTTTTAGTAAATAACGGTGATTATTTCTTATTTATAGTGTTAGTGTATTCACAGTGTAAACTCTTTTATAGTTTATTAGAGTAGCTGTGGTTGAAAAAACTCACAAGACAGTTCAAATAATGTGAAATAAAATTATTAGTGACTTAGGTGAACCCATTACCAACCAAGTCAAATTTTGCATTTTTTAGAAATTTTTATGTAATCGCAAAAATGAGCTAATTAAATTGTTTATATAAACAATTTGTGCAACTTTATTTTGTCCCATTAAACTCGATCCATTTCCCGAGGATTTACGGGTTTGACCTATTTTTATACCCATTTGACTGCACGATGCATGCGCCCCACGTTTTTTATTTTAAATCTTACAAGTATTTATTAAAAATTCACAATCACAAATTCTCTGGAGTATCTGTAATTTGTTAGGAATATATATGGGGCTAGGAGAAATTATTTCATACTTTTTAGTTCATTTAGAGATAAATATTAATCTGGAAATGTAAATAACGGTTTTTGTTAATCATTACGACTTCTGGATGAACTACTGAACACCACCGTTCAAGTCTTATGAAAAGAAACGTTCTTTGGATTCTTACTATATTCTCACCCACATCAAGGTGATCTTGTTGTATTTAGCTTTTAGAGCAGTTTGACTGTTCGATATTGAATTTTCTTCCTCAAATAGCTTTGTGAATAATTCCTTCCCATGCTAAACTTATATAAATTGTATTTCCGCTTGGAAGATTATAGTACTTGGAATATGTGCAAGGTCAGCTTATAATAGTTATAATATACCCACTCTTTATCTAACGTCCCTATTTGAGTCATATGTGTACCAAATAGGTGTGTATTCAACCAGCGAGTGCTATGATAAACACTGCAAACGGATTTACAAAAGCCGTTTGGTTCCAGATCTGACAATACTGATATTGGCCACATTGTATGTATTGTTAAGAAAACTCTTATGAGTTTATTATTTAATTATGAATTATTATTAATTCTTCCGGCTAGCTTTTTATTTGTATTTTAAATCTTATGTTTGTTTTGATTTGAAAAAAATCTAATGATTTGAATAATGAACTTTTACCTTTTTATTTTATATCTATGGAATTAAACACAATGTTCTTTGAATGTTAAAAACTTTTATATTTAAATTTCTATGACTCTGTTTTTTATCTCAGGTATCAATTTTAACAATTTTATGTTCAAATAGATCTATGATCTAACCTCACAATTATTTACTATTTAGCTTTGTTTACAAAGTTATAATCTACAATCTTTCTTTCAGATTTACAGACAGATAATAATACAATGGAGAAATAACAAGTAAACTTACGTTTAGTTTATATCCAAGAATATGTTTTTAAAAATGTAGGCAATGTTCACTTGGTTTGATTTTCTTATTAATTTGATAATTCACTTTATCCGTAGGTACACAATCTCTCTGCTATACACAAATTACAGGTAAACAATGTGGTTGCTTCTTTAGAAATCAGGAACTGTTGATGATTGTTAACTTGTCTTATTCTTTTTCAAAAGATATAAAACCTTAAATGATGTATTGGAACGTTGTCGAAGACTAACTATTATACGATGCTACTTGTGGATTATGGTTATAATAACTTTAAAAAAAACTTTGTTCGAAGACTGGGAACACTACTTGACTTGTATAAATTACTTATTTGCTTCGGTTACTTTCAACCTTACGAAGCTACTGGAACACTTGGGTTCACCGATGTTTATCCAAAACTAAAGTTATGGAAATCTTTTGAGTAGCTTGAGTATCTTGACTCTTCAGATGTTGATGTCTAACTGACTTGGCTTGATCTTCAGAATCCTTTTATAGGCCTTCAAAAAGGACGCCAAGTATTTTCAAAAATAACCAATGAGGTGCTTAGTTTACCTATCAAGAATGCTTTGTTGATTGTTGCAAACTGACAGAACTTTTACATTGTTACTTCTGACGTTTATTAAATTGCATCGACCAATCAGAATTTAGTATTCTTTAAATTTTTAATTATTGGAGATTTTCATCTTATTTTAAATATAATGATTCCTTCTTTTTAAATTCATATTGCCTACATTTTTCCACACACTTTGGTATAAGATAATCTATGATTAGGTTATTATTAATATGATTATTCCTATAATTATTATAAATCTGACAGTTGTCATTATTAAAAACTAATACATAATATAACATATCAATAACATTTCTTTAACATTATATAATTCAAATTTACTAATCCTAACTTATATCTATAACATTTTTCAATAGTTTGTGCTATCTCATGATAGTTTTTGTAATCATTTTAATTATCATTTCTGCCTTCGTAACACTGTACGTTTATTCACTTTCACTGAAGTTCTTGTTTTACACTTTTATTCTAATTACATTGTTGTTTATTATGTTTTACATTGTTCATTATATTATACTAACTATTATTTAACTTTTAATATTGTTTTTAATTCCATATAATATCTTTTTATTAATCTTTTCTGATTTCAATGTTCGGTAAGTTCTAATTTTATCATTTTATTGTTTAGGAAATGAAATCATAACAGTATTTATAATTCGAAATGGAGTGCCATTATCCTGATAACACTGACCATTGTTTCCTTCTTGACTTTGATCTGTAAGGGGAGTAGGTCTTGATTGTAAGTTGCCATACCCCCGAGATTCGAGTGTTTTTATCTACAGGTTTTGGAAATATTTTCTACTTCAGATGTTGCTTGGTGATAAGTATATTCATCAGTCAATATTTCATCGCATCCGGTAGTATATCTTTATTTGATTTTCTTATCGCTACACCTTCCATAGGGAAAACGCTACTATACTGGGTTATGCTTTCTCATCTAGAGTCCCTATATAATCTGATGAAGCCAGAGGAGCGAGACAGACAGGTTGCAATTAATGGAGATATGGCAACCATTTTAAAATGGGGATTTGATAATCTAATAGTTGAATGCAAAAAAAACTCAAGCTTGCGTCTTCTCCAGGAAGGCGGATCCCACAATCCCTAATATGGATGATGTCAGGTACAACTATTCCTATGAAATTTTCCATATCCGTGTTCGGGATCACCACCAACAGCACCCTTTCATGGGATGATCATGTGAAGTCCTTTGCGAGAACCGCTTCACTAAAACTTGGATTTCTATTCCGTACCAAGAGCTACTTTACATCCTTTCGACCTGCCCTAGAGTATACTGTCCACATGTTAGTAGCTCCACTCCTAAACATACGCTCAACCTCTTGGGTTCTATCCAGAAGAGAGGTAGGCATTCGTATGATCGATGATGTCACACTTAAGAATTCATTGACTTCTCTAGAACATTGTAGAAAGGTGTAACCTCCTTCTGCTTGAATGGTTAATTACAAGTGGGGGAGGTTGTCACTTACTGTCCTCTTATGACAGTAACAGACCTGCTCGGGTTTTCTTGAGGGTCCAGGTTCCCTTTTTATATAGGTTTTAAAATTGCTATTTCTCTTTCGTGTGGATTGCCAAATAAAACAGATGTTTCCTTGTTCAACTAGGTTTATTAATTATCCCTATTCATTTACATTAGATATTTCAATGGGGTCGTTGCAGGATTCGGGGAAATATATGTTTTATATTTACAAAATGTTGCAATCCTCAGAACAGGCCGTTTCATGCGTTCGTTTTCCGTGCATAAAATAACTCGTTAATTAGATGTTTTTCTTGTCGTCGATTAGCGCCGGGAACCGCCAACATCTGCGTGAGATGATAGACGAGTTTTTGTCTTTAGGTCTAGGAATGATACGCGACTATCTAACTGTTTAGTGCACCTTCAACTTCGACGGAGCGTGGGTCGTATGGTTACCCAGGCCTGTATTTCCGGACCAGGTTGATTTGTCAGTGAGTTTCGGCTATGACTGAATTAGTAATTTTTATACGTAATGGATAATGCTTCATTACAAAGGTGGGCTATCTCTCGCTTTTCATTAGATATTTCCATGGTCGGTGATCAACAGAAATCTCGTCTGTTATTCCACCACGAGAGAGATTCCAGGTTGGCAGACTAGATGAGCTCAAGCTAGCTTGTGAAGCTCGAGAACTGTCGAACTTCTTGCTGCCAGACTTCATTTTTCTTTCGAACGGCGAGGTTATGGAACTCTTTTGTCTAGTGAGGTCTTTTTTTATGCCTACAACCTCCAAACTTTTAAGATAAATTCGAATGCATAGCTCCTCTCCCAACTTTCAACCCCTGGCTCACACGATGTTCCTCGAAAGGTTTTAGTCTCGTGTAGTCAAGTTATTACATTCATTATTTTCCACCAAGTTAATATAATATTTTTAAACTGGCTGTGGATTTGGAATGCTCTACATTTGAACCAAATTGGAGTAGAGCCTGTATAACATATCCATAGATAGGCGGTCTACACGAGCTCTAACTAGTCACCACTTCGCTGTCAAACTCGAGACCTGCCGAACTTCTTTCTACCGGACTAAATTTTTTTATCGAACAGCGAAGTTGTGAAACTCTTTACCTAGTGAGGTCTCTCTCTATGACTATAACATCCAAACCTTCAAGAAAAATACGAATGCCTATCTCCTACCCCTACATTCCACTGCTGGCTCACAAGGATAAATAAAACAACAAAAAATACCTTAATGGCTACTTTAACATTTTGACTTTCCAAGTTTGCAGGCTGATAGTGCTCTCAAATACAAAAAAATATTTGAATTTTTAAATGTATGTGTTCTAGTTCACGCACTTTTTAAAAGCATAACATGAAGCAATGTCCTCGTCTCCCGGTTATAACGTTAGAATACTGCATAATTTGATTATTGGGTTTTGAATTTTGCCAATTATTCTTTATAGATTTGAGAATGTGAACCGGATCGGATAGATAAATTAATGGTCTTGAATTAATAACAGGATGGGAATACACGACACTTAACATGTTATGTTTTTAAAAATTGTTCATGTCTTTGAGTGCACTTAAGGTCACATACAAGGTGTTCCATCTCAGACGAGCCACCCCGTATATTTCTTATCCCATAGTGAGTGGAAAAATCTCCCGAAACAAGTCGAATGATTTTGTTTCGGGGACATCTTTTGACGTATATTTGAGGCTTGAACGAGCAACCCCCTAATAGGGGACTCTTCAACCCCTCAAAATTGAATAGGGGAGAGGGGTTGAGTGATACGTCATTTCAAAGGTCTTGGAAGCCTATTTACAACGGTGTATGAAGAACGTAAATTTGATGAACCGTTTTCGCCAAAAATTAATTTTGTTGCTCGAATGCGCCACCTTGAATATTTTGGTTATTTGTACAATGTACAAACTCATTTTTATTGAGCCTTTTTTACAAACTTAAGCAATCTTCAAAAAATTACATTCGTAAAAAAATTGAATTGTGTTGTCATGCTTACAATGAAAAAAATTGAATCTGCGTGTTCAAATCAAATGTTCCCATTGTCCTCCATTGACTTCCATACAATAATACATTCTCTCAAACTAATAAATAAAAAAACAGCAAAACATTTCCTTACGTTGCCTTCATTTTTGGTTCTTAGAAAGTGTTTATCTGGTTTTAACGTTTCTTCGATCATTTCATGATTTTAATCAATCTGTTAAGTTACTACTTTGCTGATTTGTTTAAAATTTCAAAAAACGTGTTGAGCTGGTTAGCCTTTATTACCAAAATCAAAATTATGCCCGAGCGGCTGCAAGGATATTTAACGAAAACCATCCTAAACGTAGCGTTCGTCATAAGTACGTAATGGAATTGATTACAAAATTTGCGGAGATGGGTTCAGTAATGGATAAAGAAAGGGCACCCATTGGAATTGTTAATGATGAAGGAGCAGCTGTGGCGGAATTGAGACATGTCCAACTTATGCAATCTGTACGACAACTTTCTGCAGCTTCCGGTATTAGCCAATCTAACGTTTTCAGAATTTTACATGAACACAAGTTCCATCCGTACAAAATTGAATTAATTCAGGAATTGAATGATGATGATTGGGATAGAAAGCAAGAGTTTTGCGAAATTATGGTGGTGCGTATCAACAATAACCCAAATTTTTTGTACAACGTTTGCTTTTCTGACGAATGCACTTTTTTACTCAATGGAGAGGTTAACCGGCATAACTGTGGAATTTGGAGCGATACAAATCCTCATGTATTTCGAGAAGCTCACACTCTACATCGGGAAAAGCTAAACGGTTGTGTCGGAATTTTGGGAGACCACCTAATTGGACCTCTGTTTATTCCTGGTAATTTAATGGCGAAATTTATCTTGAAATGTTGGAAAATGCGATTGATCCGTTAATAACTGAACAATTAGAAAACGATCCTCTACTACTTGAACAACAATTGCATTTCCAATAAGACGGAGCTCTTCCTCACTACGCCGCACCAGTTCGCCAATACCTCAATTTGCGATACCCCGGTCGTTGGATTGGAAGAAGAGGTCCTATGGAAGGGCCTGCCCGATCTCCTGACCTGAACCCTCTGGACTACTTCTTGTGGGGACATCTTAAGTCCAAGATTTATGTGACTCAGCCTGAAAATTTGGACGAACTACGCCAATGAATTGTAAATGAGTGTCGTCAAATAATTCCAATTATGCTGAACCATGTTAGAGACGGTTTTCAGTCAAGATTGTATTATTGTATGGAAGTCAATGGAGAACAATTTGAACATTTGATTTAAACACGCTTGATTTAATTCTTTTCATTGTAAGCATGACAACACAATTCAATTTTTTTACGAATGTGATTTTTTGAAGATTGTTTAAGTTTGTAAAAAAGGCTTAATAAAAATAAGCTTGTACATTGTACAAATAACCAAAATATTCAAGGTGGCGCGAGCAACAAAATTAACGTTTCTACAAATTTACGTTTTTCATACACCGTTGTAAAGAATCTTCAAAGACCTTTCAAATGACGTATCACTCAACCCCTCTCCCCTATTCAATTTTGAGGGGTTGATGCGCCTCCTATCAGGGGGTTGCTCGTTCAAGCCTCAAATATACGTCAAAAGATGTCCCCCAAACAAAATCATTCGAGGTGTTTCGGGAGATTTTTCCACTCACTATGGGATAAGAAATATACGGGGTGGCTCGTCTGAGATGGAACACCTTGTATATTACATACATATATATAATACATTGTGTCCAATTCGTTTAAATTTCAAAATATCGACAAAATTTACACTTACTACACGGTACTACTATGAGAATCTTCTGTTATTGTTGTTACCATCAAATCTTTTACAGGGACAGCCGATGCCCATTATTTCCATATCGTATTATCTTTAATAACTAAACCTTTAACATTCGGCCCATTTTTGTAATTCCCGTGCAGTCAGGAGCACACAATGATTCGGCACAAGTAATTAACTAACAAACGTCAGTAAACTGTATGCACGAAACAAAACGCGGTAAGTAAACATTCACTTTGGAAGTCCTTTTGCAACGCACTTTATTCAGTACTAATACTCTTATACACGTTTATTTACAGGTAAAAATATGCTCCAATCACACGACCACACCTTAGGAACAGTTGCAACATATAATTTCCCACAAGAAATTCTAATTTTTATCACCTGCCACACTAAATACCGGTCACGCGCCATTACGACTACACGATACTGTCGTATGCTATGTATTTTCTCAAAGCCTCTTGTTGATGACGTTAGAATGACTTTTGTGCTAAGCTTTCAGGCCTTCTTATTGGAATAAACCAAACTTAGGTAGTTGCTCATAACAGCCAGAACGATACCTAACCGTGGCACATGTGGATCGTAAGACAGAATGCTTTCGCACTATTGGCATTGCGAATCAAATGACCTGCAGCATCTATCCCCATGCAGCCTTCCCAATTTTACCCTACAGAGTGATCTTTCGAAATATTGTGTTTAATTTCAATTTTCCAAAACAAACCTATTATTTGGCGATCTAATTGTCCCTTGTACCCCGCCGTCTATTAGACGCATTGTGACACCTTGAAAAGGGCAAAACGATCCCGGCGTATATTATGCAGAGCTGTTGAATCGATTAGACGCCGATTTGAAGCGAAAGCGGCCGCATTTGGCACAGAAAAAGTGCTTTTCCACCAGAGCGACACACCGGGGAAAGAGATTTGGCTCCAACGATGGATCACTGAAACATACGCCTATTTTGAAGGATTGCCGAAATCGTATTATTTGGAAGGGACCGAAAAATTAGAAAAACGTTGGACGATGTGTATCGGGCTACAAGAAGATTATGTTGAGAAATAAAATAAGTTTTGACCAAATAAATCATTTCTTGTTTCATTTTTCAGGGACTTTTCTTCACCTTGCCCCCGTAATATTGACAGTCTCAACAGTGATTTTAAATTTGCTTTATATCAAAGATAAACCACTAATTTAACTATGGTTACAGATTTGACAGCTTGACTTGAACTCTAGTTTACTATACTGATTTCGAGTTAACTCATGATTGTACCACTGACCCTGAGAGTCCAGAAGAGAAAAAAATAAAAAGGGTATGTACTATGTACACAGTTTCATCCACATTCCAAATTCTACCACTATTTATCGATTTTTCAGTAATTTCAATGCAGGATATTACATAAGTTATTGGAAATATCGAATTTTCCAACCATGAATAAAACAGGAATAGTCTGTTGGTTAAAAGTGAGCGTGAGAGCTCTAAATCCGACCAATTACACCAATGCAATCATAAATCTGACTTATTAAACACATCCTCATTTGTGAACGTTAACTGTTGGTGGAGTCTGACGAGTTAACATCTCTACTTTGCGAGTCAGAATGACTTAATCAAATATACGATCTAATTAAAAACGAAAACAAAAATCTTAATGTATTCAGCAATGCAATGGTTCGTTGAGGTACGCTGTGTGGTCCTTGAAAATGTGTAACCGTATAATTACATTCACACAAAATATTTTCAATTATTCTATTGAAGTAAGATCTATTAAAAGCTACACCGCAGATTCACTATCAACTGATATTGTATATATAGGATTCCCCATAATAGACTACCCATTTTATATTATTAATAAATTCCCTACGAGATAACTAAATAGGTTGTTCTCTGTGGGATTATCTTCTGTAGTCTTTGGGATTTAAGTAAATAATTAATCAAGTAGGCGCCTGTCACAAATAAATTTCAAATTAATAATTTCATGGAACGCCATTTTTCAACGAGAAGTTTGTTGGTTTTCTTCAATAATTATTTAAATTTTTTGCTTTGAGACATTACTTCAACATCCGTTCGAACTTTCATGGATTACTCAGTCCAACAACGTGTGTTTTGTGTAGAAACTTACATAAGAAGCAATTCGATAGAAGAAGTTAGGCGTGCATTCCGGCGTCAGTTTAATAACAACAATAGGGGTCACGCGCCAAATCGTAAAACTGTTAAATTATGGGTTCGGCATTGGCGTGAAAATGGTTCTGTACAAAATTTGAAGAAGCCTGGACGTCGAAGAACAGTTCGTACACCAGAAAATATTGAACGAGTTAGAATTGCGTTTACGAGAAGTCCTAAAAGGTCTGCTAATCGACAAACCCTTATCCTAGGAATATCGAAGGGAAGCTTAGATCGAATTCTTCAAAGGGATTTAAAATTTCAACCCTATGAATACCAAATGGCACAGCACCTTAGCAATCAAGATAAAGAAGCAAGGTTAGCATTTTGTCAACAATTTTTCGATTTACATCAAGGAGCAATTCACAGTCTCCTAATGACCGACGAAGCAAATTTTTATTTGAACGGCATGGTCAATAAACATAATTTTAGATACGGGTCAAATGAAAATCCTCGTGAAATCTTTACACAGAACCTCCATAATCGAAAAGTTGTTGTGTGGTGTGGAGTAGGATCTTTTGGTATTATTGGCCCTTATTTTTTTGAGGATGAAAATAACCGCGCTGTAACAGTAACATCCGAGCGCTACGTTAATATACTAGAGACATTTCTCATTCTAGAATTAAATAGAAGAGGATTACTAAACAATGCCTTACTATTCCAATAAGATGGGGCAACAGCTCATACCGCCAGAAACTCAATGAGGGTCCTGCAAGAAATGTTTAATGGCCGACTCATTTCTCGATTCGGAGATTTGCCTTGGCCTTCGAGGTCCCCCGTGTTGAGTATGACAGCATCAAATAGAAATTGTTGAACATTTAAACAGGTTTATTTACAATTCACAACTAATTTGAACTGGTACAAATACAAATTTATAATGTAGTAAACAACGCAGACTGTTCGTTATGCTAGTTGCCGCCATGATGCTTCCTGTTGCTGAACTACCGACGTTGTCAAACTTAAAACGTTGCACAGAAGAGTAGATAGCGCATGTTGCACAGGTGAGTAGATAGCGCCAACATGCCCCCCGGCCTTGAAATCACTGGGGAATTTCAAGCATTAACTGGGAGAGGAGCCAAACGATTACAACTTCTCTTAATTTCTCCATTAGCTGTTTTAACGAGAGCTATGCGAGCAATACCATCTTGACCTCGTATAAGTTGGGTAACACGACCTAGTTTCCAATCAGTTGGTCTGGTTTGATCTTCCTTTATCAAAACTAAGGAATCTAGCTTGAGTTCGTTTCTTGAATCCCGCCATTTCGCCCTAATTTGTAGTTCTGTTAAATAGTCGGACTGCCAACGTTGCCAAAAATGCTGACTGAGACGTTGCACTAGTTGAAAGCGATCTAGCCGATTCATCTTCAAATCCATCACATTTTCATCTGGTATGGTTACTAATGGTCTTCCAATTAGGAAGTGAGCAGGAGAGAGTGAGAGGAAGTCATTGGGATCGGACGAAAGTGGACACAACGGACGTGAATTAACTACAGCTTCTACCTGTGCTAACGTTGTAGCAAACTCCTCAAATGTAAGGTGTGCATTTGCTAGGACTCGTTTCAAATGATGTTTTATACTTTTTATACCAGCCTCCCATAGTCCCCCAAAATGTGGACTATAGGGTGGTATAAACTGCCAATCAATGTTCTCCGTTATTGAGGTAGAAGTAAGACTATTGCTACTAGATTTTAGGAAATTAAACAACTCTCGTTGGGCACCGACAAAGTTAGTCCCATTATCGGAAAATATCTTGGAGGGTTTTCCCCTTCTAGAAACAAATCGACGCAGAGCTTGTATGAATGCGTCAGTTGACAAACTTGATATTAACTCCAAATGAATGCATTTTGTGGAAAAACATATAAATAAACCGACCCAGCATTTAGAAATTCTATTACCGCGACCCTTTCTATCACTTATTAAAAATGGTCCAGCATAATCGAGACCAGAAATACTAAAAGGACTGGAAGGCATGACTCTATCGCGAGGTAGATCTCCCATGACAGGTTGTACAAATTGCGGATTAAACCTAAAACATCGAACACAATTTTTAACTGTGAATCTAGCAAGATTGCGACCGTCTATCGGCCAATAGTTGACGTACGGTATATAGTAGTAGCTGAGGACCGCAGTGCAACATAACTTTATGAAGATATTGAAACAATAATTTTGTAAAGATATGTCTAGACGGTAAAATAATAGGGTGTTTTCTCTCTAGAGGATAGTCTGAGTTTCTTAGACGTCCTCCTACTCGTATAATTCGCTGGTTGTCAAGAAATGAACTAAGCATTTGTAACTTGCTTTGTTTGCCTAATGGTATTTTACGTAGTAAATTTTGATACTCCTTGGAAAAAGAATTCTGCTGGACTATCTTAACCATATGAATAGTAGCCTGGTTCAATTCTTTCAAGGTTAAACTGCTAGATTGCCTTTCAGTTCGAGGTTTTAAACAATTCTGACTAAACCTTAATATGTAAGCCATAACTCGCTGCATTCGAGAATAACTAGAAAATCTGTGAAACGGAAATTGGAAACTAGCATCTTGAACCGCAAAACTTTGATGATTTTTGGATTTTAGTTCTGGAATACTGTCTAGGGCATAGTTAAGTTGAGGCCAATGACTAGGGTCTAGCTTTAACCATCAAGGACCCTGCCACCAGCACTCACTAGTAAGAATTTGACTAGGGTACAACCCTCTCGATACATGATCCGCTGGATTGTCATGTGTTGAGACATATCTCCACTGATGATTCTCAGTTAAATTCTGGATTTCTGATACCCGGTTGGCCACAAATATTTTAAGAAGATTGGGACTAGTATTTATCCAAGCAATAGCAATTGTTGAATCGGACCAAACCACGTACTTGTTGAACTCTATATTCAATGACCTTTTGACCTTGTTAATCAAACGAGCTAATAATAGTGCAGCAGATAGTTCCAGCTTAGGTATAGTAAGCAAATTTTTTTATAGGAGCCACTTTACTTTTGCTACACAACAAGTTGACAAATACATCACCATTTTTATTGGTGCTACGTATATAGACACATGCGCCATAGGCACGTTGCGATGCATCTGCAAATCCATGTAATTCAATACAGGCCAAATCCTTACATGACACATGTCTTTTAACTGAAAGACCATTCGCATTTTGAAGTTCTTCTTTTAATTTATTCCATGAAGACAAAAAATGATCTGGTATACTAGAATCCCAAGATACGCCCTCCATCTAAAGTTTTTGCATCAAGATTTTAGCTATAATTATACAAGGGCTTAGCAATCCCAAAGGATCAAAAACTCTAGCGATTATTGACAAAACACCACGTTTCGTTGAAGGAGCATCTGAAGGAACTTTGATAGAGTAAATGAGAGAGTCAGTTTTGCAACACCAAGTTAGACCCAGTGTTTTGGATTGCTCCTCAGGAGCAAACTCTAGAATTTCGCAACTGGAATCACCTGCAAGGCTTTCTAGAATCTCAGTTTCATTGGACTTCCACTTTCTTAGATTGAAGCAACCCTTTTTCAAAATTTGAGATATTTCCTTGCAAATCGATTGAGCTTCTTCTATAGTACTTGCACCTGTTAACAGATCGTCAACATACATATCGTGTTTGATTATATTGGACACAACTGGATTTGCCTCGTTACACTCTTCTGCTAACGCGAAAAGGCAACGAATAGCTAGAAAGCTTGAAGAAGTCTGGCCGTACGTGACAGTATTCAACACGTAAGCTTTTAATTCCTCAGTGGAATTTTCGCGCCAAAATATTTTTTGTAGATTTCGATGTTCTGGAGCCATGAGAACCATACGGTACATCTTGGCCACATCTGCAGAAAACACAAAGTTGTGAATTCTGAAACGAAGTATGATAGACAGTAAATCGTCCTGCAAGACAGGACCGACCCGTTGAATATTGTTTAAAGACAAGCCGTTACTTGTAGGAGCCGAACAATTGAAAACATCTCTAAGTTTGCTAGTTAAACTATCTTCACGAAGAACTCCATGATGAGTCATGAAATATTCGACCTGAGAAGAGTTAGAAGAATTTTTAACTTCAGACATATGGTTGAGTGCTAGATATTCACTCATGAAGTCCACATATAGTTCTCTCAGAGACTCGTTCTTATTAAGTCTACGCTCTAGGGAATAGAATGCTTTTTTAGCACTATTTATTGAAGTTCCTAAGCACTGAGGAGGTTTTTTAAGAGGCATAGTGACGATGAAACGACCCTTGTTATCCCTTGTGGTTGTATCCAAGAAAATTTGCTCGCAATCGGATTCTTCCCTAGAGTATGGTTTTACGACATCACATTCCTCTAATTCCCAAAATTTGGATAAAATAGTATTTATGTTTTGAGACTCTTGAACACTCAAATTGCAAACAGAATTAATTTGAGGAGATGGAGTTCCGCATCTACCGGATACGACCCAACCCAATTGCGTTTCTTGTAAAATTGGTTTGTTCTTACCACAAGATTGTGATCCTGAACAAATCAGCGAACAAAATAGCTCAGCACCCACTAGAATTTGTATGGAACTAGGCTTATAGAAATTTGGATCTGCTAGTTGAATGCTAGCAGGTATATTGAAACTAGAAATATCGACCTCGAAACTAGGCAAAGTGCTAGTTATTTGATCCAAAATAAGCAAGACAACTTGACTCTAAATGGACTAAACATTGACTGAATTTGAACTTCACATTTGTTTTGAATACTAGATAGCGAATTAGAGATACCTGTAATAGAAACATTGGCTTTTTTCTTATCTAGACCTAACCTAGAACAAAGTTCCGATGTAATAAATGAGCTTTGAGAACCTGAATCTAAAAGCAGGCGTGCATTGAAAGCCGAACCATTTTTAGCGAAAACTTTGACTATAGCTGTGGACAAGAAAACATGACCCTGTCCAATATTGATAAAACCACTGTTACAAGTTAGAACAGCTTCATTTGGTCCTCTAGAATTTTGTTCCTCAAAATGCAAAAGAGTATTGTGAAATGATTTGCATTTCTTGCAAGGACCTAGTTTGCATTGCTTGACTGTGTGTCCCTCGTGTAGACAGTTGTGGCACAAATTGGCTTTTTTGGCAAAGGAAAATCTCTGATGCGCACTTAAAGTCAGAAATTCTGCGCAAGAGTAAATGGAATGATCCTTTTTACAATAATTACAAGAATAATTTGTAACGAAAAAGGATTTATGAGGATGTTGCTTACTAGGCGTTTCTAATTTGTTTGAAACTTGTTTGATTTGAACTTGTTTTCCTTTGTCTTTTTTGCAATGTTCTAGCGTTTCTAAATAATTAGCTCTTTCTTTCAAAAATTTTTTAAATTCCTCCAAGTCTAAGAGCTTGGACTGCTTGTTTTGTAAGCTTTCCCATTGTTCATGGGTATGATTGTCTAATTGATTATTAGTTATGAGAAAAATTAACAGACTGTCCCAATTGTCTACGCAATGACCTAACTGCTGTAAAGAACGCATATGTTTTGAAACATTCTCCTCTAGATGTCGAAGTTGAGCCGCAGATTCTCTTTGGATTGGTTCTAATTGAACAAGAGCTTTAATATGATTCCGAATTAGCATTTTATTATTATCAAATCTTCCACAAAGAGTTTGCCATGCATTATGATATTCGGATGCACTAAATGGTATAGAAGCAATGACTTGGGCGGCTTCACCCTCTAGTGCAGATCTAAGATAATGGTATTTCTGTATTGATTTCAAACAATCGCATTCATGAATAAGTGACTGGTAGGTATCACGAAACTCAAGCCACTTGTCATAGTTTCCACTAAATGCTGGGAGCGATATAGTAGGCAATTGTATAACCTCCTGTTTTTGTACCGAACTCGAGACTATATTCGCATCATCGGATTTTGCAGGTATATTGTTTAGTTTAAATTTCTGAATTATTGACTTGGCCTTTGCCATCCAATGATGGAAGACATTTTCAATTGTAACTCGTTCTTCGTATTGTGCCTGAACATCCTTTGCTTCAACTTTTGCCTCGATTTCAGTCTGTATCTCATCGAATTCAATTAGACACCTCTCCAATCTTGTAAGTCTATCCTCTACCTCAATAATGTTATCATCGTTAACATATTCACTTGCTGGTAAATTCTCTATGAATTTCTTGAAATTCGTAAGGGTGGCTTTTATACCTCCTCTTTTACGATTTAAAGTTTCACCTGCCATTGTTTCAGGCATTAACTAGATTCAGTTAAACAAATTATTGACTTGCTAAATCAAATAAAAATATAGAACGATAGCACAAATATATAGATATAGTTATATAGAAGGAATAACCTTTGTTTACAGGATAGGCAAATATGGACAAATTTTAGAAAAGGATAAGCTCACTTATTTCCTTGTTGGCTTCAAGTTGTTGTTCTTGTACTAAATAACTTGCTTGTATTGTTGCAATCAGTGTCGAATAGGTTGTTTCTGTTGATATGGTACACTGTACTACGTTTGACTGTATGCCCGCCGATATTGCTTAGATGCACCCAATACACAGGTTTTCTTGGTTTTTTTCACTGGCTTTTATTGTTTCTATCCGGCTCGAAGGACCACTTGTTTAGTATGACAGCATCAAATAGAAATTGTTCAACATTTAAACAGGTTTATTTACAATTCACAACTAATTTGAACTGGTACAAATACAAATTTATAATGTAGTAAACAACGCAGACTGTTCGTTATGCTAGTTGCCGCCATGATGCTTCCTGTTGCTGAACTACCGACGTTGTCAAACTTAAAACGTTGCACAGAAGAGTAGATAGCGCATGTTGCACAGATGAGTAGATAGCGCCAACACCCCGACTTAACGGCACCCGATTTTTTCCTGTGGGGATATTTGAAAGCCAAAGTGTTTGCGAGTCGTCCAGGAACAATCGAGGAACTAAAAGTCAAAATTCGTGAAGAAGTTGAAGGAATAGCCGAAGGTTTGCTACGCCGTGTAATGAACCACTTTTTATCTACTATTGAAAGATGTGTTGAAGTTGGTGGAGGTCATTTAGAAGACGTGATTTTTAAAAGTTAGAAATAAATTAGCCAAATATTTATAAGTTATCATAAACCCCAAAGAGTTAGCTGTAATTTAGTGAAATAAAAAGTTTGTTTTGTGAACTAAAAAAATTTTTATTCAAATATTAAAATGGGTAGTCTATTATGGGGAACCCTGTATAAACTGAAAGGAATTTAGAATGATGCAGACGACTGATTTCTGTAACATTTGGAAAAATTACAGCTTGGATCTTGAAAAATACAATAACAAATGAATTTGCCGCATTATCTAGAATTAATTAGTTAGTAGATAATACGATGTGTGTCCCGAAAGAATCAAATGTATTCAATCCAGTTTTATGGTCGAGCGTTCGGTACATTCTCCACCTCTAAGTTTTTCGATTAGTCCTTGATTTAGGAGGGTGAACTATTGGTTATAGTAAACATAGTCCAAGAGCCGTCAATATTACGGCACTAATTCGACTTAAACGAAAGTTTATAGTTGCCTCAAAACCAACGGAATAGCTGGCCTCGATTCCCATAGCCGTAAACTTGGTTTATAAAAAAAGTTCTTGTTAAATTTTCAAAGGAAAAACGATAAGCTCTTCAAAGATGAATTGCACCGCCATGTAGCGGGTAGTCTTAATACGCAATTGGTATTATTTTCGACCGGAAGCGACAAATTTGGAGAATATGGTGGATGACGAACCAATTCGTAGGGCAATTCATGCAATTTTGCCATTGCGACTGCTAACTTGTGCGTTGTGCTGGTGGTTCTTTGCCAAATGCGATCGCTTTCGCTTCAAATCGGCGTCGAAACGATCCAACAGCTCTGCATAATATACGCCGGTGATCTTTTTGCCCGTTTCAAGGTAATTGATATGGACGATACCGTGTATCCCAAAAAACTGTCGCCATAATTTGTTGGTCGATAAGCCCACTTAAGCCTTTTTCGGCTTCGATTCGTCAGGACAAGACAAGTCCACTGTTCTTTGGTCTCTGGTGTGTTGTGATGGATCCATGTTTTGTCCACGGTTACGAAACGGCGCAAAAAGTTCTTCTTATCGCAGTCGAACATCGCCAAACACTCCATTGAAGTTGTCACACGGTCGCGCTTGTGGTCAACAGAGAGCAAATGCGGCACCCATCTGGCAGATAGCGTTCTCATATTCAAAATAGTATCCAAAATGTTCCGTACCCGTTCGGTTGAGATGCCCATAGCCTCAGCAATCTGGTGAACTTCAACTCGCCGATCGTCCAATATTATACCATGGATTTTATCGACGATTGCTGGTGTTGTAAGCTCAATTGTACGACCAGAACTTTCGGAGTCCTTTGTGGTCATACTACCGGGATATCAAAAATTATCTAGGTCAAGGGTGGTTGTGGAATATAAAACGAATGTCTTACTTCACGTTTGAAATAATTATGTCATAATTAATTTGAAGTTTCTAAAAGTGCGAAATTTCGCAATTTTATACGAATATTGTAACACTCAGAAGTCTTTAGCGCTTTGGACTCCGGGATTTTCACGTGGCCTATCGAAATTAGAAGGTTCGAATTATCTAAAAACATAATTGCATGAACGCCAGACGTCCTATGTAATTAGCTACGAACGAAATCATTTTGACATATGCCTCGAGGAGCTCGCTGCGCGTAAGTTAGAGTTTATCCATTTTACCTCGGTCTTGTTAATTTGGGGCCGTTTCTTGCCCCGTGCGACCGGCGCTAGTTGTAATAAAGTGTTTTTGGCTATGGGCCGCTAGCTTTTACCCGCTTCGTGTATATTTTAGTCGCGAGAAAATTCCCTTTGGTACGTGGCACGTTAGACGCGCGTAGCTGAGATCTGAGAATAGCTCAAACTGTTTTAATCAAATTTTCCTTTTTAATGGACATTTATCGAAAAAAGAAGGGCCGTCGGGCACGGTCCGATACTAAATCTAACTACATGGAGCGAAAACGGCACGCGAAAAGTCGTCGTAAAGCCGTATTAGGTACAACCAGTTTGCACTTTTCTAACTCGCGTGCTACGGGCTTCTCACGTGAAAGTCATTCGATTTACGGAAAATTAACTATTTCAAAACTGTTTTTGACCCGGATTGTGGCTATCACGACCTCTGAAAAGGTTCAAAGTTCACATAATTATTTCATAATTTGTAGTTCATTATTGTTTTACAACTGAAATAAATAGGTATGAAATTTGTAGGTTATTGATGATGTCAGTGTGACAGTGACATAATTATTTCAAACGTAAAGTAAGACACACGTTTTAGATTCCACAACCACCCTTGACCAAGATAATTTTTGATATCCCGGTACCACAACGACAATCAGTGCGCCACTTGTGAATCGTTCCAATCGATGAGGAGTCCCCAAAATGTTTAATAAGCGATGCTTTGGTTTGAGCAATGATTTTTCCACGCAAGAAATATTGTTTAATAAAGACGCGTAATTCCCTTTTTCCCATGTTTACAAAAATTCTCAAGGTTGCTTGCTTTCGATTGGTGACGAAACAGAACTGAATGACATATCACTCTGAAAATTTTAATGCGTTCTAGTTAAATATAATAAGATTCTTGACCCAGTATGAATTATATAAAAAATTCTCGGGAATTAGGTCACATTAACACTCTGTTATAAATGTTCGTCTTTACGTACGTTTCGGTCTCACGACCATCATCAGAAGACTTATTTTGTTAAAAAGGGGTTAACTAAAACTAATTAGCACAAGCGTCCATATCGCACAATCTTCAATCAAAAAGCTCACGCCGTCGAAACGAACAGAACCACGAATAATCGAACGATACAATTTTCGATTATTCGTGGTTCTGTTCGTTTCGACGGCGTGAGCTTTTTGATTGAAGATTGTGCGATATGGACGCTTGTGCTAATTAGTTTTAGTTAACCCCTTTTTAACAAAATAAGTCTTCTGATGATGGTCGTGAGACCGAAACGTACGTAAAGACGAACATTTATAACAGAGTGTTAATGTGACCTAATTCCCGAGAATTTTTTATATAGTTCTAGTTAAAGATGGTACATCACAAATGTCACATGGTATTTTCGATTGTGGTGCTATCTGTTTTATTTTTCAGGGACATCTCACCTTGCCCTCGTATCTCGGGTTATATAAGTCCTCCAAATACTGTGAGCAACTCGAAAAATACTGTTTTCCACAAAAATATTAATTACACATGATGTTGGCTGGGATGATGGAATTTGAGACTTCTCTCAACGTAGATCGATCCCAAATCATTAGTAACAAGCTAATTTAAATCTAGCAAGTCAACCTTTAACATAAAAAACTGGATAATGCAACTTCACACACCTCATATCATAAATCAACATAACCGAATGTATTTGCTGAAAGCACACAATAGGTGCAAGTCGTTTTTTAGATCGGTGCTATTTTATGGTACCTATAACCTCGAACGTTCAATTCTCGAGTTTAGGACTAGGACATATATCTCGGATCATACTCACAAGTGTTTCGTTTCCTGATAAACTCTCACGAATCATAAAATTGAATAAAAATATCATAGGAAAAAACAGATTTCCTAACTGAACAAAACTTTATAGTTTCTAAATAAACATATACTATTATGTTTCTCCAACATGCTTTTAGAAAGTATCTATTCTATAATTAAAGATTAGATAGTAACATATATCATTCTGATATACTGTATCGAAATGTATATTCTAGCACTAGATAGCTACTAAACCGTTTCTGATTGGTCGAAAGCAGTATTGAAATACAAGGTGTTCCATCTCAGACGAGCCACCCCGTATATTTCTTATCCCATAGTGAGTGGAAAAATCTTCCGAAACACGTCGAATGATTTTGTTTGGGGGACATCTTTTGACGTATATTTGAGGCTTGAACGAGCAACACCCTAATAGGGGGCCCCTCAACCCCTAAAAATTGAAAAGGGGAGAGGGGTTGAGTGATACGTCATTTGAAAGCTCTTGGAAGCCTCTTTACAACGGTGTATGAAAAACGTAAATTTGATGAACAGTTTTCGCCAAAAATTAATTTTGTTGCTCGAATCCGCCACCTTGAATATTTTGGTTATTTGTACAATGTACAAGCTCATTTTTACTAAGCCTTTTTTACAAACTTAATCAATCTTCAAAAGATCCCATTCGTAAAAAAAATTGAATTGTGTTGTCATGCTTACAATGAAAAAAATTAAATCTGCGTGTTTAAATCAAATGTTCAAATTGTCCTCCATTGACTTTCATACAATAATACATTCTCTCAAACTAATAAATAAAAAAACAGCAGAACATGTTCTTATGTTGCCTTCATTTTTTGTTCTTAGAAGGTGTTTATCTGGTTTTAACGTTTCTTCGATCATTTCTTGATTTTAATCAATCTGTTGAGTTACTACTTTGCTGATTTGTTTGAAATTTCAAAAAATATGGTGTACACATTGCAAGAACGTGTTGAGCTGGTTAGCCTTTATTACCAAAATCAAAATTATGCCCGAGCGGCTGCAAGGATAAAGTACGTAATGGAATTGATTTCAAAATTTGTGGAGACGGGTTCAGTAATGGATAAAAAAAAGGGCACTCATTGGGATTGTTAATGATGAAGGAGCAGCTGTGGCGGTATTGGGACATGTCCAACTTATGCCAAACACGCAATCTGTACGACAACTTTCTGTAGCTTCCGGTATTAGCCAATCTAACGTTTTCAGAATTTTACATAAACACAAGTTCCATCCGTAGAAAATTAAATTAATTCAAGAATTAAATGATGATGATTGGGATCGAAGACAAGAGTTTTGCGAAATTATGGTCGAGCGTATCAACAATAACCCAAATTTCTTGTACAACGTTTGCTTTTCTGACGAATGCACTTTTTTACTTAATGGAGAGGTTAACCGGCATAACTGTAGAATTTGGAACGATACCAATCCTCATGTATTTCGAGAAGCTCACACTCAACATCGGGAAAAGCTAATCGTTTGGGTAGGAATTTTGGGAGACCACCTAATTGGACCTCTGTTTATTCCTGGTAATTTAAATGGCGAAATTTATCTTGAAATGTTGGAAAATGCGATTGATCCGTTAATAACTGAACAATTAGAAAACGATCCTCTACTACGCCGCACCAGTTCGCCAATACCTCAATTTGCAATACCCCGGTCGTTGGATTGGAAGAAGAGATCCTATGGAGTGGCCTGCCCGATCTCCTGACCTTAACCCTCTGGACTTCTTCTTGTGGGGACATCTTAAGTCCAAGGTTCTTGTGACTCAGCCTGAAAATTTGGACGAACTACGCCAACGAATTGTAAATGAGTGTCGTCAAATAACTCCAATTATGCTAAACCATGTTAGAGACGGTTTTCAGTCAAGATTGTATTATTGTATGGAAGTCAATGGAGGACAATTTGAACATTTGATTAAACACGCAGATTTCATTTTTTCATTGTAAGCATGACAACACAATTCAATTTTTTTACGAATGTGATCTTTTGAAGATTGTTTGAGTTTGTAAAAAAGGCTTAATAAAAATGAGCTTGTACATTGTACAAATAACCAAAATATTCAAGGTGGCGCATTCGAGCAACAAAATTAATTTTTGGCGAAACGGTTCATCAAATTTACGTTTTTCATACACCGTTGTAAAGAGGCTTCCAAGACCTTTCAAATGACGTATCACTCAACCCCTCTCCCCTATTCAGTTTTGAGGGGTTGAAGCGTCCCTGTTAGGGGGTTGCTCGTTCAAGCCTCAAATATACGTCAAAAGATGTCCCTCAAACAAAATCATTCGAAGTGTTTCGAGAGATTTTTCCACTCACTATGGGATAAGAAATATACGGGGTGGCTCGTCTGAGATGGAACAACTTGTATACATTCTAACACAGGATGTTAGAATGATATTTTAATAATGAATTAGTAATATTTGGCTAAACAAAAAATAACTTTTTGTTAAATTTCTAAAATCTTGTTAGAGAAAGTGTAGTCTACTAATACTTCGGAATGGCATATTCCACACTCGCGAACCATAACTCGCCTTAAGCTCGGGACTACAAACTTTAGCTCGTGTGGAATATGAACCATTCCAAAATTGTTGTAGAATATACTATTTTCTACGACAACATAGAAATTTGACCATTAAACGATCGTAAATTCAATCATAAACAGCTACATTTTGCACAGAACATTGCATTGCGGACCTGACAAGTTACCGTTCATAATGCATCCATTGCCTAGCAACCGATGCATTATGAACCATTATGTGTTAGGGGGCGGTCCGCTGTGGCTAGTGTGACAACGGCTTTGAGAATATGAAACTGGTGACGGCATATTTAAATGCCATCAAATTTTTTATATTTTATTAGAATATTAAACTTGAGTAGTAGAGCGTCATAGAAACTTTTAGTACTTTTTCAAACACGTCCCAAATTCATCAAGATACCATTAGATGGGGTAAGTTGGCTATAATAGTTTGAAGAACCATACCTACATGAAGCAAACGAATAGTGGAAGAAGGTTAGCGCCATAGAAATGGGATTGGGCATGTGGCTAGACGAGAAGACAATTGGAGTGGGAGGATAATAAGATGGAGAACATGGGGAAGAAAACGTAAAGTGGGAGAACCTTGGATGGGATGGAGTTATGATATTAAAGAAAAAACAACAGGACTAAACTTGTACCAGGTCGTACAAAAACGCGATAAGTGGATATACAGGGCGAGGCAAAAATATGTTAACATTAAATGGCCGTTTAATCACTTAAATTACAAGGCAGAGATTTGGTTACAGGGTTTCAATTTGGCACCCATCCCTCTCAATACACTTATGGTGTCTGTTCATTGTTGTATGTAAGGCCCTCTGGGTCATTTGGGCAGGAATTCCAGCGACGACATGAGTGATGCGGTGTTTCAGGTCGTCCAAGTTGCGAGGTTTGCTGGCGTAGACCCGATCCTTGACCATGCCCCACAGTCAGAAATCGCATGGCGTCAGGTCGGGTGAACGTGTCACAGGAGAGGATCACCAATCCAGTGATTACCGAACGTGTCGTTCAGGTAATCTCGAAACATCAGTCTGTTATGGGCAGGATATGGCTTCATTCCTTAATCACGATGCAAATTCCTCGAGAAAGTCTGCGCGTGGGCTTGGTTGGACAGACTACCATCGCTCCCTGGGCGAGGATGATATTCAGTTCGGACAGATCCCTTCCTACCGCTTTTCCCCCTGAAATTGTCTTGAACGGACCCTGGCCGGACAAACTTCTTGTAGATCCTGCTAATTGTCAGGCGCAATGGTGCATCCTCTCCGGTCCAGACCTTGCATTTTTCTTGTACGATGCTTGAGGACCTCCATCCAGGCAGCTACCTTCCTCCGTTCCTCAATGGAATACCAGGGCGCCATGTTATAATTTGCGAAAAAAAATTAGTCTCCCATACAGTGTTAACATCTTTTGTCTCACCCTGTACATGACTGAGGTTTATCCAACAGATTGAAAATGACTTAAAAAAGAAGAAGAGACATGATAAATGCATTTTTCTATCAATTGTTCCGACCAATATTCATTAGTTAGAGAAAGAGAACGTACGTTAAATATAATATCTCGTGTGTATGAGATCCAAATAACTGATTATAGACGTTTTAATCTGAGTCATCATGATTATCCATCCGAAGGTGCCAACTTTAAAAGTTATCAACAGCCTGAATCCAAATAAATTACTTTTCTGCAAAATAACAGGTAGGGTTTATTAAACTTCAACCTTGCATGATAATGAAAATAAAACGTGTGCCAAATTTATAATAATATGACAAGATAGCTCGTTAAAAATGATGAACATGTCGTTTCTCGTGATGACAACCTAAGTAAGAAGCAGCCTGGAATTGATGACATTTTGAATTAAATCAACAGATTTCAACGCAACTTTACCTTTTATAATATGCTCTGGATGGCAAACTTACATAAGATTATTTTTAATAAATTTCCAAACTTTCAGCTATTTGAATTCATTTTCGTGAAAGGATATATGCGATATGTGAATAACCGTGGATATTTCACCTCGCCTAAATTTAGTTGCATCTTCAAGTTTTAAGCGTGCCTGTGTTGGCAAATATAGAATGATATTCATGTCAACATAATGTAGGTAACAATAATCGATGAACACGATTCGATTGCTCACAGCATCTCATTCCATGAAAACTTATTTGTCAGAGTAATCAGTAGACTGTTTAATCCCGATATATCATTCATTTTCCCATTTTAGGCTTCCCAAATGCAGTAGAATGACCTCAATAATTGGCACCGAAATGAAGTTCGACCGAAAACAAGAGAGTAACATTTTTTGGTACTGATGCACATCAAAATAATCTGATGAGAATGATGAAATGATAAAGCAATGAGTAGAAAAACATACATAATCTTGTAATTTTAATATTTAAAATGGAAAATGAATTTTATGGTTTCAAATTAAAAAATTGTAAATTAATTGAATTTGAACCAATTTTTTATAAATATGTCGATTTAGAAATTTATTGGTAATATATTTCAAAAGTTAGGAAATAACTGGTCATAAAATTTAAACATATGTTTAAAATTGTAGGTGCTTTAGAGCAAAATAAATTTTGTAGCAGACTGTTTATCGTGTTGCCGAGATATGTCTTTCAGTATAGAAAAATTACTATGTAACAATGAGTAGAAAAACTACAATACAAAATGTTATAATTTCAATATTCAAAATGGAAATTGAATTTTATGGTTTCAAATTAAAATATTGTCAATTGTTTGAACCAATTTTTTGGAAATGTGTCGATTTAGAAATCTATTGGTAATATATTTCAAAAGTTAGCAAACAACTGGTCATAAAATTTAAACATATCTGTTTAAAATTGTACGTGCTTTAGTTGAAAAGAAATTTTATAGCAGATTGATTGTTTATCGTGTTGTTGAGATACGTCTTTCAGTATAGAAAAATTACTATGTAACAATGAGTAGAAAAACTACAATACAAAATGTTATAATTTTAATATTCAAAATGGAAATTGAATTTTACGGTTTCAAATTAAAAAATTGTAAATTAATTGAATTTGAACCAATTTTTTAGAAACATGTCGATTTAGAAATTTATTGGTAATATATTTCAAAAGTTAGGAAAATTTAAACATATGTTTAGAATTGTACGTGCTTTAGTGCAAAAGAAATTTTGTAGCAGACTGTTTATCGTGTTGTTGAGATACGTCTTTCAGTATAGAAAAATTACTATGTAACAATGAGTAGAAAAACTACAATACAAAATGTTATAATTTTAATATTCAAAATGGAAATTGAATTTTACGGTTTCCAATTAAAAAATTGTCAATTGTTTGAACCAATTTTTTGGAAATGTGACGATTTATTGGTAATATATATCAAAAGTTAGGAAACAACTGGTCATAAAATTCAAAGATATCTGTTTAAAATTGTAAGTGATTTAGTTCAAAAGAAATTTTGTAGCGATTGTTTATCGTGTTGCGAGATATGTCTTTCAGTATAGAAAAATTACTATGTAACAATGAGTAGAAAAACTACAATACAAAATGTTGTAATTTTAATATTCAAAATGAAAATTGAATTTTATGGTTTCCAATCAAATAATTGTCAATTGTTTGAACCAATTATTTGGAAATGTGTCGATTTAGAAATTTATTGGTAATATATTTCAAAAGTTAGGAAACAACTGGTTATAAAATTTTAACATATCTGTTCAAAATTGTAGGTGCTTTAGAGCAAAATAAATTTTGTAGCAGACTGTTTATCGTGTTGCCGAGATATATCTTTCAGTATAGAAAAATTAATGTGTAACAATGAGTAGAAAAACTACAAGACAAAATGTTATAATTTTAATATTCAAAATGGAAATTGAATTTTATGGTTTCAAATTTAAAAATTGTCAATTGTTTGAATCAATTTTTTGGAAATATGTCGATTTAGAAATACATTGGTAATATATTTCAAAACTTAGGAAACAACTTCGACGCAAGAACTATAATGCAAAATTTCTGGAAAATCGATAATATATAATAACGAAATGAACTCGGAAATGAAGTTAAAATTAAATGAAATAGTTAAAAGTTATCACTTCATTTCTCTTAATTATTTCAATCTTATTATCACATGATAATGAATAATTTAATATTAAAAAATGTATAAATTATTAATGAAGTTTTTCTAGATCGATGTCAATATTTTCTTAATATAGTCATAATACCATTTTTTTCAAGAAAAAACAACAAGTTTATCTTGTAATCTTTCAGAAAAAAAATTGTTAGTTAGGGAAGTTACCCCTTGAAACCTCTATTTCGAAAAAAAATATAAAATTGCGATAGAAAAGTGCGGGTCGTTTATATCTCTAAAACACTACACAATTTTAGATAGGTCAAAACGTACACACCACTATATTATAAAAGTAGTACTGCCTCTACTGAGAAAAAACGAAATGTAGGTATTTTCCAAAAATAAAGGAGATTACCGGAGAAATAAGAAAATTTACCATTGAAGCCTCTATTTTTAAAAATAAAATTATAAAATCACGGTGAGTGTTTCGGCTTTTTACAAGCTTTTATTTAACTTGCCATGTTTCTTTATATCTTCTAGTTCGATGTGCCCAATTAACATTATGGAATATTAAAATCAGTTTCTGTGCCATAGCTATTGCCAACAAAAAAAAACACGTCAATTTAGGTTGATCGGAATGTATCTACCATATCTCTCTTATATTTGCTTCAGATTCGAATAAAACTAGATAATGGATTAAATTATCTAACACGTTAGTTGCAATAAAAAAATGAATGCTTCTCTCAGATACAATTCATATTTCATTGTGAACGTCAAACTATGTAATTCATGTTACGATTGATTTGACTAAGATTTCTCAAACTTTTTAATGGTTCATGGTGAATCTAAAGTCGTAAATAGAACATGATTATTTGTTGAGCAATTCCCTTATAGCGTTTATGTCCCTCGTACTGTTTGCACTGAGTAAACATTATCTGATACGCATTTTACATGACTTACGTTTTCGTTTTCATCAACATTAACCACTCTCCATTTACATTACAGATCGAATTTCCAAAATCCTTAAGAAGCATAATATTTCTACTCGTTTTTCCACACTGTATAGCATTCACTGTTCTTTCGGTAAAGCTTACATTGGTGAAACAGGTCGTACAGAAGCTACCCGTGTGAAAGAGCACGGTGATGTACAAGGCTTTGTGACACCAGTAGATCTGCACTTGCGGAGCATAAGTAAGACACTAAGCATCGAAAAAACTAAAATCCTAGCCCGAGCCCCAAACTTCTATAAGCGAAAAACTCTTGAAGTGATAGGAATCCTAGAACATCCAAATAATCTAAACCGTGACTCAGGATATTACCTTCCCAACATTTGGAAACCCATCCTCAAAATTCCACTTCGCACATGATCAAATAACGGCAATGTCAGATGCCAGAACGGAGTAGACCACCTGAATAAAAGCAGTGAACTGTGTAGCGTGAAGATTTTCCCCACAATAAATACCGCTATAGAAATCAGAAGAATCAGATTCAGTACAATCCTCAAGCCTGCCCCCTGAAAATGCCACCTGCAACGGTTGACGAAACGTCGGAATCAAGTCGTGCTATTCTGACGCGGAATCTATCCGGAAGCCAAGAGCTATCCGCGAAAGTCTACAATTCAAGACATAACTCCATATTTTCAAATTTATATAATTAAACTAGAAATGTGCTGTCGCTTGAAGTTTAGATAAATAGTGTGCAAGCAAATTCTCGTACCTATCTGACTTTATTGGAGATTTTAGATCTTCTACATGCGAAATAATCAACTATCATATGCTTTTGCAGCTGTGAGTCGAAGTTATATAATAAACAATAACAAACAAAATTGGGTTCTTGACTTATTATACCAAATAATATAAATTATTTGTAATCTTAAATGATATATAAATTCTCGGGAAATAGGTCACATTAACACTTATGCTTTATATTTTCTCGTCTTTACGTACGTTTCGGTCTCACGACCATCATCAGAAGACTTATTATGTCTAAGACCGGATTACTTAAAACTAATTGTATTAACACAAAGCGTCCTTATCGCACCAATTCCAATTAAAATGCCCACGTCGCTGAAACGAACAAAAACAGGAATAATTGGAATTGCAACACATCAATGTTACAAGTAGAATATATCAAGAATCCACTGTTAAGCAGTACTCTTAAAAAATGCGAACTCATGTCAACAAAGTCTAAGAACGAGAACATTAGGTTCAAGTATCCACTTTCGAGCCAGATGTTAAGATTTACGAGGTAATAGATGAAGGTTTGTCAGTTATTGGAAATATACTTTTGACATTCTACCTAAAATATACTTTCAACATAAAGACGCATGTAGGAATTTGCAAGAGTTTTAATTAATTAACTTAGTATAAATCTGACTCAATGTCTGAATATCTGTTCTATGATTTACAGATTTGGAGTCACGTTTCATGGAAATCATCTCCAGAATAGATCTTTTATAATAATTGGTTTCCTTAGTTAAAATATTAACATTTTTGTAATCTAATTGACGGTTATAATCAAAGCAGTGTTAAGCAAGGGCGATGGAATTTTCTAAGTTTCTGTTTCTTGTGTTATACTTTTGGTCATACATTCTTTTTCGTAAATACTGTTTAAAGATTCCAGTATAAGTCCCATCGCAATCTAAACAATTTAATTTGTATACTGTGTGGGTTTGTTTATCTTTAGGTATCAAAGGTTTTAGATTTGAGAAATATTTTCCAACACATTTATATCATACTTTCTCAAACATTTCTTAATTTTCTCTGAGGTCTCCGGAATGTATGGTAATGTTATAAAATTGTCTGTATTACCTTTTATGTTATTTATATATGACGATCCATTATAGATTTTGTTTATTCTTTCTTTAATGATAGGATTGAAAAATGTTTTCGAGTAGCCGTTCATTTCCAGTATATTACGAACAATTTTTAAATTTTTGGGACGGTCCTGTGCGTGGGACAATTTAACCGCGCGATCTGTAAGGCTGTTTATAACACTTTTTTATAACATGTTGGTGTAACGGAATTGAAGTGAAGATAAAGTTGAGACCAAACTTCTTCATTAAACCACGAAGTTTTTTTTTTTAGACATAATAAGTCTTCTGATGATGGTCGTGAGACGAGAAAATATAAAGCATAAGAAGTGTTAATGTAACCTATTTTCCGAGAATTTATATATAATTCATACCTGGGTCAAGAATCTTTTTTTGTAATCTTGAATGTAATTTACAAACAATTGTAATGTTCACCAAATGTTCGAAGAAAAAAGTAAGTGCATGTAATTATTTAAAATTAGAAAAAAATAACATTTTCGATCCTGCTGCCTCGATAGATACTCTTCGATGCAGGAATTGAAGAGCAGTGTTATGTGAAGCAATTCACATTGTAACATAAAAAAGATTCATTGATTAATTCATCTTCTAATTTGATAAAACAAATAGCTCCTGATTTTCATTGATTTTCAATAAAAACACTTTTTGAAAATGTACGCCTATCGTCGGTTTAAGACATCAAACATGTTTATTCCGGTACAGTTTTTTATTATATCCTTAGCTATACAGGGTGTCCTCGAACTGCGTGGCCAAAATAAAACCGAAGATTCTTTGATTCGAAAAAAAGTTGATGAGCCTTTTTACTTTTGCCTCAAGTATCTTGTTTACCCGGTAGAGGGCTTCAAAATTGCAAAAATAATTTTGTCTTTTCGGTATAACTTGAGAACGTGATGAAGAACTTTTACAATATTTAGCAGGTGAGTTACTGTCAATAATGGCCATTTTTGAGAGTGGAGCACAGAGCCTTAGAGACCATAGAAATGGCTCAAACTTGAGGATGTAACGGGAAAAGTGTCCAGAACTTTTTTGTGGTCAATGTAATTCACTCGATATTCTTTATGTAGATAGCTTATCTACTTTGAAAACTTTTCTTACTCTTAGAAAATTTTGATAAAATCAACGGATTAGCTTGAAAAAATAAATTTTCGAGTCTCTGCAATTTTGGCTTACTAATTTTACTTGATTAAAATACCTTAGTTGCCTTTGCTTTTCTAATGTCATTTTGGCATTTGAAGAATTTATTCTCAAAACTGTCAGTTTTTACTTTGCTTTCCGTAAAAATTTTATAAAATTATGGCTCAAAATTTCACTAACACTGAAATATGTTATTGATTTATGGACTTTGTCGTTGCAATGGCCGGAGAAGGGAAAGATATCCGCATCGCAGAATTCCAAATCGGCAAACCTTCGCGAAACTGGCAAATTTGAAGCAAATCGCAGAGAAACTGGACGCAGACGGACAAGGAGGACGTTAGAGCTCGAAGAAGCGATATTGGAAGCGGTTGAAACTGAACCTGGGATAAGCACACTACGTTTGGGACTTCGTATTGGAGCCTCAAAATCATTAGTTCATAATGTACTGAACGAAGAACTGTTGTATCCCTATCATATTAAAACAGTTCAAGACTTATTGCCCATGGATCCAGGTCATCGGCTAGATTTCTGTCGACATATTGTCCAAAGACAAAACGCAAACCCCAATTTTTGTAGAAGAATTCTGTTCACGGACGAAGATACTTTCACGAGATGTGGTCTTTTTAACCTCCATAATGAACATTTCTATGCTGATGAAAATCCTCATGAAACGGAAGTTACATATTTTCAGAATCAAACTAAAATCAATGTTTGGGTTGGAATTGTGGATAACTTTATTATTGGCCCTACCGTTATACCCGATCGATTGAACGGGGAGAACTACTTGAACTTTTTGGAACAAACGCTACTTGAACTGTTGGAAGACTTGCCCTTACACATTCGTCGTAGCCTGGTTTATCCATGATGGTGCACCTCCTCACTTCACATTAGCTGTGAGGCGACATTTGAATGCGGAATATCCAGATCGCTGGATAGGTAGAGGACACGATGCACCAGTGAACTGGCCGGCCCGCTCCCCTGATTTGACACCCTGCGACTTCTTTCTATGGGTCGCTTTGAAGTCGAAAGTTTATGCAGCTCCAGTAAACACACGAGAGGAATTGTTGCAACGAATTAATCTTGAAGCGGATTTATTGAAGAATGATCCTGAAGTACTAGCCAGAGTTCAATCCAATTTCTTGAAACGAATTAATTTGTGTATTCAGGAAAATGAACAATTTCGAACAATTGATGCCTTAGCGATTTCCCAAAAAGTTTTGTTGTTTCTTTTAATTTAGCATTTGTTTTTCCTAAATAATCACATCGTTTCCCCATTTATATTGTTTTTATTATTCGTGTTTTACCTAGATATTAACCATTTCAGTGTTAGTGAAATTTTGAGCCATAATTTTATAAAATTTTTACGGAAAGCAAAGTAAAGAATAAATTCTCCAAATGCCAAAATGACATTAGAAAAGCAAAGGCAACTAAGGTATTTTAATCAAGTAAAATTAGTAAGCCAAAATTGCAGAGACTCGAAAATTATTTTTTTCAAGCTAATTCGTTGATTTTATCAAAATTTTCTAAGAGTAAGAAAAGTTTTCAAATTAGATAAGCTATCTACATAAAAAATATAGAGTGAATTACATCGACCACAAAAAAGTTCTGGACACTTTTCCCGTTACATCCTCAAGTTTGAGCCATTTCTATGGTCTCTAAGGCTCTATGTTCCGCTCTCAAAAACGGCTATTATTGACAGTAACTCACCTGCCAAATATTGTAAAAGTCCTCCATCACGTTCTCAAGTTATATCGAAAAAACAAAATTATTTTTGCAACTTTGAAGCCCTCTACCGGCTAAACAAGACACTTGAGGCAAAAGTAAAAAGGCTCATCAAATTTTTTTCGAATCAAAGAATCTTCGGTTTTATTTTAGCCACGCAGTTCGAGGACATCCTGTATAGGGGTGCCCTATTACCATTTATATTCCCATATTGGTGTTGTCGTTATTTTTACAGTGGTGTTCATATTACTTATTGTATTCAAGAATTGCCTCACAATTTTTCCTTCTATTTCATTTAGAAACTCCCTAGGGCTCTAGATACTCGAAAATATGTACGCCTATGGCCGGTTCACGGCATCAAACATGTTTATTCCCGTATTGCTTTTTATTATAACGTTATCTATGTATCGATGCCCTATTACCGTTTATATTCTCATATTACGCTTGTTATTTTCGCAGTGCCGTTCATATTACCTACTGTATTCAACAATTACCTGACGCTGATTCCTTCTATTTCATTTACAAACTCGAGGTTTTTTTGCACTCAAAGATATGTACGCTTATCACTGATTTAAGCATCACATTCCCATATTACTTTTTATTATATCCATATATGTATCGATGTCGTATATTGAATTATTATTATATTGTTATATTGCTGTTGCGATTTTCGCTTTGCAGTTCACATAATCTATTGCAATCAGCAAAACTCGGTTTATAATGTAAACAATAGATTACCCTCAGCTGGATATAAATCGGAATTTAATAAATTCCTGTTTCGTTTATACATTTCCATCCCTTCTAAATTACCTAGAAATTTGCCTGTACCGTTTTAAAAGTGATAAACTTTCCTTTGAAAATGGTGTAACCTGTATTCAAAATATTTTCCGCTACCGCTGATTTTTCACCATTATTTTTCTTTATATGGGCAAAATATTCCTTATAACGAGTTAAAATGTTCCTTCTTGTTTGACCCACATAGCATTTTGAACACGACTCACAATTGATTTTGTAAATCCCGGATTTGTTGAAATCGGAAACTTCATCCAAGGTGTTGCCTAAGCGGTGTTTTAGCTTGTTCTTACGTCTATAAACTGGTTGTATTGCAAATTTAGAAAACAAATCATGAAATTTATTAATTACTAAAGAATGAGTGAAACTTTTGAATTTTACTGAATTATTTGAAGGTAATGCCTCTAATTTGGTTAGTTGGCTACGTTCCAATTTCCTTTTTTGTTTAGAAATTAAATTATTGATCAAATATTTGTGGTAACCATTGTCCAACGCAATTTACTGAAGTTTCTCAACTTCGTTGTTATATGTTTTATCAATAGTATTAATCAAAAGTGACCTAACGGAACTGACAATCTAACACTACGGACTAAAATTTAAAATTCGTTATTTTAGTATGATGTAAGTGCTCAAAGGGGCATTTTATTTTATGAGAAGGGAAATTTTGGACACGAGGCAGAAACGGAACTCGAAGAAGCTGCTAATAAAGTCACATTCGAGTTATTGCCTAGTAAGTCAAAGCCTAAGTACGAGTTTTCGTACAATCGTTTCTTGAGATGGTGTGATCTGAAAAATGTTAAGTGGCAAGTTCAGTGAAAAAGTGTTTTTGGCATACTTTGGAGTAAAGTTCAAAATGAGAACTCGTCGACGCTTTGGCCAAAATACTCTAAGTTGAAGGCGATGAACATGAAGAATCAGGACCTAAGCAAATATTACAAGCTTGCTGCTTTTTTGAAGCGAAAAGGTGAAGGATATCGACCGAAAGTCGAAAGTATTGACCAGAGAACAAATAGACAAATTTCACGAATGCATGATGAAACATCTCATGCAGAATGTTGCCGTGATTTTCGATGTATTTCGAAGAACTGTGCTACTTAACATTCGATAATATCATAGATTTGGGAGTTTCACTGATTGTGCATGGACCTACCAGGCAAAAAAACCAAGGTACAACGAACTTTCGTTATTATTAGTATATATTTGAACCATTATAAAAAGTACAAGGCCTTCCGTGTAGCAAACACTAATCATTCACAAAACACATTCAGAATTTCTAAATTTGCCTGATTCTTATGTTAACATAACAATTTTTGATAAAGATATAAATAAAATATCGAACGTCAAAAACGTAAAATCTTATTTTATTTTTAGCAGTATAAAAGAACCAAAATAGCACCATTAAAGTAAGGTCTAAACTTCCACTTGTAACGAAATAATAATTGAAGTTACAAGGATAGAAAATGACTTTTAAAGTACCGGGATATCAAAAATTATCTTGGTCAAGGGTGGTTGTGGAATCTAAAAAGTGTGTCTTACTTTACGTTATCAAAACTTGTGTCAAATTAATTAATTTGAAGTTTCTAGAAGTGAGAAATTTCGCAATGTTATACAAATGTTATAACACTCAGAAAACTCTAGCGCTTTAGACTCCGGGATTTTCACGTAGCCTACCGAAATAAGAAGGTTCGAATTGTATAAAAACACAATTGCATGAACGCCAGACATCCTATGTAATTAGCTACGAACGTAATCACATATGCCTCGAGGAGCTCGCTACGCGTCAGTTAAAGTTTATACTTTTACCTCGATCTTGCTAATTCGGGGCCGTTTTATGCCCCGTGCAGCCGGCACCAGTTGTAATAAAGTGTTTTCAGCTATAGGCCGCTAGCTTTAAACCGCTTTTGGGTATATTTTAGTAGCTAGAAAATTCCCTTTGGTACGCCACACGTTAGACGCGCGTAACTGAGACCTGAGAGTACCTGTTTCTATTTTAATTAAATGTTCCTATTAAACCGACATTTTGGGTCCCGAGACTATGCTATTTAGTTGGCCTCGTTCATAAACTAACGACATGGAGCGAAAACCGCATGCGAAAAGTCCTCGTAAAGACGTTATATGTTCCGAAGATTTGCACTTTTCTAACTCGCGAGCTACGCGCTCCTCACGTGAACGTTATTGGATTTATCGAAAATTAACCAATTTAAAACAGTTTTCGACCCCGTTTGTCGCTATTACGACCTTGTAAAAGGTTCAAAGTTAACAATTCGTTTTACATTCCACAACCACCCTTGACCAAGATAATTTTTAATTTGTAGTTCATTATTGTTTTACAACTGAAATAGATAGGTATGAAATTTGTAGGTTATTGATGATGTCAGTGTGACAGTGACATAATTATTCCAAACGTAAAGTAAGACACACGTTTTAGACTTCACAACCACCCCTGACCAAGATAATTTTTGATATCCCGGTACAAGTTTAGATGTTCACGGACGAGGTGTCAAAATGACAGTTCCATTATGTCATTTTAAAAATAGTCGTTAATAGTGACAGCTATACTATCTATGTCAAGAAAATTGACACTGCATCTTTTCCGGGCGACGTGAACAAGGAAGAAATTGATTCTAAAAGCACTAAAGCAATGTGAAAATTGATTCCAAACAAATCCATAAAGAGGTACGATAAAAATAATCTGTTAAAATTATGAAAATTCGTGGATTTGCTATAAAGATAGGAGTCCGGAATGTGTTTCTAGGTAACACGGTATAATAAAGTAAAGTTCCACTTTCCGCTCTGAAATTACAGACAATATGACATAAACATAGTTTTTTATTTGGAATAAAGAGAATTTCCTTGCTCCTTTCCTTTAGATTAAAGACATCAAATTTGTATTATGGGGCAAAAATAAAATTCTTTATTCTTTTATTCTCGTTTTATTTTTGGTTCCACTACCAAAACAAAGCAAAACAGTGAATTGAGAACTGATTATGGATGTAATAAAAAAAATGTACTGATAATCCTTGAAGTATTAGATTCAATAAAACTTCACGTTATCAAGTTATTTAACTATAATTGTGTAGATTAGACACTGAATAAACATTACCTTACCTTTATAAGAAACAACGTATTTGTATCTTGCATATAAATGAGCAAAACAACAGAGTATTTTGTAAATGAATATTTTATAGGTGATTCTACATTGACCAATTAGTTGTACCTTTTAGTCTAATCGCCATACTGATTAAAGCATTTCCAGGTAATAACGGTCTAGAATTGTTAGAGCAATGTATAATTTAATTCCGAAAAATGTCACCCCTTCATACTAAGGAGATTTCCGCTCGACGGGTATGCATAAGATACGTTATCGGCCGTGTGCCAGCTAGATCTACGGACCTGAGGCAAGTCATTATTTATGGGATATTTAGAAACAAGATTCTATGATAATAATTATCAGTCTACTAATTTACCTCCATTCTGATTTTTATCATGTTTCATTACTTTCTGTAAACACTTTTAAATATATTTCTGATCTGATAATGCTAAGTTTTAGCAGAACAATTGAAAAGTATTAGTTTTTATTATGAACAATTTATTAGCGATAGTTGTCAACAAAAAAAAAAGGAAATTCAATATACAGCATTTCTAACTCCACCAGTATTTGCTGTTTCAGCTCCTGAATCAAATATACATAGAAAACACATTCCATTCTGATATACAGTTCAGGGGAATAGAAAATCGCCAGATGCTTTGACTGGAAAATGATCTCATATTTAGATCAAAATGGGCGTGATGGTGATTGTTTCTTATTTATAGTGTTATAGTGTATCCACAGTATGAGCTCTTTTATAATTCATTAATAATATTAATGAATGTGACCTGAGATGGAATACGAGGGTCATTTGAAAAGTTTCCGGCCTTACCGGCAAAAAGTCATGGTGCATTCAACCAATAGATGGCCTTTACATATGTATGCCATAAAAATGTTAAGTCATTCCGATCAGTACAAAACACATGGTACCCTTCCTAAGTTGACAGGTTACGTTTGTTAACGACAATGGATAAAATCGAGTATCGCGCGGTGATAATGTTCCTGTATTTGAAAGGGAAAAAAACTCGGGAAGTAAAAGAAGAGTTTGACTCCGTGTATGGTGAATCGTCGCCCTCATTTACAAGCGTGAAACATTGGGTGGCCGAGTTCAAAAGCGGTCATACAAGCATTTTTGACAATGAACGTTCTGGACGTCCAAAAACTGTTTCCACGGAAGATATCGTCAGTTTGGTGCACACAACCGTAATGGAAGATCGCCGATTAACCATTAATGAAATTGCTGAGGCTTGTGGGATATCAACTGAACGGGTGCATAAGATTTTACATGAAGATTTAGGCATGAGAAAATTATCCGCGCGATGGGTGCCGCGTTTGTTGACGATCGACCAAAAGCGCGTACGGATGGACATGTCGCGCGAAACTCTTCAGCTGTTCCAAAAGAATCCTACCGAGTTTTTGCACCGATTAATTACTGTCGACGAAACCTGGATACATCACCATACTTCGGAGAGTCTATGCAGTGGATTGAGATGGAGGAACCAGCTCCGAAGAAGGCGAAGGTCGTTCTTTCTGCCGGAAAAGTGATGGCGACAGTTTTTTGGGACAGCCGTGGAGTAATTATGGTTGATTACCTTCAAAAAGGTAAAACCATTAACGGACCCTATTACTCTGCGTTGCTGGAGCAATTGAAGACGGAACTGAAGAAGAAACGACCACACTTGGCGAGTCAGAAGGTGCTGGTTCATCAGGACAACGCGCGAGTCCACACGTGCATGGTCGCAATGGCGAAATTGGACCAATTGAAGTTCGAATTGCTTCAACCCCCACCCTACTCACCAGACCTAGCTCCGAGTAACTTTTTTTATTCCCAAACTTGAAAAAATTTCTGGGTGGGAAAAAATATGGGTCAAATACCGAGGTTGAAGAGGCAGTAAACCTGTATTTTTCAGGTTTACCTAAAGAATTTTTTTCTGATGGCCTGAAGGGTTGGGAAATGTATTGACTTGCGTGGAGACTATGTCGAGAAATAAATTTTTGTTTGGCTTGAATTATGTGTTTTTCTTTATTAGGCCGGAAAGTTTTCAAATGACCCTCATATAAGGAAATATAATCAAAGTCACAGTGATATGATACTCATCCAGATCTGATGTCGTAGGTTATTGATTTCAGAAAAGCCAAATTTCTACACTTCAACAAAATCGATAAGTACATGGTACAGAAAAAAATATTCAGGTGACAACAGTCAGGTGTTACCCCAATCAGACAAATGATAGAAACATTGCATTGGAAGTTAGATTCATAATATAAAATAATGTTTATATACAGCATTCAACTAATAACAGAGATAAATAGTTGTCCAATTCGGTATTTGTGAATAAAAAAAAATATTAGACCTTGAAATTCAATCTCATGTTGCTTGGTTTTCTTGTGACTTACTAACTCAATATGTATCCAGACTAATAATTAATCATAAAATCATTTATCTTATTTGGAATGCTTTGATCTAGAATCTAGAGGAATACGAATGAACTCCAAATAATACAAGACAATTCCAGTATAGCAATCAAGAACAATGAATTATTTTATCGATAATTATTCAATTTACATTTATATGTTACGTAATTTAAATACCATTAACATTTTAAGATTCATTAATCGAAAGTTGTGGAAAAACTGCAACTAAAAACCAATATTGCCATTAGATTCCATCATCTAAAGTGTTGATAAGTTACTACTAGATTACTGAAATAACACATTCAAGATATATATCTATATGTAAATATACTTTTTCATCCTTATTTTTCATCACTAGAAATCACTAAATGAAATTGTGTGCTGAATTATCAATAAAAAAACTCAAGAATGGGTCAAAGAAAATCTTAGAATAAATATTTATTATTTAAACTTACCAGAAACATAATGGAGCAGAAGGGCACATATGGGATAAATAGTTGGACTGTAGACAATATCAGGACAGGCATAACCAAGTATCGATACTATTCTATCCACAACACTTTTACCTTTATGAGTGAGATAATATGAAAGGCAGTGACTAGGTTCTACAAAAGGTGGCAAGTTTATTGGCTTATCAGGTAATTCGGTACTACCGAATACTTGATTGACCATTTCCCAGTAAAAACCCTCCATATTATTAGACCTGTCATTGTGGTGTTGGTTGCAAAGTAGTGGCCACAGCTGACTACGAATTGAATGATTAACAGGCCAGGCATTGTTTCGGAGGAGATGTTTGAGATCCTGTTTACGATTTTGTAGCAGAAGACCCTTTATGTCTGTTATATTTTTTGAGGGTTTGGAAGAAGGACTGCAAGGTATTACAGTTATTCCTGTTGAGTTCACTAAACTAGAGTAAACATTAATATCTGCTTCTTCAAGCATTGAAGGCATCATTGGCTTTCCTGAAACTCCAACAGCCCCTCCAATAGAGGAACTTTTTATGTCAAGTCTTGCACCATCTTTGGATCTGTAACCATAAAAACATATCAAGTAATTAAAATGAATAACAGTTATTTGAACATATATTTTTAGAATTGAAATATAGTTACGAATGATTTTAATAAAATATTTGGCAAGTTGAAGGTTACAGTTGAATGCTACTTATACCAAAATTAACGTAGGTTGCATAAAGGGGGAGCTCGAAATCTAACGACCGATTTTTTTAATATCCCAGTTTTATTCTAAAATATGATGGTTACAAATGGTATTAAATAGGTAGATACTTTTACATTTGATGTAGTAAACATGAGTCAAGAATATTAGGTGTAGATATTATTTTCGGCCCCATCTTAAATGAGATTGGAAAATATGATGCAAAATATGCTGAAAGGAAATAACAGCTGATCCTGTCACAATAAATCTGACCTCGTCTAAACCACTTTAATAATTGATTTTAATCAGATAATCAGCTCACTTAATGTAATATTGTTCAGGATTTAGACTTTCCCAATAAGAAATAATGTTATATACTTACATTTGTGTCAACTCAAATGCGTTTTCCGATGTTTGTGTATCCAGACATTGATGTAATAAAATTTGTAAAGCGTTATAAATCGATCCTGCCGTTCCAACAATATTACCCTCAAAACACTTCAAATACTACAAAATTGGAAAGTATAAATAAATACCTAACGTATAAGTAAATATACCTTTTTGACACTTTTCACAATTTGAAAAACGAAATTTCCCCAGTTCTAACAGAGACTGCTCGGAATCGAATATAAGATATCACAAATAATTTAATTGATCACATCCTCAACCAATACGGTACGGTTCTCCCTTTAAACGGTGTTTATATATTTCGTCTTTTTCCCGACAACGCACAAGTAAACCGAGAGCCGCGCAGAGCAAGTCACGAGATTATTCGGGTGAACGGAGCGCGAGAGGACCATCAAGTCATTGAACGGATTGCATCAGGAACATCAAATTCGAAAGTAATTACAATCTCGGTGTTTCGTGACTCCTGTAATCATGATCATAGAATAGCAACTTACTTATGAGTAGAGGTACGTGGCTAGAGCCTCGGCAAATTAATCAGATTCTCAAACTTAAAATTTCGCAAGCTAGTCGTATATCATCCTTGATGCTCTCTGGAAACATGTGTTCTAACTTGTAGATGGATTTCTCAAAATTAATGAATGAAAATTAAATGTTAACCGTGACCATAGATATACAAACAAATACACATCGACTTACTTCGTGATTATGAAGAGACGTGATCAAAATGTTTGATTATGTTAAGAGAGAGAACACTATTAAAGAACCTTAAATTATGTAGGTCACATGATTACACCTTCTACATTCGACTACCATTAACATTTATTTCGATGTAAACTACGGGGAAGTGACAGTAACAATGACGCTATCAAGTTTCGAGTACCATATCATATAGTGATGGGAATACCGGTTCCTCCCATGTCGCGTTACAGCCGCGAACGCTCCAGAAATATACCGCGATTTTGTAACCGAGTTGCCATGTGATTCGCTGTCGCTGATAGAGGGAACCGAAACGACAACTAAGGCGACGAGTAACGAATAACGAAATGAATCGACGAGATACAAGACGATGTTGCTAGCACGTGCTTGCTTACTAGTAGCGCAAAAATAAAACAGATATTGTTTATTCGTTACAACAAAGACTGATTTATATGAGTATTACCTTATGATTTGTGCTAGTTACGTTATTTTATGAAGTATTATTTTTGAATTTTTGTTATGTTCCTCCTGAGACTGGCTTGTTCCATTTATTTCCATTTTTTAGTTATTCTTTTGTTTTATTGGATAATATATGATTTGTTTCTAAATCGTTTATTTTTCAAATATATATTACATATTATTTACCAATTTGGAACGACCACTTTTTCATCTAAGACCTTTCGAATCTTCCTCCAAGACCAAGTGTGGGTATACCTAATACCGTTTCTCTCGCGCGTTCTTCACTTAAACATGGAACGTGGAACGGGTAACAAGCCCATGGGTAACGACGTGTCTGTTTCGTTCCACTCGTTCCCAGTAACGTCCGAACTAACGTCGTTCCTACGGTAGCTACTCGTTTCGAGTAACGTCCGAACTAACGTCGTTCCTACTCCAGCGACCAGCGACCCAACTCAGTCGGTTCCGTGGAACCGGTTACTTTATTTATAGTTGTGGAGCGAGCGACAACGTTACAAAAAGATACCACTCCAAAATCACAGTATCGAAATACCGACCCATCACTAGTACCATAATGGATACTTAAATTCTCTGGTCTTTGACATACAGTCTAATATCATTGCTGGTTTTATATCGCGAGAATTATGAGATTTCGTCGAAAATTAGGATTGGATTCCCACTCTATTGTCTATTATAAATTTTTGTGGATAATAGCAATAGCATCTTAACTTCTGCTGTAAAGTACGATACGACGAGTACCAATCTACCAATACTACCAATATACACCGCTTAACTATTCAACGAACAGCTTATATCAAGAAGTCTAGAAGTCTAAGCAAATAATACGAATGGCACCAGCTCCTCGAAACTCACAGTGATTATATAAAATGAACACTGGGATTTCCACATGTTCAAAAATAGTATATAATTATATTACAAAATATGGAAGAAAATGTAATTTATAGCGTGAATACTAAGAAATACTAACCTAGTTCACATTTCGCTATTCAATAAGAGATGGCGTCATCGCAAGATATTATTTAAAACTATTTATAATATAGCCAAATGAATTGTTATGATATCTGTATCTGTCCTCTCACATATACACTCACGTCAACTCACGTCAAATAACAGGATCTGGGGAAATAATATCAAATAGCTGGTATTCTGTGATATAGATTCCATACAATACAGTTCCTATTTTCTCCACTTTAGAGAAATTTCCAAAATTTCAGTTTCGTACGGCCAATAAGCACGGAGACCATCGAACAATTAGTGTAAGAGCACTTACACTAATTGTTCGATGGTCTCCTTACCACGTTCGCAGTAGGTTCCATTCATCGGCATATACATATACAGGTGTCCTCGAACTGCGTGGCCAAAATAAAGCCGAAGATTCTTTGATTCGAAAAAAAGTTGATGAGCCTTTTTATTTTTGCCTCAAGTGTCTTGTTTACCCTGTAGAGGGCTTCAAAATTGCAAAAATAATTTTGTTTTTTCGGTATAACTTGAGAACGTGATGAAGAACTTTTACAATATTTAGCAGGTGAGTTACTGTCAATAATGGCCATTTTTGAGAGTGGAGCACAGAGCCTTAGACACCATAGAAATGGCTCAAACTTGAGGATGTAACGGGAAAATTGTCCAGAACTTTTTTGTGGTCAATGTTATTCACTCGATATTTTTTATGTAGATAGCTAATTTGAAAACTTTTCTTACTCTTAGAAAATTTTGATAAAATCAACGGATTAGCTTGAAAAAAATAATTTTCGAGTCTCTGCAATTTTGGCTTTCTAATTTTACTTGATTAAACTACCTTAGTTGCCTTTGCTTTTCTAATGTCATTTTGGCATTTGAAGAATTTATTCTCAAAACTGTCAGTTTTTACTTTGCTTTCCGTAAAAATTTTATAAAATTATGGCTCAAAATTTCACTAACACTGAAATGGTTGATATGTTATTGATTCATGGACTTTGTCGTTGCAATGGCCGGAGAAGAGAAAGATATCCGCATCGCAGAATTCCAAATCGGCAAACCTTCGCGAAACTGGCAAATTTGAAGCAAATCGCAGAGAAACTGGACGCAGACGGACAAGAAGGACGTTAGAGCTCGAAGAAGCGATACTGGAAGCGGTTGAAACTGAACCTGGGACAAGCACACTACGTTTGAGACTTCGTATTGGAGCCTCAAAATCATTAGTTCATAATGTACTGAAAGAAGAACTGTTGTATCCCTATCATATTAAAACAGTTCAAGACTTATTGCCCATGGATCCAGGTCATCGGCTAGACTTCTGTCGGCTTATTGTCCAAAGACAAAACGCAAACCCCAATTTTTGTAGAAGAATTCTGTTCACGGACGAAGATACTTTCACGAGATGTGGTCTTTTTAACCTCCATAATGAACATTTATATGCTGATGAAAATCCTCATGAAACGGAAGTTACATATTTTCAGAATCAAACTAAAATCAATGTTTGGGTTGGAATTGTGGATAACTTTATTATTGGCCCTACCGTTATACCCGATCGATTGAACGGGGAGAACTACTTGAACTTTTTGGAACAAAGGCTACTTGAACTGTTGGAAGACTTGCCCTTACACATTCGTCGTGGCCTGGTTTATCCATGATGGTGCACCTCCTCATTTCACATTAGCTGTGAGGCGACATTTGAATGCGGAATATCCAGATCGCTGGATAGGTAGAGGACACGATGCACCAGTGAACTGGCCGGCCCGCTCCCCTGATTTGACGCCCTGCGACTTCTTTCTATGGGGCGCTTTGAAGTCGAAAGTTTATGCAGCTCCAGTAAACACACGAGAGGAATTGTTGCAACGAATTAATCATGAAGCGGATTTATTGAAGAATGATCCTGAAGTACTAGCCAGAGTTCAATCCAATTTCTTGAAACGAATTAATTTGTGTATTCAGGAAAATGGGCAACATTTCGAACAATTGATGCCTTAGCGATAATTTTATAAAATTTTTACGGAAAGCTAAGTAAAAACTGACAGTTTTGAGAATAAATTCTCCAAATGCCAAAATGACATTAGAAAAGCAAAGGCAACTAAGGTATTTTAATCAAGTAAAATTAGTAAGCCAAAATTGCAGAGACTCGAAAATTATTTTTTTCAAGCTAATCCGTTGATTTTATCAAAATTTTCTAAGAGTAAGAAAAGTTTTCAAATCAGATAAGCTATCTACATAAAAAATATAGAGTGAATTACATTGACCACAAAAAAGTTCTGGATACTTTTCCCGTTACATCCTCAAGTTTGAGCCATTTCTATGGTCTCTAAGGCTCTATGTTCCGCTCTCAAAAACGGCTATTATTGACAGTAACTCACCTGCCAAATATTGTAAAAGTCCTCCATCACGTTCTCAAGTTATACCGAAAAAACAAAATTATTTTTGCAACTTTGAAGCCCTCTACCGGCTAAACAAGACACTTGAGGCAAAAGTAAAAAGACTCATCAAATTTTTTTCGAATCAAAGAATCTTCGGTTTTATTTTAGCCACGCAGTTCGAGGACATCCTGTATATGTATATGTCCGAATGTCGATATTTCCATTGCACAGATAGCACATGAGATTTTAGATTGTGGAGCCATCTGTTTTATTTTGCAGGGACTTTTCGCCTTACAATCTGGAATATCGAGGCTATTTTATGTGAGAAGTGAGTCCGCTAAGCGTCATCTGTTGCGTAGTACCAAAAGAGTGACGCATGAGTCGAGGGATGTTCTCTGGCACGTATACGATCACAGAGATGAAGAATAGAGGACCAGAGAATTCTAAAGCGTGGCTATCGTTTATTTTTGTGCGACCAACTATATGTTCAATTATTTGGTCTTCATATAAATCTGTATTACTTAAACTATTTTGACTACAATAATCGTGTTCACATTTAACATTACTTGTTCAAATTTAACATAACTATTCAATAATTTCTTTCAGTTTAGATGGCGCATACCTTCGCGCATGTGTAATGCCTTACCGCACAAAAAATAAACGGGAGCCGTTCAATTTACATTGGGTATATAGGCCTCTGGTACTCTATTCTTCATCTCTGTGTATACGACCATGTTTGAACGATATGGCACCTAATCCTGACATCATACTTCAATCCATGCGCCAGCTGGTGCCTGAGCGAGGGACTACGAGTTTGGCGACATGTAAGAGACCCATGTCAAACATAGAGTTTCCAGACCTGTATATACGACCGTGGTATAAATCAAATATAACAACATGAACATTGCGCATGATCTTAGGGACGCATGCGCACTATGAATCAAATGAAACAAGGGTCACCTCTCAGACAATCGTTGTTCTGTGCACTTTCCTCAGAGACAATTTGTTCTCTTTCTTCATGCTTTTCCTGATAAAATTATTGAGGCGAACTTTTCTGCTACCATTTGCGCCTTTGCGGTATTAACTCATAGAAGATACATACATTTTAATTCAGTGTTACCAGGTAAGGGGTTTCCCCTCTAAATTTGGGCGTTTTTTGCTTTGGTTGGTATTTTAGGGGAAAATTTATTCAGGAGTTTTTGTTGGGGAGTTGTATTTGGATATTTTCTTTTGCTTATTTAAAAAAATTACAAATTGTAGAATTAATCAACCGATCAATAACAACATTTACAAGAGTGTACGAAGCATAACATCATTTCCGTCATTCAAACCTGCACGGTTATCTACCCTAGATAAGTAGAGGGCGACACACACGATTGCCGGGAAACGTGTGTAACGAATCAGACGCAGGAAGTTTAAGACTCACATTTTATAATGTGTATATCATTTTTAGATTATTTAAATGTTTAGGGGTTTATTTCAAATTCTAGTGGGATTTGCAGCGCCATCTAGGGTTTATTGGGCGAAGCTACCTGGCAACTCTTGTTTTAATTTTAATCACTTTTTTCGCGAGGTTGCGATTTGCTAATTACTTTAGATTATAGATTTACAAATGAGGAGGATAAGTATAAGGACAGAATATTTGTAATATTCAACTGATAAAACTATTAACTTTTCTAAAAATTATATTGTGCTAATTAACTAATGTTTTGATGACAATTACAATTTGATTATGAAATATAAATAGTCCATGTGTGTAGTATCATTTTAAAACTTATGCTTCATACAGTTATTACTAATAAAATTTTCCAAAGCACTGTTCTGAGCTATGCATTCCCCAAACTTCGTTGTTCTGTCCATATTTTTAATAACTCATCATGATTCTTGTAACCATGAGAAGCAATTGTAAATTGATAATCTTTTGAGTGATATGTTTTCTTATGGAAATAGAATTCATCATGATGAAAGGGCTCGATTTTTGCCTTATATGCCAATAAACCAACATAAATATCATCAAAACGAAAGTGTTTGGTATAAAAACTTGTAAAGTACATATTCAATAAAGCTTCTCTTGATAAAATATAAGCTCCAGCTGTAATGTATGTTGGCCACATATGGTAAGGATATTCTTCTAAAGAAACTTGCCATTTGCTGCTATAGTGTCGATGAGGTGATGTCTTGAATGCATAACCTGCATACATTAGAACATTCTTATCCAAATCAAATTCAAATGGGGAATGTCTCAACGAAAGTTTTGTTAAATACTCTGGATAATTGGTCGGATTCCTCACAAATGCCAAAACATTTTTTGTTGAAACATAATAATCATCGTCAACAAACATATAATATCTTGCACTTGAACAAAAATGTACAGCCCAGCCAAATCCTAACATTGTCTTAAGTGTATTATTATAATAAGAATCTGTAAAATTGCCCTGTACAATATCATTGAATTCTTGGGCTTCTTTATCAATCAGAACATGAGTATTATTTGTTAGTTCTCCAATTAAGAATATTGTTCGAATTGTTACATCTGAAAATCTACGTTCAAATCCCCAAGTACTTCTAATACTTATCCGTTGTTCGACATTTTCTGGAGAAGACTTTATGAGATACACAAGTCTCGGTTCAACACCTTTGCACTTTTCACTACAATTTTTGATGTACCGAAATTCATATGAATTTATTGGATTTACTGGTGGTGTAATGTTATTTCTCATTAGATGCACAAATGGTTCAATATCTCCATCGTAAGGGTAATGAAATTCTGTATAAAAATCCTTTTCAAATAGATGAGAAAACGCTCCGAAAAATTGCAGACCTGTGAAAGCTACTATTAAATATATAAATGCCCTTATAATTGTTTTTAGAGAAATAAATCTTGGAGTCAATTGCAACATAACTTAACATTTGATTTCTATTTAATTACAGAACTGCAGAAGCTATGTATATCTCTACCAATGCCTGTCTATCCAATACAGAGAAATAGTGAACAAACAGCAGTAACATTCTGGATTCTGGTATTGATTCTTTTACTAACCATTACAAGAAAACAATCGACCGACACCGACTATATGATTATGATACTGAACTATGAGTATGAATTGTTTTGTTTCTCGCATCGCTTTCGCTTGTTTAGTGTTTACTATTTAGATTTACATTCCGTTGTTGTCTATGGTTTACATTGCAGGATACCATAGATAACTACTACCGAGTTATGTATGCAGGATACGCACATATGCTCGTAGTTGTGCTATGAAATTTAACGATACCTCGATGTTTCAAAAACATCGTTATTAATCTTTCAATGATCAATGTTCATTCTTGTTCACATCGATGTTTCTTCACGATGTTTCTTCACGATGTTTTTTTGTTTCTTAAAGTCTGATAGACGAAGAATCTGTTATCTGAAACTAGTAGAAATCTGTGCTTACAGGAAACTACTTAGCTACACATTACTAAAAACTACCTCACATTACCATAGAGATATCTCTATGCACATTACTGATAATAATTTCAAAAATAAGTACAACCCCGAACGTCACTTGTCATATCCGGCTAGCTGCTACATAATACGCCACGCCAGGGAGTGTCTATTAAGTAAAAGTCGTACCTCCCACCCATATAGTTGAAACAGCGAGCGAATTAACTCTTGAAATATCGAATCAATGTAGAACCTGCATCGCCGGTTGTGGCCTAGGTGGTTGAGATCCCGGTGTTTCCCGATTCCGAAACTCCAAGCGGGAAGTTTTTCTTTAAATGAATAGAATCCATTCTAAACTTAAATAAAATAACTATTAAAAGTTCGATTTTCACTAATTTAATAAATAAATGTAACTATAGTTTCGCTAACACTTTGTAATTTAAATATAATTTAATTGTAACAGTAGATGAATAAATATTACCTCATTTTTATTGACATTACCTCCACTAATTTTGTTTGCTATAGTTACTGTTTACTTTGCTCTAGGTGGAATATTATGTATTTTATAGGAGGTAGATGTTTCTAAGTATGTTACCTTATTTTTATAATGTTATGCTTAAGTATAGATTTGTTTGTATTCTTTAATGTATTTGGAATATAACTTTATAACAATACTTTATTATACTGTCTATAAATTCTTAAAATAAACCACGCCACATATGAATACTTTCCTTATTGACGACATAGATATATATTTAAATCATCATAACACATAATTGTTTTATTTTCACATTTTCTCTATTATTTATAGTAAATAAACCAAAAAACTAAACAGAATTAGGATACTAATTTATATGTGAAATGTTACTAAAACTTTTATCATATGTTAGCTGCAGCATTTTATTTCTAATAAAACGGGTGGGCTTTGCGGCATTTGATGCATATAGGAGAAGCTTCCATTGGAGAAGCATTAGGATTGCAGCCTCTGGCTTTTGAATTGAAATTTCAACTGGTTTTTTTCTTTTAGGAGGAACTAAAGAAATCCAACTAACAATAATACAAAACAACTATACACAAATTAACGAAGCCTATGTCTTGTGTCGATGCTCGCAGCGAGAAGTCTGAGCGTAGATGCACAGTAATCCAGTAGGCAGTAAAGAATCATCAGAATCCGTCCAGAAGGAATCGCTGGCAATCTCGGAATAAAAAACGCCACGGGTTTTAAGTATATGGATTATAATTCAGTTGGGCTGAGTATTCCTCAGTCTGAGGCACGGTCATATATACAGGTCTGGGAACTCGAGGCTGTTTCCTATGTGAGAAGTAAGTCCGCTAAGCGTCATCTGTTGCATAGTACCAAAAGGGTGGCGCATGAGTCGAGGAATGATATCTGGCACGTATACGACCGTGTTCTCTGGCAACTGTCATTGATGACTTGTAAACACAAGGAATACCGGTGTTTTTAGAAAAAAATTACGAAACCGTGGATTGTGCCGAAATGCAAAACAGGGTACAAAAGTGGTAAGCAACAAACTTCTGTTTTTAAAGTGCCGAAAGATGAGGAAATACGCAAAAAGTGAATGCTTGCGATCCCGGATAGAAATCGTTTTAACGAGGTCTTTTATGTGTGCGAGCATGTATAACGAAAAACAGGAAGTTATTCTTAAGGTGAGTACGAGAAAAATTATTTTACTAAATAATGCGATTGTTGCCATACTTCGATCCAAGCGCTAGCTGGTGGCTGACCGAGGGACTAGGAGTTTGGCGACATGTAAGAGACTCATGTCAAACATAGAGTTCCCAGACCTGTATGTACGATCGTTGTCTGAGGGCTATTCACCATAGATATTATATATACATAATACATAATATCTATGCTATTCACAGCCGACCGACTCATATACTTTATTCCTATATTCTTACCACAGACCACAGAACAAATGTAATCTTTAGTTTAGAAGATTCCTTACATACAACAATAAGTACATACAACTTGAAAAGAATTAGCAAATTCTTATTCAAAAAACTCCAAAATGTGAAACTAGACCGAAAATTTAAAATAAATTTCAAATAGACTGAATTCGCACCATCAGAATGAAGAATGAAACGAAAATAATTTTGGATGTTTTTTTATGGTTGATGAAATAACATTATACGTCTATGGTTGAAATTTTTGAATGCTGCTTGGGACATTTCATTAAAAAAAACTAAAGGCAACGGAAAGTACAAAAAAGTCTTTTTGTTCCATTCATAATTTCATATTTCATGTTCATAACGACTTAATTCTAATTCTATTACTCTGTACTGTGAATTGTATTTATTATTTAGTTCGTTTAAAATAATTCAATTCCTGTGGCCTGTTGAGTTTCTTAACGAGTTCGAGATTCGAGTATACAGTATACTTATCATGAATATCTAAATTGTGATTATGTCGGAACATGGAGCTTGTTTACAGACATATAATCAGGAATTGGTGAAATGTAACTTGAATGATTCTGATTCTTGGCTAGTTTTTTTGATACAGTATTCTTTTAAGGTTTAGAAGATTTGAAATTGAAACGAAATGATATTCTACAGATGATTAAGAAAGAAGAAACTGAAAAGTCTTCTTTGGAAAAAAATATAAGCATACTACAAGAGAAGTTAAATTCTGTTCACAATAAATTAGAACAACATAGGCAGTTGTATGATAATTACAATCAGACAATTAAAGAGACTGAAAATGGTTTTAAGAAGGTAAAGACATCACCAAATCAATGAATAAATGTTTGAATGTTGTAACTCCAACAAATGTTTTCTATAAAACGTTTTTTGGTTATTTTGCTGAGGATCTGCAAGAAGAATATTTGATATTAATGTTACTAGGACTCAGATCCTTGGTTCCCAGCTTCTTGTAAGTACAAAGTTGATTTTAGGGTAGTCTAAAATTTATAACTGAAAGAATAATATTTACAATTGCAAAAGTAAATAGCGCTAGGGCTCATTTAAAATAATATCACATGATCCACTTCATTTCAGTACTTTGGAGCAGAATAAAACAATTATACCTACATATACATTCAGGCTAGAATTGCAGCAATTGTAGAATTGCATGATGAGTTATTTATATGAATTTGTAATATGCATCAAACAAGTACCCCCAATTTGGAACTATAGACAGTCAATATTGATCTCATGTATCTTTGGAATAATTTGACTTTCATCAATAACTCTTTCACAGTCTTTTTAGATCTGACCATTTCACATACAAATAATTACTTTTCTTTCGCTATTTATCACAAACCCACCCACACAGATACCACAATACACAACACTTCTTTACATCCACAATCACACAAGCTAGCAGCATATAATTGTATGATACATAGATTAATTAATGTCACATTAAGTAAAGATAGTTTCCATTTGGAATTAAACAGAATCATAGATATTGCCAAAAATAACGGTTATAATGCCAAGATAATTAATAAAATACTCCAAAATAAACTCAATAAAAAAGCCTTAAACGTAATTTATCCGCCGATTATTAATAATACAAAATCAAATTTCACATGTCTAACATATTTAGGTAAACATTCATTAAAAATATCTCAATTCCTTAAAAAACAGAATAAAAACGTCGCCTTTAAAACAACAAATAACCTATGCTCGTATATTAATAACTCGAAATCTAAAAATGATAATTTAAAGAAATCTGGAGTTTACAGACTGAGATGACTGTAGTGCTTTGTACATAGGACAAACTGGACGCAGTTTCAGCGTAAGGTTCAACGAACATTTGAGAAGTTACAGGCTCAAAAAAGAGGACTCTAATTACACGAATCACCTGTTAGAACATAACCACAATTTCACCCTTAATCCCGATATTCTACATATTCAGGAAAAGGACATAAACTTAATATACTAGAATCCATAGAAATATTGAAACACTCAAAAAACAATAATAATGTAATATTAAATGAAACAATTTGTCAGCATTTTTAAATTAAATGTTAAAGGTTTTGTGTAAAATTTGAGTTTTATTCTCCAATTTCCGAAGAACTCTTTCACAGGATTAGCTGTTATACTTGAGCAATAACATAATTTGTTGTTTGGGTGTTCACTCTAAAGATCCTTGTTTGGGGAGATATACTGTAGAGTAATCATATGTTACAATATTCTAAAATATTTTCAATCTTGATAAAGAAATCATGGTTTGTCATTTGAAGTTTACCACCTTTTTTCTCCATAGGCAAAAACTGTAATCTAATTTATTTTCAGATTCTGGAAAGCAGTCAAACATTATTGAATTTAGCTCAGCACCAAGCTACCAAACTAGGAAATCCCGGTTCCAAAAATGTTTGCACTTAAAATTGTGATTACCAGGACAGATACAATTCCGTTCTACAACATGCATTATGAATTATTGATATATTGATGAATTAAGTGTTTTTTGAAAGAACAATTCCAACATCTTTGTTTCATTAAATAATATTCAAACAGCATGTTCTCTTTAGTACAGCACTATCCAGTGTTCAAATTCATACTCCTGATGTCTTTCAAGACCAATTTCAACTATAGGAGTGGGGTGGCATGGAAAGGGGGTCCTTTTTGTAAAAATATTCTCATCTGAAGATAAGTCTTTGAAGTACTTTGAAAAAGAACACCAGTATAGATATCTTTATCTAAGAAAATCTACATAGGCAAGGAACAAGTCAAATATGTAATATAATAATTTCACATATCAATGATTACATATACAATACATATGATACAATGTACAGGTCATGTACATTATAAAAACATATAATAGGTGGTGTTGTACATGTCAAGATATAAAAAGAAAATTAAATTATTATTGAAGTTGAAACATGTTAAAATTTCATTTATGTTGTAAAAACAGTGATCCAGTAGAATATGTTTTGAATAAGTTGAATTTTAAGTAATTATAATATAATTTTATTTAGCTCTCACTAATAGTGTAGGATGCTTAATTACGGGGCATAAGGCAAAGTTATTTTATTACAAGGGTACATATTGCCAAGCTTAAGCAATGCAATACATTGACAGTTTGAGGGAGCTATTCCCCAGTGTTGAGCCATGATACTAGGACTAAGATATGACTGAACCACGATCGTACATACAGGTCTGGAAACTATGTTTGACATGAGTTTCTTACATGTCGCCAAACTCGTAGTCCCTCGCTCAGCCACCAGCTAGTGCATGGATCGAAGTATATTGTCCGGATTAGGCGCCATGTCGTTCAAACACGGTCGTATACTTGCCAAAGAACATCCCTCAACTCATGCACCACCCTTTTGGTACTACGCAACAGATGACGCTTAGCAGAATCATTTCTCACATAGGAAAAACGTCTAGTTTCCAGACCTGTATATACGACCGTGGACTGAACGAATTTCAGACTCGCATTTGACGTCACGAGTGACAATATATGGTGGTATTTATGAGTTTTGAGAATGTAGCTTTCAATTATTGTTGCATATTTACCGGAAAAATTGATTGCCGAAAGTTTATCGTTTATTTTCGAAGTCATTTACATTGCTATTTCGTCAGAATATTTTTATATAATTTATTCAGGATGCAGATTACAAGCTAAATGATGGTCACAAGGATAACTTCAAGGTATACATTTTTATTCATAAAGTTGAAATAACCTTGTATCTCATTCCAGAAGCGCACTAAGCATTTCTCCAGTCAAATTTAAATTGTTGAACTCGTTGACAAAAATTTCAGTAGTACATAATACTAGGACTGTAGTTTTAGTTTCATAGCTTATTTGACCAAGGTATTATAGAACGACTTGCGCAGGTTAAGTATTCTAGCGTTCTCGGATCTAATACTAAAGGAATCGTGCAGTACTCCATTTTGATTGGTTGACATGAGTTTTGCTTCAAATAAAATTACTGTCAGTTTGTAGGGTCGTGAATATATGGTAAAAGCACGGTCGTACATACAGGTCTGGAAACTCGGGGCTGTTTCCTATGTGAGAAGTGTGACCGCTAAGCGTCGACTGTCGCGTAGTATCAAAAGACGTCACAGGTGGCGAGGGATGTTCTCTGACAAGTATACGACAGTGTTCTCTGACAACTGTCGGTTGACTTGTAAACACAAGGAATATCTGCTTTTTTAGAAACAAATTACGAAACCGTGCGTTGTGCCGAAATGCAAAACGGAGTACAAAAGTTTAAAGCAAGAAACTTCTGTTTTTAAAGTGCCGAAAGATGCGGAAGTGCGAAAAAAGTGGATGCTTGCGATTCCGGATAGAAATCGTTTTAACGAGGTCTTTTATGTGTGCGAGCATGTATAACGAAAAAGGGGAAGTTATTTTTAAGGTGAGTAATACGTTTTGACAAGAGTAACAGTTCTATTCCTCTCTCAAATCAGAATACTTAGTAACACTGCTTGCGATTCCGGAAAGAAATCGTTTTACCGATCCAAGCGCTAGCTAGTGGCTGAGCGAGGGACTACGAGTTTGGCGACGCATAAGAGACCCATGTCAAACATACGAGTCCCCAGACCTGTATGTACGACCGTGGGTAAAAGCAACGGTTCAGAGAAAAGGATATAATCAATGATATAATTTCCCGAATCGCATTCTACAATCCACTTCCCTTAATGCTTACCGCTTATAATACAATCTGGGTTAAGCCGTTGAGTGAATATTCACTCAACTGTTAAGATCGTTCGACAGTTTGCAATTCTTGTTGCAATAGTATTGCAGCAATACACTGACCTTGCAAGAGCTGGCCTGCAACTTTTTATGGCAAAACGTTTAACACTTGGCAATAATGGCAATTGCATACTTCAGTTCTCTACCAACCTTAAAAAATATACTAAAATAATGAAAAGTTAAGAATTATTAATTTGTTCGTATGTTTTAAATTTATTTAGTTTTATGTAAAAATGAATAGAAGCAAACAAAAGAAAAACGTTGCTGCTATAATTATTGCTGCCGCTGCTATCTTGGAGAGGAAGACTGGGGAAAGAAGACAACGAAGGTGGTGGCTAAGGCCTTGGTTAAACCAAAATAGAGGAAATATTGGTTTATCTGAAGAGCTCTTTGTTCCGGATATAGAAAAGTTGTTAAATTTTCTAAGGATGGATACAAACACATTTAATAAACTGTTGCCTAAAATTGCTCACACTAATATTAACATGAACATATCTGGCTGCAAATTGGATATTGCTAGGAAATTTAAAACAATGTGGAATGTGGAATGCTTTTTCTGGCTTTAAACTACAATATAACAAAATTTACAATTTACAGCTAGAGTCCAAATCGAATACATTACATCGCATTCTACAATCCACTTCCCTTAATGCTTACCGCTTATAATACAATCTGGGTTAAGCCGTTGAGTGAATATTCACTTAACTGGTAAGATCGTTCGACAGTTTGCAATTCTTGTTGCAATAGTATTGCAGCAATACACTGACCTTGCAAGAGTTGGCCTGCAACTTTTTATGGCAAAACGTTTTACACTTGGCAATTTTTACTTTCTGTTGCATACTTCAGTTCCTATCTTATACATTATTTCTTCTATCTCTTTGTCTTTTTTTCCCAGCAAAAATTGATTATAAAATACATTGCTTCAGCTCGTCCAAGATGTCTTCATTTTCTATCTTATTTAATTCTTCTGCTACCATTCTGAAAAAGTATTTAAAAATTTTATTTAAAATAATTTGTCAAATATCGTTTAGCACACCTTTAAATGAAATTTGACACAAATTGTTAAAAACAGGCGATGCCATAAATAATAAATTTAAGGTTCAATAAAGCCCAGTGATTAAGCTTTGATCTGTTCTTGTACAATTTTACTAAAAAAAATTAGTGACTACAAATTTTTAAGCTATTGCATATAGCTTTTATCGCGGGCTTTGAGCGCGGCGACCGAATCAAGAAAAAAAAAACAAAAGACAAATACCGTAACGAAAATCTAAAAAAACAAAAAACAAATACTGTAACGAAAAATCCTGACACCCACCACTCCGTCTACCATGTAGCTCGGCCGAGCTTAAAATTGTCGAAATGTTAACTTTGAACCTTTTAAAAGGTCGTGATACCCCCAAACTGGGTCGAAAACTGTTTTGAATTGGTTAATTTTCGATAAATCGAATGACGTTCACGTGAGAAGCGCGTACGTCGCGAGTTAGAAAAGTGCAAATTTACGGTACATAGAACGTCTTAACGAGGACTTTTCGCATGCGGTTTTCGCTCCATGTCGTTTGTTTATGAACGGGGCCAACTAAATAGCATAGTCTCGGGCCCCAAAATGTCGATTAAATAGGAAAGTTTAATTAAAACAGTTTGAGGTATTCTCAGCTGTCACCTACTAGCATCTGACGTACGACGTACGAAAGGGAATGTCTATCTACTTAAATATACCGAAAGCGGGTAAAAGCTAGCGGCCCATAGCCCAAAATACTTTATTACAACTGGCGCCAGCCGCACGGGGTTCGAAATGGCCCCAAATTAACATTAAATAGAGGTAAAATGTATAAACTCTAACTTACGCGCAGCGAGCACCTCGAGGATATGTCAAAATGATTACGTTCGTAGCTATTTACATAAGTCGTCTAGCGTTCATGCAATTGTGTTTTTATACAATTCGAACCTTCTAATTTCGATAGGCCACGTGAAAATCCCGGAGCCGGAAGCGCTATCGAGATTTAAAACTTTCGTATAAAATTGTGTTTACAAGTCAACTGACACTTGTCACCATAGATAACTCTACTACCGGTAGTAGAGTTCTCTATGCACTTGTCACAGAATACTCTTCATAGAGATCAAAATGATACTCTTTTTTACTCATAATTCGTGAAGATTTTGAAGGGGTAGTGAATGTTTTTCTGCCCAACTTTTTCCAGTGGCATAGTGCTATGCAATAGCTTTACCGCGGCAGTCCCCAAGTGCCACTCGTTTCATTTTTTTTCATCAGAAACGTTTACTCCTGTCATTAAAAGGGATTCAGTTAAACAAACTAAAAAATGTTTATTAAGAAAATGCAATAGACGACGAGGTTTTTATTTATTGTTACTTATTAACTATTTAAGTAGGAACTTACTTTCCAAATATGGAATGCATTTTAATTGTATCCGCATTTGGCTTGTTAACATTTCTTAAGGTTGATACAGCTGTGGTTAGTAAACGCTTATGTCGTCCTGTTCTTCAAGTTTTCTTCGGACTCTCTTCTTTGGAGGTTCTTCTGGATGTTTTCGGCTTGACCCCGGAGTAGAGGTACCTCGTGATGTACTGGCTCGAGACTCTGAAGGTGAAAATTGCTGCTCTTCCACCCTAGATATATCCTGAATTTCCCCATCATATATGATTTCACATACAGGCTAAAATAAATTACAAGTATGTTGATAAACCGATGCACTGTTTTTAATGTCCTATACTTTTATATAAAATTACCGGTTTATTTTAAAAATTGTTACAGTTTCTCACTAAAAGCTCAAATAAATTATATGAGATGAACCTTGTATACTTTTGTTTATGAATAAAATTGAAGTCTAACACACCTCGTCATAACGTTCCTCTTGACTCCTTGACTGAATGTTTCTCCAGCCCGACAGAATTCTGGGGTCATGTTGGATGTTGGATTCCTTCTGTTCCCTGTTGCGGAAATTGCAGCAGATCAAAACACTATAGTTTTGGTTTATACAACTGATCTGATGAAGATGCTCATTTTTTTAAATTTTATTCAGTTGTCAGGTACGGGCGAAATATAACGGTCCATCCATACCCCTAGTGTGATAGAATTAGCAAAAAATGTTTTACTAATTTTTGCATAATTCTGAGTTCGGAGAAAAAAATTGCCTTAAGTAGATAATTATGATATAAATTGAAGGAACTAAATTCGAACACTTTTTGATCATCGCAAATGACCCAAAAAAAATGGTAAGAATGGCCAAAACCGGTTTTTCTCGTCGGATTGAGTTTAAAAAAAGCTTTTAATAAGTTTATGCGCCGTAAAAATACGGAAAAAATGAGCGGCTGATGAACCCGATTGGTCCAGCGGTGACCCCGGAAATTGCAAAAAACCATGGATTATGCTCGAAATTTCAAAAATTCATAACTCTTGTTCTTTTAAAGATTAAGAGCTGAAATTTTAGCAAGATCGGATGTATACTTTTTGCAAACCGCAGCTGAATGCAAAAAAAAACACTTTTGTAAAATGGCCCTAAAAAAGTTGTGGTGCATTAACGCACTATTTTTTTACGGGATCATCTTCTTCAATAGTTAATGAACAATTATTAAAAAAAAATGGTATTTCGTGCGCTTGGCTGTGCGGTGCGCGTGGAAGGGAGAGCCGCCGTGCTAGGCTCGTAAAAAACAACAATATCTCGGAAACCCTTGTTCGAAAATCGATGTTTTTTTTTTAATCCGTACTACCATTCAATAATATCATTCTGTCTCTTGATAATTACTCCCATCCTATTGTAATGTGTATTAATAATTTAATTGTATAATAAAAAATTATAAAATTATCATTACTCTCCAACAATATTATAATTACATTGCCTAGTATTACAACATTTTGGAACTGAAGTAAATAACAAAATATTTTATAATGTTTTAAATGCTATAAGTAAGAGCAATTTCGTATATTACTACTTACATTCAATTTTTTAGTACTTACAATATGTACTAAAGACGTTTTATCAATGTCTCTTCTCAAATTTTTTGTATTATTAAGCTATTGCATAGCTTTTATCGCGGGCTTTGAGCGCGGCGACCGAATCAAGAAATTTCGTAACGAAAATAAAACCTAACACCCCCCACTCCGCCTACCATGTAGCTCGGCCGAGCATTCGCTTAACGTGTATGTATATGGTACGACTGTACGAAGCTCGCACGGATCGAGACGAGCTGCTCCGAAATCGGACGAATACGTGAGCAGCTGTTTGTGAGAAAGTATATAGGTGTATAGGTATCTATCATATCTTTATAATGCCACACTCACAGCATGTGAGCCTCGTAAGTATACATGTAGGTATATATACAGTTGTAGATACTGTTCCAAAAGATGGGGTAGCTATTTACCAAAATAATAATAATGTTACTAATATTCTGACTCCCAATATTGAAATAAATATTGCACACGTTAGCGATGTTAATGTTCATTAACTCATTTGTTGGAGATATTTGTGCGTGCTTATGCAAACTTAGAAATGGCCTACACATAGTCATGGTAGCAATTTACATTTCTCCGAATCCAAAATTGGACGAGGTAGAGCATTTTATTCATCACACTTTACTGGAGTACACTGAAGAAGGGTCGAAAATACTTGGTACAAATGGTAATAAATTTCCACTTATCTTGGCTGGCGATTTCAACATCAACTTCGCTGATAAAAAATCAGAGCGGTTGACAACTTTTCTTTCGGAAAAATTGAATTTGAAAATGAATAATGATCCACAAGAATCCACAACAAAATATGGGACCACCATTGACGCGGTATTTTCCAGATATTTAGAGGATATCAAGTCTCAAACTTATGTTTCTTATTTCAGTTACCATAAACCTATAGTTCCAATGATAAAAATTCCTGAATAACCTACATGTATTGTAAGATAATAAAAATATTTTAAACGATATTAACTTCTCATTTATTCAATAAAAGAAAAAGAAATTGTTTTCTTATCGGTCACCACGCTCAAAAAGTGTAACTTGAATTAATATCAAAGAAAAAACTTGAATTAATATCAAAGAAAAAAAAATACTGCATAAATAAAAAATAAATAAATAATTATAATTGCATAAGTTGGTAAAAAATGCTATGCAATAGCTTTACCGCGGCAGTCTCCAAACGTTTTTTTTTATCCTTATTTGATATATTACAATAAAAAATATGTTAAAATACCATACACATTCGAAAATAGCGAATAAATAGTAATAATGAATAGATCAAATAGCTCAATTTATTTTTTAGAGTACTTCCGACATTACTAGAAGTTTGAAAATAAGCGCAATCTTAATATTATTGAATGGTAATACGAATTACAAAAAAAACATCGATTTTCGAACAAGGGTTTCCGAGATATTGTTGTTTTTTACGAGCCTTTTACGGAAGATAGGAGGTTGGAAATTTCATTATCTATTGAAGAAGATGATCCCGCGAAAAAATAGTGCGTTACCGCACCACAACTTTTTTAGGGAATTTTACAAAAGTGTTTTTTCCATTAAGCTGCGTTTTGTAGAACGGATACATCCGATCTTGCTTATGGTATTTGGTGGACACAAAAGCTACAACCTATTAAAATTTCAGCTCTTAATCTTGAAAAGAACAAGAGTTATGAATTTTTGAAATTTCGAGAAATTTGCGGGGTCACCACTGGAACAATCGGGTTCATCCGCAGCTCATTTTTTCGGTCTTTTCACGGCACATGAGCTTATTAAAAGCTTTTACTTTTAACTCAATCCGACGATGTCCGACGCGAAAAACCGGTTTTGGCCATTTTTACCATGTTTTTTGGACCATTTGCGATGATCAAAAAGTGTTCGATTTTAGTTTCTTCAATTCGTATCATAATTATCTACTTAAGGCAATTTTTTTCTCCGAACTCAGAATTAAAAACACCAAAAAGCTTGTTCTATTACACTACCCGCAACAAAATGTTCTCTAGGATGTCATCTAGTTGTATAGATTCATTTAATAAACAATATTTGGTGTGTCAGATGTGGGAATAGAAATATGTCGATGTCTTGCTGTCTACGTCTACGTCAAGATGAAACTGGATTTCTCATTGTTGAAAAGAGTTATTATTTTCAATGTCTGTTATTATTCTTAACAGACATCCAAAGTTTTCATGCATCAGCAATGCTTTACACTTTTGAATACACCTGTATCGTGAATAAGTTATAAAGATATATCAAGGATACTAAACTCTGAAATAAAAAAACATGATCGCAACATGTGTTTCATAACTTGATAACACACAAGGGAACATTGTTATTTGGCGTTAGTATCCATTAGTATATGTAAGTGACAAATACCAAGACCAAATGAGATTTTATTAAACTGACAAAAATGGATGAGCATAAAGAAATAGTTGGAGGCGAAGCTGTAGACAGCAACGATGAAGATAAAAATTTGCCCATCCATTTTGCGGCTGCTAATGGAATGACTGAAGACGTTCTCAAAGAGATAGAATCTGGTGAGAAAATTGACGCAGAAAATTACTTAGGATGGACCCCATTGATGATGGCGACCAGGAATGGCCACGTAAATACAATCAAAACTTTATTGGATAAAGGGGCTGACGCCACAAAAAGAAATAAATTCAGTAAGTAATGCAACCTTTCTAGAATTCTCCTAATCTAATATGTTTTGTGGAAACTACATGTATGTATACCATGAATTTAATTACATTTCTTTGATTTATTAGTAAGTAGTGACACATCATATTTTACCCAAAAAATGATATTGTGATCAGCCAGGGACCCAGATCGGAGTACTCTCAATTGATAATACTAGAAATTAAAACTCATGGAGATTTGAAAGTCCTTGAACCCGATTTTGAGAAAATTGCGTATGAAAGAAACTTTAATACACTTTGACTTAGACACGTTATAAAACTTGGCTACTTGACAAAAACTTTTACAAATAGTTGCTTCACGTTTGCCATACATTGTAGCAAATATCTACTCACTCCTCATTCCATTAAAAGTTGCATTTGTATTTTCACAACTGAGATATTAACTTCTCCCACCGTTTCAAAGAAGAACATACCCTTACGACCAAGCATATTATTGTTATATATTCAACATAGTTGTGGGGGATTTGTAAATAGAATCCAGGAAACCATATTTTTTTCTCGCTAAGGAACTCAGTCTCAAAAAAGCCGAGTATTCTTTAGGTCATCTGGTGTATGATAAATGCCATATTATGTAGCTTTTAAATATCAAATATACAGAATGTTCAGTAAATAATGGGCAATACTTCAGAAATATTAGCTGCCTTGTACGAAAATAAATTCAGTCAACATCAGTACAATTTTCTTTCCTTAAGAAGTTGTGGGTCTGAGATTTAAGAAAATTTCCGATAAGATTGTACTCAAATTTTGAGAAAAATGTCGCTTAAGTGAATAATTTATCAGACAAAAATGGGTTTAAATTTGCTCTTGCGATTGAATGGACTACAATAATGACAATTTCAAACTGTTAATCTAGTAGGTAGCTTTCTGAATTTTAGTGTGAATTCCAACGTTAGTTTTGCATGAAAGCAATAGATTGTTGTTCTATACAATTTGCCATTTTAGTACAATGCCGCGACATTTATTTTCATACAGTGAAATGACTGATATGATATGAGTTTACGCCCGAAAATTTTTTTAGTTAATAAGTGTAAGCGCTGTGGCAAGAAGCTACTCAAATATTTATCCTGATCCTAAACAGCCCAACCGAAAATTATTCAGCAGATTGAGGGAAACTGGAAGTTGTCGACCCTGTTCACAATTTCGTAACCAATGCAGTCAAATGGGTATAAAAATAGGCCAAACCCGTAAATCCTTGGGAAATGGATCGATTTTGATAGGACAAGGTGCATTCTCTTCAGAATGTCATCAGAAAAAAGTAGACCATGCACAAATGAAGTTGCGCAAATTGTTTATAATGTTTATAAGCAATTTAATTAGCTAATTTTTGAGATTACATAAAAATTTCTAAAAAATGCAAAATTTGACAGACTATTTTTTGTTATAAACTATTTATTAATAAAATAGTTGAATTCGATCAAAACTCCGACTTTAGGGTCGTTTTCGTTGTGTATACCCACAAATTTGCTAATTTGTTACAAACAAACTATATTTATTATTAAATATACGAATTTAACCAAAATGTCGAGTTTATAGTTGTTTTCGGATAATTTTGGATCCCTGAGTACGATTTCATTGCTATTTATGGTCTTTAAATGCATACATACATTTTTGAACTGTTATAAACAACTATGTTTATTAGTAAAAATACGAATTTAACCAAAATATCTGGTTTATATACAGGGTGAGTCAGTTTTTTGTAGCCAAACTGCAACAGGAGATAGAACAAGTGTTTTAAGAAGAAAAGTTCAATAAACATATGACGTAGGAGGCTTCGTTATCGAGATACAGGCTGTTGAAATTGAAAAAAAAATTTTTTTGCGAATATCTCCGGAACCGTTTGTTGTACAGAAAACAGCTTTCGTAAGCATTTTCTACTCATAGTAAGCTATGTTCTGTGTGATAAAAATTTTTTTTTCTCATAATTGGTGAAGATTTTGAAGGGGTAGTGGGTGTTTTTCTCCCCAACTTCTACGCCACTGAAAAAAGAAACGGTTTTGAGACAACCATTAGAACCGCCAATGTTTTCTTCACAAAAAAGGTACTCTTGGTCATAAGCTCTAACGTTGACCGTTTTCGAGAAAAATCAACTTTTATGTTGAAAAACATGGTCAATTCTTAGTAATTAAACAAAATTTATTCAAACGTTAGAACAAGTAACAAAACCAAAAAATTGACCATGTTTTTCACCATAAAAGTTGATTTTTCTCGAAAACGGTCAACTTTAGAGCTTATGACCAAGAGTACCTTTTTTGTGTAGAAAACATTATAAAAAAAGTGTTATAAACAGCCTTACAGATCGTGCGGTTAAATTATCCCACGCAGAGGACCGTCCCAAAAATTAAAAAATTGTTCATAATGCACTGGAAATGAATGGCTACCCAAAAATATCTTTCAATCCTACCATTAAAGAAAGAATAAACAAAATCTATAATGGATCTTGATGTATAAATAACATAAAAGGTAATACAGACAATTTTATAACATTACCATACATTCCGGAGACCTCAGAGAAAATTAAGAAATGTTTGAAAAAGTATGATATAAATGTCGCGCATAAGCCTACTAACTGTGTTGGAAACTATTTCTCAAATCTAATACCTTTAATACCTAAAGATAAACAAACCCGCATAGTAAACAAATTAAATTGTTTAGATTGCAATGGGACTTATACTGGAATCTCTAAATAATATTTACAAAAAAAATGTATGGCCATAAGTATAGTACAAGAAACAAAAACTCCACCGCCCTTGCTAAACACTGTTTTGATTATAACCATCAATTCGATTACAATCATGTTAATATTCTAACTAAGGAAACCAATTATTATAAAAGATCTATTTTGGAGATGATTCACATAAAACGTGACTCCAAATGTGTAAATCATAGGACACATATTCAGACACTATGTCAGATTTATACAACTTAATTAAATAAAACTCTTGCAAATTCATACATGCGTCTTTATAATGTTAAAAGTATATTTTAGGTAGAATGTCAATAGTATATTTCCAATAACTGACAAACCTTCTTCTATTAGCTCATAAATCTAACATCTGGTTTGAAAGTGGACACTTGAACCTAATGTTCTCGTTTCTAGTCGTTCATAGACTTTGTTGACATGAACTCGCATTTATTAAGAGTACTGCTTAACAGTGGATTCTTGATACATTATACTTACAACATTAATGTGTTACATTTTCGCTTATTCGTGTTTCTGTTCGTTTCGGCGACGTGGACATTTTAGTTGAGATTAGTGCGATAAGGACGCTTTGTGTAATACAAATAGTTTTAAGTAATCCAACTTTAGACATAATAAGTCTTCTGATGATGGTCGTGAGACCGAAACGTACGTAAAGGCGAGAAAATATAAAGCATAAGTAATGATGTGACCTATTTCCCGAGAATTCATATATAATTCATACCTGGGTCAAGAATCTTTATAATTTAAAACTCAGAATTGTGTTTGTATTCACTGATACTATGTTGGTATTTTTTATTGCAGAATTGAGTATATTTATAATAAGTATTGCAAGTGGTGACCTGAGCATTATAGACTTGATTCTGCAACATCTTCTATGTGGTGGAGTTTCTAGAAAAAGTATGCAAGATATCCTTTCACCATTGTCTGCAGGAATATTATTTAAAAGGAATCATTTATTAAATTATTTGATAGAACAATCATTTGATATCAACATTCCAACACCGAAAACAGGTAAAAATAACAACATTCTCATTTTCCATCATTAACATTACAATTAAAGTAAAAAGTTGTTTAGTTGAGAATTGTCCAATTTTTTTTAAAATAAGGTACCTACTACTAGTGGTCGATGATCATATTAAAATTTGTGTACATCCGTCGTAATATTTATCTTTTGGATTTTCATATATCCACTGGCATAATATTTTGAGTTCATTTCATCCTAAAAAATATTTTCAAACGAATTATCCAGAAGTTTTTGGACAATTGCAATAAATCAATTATTATGTAATGTAATTGATATGTAAAATAATGTGTTTTGCCTTATACTTATAGGTTTAACTCCATTGATGTTTGCTGCTGCATTGGACAATTGCAACGCTTTCAGCGCTTTGAGGGACAGTAGGGCAAACTTGAACTTGAAAAACTACAATGGCCATACAGCGTACGACATAGCAGACTCAAAAAAAAGACCAATTCAATTGAACGTAGAGGGGAAGAAAAATAAACAACTTTGCCCAGAAGGGATTCCATTTATAATATTTTCACCTGTATTTCAAGTACCTGTAGCGTATGATCAGCCTTATCTCAATCAAAATGTCATATATGATCATATAAGGAAATCTTCGGAAAACGCGTTTACTCCGAATTATTATTTCCCTCCCAACGTTACTCCGGTTGCCTGTAATGAACTAACACCTCAGATGTTCTTTCCTCCAACTTTTTCTCCTTCTGAATTGAATAATGCTTTAATGAATAAAATGTTTTACCCTAATGATCTTCACAACTCAAGAATTTATAATAATGGCATTATGCCACCATTTCCCAGTTATTCATAGTTAAAATTTTATCATATGTTTGTAATTTGCTTTATTTGTATGTGATCTATGTTATCTTAGTTATTCTATTTTTGTTATGTACCTAAAACGAACAGCAGTTCCTCATTTTAATACTAATAAATAAATATGTGAAATATTATAATTGCCTGTTATTTCTTAACTGGAAATAAATATCAGGTAGAGTGCATTGTAGAGCTGTGCTATTCAATTGGAAAAATAAGCTAGAGGAACGGAAGGCGAAACGGAAAAATCGGTTATCAAAAAGAAAATTTGTTTTATTATCAAATGTTTTATAACATAACAAATCAGTACTTATCTCTATGGAACGCCGTTTTGATATTTATTAACAGCAGGCTTATGGTTTCCAAATAAATTTACTACCCGTTAAATCGCAACCAAGATCATAGCAAATAGTATGATTTTGTAGAATTGCCTAAATTATAACATCAGCTCATCTTAAAATAATTGTACTACATATATTCCATTCAAAGCCAGTCGATTGGAATAAAATTTACCATTTATTTGCCCGCTCCTAAAGAAACTTTAATATTGTAATAAAGTTGTTGCTCTTTTATAAAGCTATGTTAGTTTATTCTTTCCAATAAAAATATAGGTATTATTTGGGGTCAAAGACACTACAATAATACTACTTGATATTCATTGAACAATTTTTTTTATTCTTTGTTTACGACTGAGACTGACATCGTTAAGTTGTCGATTTAAATTCCTTAATCTAAAAAAAATTCGACATTTGAAAAATATTTTTTTTTTGGGTCGTCGCACTGAATATGACAACTTTCATCCAATAGTTTTTTAAAATAATTTTTGGTAAACAATAAAGTCATTAATTCGTTGAAAAATGTCTTCCAATTTTTCCATATAATTCATAATGGTCGCAGTAGGTTTACTTGAACCACCTTCACTCAAATGGTTAATCCATGTATACGAATCATTTGATTGTGAAGAGGATGGTTCCGTCAACTTTAATTTGTGGCAAATATATCCAGCTATATTTTTTTCAGACCGTCATAGGCTAGATCGTTCAGTTCAAATGTCTCATCTATAGTTGTATTTGTTTCTGTTTCAGTACTAATTTTTGATAAATACTTTCCACTTAAATTTTCAACGTGTAAATCTGGCGTATCATCTATTTCCACGTTGCTACACTCTGACAAAGATCCCTCGTTTTGTCCAAGAATGTATGATCTTAACCTATACTTAAATTCCAACACATCAGGGTGATCATGGAGACCACCTTTTGCCCGAATAATGCCCAATTGTTTTCAATTTGTTACACATTATATTTTAAACTGTAAGGATGTAAATTTAGCGTATATATATTTTACTAAATTATTGCGCATCACTTATGATTCTCACTTTCCATCTAAAACAATATATATAAATGAAAACAAAAAATCGTGGATAACCTTAGGAATAAGGACATCATGTAGAAATAAAAAAGTCTTGTATTATAAATATAAACTTAAGATTGTAAGCAAAACCTATTTCATAACCTACTGTAAAATTTTAAAATTAGTTATAAAAAAAGCAAAATTATAACACAATGATAATGTTACAAATATGTCACAAAATAAAACTAAAGCAGTCTGGCAAGTTACTAAACATATTACAAATAAAAAAACTTACAAATCTAAATTAAATATTGAAGAATTGAGACAGGAAAATCAAACTTATCATGACATAGTGAATAAAATAAACAATTACCTTATACACATATCTACGCCAGATAGCAAACATAGTAAACATGGAGGAACACATAATTCAATTAAAAATTGTGAAAAGTCTTTATTTCTTTATAATGTAGAACAGGAAGTAATACAAATAATTAGAAATCTTAAAAATACAAAATCTGTAGGTAACGACTTGATCTCTATAAAATTCCTGAAAACTTTTCATTGCCAAACCGTTGACACATATAATCACTTTATCTTTTACAAATGGTATATTTCCATTAGATCTAAAAAAATCAATAGTAAAACTTATTTTTAAAAAAGGTGATGCTAGTGATATCAATAACTATAGGCCCATTTCTATTTTGAACAATATTTCGAAAGTATTTGAAAAATGCATATCAAACAGAATTCTTAAATTTTTCACACTATATAATTTATTATCTTACCAACAAATGGGTATATAAAAGGCAGATCAACCGAACGGGGCTATCTATCAACTTCTTGAACATAAACATAACTCATTAAATAATAAAGCTAAAACGAATGGCATTTTCCTAGATCTGTCAAAAGCCTTCGATGCGGTAGATCATACTCTGTTAATTAAAAAAATAGATAAAATGGGAATTAGGGACGTAGCATCTGATTTATTAATTCTTATTTGACAGATAGACAACAACAAATTAATATAACTACCCAAAATAATGAAATTATTCAGTCGGATTGGGAATGTGTACTACGGGGAGTTCCTCAAGGCTTGATTCTGGGACCGTTATTGTTTATCGCATATGTTAATGACTTACCAGTTGTTGTTGAACACAATCTTACATCTTTTGCTGATGACTCTGCTGCAGCGATATCCTCTCAGACAATGGAAGGTCTAGAAAACAAAACAATTAGCTCGTTAAACCTGTTAACAAACTGGTTTTCTGAAAACTCTCTTACTTTAAACTTAAACAAAACAGAAATTGTTCAATTTCGCTCGTCATATCAAGAACTTGAATTAACATGCCTATTTTTAAACAATGACATAAACCTAACTTATGAAAATTCTGTAAAATTTCTTGGATTGAGATTAGATAACAGTCTAACATGGAAATCCCACATTGATTATTTAACTCATAAGCTAGCAATATTAAGTTACCAGCTAAGAACTTTGCACAATAATACTTCTATTGAAACATGTTTGAATCCTTACCACGCGTATGTACAATCCATTATTAAATATGGCGTAATATTTTGGGTAAACTCATCACACATAAATACAATAAAAGTGCTTCAAAAGAAGTGTATACGTAACATTTTCAGTTTAAAGCGGACATACAGCTGTAGACCTTATTTTAAAAAATACAAAATACTTACCCTAACTTCTATTTATATCTTAGAGAGTGCATTATTCCTTAGAAAACACTATAATTTTTTTGAAAACAAGGAAGCGACACACTCATATAAAACGCGGAACAGACACTTACTGAAAGTTGACCAAACGCATCTTACTCAGTATCAAAAAAGTACAAATACTACAATAATAAAAATATACAATCATCTTCCGAAGTACATTAAAGATTCTCCTTCTGATGGAAAATTCAAATTAAACTTAAAAACTTGTTTGATTAATTATTGTTTTTATGATATTGATAATTTCTTCATTTAAATACTTTATGTCTTTCTTTTTAAATTGCTGCTTATTGTATTTATTGTTAATAATATGACTCTTATGTTTAGCTTATATCTTTATCTTATATGTTTCTGTAGCTAATTATTCTTTTATAATGTACATATATTTTAGATTTTATATTTTACTTGACATGTTCGTTGCCCATTGTGGATTTTTTGAATAAATCTGCCTTATCTTAGACCGAACAAGAAGAGAAAATTATTATATTCACAAAGAAAAATTGTTAAATAGTGTTATAGTTTGGAACGTCGTTTTAATATTTAGGTATTAATAGCAAGCTTAGGTTTGAGATTAAATTGGCAACCAATTACTCACATTTCTTCAAAATGACAAACTATCGAGTTATTCATTAACAAAGAATAATGCATATAATAAAAACTGATGTAGTTCCAATGAGAATCATGATTATTTGTAAGTCAGGGTTTAAAAGTTTACAAGGTGTTAATTGAAGTTCAATAGTTTTTCTCATTGCATATAGTGTGGAAATATATACCAATTACAGAGCATCCAGAGAGATAACTCGATTAAATATCAAAACGGCGTTCCACATATCTCTCTATCATATTATATTAATCAGACTTGATCAAAAACCAAATTAAAAATATATTGGATGATTTCCAATATCTTCCTTTTGGTTCATTTAGTCGAGTCATATTAGCAAAAAAGCTGGGAAAATTTGTGGGCACCTCCGATCGACTCCGGGTTTTTTGCAAAATTTTCCTGAACGGATTTACAACATTTCCGGAAAAAAACTAATATGTGCTTCTCCATTTTTCAATTGTTATAGAGGAATATAGAAGAAAATGGCCAATTTTCATGACCAAAAAATTAGGAAATTTCAACGAAAATGGCTAGAAAACTGTACTCGAGGGGGTTTCGAGGTCGCTGATCACGATTCGGAAGTCGGATTTTCCATTTTTCGATTTATTGGCCAGTCATTGGCCAATGTTGATGGACAAAATTTTGCAATTTTCAAAGAAAATGGCTAGAAAACTGTACTCGGGGAGTTTTCGAGGTCACTGATTACGATCCAGATTCAATAGTTTCATTATAATGGAGTAGTGTGTATGTATGGTTGCAATTTTGTAGGAAAAAATTCAATTTGACTATTGTTATATGAATTTCCGGTGTTGTTAATAATGGTTCTGGATTTGAGTATATTACCAACAACTTGGGTACATTGTCGTGAAAATATGATTCAATATTCAATGTTAAATGTTATCAAAAAAATTTTGTAATCTTACTATTTCGAAGCTTTTATCAGTATATTTGATGACTTGAAAAAACTTGGATACTATACTCATAAATGATTGATTCTTAAGGATGATTTTTTATTAAGGACTGGCCAATAATTAAGACCAAAGAAATTTTGTAATACAGAAGGAATACAAAGACGTAAAAAGTTTTAAACTAATTTTTTACTTATTATCATTAACATATATTAAAATTTTGGTTATATAAAAAATATTTTACAGTCTTTTGAATAATTAACTTAAATATAATATCTAACTAAATAATAACTAACCTAAAAAATATATATACATAATTTTGCAATAAATAGAATATTTTTTCATTACTATATTTTACAAATGATTTTTCCATATGACTAACCATTTATATCAATTATTCGCTTTCCTGATGTTCATCTTCATCATCATTTTCCTCTATATTCCTCTATAACAATTGAGAAATGGAAAAGCACATATTAGTTTTTTTCGGGAATGTTGTAAATCCGTTCAGGAAAATTTTGCAAAAAAACCGGAGCCGATCGGAGTTGCCTGCAAATTTTCCCAGCTTTTATACTTTTTTCGTCTAATTTGACCCGACTAATTCTGTCTCAATAGTGAGGTAGTAGTGACAACTACTAGTTTAAAAACAGTGTTTTAAAATGAAATCATCGACTTCTATGCCACCGTAGGTACAGTGGTCTAATAAACGGTACACTAGATATTGTACCAACCTTTCATGAGTTTCAGTAATACAGTAAATGTATTCGTTGTTGTTCTCTTCGTCTTGAGATGAAACCAAATATTTCTTCTCTCTTCTTTATTGTCAGACTTTTCTACCTTTCTCTTATTCTTCTTATGCTTTTTTTTCATCAAGATAAGGTAACAGAGGCCCCAACTAGTGTAAAAACAGTGTTTTAAAATGAAATCATCGTCTTATATGCCACCGCAGGTACAGTGGTCTAATAAACGGTACCCTAGGTATCGTAACAAGCCTTCATGAGATTCAGTAATAGAGTAAATGTATTCGTTGTTGTTCTCTTCGTCTTCAGATGAACCAAAATGTTTCTTCTCGTTTATTTTAATGTCAGACTTTTTTACTTTTCTCTTATTCTTATAGTTTGTGTCATCAAGATTAAGCAGCTTATAACACACTGAACATGAACAATTTGTGAATACTCAGGGCTGACGCTGAAATAACTGTTGACATTTTTGTGTTCAATTAATCTTGAAGTAGATGTCCAAGGTTGATTAGTATCTTCTAAATCCGACTTAAGTCCAGATTCTGCATCCACAAGGGATGGTACAGCAGAACTAGATGTTGGAACTTGAAGACTACTTCAAGTTGGTGGCTCAGGTTCCTCGACATTCAGATCTTCTAAATCCAACTTGAGTTTAGATTCTGCATCTGCAGAGGATGTTGGAAGAAGACTAGATGCTCGAAAACGTTAATAGGTACTGTCTGAAATGTTGCATTGGGTGATTAATAGGTAGGATGACTGAACGAGCTCAAGCTGGTCACTCCTTCATTGTCAACCTCAAGAGCTACCGAACCTCTTTCTACCAGACTGTATTTTTCCATCGAACGGCGATGTTGTGGAACTCGTTGCCACATAACCTGCCATCATTAACATTACAATGAATATAAAAAGTTGTTAAGTTGAGAATTGTCTAAATTGTTTTCAAATAAGACATCTACTACTAGTGGTAGATGATCATATCAATATGTGTGTACATTCGTCGTAAAATTTATATTTTGGAATTTCAGATACCCACTGGCATATTATTTTGAGTTCACTTCATCCTAAAAAATATTATTAAAACGAATTCGTATGATTTCACCAGTATCATCTCTTTTTACATTACACAATTTTCCGACAGTGCCATTGAACAATCCATCCCCAACATCTATGTTATTAGTTATTATGTATGGTCGGTTAAGACCTAAAATTAACTCGTATGGTAATCCACCCGTATCATTGGTTCTTATTTTATGCAACTTCTGCCTGACGAAATTTTGTTGCTCAACATTATGACAACCAACGAAGACATCCGATGTCACAGATACTATTGTCTACAGAGTTTAGTATGGAGTTGTTGTACTCGTTGTAGCATCCGAAATTACAATTTTATTATTTTTAAATGACAATTAATATAATTACTTTTTCTTTAGTTTTCACAACTGTCAGTATTGAAAAAAAGATCAAGACGATACTCACTATTATATTTGAGGCTGTGATCCAACATTCGAACAATGAAAATAATAAACTAGATATAACACAACGTCATCAATGTACACATGTAAAAGTTCTCACTTATACACATCACTAATGTAATAATTTTTATAACATATAATGTAAAATACACACATGACTAATGAACTGCTCAAGTGTTACAAGTATGCCACTTCTGTCTTCTTCACAATTTGCTCCGATACCAAATTATTAACTAGCAAACATTCACAAACTTCAGCCATAAATTCAATAAGCCCATATCGAATTTGAGATTCGGAAATCTGTAGCGTTTATGGTTCATAAGTGGCTGACAATTGCGTATAGCACAACCGTGTTTTCCCATGATAAATATTGTGCAAAAATAATATTCTAGAAATAGCGTATATGATAGGAAGCAACAAGTCGCATGGAAACAAAATCCACAAATGAATTAAAATTGCTACTATTGAACAACAATAACAATCGCATGCACATTATAATTTCTATTAATTTCGGACGCTTGACGCGCCCTCCCGTGTTTTGGAAGCGAAATACTTTCGCCGGCCATGACAGTTTTGGTTCCTACCATAAGACATTTCATTCTACGAATCTACGGTAGTAGAGTAATTTATGGCGATACTCGACGTAAAAGAAAGAGGGATCGAGGATCAAGCGAGCGTGTGGGGTGTGCAAAGAGTTCTATGTACATAGAACTCTTTGGGGGGTGTGGGGCGATATTTACTGAATAGAGGGGATGAATCTTCTAGCTGTAAGTTCGCTTAACCTCGGTCATTTATTTAACGTTACGTTTATGACGCTGACGCACTCTATCCTAACATCTCTCTGCCCGATACAGAGTATCGGCCTGTTCTTTTGTATTTCTTTTCATACAATGTGCAGTGAATTGAATTGAAACTTAATTTTTTGCACTTCCGAGACGTAAGTGCCACTTTAGTCTTAGGGACTGAAATGAAGGGATTAAATAAAAATTTAATCACTAGGAAGTAAAAGTGAAAATTTGCAGTTCACTCATTTCACTGTTATCGTTTCACTGTTATTTCTAACATTTTTGGGTTCTCGTTGGAAGATCAATCTCGTAAGGAAATTATTAAAGCCCTGGTGTTAATTCTGAGGCACATTTCCCGTGAACTGTAGGTGTTTTTTGCACTACTTCTTTTGTTGTAACAATGTTCCTCAAATATCTATTTGCTCACATATCATCAATGGAGATATTGCTATTTCACAATACTTGAATTTTTAACTTAAATATACTGAATCTTATCGTTTGTTACAGATGATGTTCTGGGACCACTGTACGCCAGCTATGCCTTTGTACTACGTCATAGAGCCTTGCGATTTATGACATATTACGCATTTGGTGTATGCGCCTTCTATCTTATTCTATATTTTGTTGTTATAATTTACGTTCTAGATGTCAAATTCATGCTCCAATACAGTCTTATGGGAATCGGCATTTTATATGTGAGTTAGTCAACAGGAGATGGTACTAGAATCAGTACCGGTTGGTGACTCTAAAATATATTGAGGCAACATTTTTAACTGGTATTATTAATTGAGAATGCAAAGGGAATCTGGAGGCATAAGCCTAATTTTTTTCATTTCATGTTTCAAATATTTGAAATAGTCAAGGAGACATGATGTAACATTAAAAATATTAGTGTCAAATTAAGCTTAACTGCCAAAATTAGGTTTACCCGTTTGAGTTCGCTATCAATAATACAAGTTAGGTTGCCTCAGCCGCCACTGGGTTCCACATGGTACCTATGTATGAACCAATGTAGGTGTGATATTGTCACAGGTTGAGCAAATATGAAATTAACGTTAGGTATTCATCACATCAGGACAATATAATTGCGCCTTTATTTAAATTCCAATGCAAATCTGAGACTGTTCTCCATCTTCTAGAAATTCGGATGTTAATTCTGCTGATTGATATTTTAATAGAATAGTGGATTTGTCATTTATTCATTATTTTCAGGCTTAGTTATATTTACAATGGAAATAGTGATCAAATAGATAAACCCAAGATATTTAAGTCATGGTAGTAAATCTTATATGCATGTTCGAAACCAAGCAGTGTCGAAGTATCTCAGGCAAATAACACTGGCCTTGCTACCAATATTAACGACTAGTTTGTAACACTCAATAGCTCTTAACGTTATACTGTTATTTGTAAATTGATGACAGTTTGTAAGTAGTGACTCAAATTTTGTTCGTGTTTTTAGAATGGTAGTTTCCGTAAATAAAGCAAACGCGCCATGGCGCGTGTCCGGACAGGAAAGCCTCAAAATTCGATATTTCTTGTCCGCTGAACGTCAGTAGATTTTTCACTCGTTGCTGCTAGAGGTCTCCCATTAGTCGCTTGGAGTGATATACGGGGCAATACCCCCAACAGGTGCTCTGTCTCGATTCATGCTTGTATTACAAATTTCGTTGTGGCATGAGAGATGCCACAACTTGGCTCTGGTCCAATTAGCGGTGTTCCGCCCCCCACTTTGGCGAGGACGACGGCAGCTTCAGTCCCCCAGTCTGGTTTCCTCAGATGCCCAAACGAGTGTAACTCTATTGAGGTTCTTAACTTGTACCGTTAGCTCCTTTACACAACCATGTACACATTGTGGGGTGATTGTGTACGACTACTAGGTTGCTCACTATCATTGTTATCTGTCTATTTTCATAGACTCTCTTCCTCATAATTCGAGCATATGTTGCAATTGTCAATATTATGCATGGAATTCTGTCGCGAGTGTCCCTAGGCTCACAGAAATTCCTCTCTTTTGGTCCTTCCTTTCGACTAATCCAGCACCTGTACTTTTTTCATGTGCCTTTGGTGAATCATACGGAATCCCCTGGTATCATTTAAGGATTGCCCCCAGCGTTCTTCTTCCTCTCTCCCGTTCAAAGTTTGAATCTTGAATGATACGGAAGTGCTTGGAACCTTGATCCTGTCGAATCTCATCCCCAATGGCCCAGGTGATCCAAGCAATCCGAGAATGCTCTGCCCATTTTGGTTGGCCCTTCCTTGTCTAGTAAAATCCATGCGATGCGCTTCTCTTATGGCTTCTTAAGAGAAGCGCGTCGACGAACAGTGGTTCCAGCCCCAACATCCTTTCCATCGCTGCCGTTGTGGTGGTCGACTGTGCGCCCGTTATTCCCAAGCACGCCAGCCTCCGTTCTCTCTGTACAGAGATTGCTGGAATGCTTTCGTTTTTGTTTTTAGCCACCACACAATTACAGCGTATGTCACAATGGTGGTATACACCCAATGTACCATCCGTAGTGTGAGTCCCCAGGTTCTCCCGACTGTACGACAGGTCCACAAGGCCCATATCGCTTTATTAAAAATTTTCTCCAGATGCTTACCAAAGGTCAGCCTTTTTATTATGTCCGTCATCTGCAGGTTTTTCCCATCAAAAACTAGGTCTTGTTTGTTTCCAATGTCCTCTCTCCTTCTGAATGGTACAATGGTTCACTTTGAGTTTCTCCTTGTTGCAATATTTTTCACGGTGTTCAGTGCTTGTTAGATGTTACTATGCTCCCGAACTTCCCTTGTACTACAATGACGATGTCATCCATCCATCACGTTGTACGGGTTGGTTAGAAATAAGTGTTATCAAAAGCTCCCTCTATGCCCTGAAAGCTCGCTTGGGTAATTTCTTTCCTTTCGCAGGATTTCCAGGTTTGGTAGGCATACTGATTACGATGTAGGGGGTTTCTCATAAGAGTCCCGTCTCTGACATGTCTGTCGATCAGTTTCTCTAGAGCTTCCACAAGAAACGGTCAAACCATATAGTATGCTCAAATGGCTCCCGTTGTTCGTTTTGAACTTTACCCAAGGCAATTGGAAGAAACTTCACATCCAGCTCATACCCTCCTTTAACCAAAGATGATGGCACACTAGCTACGAAATCCCAAGAAGAGCCAACATTTTTTGCTATAATCATTGCAGAAAATTCCACTTCGGGACCATAAAAGAGGAACCTTTCTATTGCTGCCATAATATAACTTGTAGCATTTTCAACGTGTTTATATTAGGCTGTCTATTTGAATAAGCGATTTATCATTACATTATTATTATCATTATTATCATCAGCAGAGGTCAATAGGAGACTTGCTTATGTAACACATATATGGCAGACATCTATTGAAAAATATGGGGAATGATCTCCGTAATATTTGACAGTATTTGGCACCAAGGGTTTCTTGGTAAACTTTCATCCTATGGATTACTGCCTAAGCTTTGTTACAATTTATAGTTTTCTCCCCGATATATCACTCCATATGGTTGGTCTCCTCCGATACAATGGCTATTAACGCTGGTTCCACAGGGACCTGTTTTGGTACCAGCTTTTTTGTTTCTACTCCTTATCAAACATATGTTGAAACTGACTTCCTCGTCCCACCATCAGCTTTGCAGATACACTCCATACCACTCCCTCATCTAGAGCCCCTATGTCATCCAATAAAGCCTAAGGAGCGAGATAGAGACAGAGAAGATCTGGCAAGAATTTTGAAATGGTTCTCTGATAATCTAGTAGAGTAATGCAACACACACCCAAGCTTGTATTTTCTGCAGGAAGGCGGATCCCACAATCTCTAATATGATGATGTCAGATACAACTTTCCTATGAGTCCTCCATATCCATGTTCGGCATCTCCATCAACAGCACTCTCTCATGGGACGACCATTTGCTTTCAGCATAACTTGGTTTTATATTTCGACCCAAGATCTACTTTACATTCCAGCAGCTCCTCATAGTCTACAAAGCACAGTTTAGGACAATCCCAGAGTACTGTTTATATATTTGGAGCTCCCAGACATACGCTGGAGGTTTTAGATCATATTCAGAACAGAGCTATCGAATGGCGTGGCTGTGGAACTCTTTGCATAGTGAGATATTTTCTGATGGCTATAACTCCAAACTTTCAAGAAAAAATCGAATGAATATCTCCTCTTCCAGCATTTCACCGCTGGCTCACTCGATGTTCTTCGAACATTATAGTTTTTCCTACCGTATAGTTAAAATATAAAAAAAAACTTCATCATGACATCTTGTTGTTTTAGCAGCAATATACCTACAACGAAACAAATATCTCATGCCAGATTTGTATTCATTAATATCCCTCAACTTCGAATTAAAATATAAAATCCACGTGTTCCCTGATTCTGAGTACAAACGTATGCTTTATTATCTCGAAAGTTGCCTTTTTAAAAATATGAACCAGATAATACCGTATTGTTGTTCATTATTTCATTTGAAAAGTTTCTTCATGTTCGAGTCACTGTGTATTATTACAATTTTCACATATTACGAATATATCATTGACAACACAGATAAATACCTTCACCTTCTCTGGCTCATCATTCTAACAAGTGATTATTCAATTATGGAATTTTACATTGGTTTGTGTCGTCCTCTGACACAGTAGGTCATATTGCCCGTCATGACTATTATTAACTAAGGAATATTCATTTAGTCAATGTTCACATCAAAGAGTTTTATAACTAGAGTGGACAAGTAGGATCCTACCAATGTATTACATTCATACGCGAGTAGGTATGCGTTCTCTGTCGCACTATTTCTTAACGCGCGGGCGCGTCTCGTGTATTTTACGACTTGGCGTTACGCGCTCTCTATAGTACGAGCGCGTGGGGGTTACGTGAGCGAGTGAGACAGACGCACTCGATTCGTATGAATAAATGCCTTACTTGTCCACTCTAGTTATAGAACTCTTTGGTTCACATTGCGTTAGTTTTTCGAAGCGACATCTACTTGTGGATAGATGGCGTTAGGTGTTCTACTCATTCCACTGATGAGCCAGAGAAGGCGAAAGAGCTGTCTAGAGCTATTTAGCTGTGGTGTCACCACTGATCGATCTAGAGAGATCTATATATACTACATTTGTGTATTAGATTAATTTCTATATTTCTAACAATTAATTGTTGAATTATTGAATAATATATTATTCTTATCATTTTTAGTGTTTTCTCAACTTATACAATTTATTGTTCAAATATAGAAAATTTTATAAGCTTGTGGATGAACATTTTCCAAAATTTTTGGCCTCATCTAATGGTTCTGAACAGATACGAAGAAGAATAGATAGAGAAGCTAAATGGGTGAAAATAATTATGAGCAGTCAAATAATCATTGTGGCTTTTATCACTTCAATGTTTCTTCCTTTGGTGGGGTATGAAGAGAAACTTTCTATATTGGCATTTATCTTAAGAAATGATATTGGGTCAAAAAAAATTTTTATGAAGATTCTGTTTTATCCACCCATGATTTTTTCTAGCTTTTTAACGATTTTACAGCTGCACATCATGATGTACTTATTTATACATTTGAAGTTTCAAACCTGCTTATTGAATGATAGCTTAGAACATATGGAAAAAAGAATTAAAGAAAAATATTCACAAGTATTATATGATAGAATGCTTCACGTTTATTTTGTGTATGTAGTTCGTCATCATTTGTTTCTAAAGAGGTAAGTTAATAGGAATCAAAAATTGAGAGATCTCGACTAACGTCTGGCAATTGTGTAAATACTAATACATTCAGAAATTGTTGAATGCCGTTGAATTTTTCAGATTTGAGCGAGCGATAAATGACTTAATATATTTTCCGATATTGTTTAACACAAGTATTAGCATACTTTTTGGTTCAACAGTTATACTGTTCATATACCAGGTAATTATGTATGTATAAAGAAAACAATTTTTTCAGAAGACCTGTCAAATTTGGGGTCATTTGAAAGTAGTAGGAAAATAAGCTGATTTTATCAAATAGTTCAATTTTTACTGACAAAATTCATGAAGTACATATTTTATTTTAGTTTATTTATCCAATTACATGATGTGGCGATACGTAAGAAACAAAACATTATTCTAATAGTAAAATACTAAGTAATTGAATAAATAAGAAATAATCACCCTTATCCACTAAAAACACTCTCAAGGTACTGAGAACCTTTCGGCTACCAAGTAGCAATCATCAGAGTAAACTAAATTAGAAATCAAAATGTGCCTGTTTAAATACTATTCGGGGATAATAATGCAAATAAGAGGAATTTAATGAATTGCTTTTTCGTTCTACAATTCCATCCTTTTTAAATTACCTAGATATCTGTCCATACTGTGTTTTAAAAGTAACAAGCTTTTTGAGAAATTGGGTGACCTGTTTTCAAAATATGTTCGGCTAACTCTTATTTTTCACAATTAATTTGGTTTATATGCGCAAAATGTTCTTTATACCGAGTTAAAATGTTTCTTTTAAATTTTGGCCCAGATATAGTTTTGAACACGACTTTGTAAATCTCCATTTGTCGAATTCGGAATTTTTATCAAATGTGTTGCCATATGGAATTTATTAATTACTGAAAGATTATAAGTGGTATTTCAATTTTATTGAACTATTCCTAGGTGATAGTTCTAATTTGGTAAGTTGGTTGCGTTCCGATTTCCTTTTCACTTTAGAAATTAAATTATTGATCGAAGATTTATCGTCATAGTCTAACACTATTTGCTGAACATCGTTGGTATAGTTTTACTAACTCAAAGGGACGTTCAATAATTTATGAACAAGACTATTAAATTGAGCTATTTTATATCTGAATGGTGTAGCTATACCTATTTGTTTGAGTGGGTTTCTGAAGAAAGGTCGAAATCCAAGTGATTACTATCTTTTATAATGTTGATATCTCTGTTTCTATTTCGACACTGAAGTCAGTGAATCAAATAGGCTATTAAGCGTGTTCAGGGAGCCAAGTAAATCAAAATCTTTACTTATAATCTCGAAAATATCAACATATCAATACCAAACTTTTGGAAAATAATTTATTTCAGATTTTAAGGAGGTTTTAAGTTCGCTTAGAAAAATATTGGCCAAAAAGAAGAGTGGATTGCCCATTGTACATCCCTTTCTTTGTTTATAGTTTATAGTTTTTGGCCAATATTTTTCTAAACGAACTTGAAACCTCAAAATCAAATTTAAATTAACTTCCAAAAGTTTGATTCAGATATGTTGACGATATTTTCTAGATTACAAGTAAAGATTTTGGTTTATATTGATTTTTGAACAGGCTTAATATTCAACATGATTCACTGAAATCCACTGTCGAAATAGTCACAGATGAGCTCGATATTAACATTATGAAGGATGATAATCACTTGTATTTCTACATACACAGAAAACCTACTCAAACAAAGGTATAGCCCGGCTGACTCAGCTACATCATTTAATTATAAAATAGCTCCATTTAATAGTTTTGTTCAAATCTTTGATCAATAATTTGATTTCTAAATGAAAAAAGTCAAACTAGAAGAAAAATTTCAATTATAGCTATAAAGAACATTTTGCGTATATAAAGAAAAATAATGGTGAAAAATCAGCGTTAGCCAAACATATCTTGAATAAAGGTGTCACCAATTCTCAAGAAAGTTTATCACTCTTAAAACACAGTAAAGATAAATATTTAGGTAATTTAGAAGGGATGATGGAAATCTATAAACGAAAAGGTAAACTTAGGGTAACCCCTTGTCTTTATTATTATCCCCGAATAGTATTTAAACAGGCACATTATGATTTCTAATTTAGTTTACTCTGATGATGGCTACTTGGTAGCCCAAAGGTGCATAAATATAATAATTTCTTATTCATAGTATTATAGTGTATTTACAATGTGAACTCTTAAATAGTTTATTACTAAGTAAATATAATTGAACAATACAGAATATATCAGACTATTTCAAAAATTCAAATTATTAACAACATTTCAAACATAATTTAAATATTTAAATATTCGTCTATAGAGTAGAAGTAATTTTTTATTAAAAAACTTGTTAAACTTAATTTAAACGTACTTTGAATTTTACAGTTTTTATGGATTGTAACAATTTATTATAAAATATAGAATAACCGTCTATGTATTATATTATTTTGTAAGTTCTCCCCATGTAGTATATGAATGATATATGATGTTTAAATTTTTCAATGTTATTGAACACAAAAACTAGGATATGGATGATATACAGACTTGAAATCGTAAGAATTTTGTGGTTCTGGTAACATGTTTCTTTATATTCTAGTCCACACGTATATCAAATTGTCCTTTTTCGCAAAATAAAGACACGATACACTGTACTTGAGTTGCCCCAACAAAGTAAACCATATCTTATAATAGACTCAAAATTTGAGAAGTAAAACATACTAACAGTATCTAGGTTTGCAATTTCAGATAAACATTTCAATCTAAAATACACACTCGAACATTCTTACGAACAAGGTCTACTTGCGATTTCCATGATAAAGAATGATCCAAACCTAAAAGTTAAAAATCTGTAAGTTGCACAATACTTTTGCCATGTTAGAAGGGGACACCTTCGAAGTTGAAATAGGGTGACATATCATGGCATAAGTTTTCTTTTGATTCATCACTACGTTTTTTGATTTGAAATAACTAAATATATCTAAGTGACTTTCTATATCTGTGCTATAACTGTAACGTCTTTGCCGCAAAATAGCAATATCATCAATAGAACTGTCGAAATGAATTGTAATATTTTCGTCAAGATCATTTATATACAGTAAATATAACAAGAGGACCCACAACATGCCTTGTGGAACACAATTCTAGAGAATTTATACCTCCGAAGCTGACAAACCGCTTTCTGTTTTTTATGTAAGTTTTAGCAAATCATTGCACCTACCCTGTAAGCCTAAGATTCAATTTTAGACGAAAGAATGTTGTGATTTACATAATCAAAAAGTTTGGACACATCAATGGAAAGTGCCATAACATTTTTTACTTTAGCCACTGCAACTAAAAAACAATCTAACTGGTCCTAATATAACGTTTACGATGTGCTGTATGCAGGTTAGCATTTTATGTGAAGGAATATTCCAAGATGCAGTTCTGAACAGTAAGTTAAAAATCTTTAGAGTCAAGGATCTCATGGGTTACTACTTTGAAGTCATTCTTCAAACGATTATATTTTCAAAGTAGCATATTTAAATTAGAATATAATTTATTTCATTTTTGAATCCTTCACCTATTGGTGAATCTGTAGATTTGATATGTCAATAATTGCCCAAACATGTTCTATCGTTGGCGTAGTTTCATTTTAAGCGGAAATATTTCTGAGATGGCAATGGTTCTCTAAGATCCAGCAGGTAATCATCAGAATGTTATTTTTTCTTATCTAGTCCATTGTTGACATAAGAAATTTTCTATGTATATAATACATATAATTCACACCGTTCTTGTTATATGTGATTTAACTTTTCAGGGAATAAATCCACCAACTAATATCAGAGCAGCGTGTTTATTATTAATTATTGTTTCAACCACCATGTTGTTTGCAAGCTTTGGACAACTCATAACTAATGAGGTGAAAAGACAAGTATTCAATACTTCAGAATTAATATTAATAAAATTTTTATAGTCCGAGAATATTTTCGTGACTGCATGTTCTCTGCCCTGGTACAACTGGAACAAAAAATCTAAGAGACTCTATTTGATTATGTTGGGAAATAGCCTAGTTCCTCTCAGTCCCAAGGCTGCACAACTTTTAACAATAGATCACCGAATGATCATTGCGGTATTTGATTATTATATTTTTCATATTATGTAATTTATCTTTATTACAGTGTTGGAAATTAATATTCAAATTTTAAATATTATTTTCAGAATTTGAAGAGAATGTACGCAATTGTAATGTTCATAATAAACCTTGGACAATTCAGAAGCAACGTTTAAATGTGAATGACACCCATTTCAATTCAAGAAAATCAAAAACTTTTTATCAAACAGTATATGGACGAATGAATCAAAATTTACGATGGGACGGATACTAAATCTAAAATATTACTTGATAACTGTGCTTATATTTATTAATTTCTGGGTATCCTTATTTATCTAAAAGTCTACTTTTATTTACCACTTGTAAAATATCAAATTTTTTAATGAATTGGTGACTCGTCTCTATCAAAATTTGAGATAATGCAAGTTTGTTATTTCTATAACTCCTAAAATGTTCACCCACTTCACTAGAGACCTACGTAAAAGTTCGAGCAAGATCCACAATTTAATTCATAAACTCTATATTTCACTCCTTTTTCTGACTTATCTTTGCTATTTTTCAAATTATAACCTAGTGTGTTACTTTTGAAAGAAGTAGTTAAATTCATATTGTTCAATTCACGTTTTATATCATCCGAGATTTTACCAAAATAGGTATGTATTGTAATTTAGAGGAGACATTTCTTGAATAGCAATTTTATATTGAATTATTGAAACTCTGCAGGTGGTAATATCTGGGTTCGATATTTTAGTTTCTACGCAACACTTTCAATTCTCTCACCACTTCATCTCTAGATTTGCCGTTCAAATTTAAATATGCAATAAAATTAATGTTCTTTACTCAAGTTTTTTGTATTATTTTCCGTGGTAGCCCAAATTCCTATTCAGGGAACATTCCTTGTCAGTCCAGAACTGGTATTATTTAAGCATCAAGTAACAAACTGCTTAAACTTCAGCTAGTGTGGGTACCTGCCCATTCTGGTGTGAAGGGAAACGAAGTGGCCGATGAATTGGCCAAACGGGGCTCCTTGAGCGCCCCTGGCCCCGACTCCATGATCGGAATTTCATCGACCACCGGGCTCCACGCCCTCAAGGAGCTGCTGGACAGACAGTGGCTCTCGATCTGGCGTGGTTCCTCAGGCATGAGGCAGGCGAAGCTCCACATCAGGGAATTCTCGCCTAAACTCTCTAAAACCCTACTCTCTATGAGCAGGAGAGGCCTAAAACTGGTGACAGGACTCCTCACAGGACACTGTCATCTGAATAAACATCTACACCCAATGGGCATTGTCGAAGACTCAATTTGTAGTAGATGTGGGGAGGCGGATGAAACTGCCTCTGATATCCTAGCAGAATGTCCAGCACTGGCTTCTCTCAGGCTACAACACCTCGGCAGTACATATATGCTGCCTGAAGCAATAAGAAATATCAGTCCAGGCAAAATCTTAGCTTTTGGCACGGCCTTGGGCCTGCTGGATTGATTCTCGTATCAAGGGGCGCACAATGGACCCAATCAGGCGGTCTGGGTGCTCCGGACTCGTTCGCCCCCGTTCTGATTGATTGATTGATTGAACAAACTGCTTCTGCATAAGGCAAATTGCAATAAAATGTCATGATTAAACTATAAAAGAGTTCACACTGTGGAAATACTATAAATAAGAAATAATCACCCTTGTCCAGTAAAAATACTGTTGAAGTACTGAGGACCTTTCAGCTACCAAGTAGCCATCACCAGAGTAAACTAAATTACAAATCAAATTGTGTCTGCTTAAATAGCATTTGAGGTTAATAACATTGGCGTAGCTAGGGATTTTTCCTAAGGGAGCGCCCCCCCCCCCCCTGGGAAGTAACAAAGTAATTAAATGCGAGATACATAAGTGATGCCTCGCAATAATGGAGTTCATTCATTCTGCTCATGTAAAGTGGCCCTTTCTCAACTCTTCAGTAAAGTTGAAAGTTTGACGACACAGATAAATTGAAAATGAAACGTGACCTTTGGCTATAGAAACAGTTGGTATAAAAAGAGATAAGGAAGTAAACATGTTCTTCGCTGAACCTGTTCAAGACTGCCTCAGAAGTGATTGTATTTTTAAATATTTCATCTTCAATATGCAGCAAAAACAAATGCGATAAGGGATTTTGTTGTTGTTAATCAGGATTTTATTCGCAGCATTGCTACATTAACAAATTCAATGAAAAGGAAATATCTTTTAATCGGTTGATACGCCACGTTGTTGGTTTGTACATAGCGGAATCCGACGTTATTATAGTGTTTTGGTGTAGAGCTAGAATTTCGGTACACTAATATTAGCAATGATAAATCGAGAATTTCGTTGTAAATTCATTAGATACAAAATATGGAAAGTGAATGAAGTAGAAATTTACACTTAAAAATGTATTAACATCAATACACTAAAACCATACGGTGTTGGTCTGGTCTCACAATGAGTTATTAAATGCGTACAGGGTGTCCCATTTTGGGTACTTTTGCGGGGTATCTCCTTTATTTTTAAAGATAGAGAGTTGCGGTTTTCGCGACACTGTGCTACTCTTTCATAAAACTCAAGATGCCGTCAACAGAATTTTCATAGCCCTTTTAGTTTTTAAGATACAGGGCATTTCTGAAAATGTTGCATTTTGTGACCCCCCTCGTTTCTCCGTTATCCTTCAACTTATCGAAAAGGTAAAATAACATTCTAATAGATTTTTTTCCGTAGAATGCAGTGGTGTAGATAACTTTTGTTACATATTTACTGTTTTTGAGTTATAAAGTAAACTTATGTTTTTTTAAATGGAACACCCTGTATATTTATAGACTATAAAATTTGTCTTTTTTTTACCTTTTCAAAAATATATGATAGTATAAACTTTTTTTCAGAAACACGCAAATAATTGACAATTTTCAGAAAATTAAATACATATTTTAATAGTAGGCTATGGATAACAATAATAAACAAGTGCAACTTACATATTACCAACAAATAATTGGATACCTTGTATATAGGTATCTATTAAAAAAAATTCCCATAGATCTTTTTCTAACAGTAAGTTTGTAACAACAGTTTTGTGGCGTAAAGTGACAATATAACAAAAACACAAAAAAATAACATTATTAAAAAAAATTAAATGTGATGTTCAAATTGACCACCATTTTCTCTAATGCAAAATTGGCACATCTTTGAGATTCTTTGAATAGCGTTCAAAAGAACCATTGTTCTCATTCGCAGATTTCGAAAAGCTAAATGAATTGCCTCTCGAAGTTTTGCAATGCCGTCATATCGAGTTTTATATACTTCATTTTGTATATAACCCCATAAAAAAAAATCTAAAATTGAGAGATCTGGTGATCGTGGAGGCCATCTAACAGGTCCGTTGGTACCTATCCATCTTTGAGGAAAGTTGTTATTTAGAAAGGCCCTTAAGAGCCTAGAGTTATGACTTGGGGCACCATCTTGCTGTAGGTAAACAGCATTATACTGGGCTAATGGAATGTTTTCGAGCAGTTCTGAAATAACTTCCTCAAGAATTTCTAGGTATCTACGTGCTGTAAGACCTCCTTCAAAAATCCTATAAACTATATGTCTACCCAAAATAAAACATGAAACCTCAACTCCAAAGCGTCCTTGTTGTGCCCTTTCAAACATTAAATGCAGATTTTCACTACGCCAGTTCCTGGTATTGTGACGATTGAAAATGCCAGCACTTGAAATAAAGCATTCGTCTGACCAAAAAACAAGTCTGCCAAATAAATCGTTAGCATCGATTTGTTGCAAATACCACTGGCAAAACAGTGCCCGGCGCTCGGCATCGCCAGGATGCAAATGTTGTAGTATATTAAATTTGTATGGATGATACTTATATTTCTTCAAGATCCTCTGAGCGTTAGTTTTTGGCACACCAATTTCCCTCTAAATTTTTCTACATGAGGACGAAGATGTTGCTTCTATATATCCTAAAGTATCTATCTCTTTTCTTTCCCTGTTCTCTTTGTTGTATGTTTTAGGGCGCGGGTGAACAAATGATCCGTGCTCAACTAAATTTGCTTTTAAACGGGCAAATATCCCAAAAAACGGTTGCCTTCTTTCTGGATATCTAACAAGCAAAAATTAAAATGATAATAGAGATTTTCATAGCCATAATAGCTTACTCACCTTTGGAAATATAATTCCGAAGCTTCTTCAGAATTTTCATTACTCTGTATAAAACATACCATCATATCATATTTCTCATAATTTTCGTAAACTGCCATTATTCGGAAAAATTGATAAATATCTATTGAATAATGATACCAAAAGAACGAAAATAAACAGCTTAAATGCGATAGAGATTTGATGTTTATTTCTGTTTCTTGTCATAAACAATATCAATGGCCTACAATTAAAATATGTATTTAATTTCTAAAAATTGTCAATTATTTGCGTGTTTCTGAAAGAAAGTTTATACTATCATATATTTTTGAAAAGGTAAAAAAAAGACAAATTTTATAGTCTATAAATATACAGGGTGTTCCATTTAAAAAAACATAAGTTCGCTATATAACTCAAAAACAGTAAATATGTAACAAAAGTTATCTACACCACTGCATTCTACGGAAGAAAATCTATTAGAATGTTATTTTACCTTTTCGATAAGTTGAAGGATAACGGAGATACGAGGGGGGTCACAAAATGCAACATTTTCAGAAATGCCCTGTATCTTAAAAACTAAAAGGGCTATGAAAATTCTGTTGACGGCATCTTGAGTTTTACGAAAAAGTAGCACAGTGTCGCGAAAACCGCAACTCTCTATCTTTAAAAATAAAGGAGATACCCCGCAAAAGTACCCAAAATGGGACATCCTGTACAGCCAAGTTTCAAATTAGTAAATTAGTAAGATTTCTCCCTTTTGTTACTATTTGCTGCCAATTTTTTCCTTGTATTTCTTGAATAAATTAATTTATTCATTCAATCAGAAGTGGAGTAGATATAGCTATAATTTGAACTATGGGTTCTAAACTGCGTTGTGTTCGGCAAGTTAGTCATCACAGCTTAGATTATGAATTCCGCACTTTGCCAAATTATCCTTCTTTGAACAAAGATATGTTGTTAGCTATTAAGGAGTTTTTCATCTTCATTAAGAGGAGTATTGAAAAAGTTAAAAACAATTATGTATATGTATTTATGTACGCTAGAGAATGATGTGTAACATAGCTGGGTGGTTATTAATGAGGTTATCTATCTTAACTTTAAGGTTAGAGATAGATAAGTTTAAAATTCCAAAAAAGTTTGAATATTCTTGAACCATTGGGATGTATGTAGTTATCCTTAGCATTGATAATGTATATTAATCAATGTGCTTAGTATTAGGTTATTAGGTATAATATTACCTACTAGGGATAAAATCAACCTTGATAGTTCGTTGCATTCTCTATCAAAAATGGAAAAATCAATATCGCCTAAGATAAAATATCTATTAAAGATAGAAAAATCAATCTATTAATAGTTATTTTATTCAAATTTAGAACGGATTTTCATCACGTATTCAATTTTCGACTGGTAATTCGTTGAAATGATATACCATTATTATTTATTTATGTGGCGATCGCTACTATATGACGTTAAGAATAATTGAAACATCACTTCTTCATTTTACAGATATAGATTATATTCGAACTCAGGAGAATCCGAATGTACTGTGAACTTAAGCCAAGAACATTACATACTAGAAGAAATTCAATTGTGGAAGCCGTTACTTTGTGATAGTTTATTATTTTAACGAAATAATACATATAACTTCTTTGTTTTACTATCACTGATATTTAATATAGTCGTTACTATAGTTTCAACACTAAACGTGTCATCTTCAGACTAGAAAATTTTTTTTTTTTAAATATAAAATTTAAAAAAAAACATATATATATATATATATATATATATATATATATATATATATATATATATATATATAACTTAAGAGATATAGAATTAAATTTTCTGAATTATGAAGATAACTTAGATAATTTAACATAGGATTATAAGTTGTGTAATTGGTAAACACCCTGGACTAGAAATCCAGAAATGTGGGTTCGAATCCCGCCTATGGTTCAATCTTTTACGTTTATTCATCTTTATAATCCTATGTTAAATTATCTAAGTTATCTTCATAATTCAGAAAATTTAATTCTATATCTCTTAAGTTACATACACGATAGTGGCCAATTAGGCAAAGAAACTTTAAACTTGTTTATATATATATATATATATATATATATATATATATATATATATATATATATATATATATGATATATAGGATAATAATTATAGATATATATAGATTTTTTTTTCCGTCTGAAGATGACACGTTTAGTGTTGAAATTATAGTAACGACTATATTAAATATCAGTGATAGTAAAACAAAGTAGTTTTATTTATTATTTTGTTAAAATACAAACTAGAAGGTAATATACCTTTAATAAGTTAATGTAGATTGCGCATTTTCAGACAGATAAACGTGAAGAATATCATGAGCTACTATACTTTTTTGCTGGCACCACTTGGAAAATGGACGGTAATCATTTTCATATCTCTCACAAGATTTCTTGGGCAGTAATTATGCAGTTACTTTTGCTGCTTCAGGGAATATTTTTTCTGGAGAAATCATTTGAAAAATATTACAGATAAAAATTTAAAAACCTATCACGATACGAGTGTTGTTTAGCGTTGTTGAGGAAATTGAACAATCAATGTTTCCGGTTATTAAGGAATTTTCAATACCATATTTTATTACGATTGGCAAGTAGGCTGCTAATATCATTAGAGCACGGAAAAATATTTTCCGTGTCAACGCACTAGAACGGAAAAATTCTTCAGTTCGGGTATTTTCCCTAAAAATGAATGTTACCTTTTTGATAGTTCTTTAAAATACTCCACCCAACCTTTTAGTTCCGATTACTAATTGAGGTTGGTTGCACTACGAGTAATTTTATTCTGCGTTAGATATTCAAGAGGTTAGGATTATTTGGTAAAAAATCATTCGGCTGCAATTCCCTGTAAACAAAATCGATAGTAACTTTATGATTCAGAATTGAATTACGTCAACGCTAATCCCTTTGCCCCAGGGGAGGCGCATCCCGGTAGGCAGGGGAGGTAGTGCCGTAACGTACAAATCAAACTTAGAAATATAAAATAACTATTGAAGTATTATTAATCAAAATATTCAGATATTGCAGAGCATAGTGAGATAAGTGTTAAGTATAGGATTGAATACCAATTATATATTGGAAGTTAAATATTTATTATACATTCAAAGACTTCGTGACCTCTGCATTTGTGGGTTCGATAATTTGGTATTCTACCGGTTTCTTGGTATTAATAATATACCTACTATTATTATTCTAATTTATTTTTATTGTTGCGGTGCTGAGGAAGCGTTACATAAAACGTGAACTTGTATAATGAGCGAGGTGCGGTGACGGGTGTAAAGATAGAATTGGCGTCAACTAGCCAAGATCGAGATAGATGTAATGTAAGAAAATGTTGCTCTAACAATCTTTGTTAAAGGTAAGTTTTATATAGGTACCATACAATAAGGAAGATCCCAACCAAATTACTTCAATTAATATAGAACAAACCCAGTCGTACATTCAATAATTCGTGGTATAAAATGTATGATTGGCTCACGAGAAGTAAATTAATGAAAGAATTATTTTGTTGGTTTTTTTATGAAAAGTGGTGAAACAGCGTAGTGAAAAACAGGATATTCAGTTATGTTAGGTAAACAAAACATTGCCACAGCTATATATCTAGCGCACGACAAACTAAAATTGAAAACGGGATTTCGGTCAATATTTCAATTTTTTGTTGACACTAGAGCTGCCAGTTTGGAACACGAGAGTAATGATTATCCTCCGAATCGAGTACATTTCAAAGGACAAAGGTTTTATTAATAAACGTTATATTCATTTACTTAAGTTTTATAGAGGAACATATTGACATGGAGTCTGTTTTGCGTCATCTCTTCAAAATCTATACAGAACCACTCGATTGATTCCATTAGATTTGTTTTGAATAAGAAAATTGACGATAAAAAACCTAAATCTTCCTTCATTTCATGGCAAGTTGACGAAACCACATGCATTAGTCTATCGCAGTTGCCCAATATTATGTTTTTGAAACATCCCAGGAAACAGCACTTAAGATGGATAATAAGGTCAAGCTAATTATTGCTGTCAAAATCTATATAAAAAAATAAAAAAATAGATTTAGGCCCCAGACGCTTTTTGACTTCGCTATTAATAATGCAGGTTAAAATATTTGCCGCAGCATGTTTTAGCCACCCGTCGTCACTCTTTGCTCGTTTACCTAAATATTATTGAAAAAAGCATATTAATAACGTCTAATAATTCATTCAACTAATATTATAATTTATTCATTGGACGATCGCAGCTGAAATGACTTTGTTAGTTTAGGTTAATGAAAACATCAAGGAACATAATGTTTTTATTTATCGCTCCACCATTTTACTGATTCAAATATTATTATCCTGTATTTGTAAGGTGAACTGTAATGTACAACCAACCATGGGCCTGAGCCAAGAGCATTACAACCTTGAAGGTAATATACATTAAATAGTTAAATAAAGATCAGATATCAATAGAATTTTGCTATATTTTTTTCATCGTACTAACAATGATTCCAATGGAATTTCATATGGAACAGTAGTCCTATTGCGCCCTGTTCACCGAAAACAGAATTACAATAACCATTCAAAGTTGGAAAACTGCGATTCGGAAGCTCATTCATGAAAAACTGAAAGATTTTCTAATACATGAAAGTACGTTCAAATTAGTTTATTTATATATTCGTTATTGAATCATTGCACAAGTACTTTGTTTTATAAAATTTTTAAAAAGTGATGTAATAACAAAGTAACTGTTCTTTCATTTAATCATAATGATAAATTACCTTTAAGTAACGACTTCTACCATCAACATCATTATTTAATTTTTTTATACAAGTAACAAATCTGACCGATAGTCTGTAATTGGTTTTTCAACATATCTCATGTAATTTTTGAGTTATCGGGCTTGTATTTCTGTACAAGCATTCAAAATTGAAAAACTGCTATTCGGAAGCTCAATTATATGGTGAAGTCCGATGACACCGTGGAATACGAAACCGCGGCGTGTGCAATCCCACGCCAGTCATTGCACGTTATATGTATATTGTTTAGTTAGTTCTGTAGTAGCTTTGCTAGAATAAAGTTAGCAGTAATTCATCATTGTAAAGTTTATTCTTTTTTAAAAACTGAATTCATAAATTTTACATTTAATTGGCGCAGTCGGTAGGATAGTGTCCGTATCCCTTTCGAAAAACAAAACATCGCAGAAGATACGTTAGCTCCAGATATTTAGACGCTATCGAAAGAACCAGAACAAAACGTTCTCAGAGGTTGGTTTCTCCGAAAACTACGAAACGTAAGTGTTGAGCAAACCTCCTTTACATTTGTTAATCACCCTTCCTTTCATTCAATCCGAAGTTTTGTTTGATGAGTAACTATTCAAGTAACTCTGATCTTACAGACTTGTCAGATATTGAAACAGAAAATACCGTTCGAGGTAAAATAATTTTAAAACCCTCCAAATTAGATTTAACTTGCAATTCTAATTGTTCTAATACCGAAATAATTAACATGGATTACGCTGCTGGAAAAATGGCAGACACTATTCCATTTTTCGATGGAAATAGTGATTTTTTAGAAATGTATATTAAACTAGTAGATTCAGTGTATAACAATTATGGTTGTACAAATAACAATGCTTTGAACAGTTCCATATTTAATACAATCGTGTCTAGATTCACGGGCGAAGCCCAACAATTTATATTTTGTCAACCTGATTTAAATACATGGCCGGAAATAAGAACAGCCTTAAGAAACAAATTCAAAGATACAACTGACATGAGTGTTTCAACTCAAGAATTGATGCGTATGCACCCTGATCGTGGTGAGAATTTAATTAATTTTACCATTAGACTAAAAACTATGAAAAATAAAATAAATGTTAATGTACAAGGTAATTCAGAACTCACAGCTGAAATGAAACAAGCTCTGATTTCTTTGAATGAAAAGAATGCACTCAATGTACTGAAAGCAGTGTCTCCAACAGAATTTCGACAATTAATCAATGAACATAAACCACGCGATATAGAACATTCTATTTCGTTAGCTGAAAAATATGAATCTGAACAAATCACACTCAATAATATCCGTAATTCTCATAGACCATTAAACAATATAAAAATGCAGAGGCAAAATCAATTTCCCAATTTCAGACAAAATCAACCAATTCAAGCTTTCATAAGACCGAATACTAATAACATTTATCCAAATTTTCAAAATCAGAATAAGATCGCATTTCCCAGTCAACCGATAAATATTCAGTCAATTCCAACACCACAACGTAAACTACCAACTAATTCTCAAGTATTTGGGAAACCTACGAATGTGTTCAGACCAAATAGAAATAATGTTCCAAATTATCCCAAACCTGAACCCATGTCAACGGTAACAAAAAATACAATGTCATATCAAAGTAACAAATTTCCTCAACAACATCAATCCACTTTTAGACCGCAATATCGAAGTCAATATCCTAATTACACATTCGAAGAATTGCATAATGTTGAACAAACAGCTGAATCTGATAATTACGATAACGTAGATCCCAACGCTGATGTGTACAATGAATATGAACCCATGAGTTATTCAAGTACAAATCCCAGAAACGAAGATTCTTATTACAGTCATAATTCAACTAACAATTCACAGGAATATGCAGAACCTGAAACTGTATATGATAATGTTCATTTTTTAGACGACGATCTTCAATCATACCCCAACGAATAGAAGTAAATGCATTGCAAGCTAATTCATTGCCCTACATAGAAATAGCTAAACCTAAGATAAAATTACTTATAGATACAGGATGTTACATTTCAATGCTTAGACCTTACGTAGCTGAAAATCACTTTCCGTTTAATATATATTCAAGTAATACACCTATATCAACATGTACAGGGACGAAATTACCACTTACAAAATGCAAAATACCGGCATTTGAAGAATTTAATAGTACTGATACTTTAGAATTTGTACTTTTTCCCTTTCACGATTATTTTGATGGTATAATTGGAATCAGAGATTTACAAAAACTAAATTTGAATATTGATTTGAAAAAGCAATGTCTTTATAATAATAACTTAACGATACCCTTCAAATACAGGCAAGATTTTGAATTTCAGAAACTTGAACTACCTGCCAAATCTACTATCATGAAAAATATACGAACTAATCTCAACGACGGTGAATATTTATTGCTCGCTTGTGACTTTAGTTCCATCACATGTGAACCTTGTGTTATAAAAGTAAAAGATAATTATACATCCTTAGAATTCACTAATCCACACGATAAAACACAACTTTTACATTTTAGCTACAAAGCTTTAAATAATCACTAACTCCATATTCCGAAGAAACATATGAATGTTTCAATATTGAACAATTTTATGATAATATCAGAACAGACCAACATGTAGATCTAAAACAAATCCGCACTTCACATTTAAATAGCGAAGAAAAATATGCATTAATAAATTTGCTGAAACAATATCGAGAAATATTACATGACAACGACAAAAAACTTACCTTTACAAAGACAGTTAAACATGAAATTAAAACTACTGACGAAATTCCTGTTCATACTAAAACTTATCGTTACCCTTATATTCATAAAGAAGAAGTAAACCGACAAATTACAAAAATGTTAGATGATGGTATCATCAGACCATCACAGTCACCATGGAGCTCTCCTATATGGATTGTTCCGAAGAAATCCGATGCGAGTGGCAAGAAAAAATGGAGAATTGTAGTTGACTATCGTCGAGTCAATGACAAAACTATAGAGGACCGCTATCCTCTACCAAATATTTCTGATATCCTCGATAAGCTTGGGAGATGTCAATATTTCACTACTCTAGATCTAGCTTCCGGTTTCCATCAGATAGAGATGCACCCATCTTCTATACAGAAAACGGCTTTCAATGTCGAAAATGGACATTATGAATTCGTACGCATGCCCATGGGATTGAAAAATTCCCCCGCGACCTTTCTAAGAGTAATGGACGAGGTCCTGAAAGACGTTCAAAATAAAATTTGTCTTGCTTATATGGACGATATAATAATATTTTCCACCTCTCTTCAAGAGCATTTAAGTAATCTTAAACAAGTATTTGAAAGATTAAGATCAGCCGGATTCAAAATTCAATTAGATAAATCTGAGTTTCTACAGAAACGTGTAGAGTTCCTAGGACACGTAATTACGCCTGATGGAATTTCGCCAAATCCAAAGAAAATAGAAGCAATTTCCAAATTTCCAATTCCGAAATCTCAAAAAGAAATTAAATCATTTTTAGGTTTGGGCTATTATCGGAAATTTATCAATAACTTCGCGAAATTGACTAAACCAATGACAAACTGTCTTAAGAAAAATATGAAAGTAGAACACACACCAGACTTTGTAAAAGCTTTCCAAACTTGCAAAGATATTATTTCTAACGGACCCATATTACAACATCCTGACTTTACGAAGCCATTTATTTTGACCACAGACGCTTCAAATTTTGCCGTAGGTGCTGTACTTTCACAAGGTATTATAGGTAGCGACCTACCAATAGCTTATGCAAGTCGTACACTTAACCCGGCAGAAATTAATTACAGCACTATTCAGAAAGAGCTGTTGAGTATAGTCTGGGCGGTAAAATATTTTAGGCCCTACCTATACGGAGTAAAATTCGACATAGTGTCAGATCATAAGCCGTTACAATGGCTATTTTCACTTAAAGAACCCAGTTCGAAACTTGTCCGGTGGAGATTAAAATTAGAAGAATACGACTACACTATAAAATATAAAAAAGGAAAATTAAACACAAATGCAGACGCACTATCACGAGTAGAAATAAATGCGATGGAAAACGACAATGCTTCAATGATAGTCAATATTACTGACGAAGACATTGAACGAATTATCGACCAAGAAATCCCCAATAATAACGATCATAATAATGACGATACAGAAACTGTACATACTAGTCATGAAAATCCAATTTTAGAGGTAAAATATACCGACAAAGCTATTAACACATACAAAAATCAAGTTGTTATTCTCGTAAAAGATCGCGAAAAAATTGTAGTTAATAAAATATTCGATCATACTAGACTTATCCTTATCATAACCAAAGACACCAGTGAAGAATACATTCGAAACGTGATACGCGAAAGAATTAAACCCGACACCTTACACTGTATGTATTTCAACAATGAAAACGCGAAGCTGAAGTTCATTAGAATATTACAAGACAATTTCAATAAATCGCTGAAAATAATCATTAGCAATAACATACTCACGAACATCACAGAAAAGGTAGACCAAACTCAGAAAATCAAATATCAGCACGAAACAAAGACATGTCACCGTGGCATTCAAGAAACTACACAAGCACTTAAGAGATTATACTATTGGCCCAAATTAGACCAAGATGTACAAGAATATATCAATACTTGCGAAATATGTCAAGTAACTAAATATGAAAGACATCCACATGCAATCATTTATAAACCAACACCTATTGGGAATGCTCCTTTTGAACATATTTATACAGATACCTTCAAAATTGATAATACCTCTTATTTGACAGTAATAGATAGTTTCTCAAAATTTGGACAAGCTATTCCGATTAATACATGCAACGCGATAGAAATACTAAACGCTCTAATTAATTCATTTAGTCATCACGGAATTCCAAGAAAAATCACTTGCGATAATGGTGTAGAATTCAAAAACGCAGTCATTGAAGGACTCGCGAAATTGTATAGTATAGAATTACATTTCATAACAAATTTACATCCTGATAGTAACAGCCCAGTTGAACGCTTCCACTCTACATTAATATAATCAATAAGAGTTCTCAAAAATACAAATAATAAATCTAATATAGCTCAGCATGTACCAAACGCTATCTTAGCTTATAATAATTCAATCCATTCTAGCACTGGATTTACACCTTTTCAAATAATTACAGCTAATCCTCAAGAAAAAACACCTTTCGATTTCTTAAATACTAAAGAAACATTTGAAACGTATGTAAAAGAACACGCAGACATACTCAAAACGTTAGAACCAATTATTAAAGACCGAATAACCCTAAGTCAAACAAAATCTTTAACAAAAAAGAACGAGAAAAGAAAGAAACCACCCGTATTGAAATTAAATAGACCTATCTATGTAAAAACACCAGGTCGTATACCAAAAAGTCAGAATCGCTATACCCGAGCTACCAATCCCGAGGATTTAGGTAATGAAAAATTCATATCATCAAAAAAAGTTTATCACAAATCAATTATTAAGCCACAACGTTTGTTACAGGATCATGGAAATGATAATACACATAATATCTCTCTTAACGCTGACCAACATAATACGATCGCAGAACGTACAAATAGAGACGCTACGGAAACCGATTCTTCCTGTGCAACGAGGCCGGGCACGAGTCGTAATAAGTAAACATACATTCCTTTACCATATAAACGTAGATCATTTAAAAACGCTTGTCAATGAAGCTTACGAACAAATTCTATCAGCCGAAAACCGTATGAGGTCCCCTAATCAATACCTTGCAAATGTGCTTGACAATAAACGAAAACGTATCATTGAACAAATACACAAATATGCCGAAAGTCTACATTATCTGATACCTAGTCGTAAAAGACGTGGAATTATGAATTTCGTAGGCAAAATTCAGAATTGGGCCTTTGGTACTATGGATGACGATGATCGCCAGTACATTAACACTTATCTTAATAGCTTAAATGACAATGAAAACAATCTACATTCAGACTTGCAAACGCAGCAAACTCTATTAATAAATATAACTCGAGAGTACAACGATGCTATCAAAACATTAAGTTACAACCAAAACAACATATATAAAGAGATAAACACCATATTGAATAACACCTCTGACAGAACGCAAAGTATCGCAGATGTGCTGGAAATTTCAATAATATTAGATAACTTCTCAGCACAATTAAACGAAATTGGTCAATTAATAGAACAAATTAAAATAGCTCTAGCGTTCGCACATCTTAATGTATTGCATAGTTCCATTTTACCCCCAAAACAGTTATTCTCGATATTAGAACAAACAGAAGAGTTATATCCAGGAGATAATATACCTCAGTTAGTCAATATTCATAACTATTATCAAATAATGTCTGCACAAGTTCTCATTGATAGCGAAATGATCATCTTTAAAATTCACATACCCATCGTAAAATCTTCATATAATTATCTACATCTGTATCCTATCCCAATCCAAAATAAGATTTTGATAATCCAACACCCCTACCTATTGCTCAACGACTTAGATTATTGGATCACCGAAGAGGATTGTCCCGAATTAGAAGATACGTACTACTGTCGTCAAATTATCCTATCGAAAGAAGAATCCTGTATACCCGATCTTCTTAGAGGACTTAAGAATGAATGCCGTCACCTACGAGTCAACATATCAATGGATCTAGTAGAACAAATAACATCAGATACTGTCCTGGTAACCCCGAAAACTGAAATACAAATTAAAAGCTATTGCCCGCAAGAAGGAATACATCTTCTCAAGATGCCAGTGTGATTCACCTACACCACTGCGAAGTTGAAATAAACGATGTAACATATACAGAGTTTAAACCTTCAATAACGATTTCCTATTTGAAACACCCAAAATTGAATTCAACTCACAGAAGGAATTAAATAGCGAACCCCTGCAACTGAAAACAACCAAACTGAATGAAATCCAGAATTTAATGAAAGCTGCTGAAAAT